>CM070781.1:34905837-35505837 GCA_036346955.1 Dipus sagitta | reverse complement strand
TGCATGAGAAAAGGAGACTTTTCATACACTGCTACTATAAATACAAGTTGTCACAGCTTTTATGAAGAACAATTGACAGCACCTGTTAAAATTCAGTAAGTATCATGTTCCCTTTGCCGAGCACACCCCTGGGAATCTATGCCCTAAACGTTAAACCACCACTAGATAGGGCATGTTTGCAGGGATGTTTATCGTAGTCTTGTTTGTAATGGCAAACTCTGAAACAGTGCCCACGAACAGGGAATGGCCAAATAAATTATGTATATCCACATAACCGAGATTGTCATAATCACTGAAAGGATGAGCTGGAGCTGTATCCACTGGCTTCCAGGGATTTCCATGTGGCATTCTTGAAGAAAAGGTACAAGTGTGTATAATATAAACCTATTCGTGTAGGGGGAGAAATGACAAATCTTCATTTGTGTGATAATACGTGCACAGGAGATCATTCGGAAAAATACATTCTAAGCCGGGCGTGGTGGCGCACGCCTTTAATCCCAGCACTCGGGAGGCAGACGTAGGAGGATCGCTGTGAGTTCGAGGCCACCCTGAGACTCCATAGTGAATTCCAGGTCAGCCTGGGCTACAGTGAGACCCTACCTCGAAAAACCAAAAAAAAAAAAAAGAAAAATACATTCTAAGCTGTAAATGTGAGTTACTTTTGGAGACAGACCTATGGTCACACAACAAGTGGGGGGAGGTACAGAGAAATTCAAAGCAAGAAAACAAAGCACAAAGACCATGGCCGGGCATGGAGGCAGAGGTAGGAAGATCGCTGTGAGTTCAAGGCCAGCCTAGAACTACAGAGTGAGTGTCAGGTCAGCCTGGGCTAGAGTGAGAGCCTATCTTGCAAACAAAACAAAACAAAACAAAAAGGACAACAGGATATGTTCATATTTATTTTTTAAAAAACTGTGTCCATTTTTAGCATTTAAAAATTTTTTCTTAAGTTTTTTTCTATTTTTTTATCATTCTATTTATTTATTTATTAGATACAGAGGGAGAGAGAGAGAGAATGGGCATGCCAGGTCAGCCTGGGCTAGAGTGAGACCTTGAAAAGCCAAAAAAAAAAAAAAAAGTTAATAAGAGAGATTGGAGCTGGAGAGATGGCTTAGCAGTTAAGAATCTTTCCTGCAAGGCCTAAGGACCCAGTTTTGATTCCCCAGGACCCACTTAAGCCAGATGCACAGGGTGGTGCATGCGTCTAGAGTTCCTTTGCAGTGGCTGGAGGCCCTGGCACACTCATTCTCCTTCTCCCTCTCTTTCTCTGTCTCAAATAAATAAATTAATTAAATATTTTTTTTAATTAGTAAGATAGATCTACCCACCAATGCTCAGGGAACACAGAGGAAGAGGAGGAGGTGGAAGGATTGTAAGGGCCTCAGGGTGGATGAGGATAGCCCGAGGCACCATTACCCCCCACGGAGACTGGCTGAGACTGCTTGATCCCCACAATGAACCCCAATAGCCACACCCAAGAGCCTCAGCAGAACTGGGCTGGGGGAGAGGAGATATAAGAGTACAATCTTTTTATTAAAAAAAAATCAA
Source organism: Dipus sagitta (assembly GCA_036346955.1). Lineage (NCBI taxonomy): Eukaryota > Metazoa > Chordata > Mammalia > Rodentia > Dipodidae > Dipus > Dipus sagitta. The sequence goes on along the minus strand of CM070781.1, from coordinate 35,504,289 downwards.
CATGGTAGGAAAATAAAAGGTAATCATTTTGAGGAGCCAGAGTGATGGCTCAGTGGTTAAGGTGCTTGCTTGCAAAACGAAAGGACTCAGGCTCGATTCCCCAGGACCCACATAAGCCAGATGCACAAGGGAGTGCACACATCTAGAATTCAGTTACAGTGGCTCCATGCCCTGGCATGCTCATTCTCTCTCTCTCTCTTTAACTGCCTATTTCTCCCTCTCTCTCTCTCAAATAAATAAAATATTTAAAACAAATACAATATTTTTGTTTATTTTTATTTATTTATTTATTTGAGAGCAACAGACAGAGAGTGAGAAAGAGGCAGATAGAAAGAGCATGGGTGCGCCAGGGCCTCCAGCCACTGCAAACGAACTCTAGATGCATGCGCCCCCTTGTGCATCTGGCTAACGTGGGTCCTGGGGAATCGAGCCTTGAACCAGGGTCCTTAGGCTTCACAGGCAAGCGCCTTAACCACTAAGCCATCTCTGCAGCCCTATCTTATTTTTTGGTTTTTCGAGGTAGGGTCTTGCTGTAGCCCAGGCTGACCTGGAGTTCATTATGTAGTCTCAGGGTGGCCTCAAACTCATGGCAATCCTCCTACCTCTGCCTCCTGAGTGCTGGGATTAAAGATGTGTGCCATCACTCTTGGCCTATCTTTTTTTTATTATTATTTTGCTATGTTTTTGGTATACTTGGAATTTCCTTTTTTTTTTTTTTTTTTTTTTTTTTTGAGGTATGGTCTCACTCTAGCCCAGGCTGACCCAGAATTCACTATGTAGTCTTGGTGACCTTGAACTCATAGCAATTCTCCTACCTCTGCCCCCTGAGTGCTGCCATTACAGGCATGTACCACCACGCCCAGCTTTTAATACTTGGAATTTCTTATAGTTAAACCCAAGTGCATAGTTTCTCAATGATGACAGTCCCCAGGCTCTGGACAAAGGAAGACTTTCTGTTATAACTGGGCTCCCAATTCAGGGGAATTCTGGCCCTTCTGACAGTTGAAGCTGTGAGGCTGCTTGGGCTTCCTTCCCCTTTCTCTTCCACATTTTACTTCCTTGACCTTTGTTTTGAGGGAAAGATTTTAATTTCCCTGAATCTTTCATTGTTTTAAAAAGTTAAAGAAAAAGCCAGCTGTGGTGGCTCATGCTGGGAGGCAGAGGTAGGAGGATCACTGTGAGTTCGAGGCCACCCTGAGATTACATAGTGAATTCCAGGTCAGCCTGAGCTAGAGTGAGACCCTGCCTCGAAAAACCAAAACAACAAGTTAAAAAACAAGACAAACCTACTTTTCTTTCTACTACAGTATGGCTCTTAAACATTCTTCAAATGCCCGAATGGTAAAGGTTTAGTTCCCAACTTGGCACTATAGGTTGATGATAGCAACTTTAATAGTGTGAGCTAGTGGGACATCGTCAGGTCGCTGTGCGCATGCCCTTGATGAGGAATGCGAAACTCGAGTCTCTTCTCTTTCGTGTGTCCTCACCATGAGGTAAATGCTTTGCTCCACTACATGCGCCATTATAAATAGGCTGCCTTGGGGCTGGAGAGATAGCCCAGTGGTTAAGGCATACCTACAAAGCCTAATGACCTGGGTTCGATTCCCCAATACCCACATAAAGCCAGATGCACAGGGTGGTGCATGCATCTGGAGTTCATTTGCACTGGTTGGAGACCCTGGGGGCACCCATTCTCTCCCTCTCTCTCTCTCTCTCTCTCCTTTGTCTCTCTTCTCTCTCTTTATGCTTGCAAATAAATAAATAAAAATAAAGATAAGCCAGGTGTGGTGGTGCATGCCTTTAGTCCCAGCACTCAGAAGGCAGAGGTAGGAGAATCGCTGTGAGTTGGAGGACAACCTGAGACTACATAGTGAACTCCAGCCAGCCTGGGCAAGAGTGAGACCCTACCTTGAAAAAAATCAAGACAAATAAATAAATAATGATAAATTAAAACAAAGAAATAAATAGGCTGCCTCACCCCAGGCCCAAAGCATCAGGGCCGGTTGGTCATGAACTGGAAACACCAAAATTCTGAGCCAAAATAGATCTTTTGTCCTTATAAGTTAATTATCTCAGGCATTTGTGATAGCAAGTAACACACTTTCTCAGACCAGCCTTGGACTCCTTTTCTGGTCTGGGTTGCTCAGAGTCCTTGCAATGTTCTAGCCATCAAGGACCGTCACCTAAGAACACCATGCTAGAGTCTGCAGACAATCATTTCACACGTCTCCTCTGTGTGTAGAGAAGGGAGGTTGGGTGGGGAATTAAAGACCCTGGGTGTATCAGACAGCTTCAGGTTCGCTGAGATGAACTTCCAGACCAGGCACAGTTATGGAGGAAGGGATTTATTGAAGCTTACAGATCCAGGGGAAGTTCCATAATGGCAGAAGAAGCTGGCCTGCCTTCACAGGTCCAAGCAGAGAGAGAGAAGCACAAGCCTAAAGCCAAAAGCCACACAGCACACTTCAGGAACTCCAGCTAGGCACAATTTGCATATCTTTAGATTGAAATCTCAAACCCACCACCACACCTTAAGATCCACACAATGGCATTGCCTCCAGCCAGATGGCTAGAGATGCAAACTACAAACAAATAAACAACTGAATATATTGGGGGCCATCTATTCTATTCAAACCACCACACTGGGTTAAAGACCTATCTCTGATATTAACATCTTGGGCAAATCACATCTCCTCACGGGTCTCAGTTTCCTCCGAGGTAACCTGGAGGAATTTCAGAACCAGGCAGCAGACGTTCTGCAGAGACGGAGTGAATGTGAGTCAGTCTGCGTTGTCAACCTTACCGGATGTGGAATCGCCCAGGAGACGCACTTCTGGTTATGTCTGGGAGTGTATTTCCAGTGTTGTTTAACCAGAGCGGGAAGACCACCCTGAATGCGGACAGTGCTATAGCATAGGCTGGAACTGCTGACTGAATTTAAAAGACGAGGGCTGGAGAGGTGGCTCAGCAGCTTAGGGGCTTGCCTGAAAAGTCTAACGACCTGAGTTCAATTCCCCAGTACCCACGTAATGCCAGGTGCACAGCGGCACATGTGTCTGGAGTTCGTTTGCAGTGGCTAGAGGCCCTGGTGCACACACTCTCTCTTTCCTGTCTGATTGTAAATACATAATAATGGTTTTTAAAAGTGTGAACCACACACCCAGCTAGGCATTTTTTTAATTTATTTATTTTTTATTTTTATTTATTTATTTGAGAGTGACATACAGAGAGAGAGAAAGAGGCAGATATATATATATATATATAGAGAGAGAGAGAGAGAGAGAATGGGTGTGCCAGGGCCTCCAGCCACTGCAAACGAACTCCAGATGCATGTGCCCCCTTGTGCATCTGGCTAACGTGGGTCCTGGGGGATCGAGCCTCGAACCGGGGTCCTTAGGCTTCACAGGCAAGCGCTTAACCGCTAAGCCATCTCTCCAGCCCCAACTAGACATTTTTATTTATTTATTATTTGTTTACTTATTTGGGAGAGAGAGAGAGAGTGGGCACTCCTCTGCAAACAAACTCCAGATGCATGTGCACCTTGTGCATCTGGGTTATGTGTGTCCGGGGGAATCGAACCTGGGTCCTTTGGCTTTGTAGGCAAGTACCTTAACCGCTAAGCCATCCCTCCAGCCAATAATAATTCTTTTAAAAGATGATTAAATAAAGAGGCGGGGGAGGAGAAGGCGAGTTGAGCAACAGCATTCATCTTTCTGCCCCCGACTGCGGTGGCACGTGACCAGCCACCACACACTTCACTGCTGCCTCCACGCCTGCCCCGCCATGGTGGATCACATCCCTACAAACTGGGAGCCTGACTGAACCTTCCCTTCATGAAGTTGCTCTGTCAGGTATTTCATCACAGTGACAAGGAAAGTAATATAGACTACCTACACAAGACCTTCATAATGGAAGGAAAAGATGATGACATCAAAACAAAAAAGAGAGACTGGGGCTGGAGGGATGGCTTAGCAGTTAAGGCTTTTGCCTGCAAAGCCAAAGGACCCTGGTTCAATCCCCAGGACCCACATTAGCCAGATGCACAAGGGGGCACAAGCATCTGGAGTTCATTTGCAGGTGTCTGGAGGCCTTGGTGTGCCCATTCTCTCTCTCTCCTTCCCTTCTCTTTATGCTTGCAAATAAATAAATAAAAATAAAGATAAGCCAGGTGTGGTGTGCATGCCTTTAGTCCCAGCACTCAGAAGGCAGAGGTAGAGAATCGGTTTTGTTCTGGAGTTGGAGGACAACCTGAGACTACATAGTGAACTCCAGCCAGCCTGGGCAAGAGTGAGACCCTACCTTGAAAAAAATCAAGACAAATAAATAAATAATGATAAATTAAAACAAAGAAATAAATAGCGCCTCACCCCAGCCCAAAGCATCAGGGCCGGTTGGTCATAGAACTGGAAACACCAAAATTCAGAGCCAAAATAGATCTTTTGTCCTTATAAGTTAATTATCTCAGGCATTTGTGATAGCAAGTAACACACTTTCTCAGACCAGCCTTGGACTCCTTTTCTGGTCTGGGTTGCTCAGATCCTGCAATGTTCTAGCCATCAAGGACCGTCACCTAAGAACACCATGCAGAGTCTGCAGACAATCATTTCACACGTCTCCTCTGTGTGTAGAGAAGGGAGGTTGGGTGGGGAATTAAAGACCCTGGGTGTATCAGACAGCTTCAGGTTCGCTGAGATGAACTTCCAGACCAGGCACAGTTATGGAGGAAGGGATTTATTGAAGCTTACAGATCCAGGGGAAGTTCCATAATGGCAGAAGAAGCTGGCCTGCCTTCACAGGTCCAAGCAGAGAGAGAGAAGCACAAGCCTAAAGCCAAAAGCCACACAGCACACTTCAGGAACTCCAGCTAGCACAATTTGCATATCTTTAGATTGAAATCTCAAACCCACCACCACACCTTAAGATCCACACAATGGCATTGCCTCCAGCCAGATGGCTAGAGATGCAAACTACAAACAAATAAACAACTGAATATATTGGGGGCCATCTATTCTATTCAAACCACCACACTGGGTTAAAGACCTATCTCTGATATTAACATCTTGGGCAAATCACATCTCCTCACGGGTCTCAGTTTCCTCCGAGGTAACCTGGAGGAATTTCAGAACCAGGCAGCAGACGTTCTGCAGAGACGGAGTGAATGTGAGTCAGTCTGCGTTGTCAACCTTACCGGATGTGGAATCGCCCAGGAGACGCACTTCTGGTTATGTCTGGGAGTGTATTTCCAGTGTTGTTTAACCAGAGCGGGAAGACCACCCTGAATGCGGACAGTGCTATAGCATAGGCTGGAACTGCTGACTGAATTTAAAAGACGAGGGCTGGAGAGGTGGCTCAGCAGCTTAGGGGCTTGCCTGAAAAGTCTAACGACCTGAGTTCAATTCCCCAGTACCCACGTAATGCCAGGTGCACAGCGGCACATGTGTCTGGAGTTCGTTTGCAGTGGCTAGAGGCCCTGGTGCACACACTCTCTCTTTCCTGTCTGATTGTAAATACATAATAATGGTTTTTAAAAGTGTGAACCACACACCCAGCTAGGCATTTTTTTAATTTATTTATTTTTTATTTTTATTTATTTATTTGAGAGTGACATACAGAGAGAGAGAAAGAGGCAGATATATATATATATATATAGAGAGAGAGAGAGAGAGAGAATGGGTGTGCCAGGGCCTCCAGCCACTGCAAACGAACTCCAGATGCATGTGCCCCCTTGTGCATCTGGCTAACGTGGGTCCTGGGGGATCGAGCCTCGAACCGGGGTCCTTAGGCTTCACAGGCAAGCGCTTAACCGCTAAGCCATCTCTCCAGCCCCAACTAGACATTTTTATTTATTTATTATTTGTTTACTTATTTGGGAGAGAGAGAGAGAGTGGGCACTCCTCTGCAAACAAACTCCAGATGCATGTGCACCTTGTGCATCTGGGTTATGTGTGTCCGGGGGAATCGAACCTGGGTCCTTTGGCTTTGTAGGCAAGTACCTTAACCGCTAAGCCATCCCTCCAGCCAATAATAATTCTTTTAAAAGATGATTAAATAAAGAGGCGGGGGAGGAGAAGGCGAGTTGAGCAACAGCATTCATCTTTCTGCCCCCGACTGCGGTGGCACGTGACCAGCCACCACACACTTCACTGCTGCCTCCACGCCTGCCCCGCCATGGTGGATCACATCCCTACAAACTGGGAGCCTGACTGAACCTTCCCTTCATGAAGTTGCTCTGTCAGGTATTTCATCACAGTGACAAGGAAAGTAATATAGACTACCTACACAAGACCTTCATAATGGAAGGAAAAGATGATGACATCAAAACAAAAAAGAGAGACTGGGGGCTGGAGGGATGGCTTAGCAGTTAAGGCTTTTGCCTGCAAAGCCAAAGGACCCTGGTTCAATCCCCCAGGACCCACATTAGCCAGATGCACAAGGGGGCACACGCATCTGGAGTTCATTTGCAGTGTCTGGAGGCCTTGGTGTGCCCATTCTCTCTCTCTCTCTCCCTTTCTCTGTCAAAAAATAAAAATATTTTTTTAAAAAAAAGAGAGACTGATCAAGAGGGGAGGAGATATGATGGAGAGTGGAGTTTCTAAGGGGAAAGTGGGGGAGAGGGAGGGAATTACCACGGAATATTGTCTACAATTTTGGAAGTTGTCAATAAAAAGAAAAAGTGAGCTGGGTGTGGTGGCACACGCCTTCAATCCCAGCACTGGGGAGGCAAAGGTAGGAGGATAGCCGAGAGTTCGAGGCCACCCTGAGACTCCATAGTGAATTCCAGGTCAGCCTGAGCTAGAGTGAGACCCTACCTTGTAAAACCAAAAAAAAAGAAAAACGAAAAAGAAAAGTAATATAGTGTATAGTGAATATAGGCGCCTCCCGAAGCGAGCAGCCTCCACCTAACTATAGGCCCTCAACTCAACAATCAACGGAATGTGAGCTCTGTGTTACCTGCTCTTCTGATTTGTTTTTTAAAAAAATATTTCTTTCTTTATTTATTTGCAAGCACAGAGAGATAGAGAGAAGAGAGACAGAATGGGCATGCCAGGGCCTCCAGCCACTGCACATGAACTCCAGATGCGTGCGTCATTTTGTGCATCTGGTTTTACATGAGTAATGGGGAATTGAAGCCTGGTCATTAAGTGCCTTAACTGCTGAGCCATCTCTCCAGACTGCTTCTGGTTTTTTTCGTTTTTTTCAAGGTAGGGTTCTTACTCTAGCCCAGGCGGACCTGAAATTCACTATGCAGTCTCAGGATGGTCTTGAACTCATGGCGATCCTCCTACCTCTGCCTCCCGAGTGCTGGGATTAAAGGTGTGCACCACCACGCCCGGCCTACTTCTGTTTTTATTTTTTTTGTTGTTGTTTGTTTTTGTTTTGTTTTGTTTTGTTTTTTTAATGTAAGAGGGAGAGAATGTATGAGAGAGAATTGTCACACCAGGGCCTCCAGCCACTGCATCGAACTCCAGACACTTATGCCCCCTTGTGTGCATGTGTGACCTTGTGCACTTAGGTCACTGTGTGTCTGGCTTACATGGGACCTGGAAAGTTAAACATGAGTCCTTAGGCTTAACAGGCAAGCACTTTAACCATTAAACCTTTCCAGACCTACTTCTGTTTTTTTTTAAGTCTTCCAATATAGATATTTGAATTTTATAGATTTTTTTAATCTTTAGCTCAAAGTTTTATAAATGATTGTGGTTGTTTTTGAAGAGACCCTACTGATATAGGAATTTGGGGGTTTCTCTGTCAGTGTACCAACAGTGCATCAACACAGCAATAATTTGGGGGTCTCCAGATTCTTGTCTTATGAGTTGAAAGAATGAAATCTACAGACCAGAGGATAAGATTCAGAAAGATTTTATCATAGGCTAGAGCTTTAGGAGGGAGAGCTTTAAAACGTGTTGTGCTTAAGGGAAGGAAGGAAGACATAGCTCTTGCCTAGAGGGCTTTGAGAAGCCCCCCTCGAGACTCAGGTGGGAATTTTTATGTGAGCCCTGTGGATGGGCAGCTGGCTTAGCCAGTTAGTCTTGATGTCAGATGTGTAGGGTCAGGATTTCTGGAAAAGGGCAATCTTTACAGAAACCTTAGTTGTCTAGGAAAGGCCCTCTCTGAATGGAGTGGAAGGACTCCCTGCCCAGGAGAGATAAGGAGAGGCCAGACCTCCCTGTCATTTATGACCAATAGTGAAGGGTAATGACCTAGATTTTCCCCCTATAAGCCCAAGAACAATTCCTGCATTTAATCAAGAAGAAAGCTATTCACTTTGGGGTCCTGTGACCCCTAAACTGCCTGATTATCTTGATCTTTTTTTTTTTTTTTAAGGCAGGGTCTCACTCTAGCTCAGGCTGACCTGGAATTCACTATGTAGTCTCAAGCTGGCCTCAAACTCACAGCAATCCTCCTACCTCTGCCTCCCGAGTGCCGGGGTTAAAGGTGTGCGCCACCACATGCCTGGCCACATTGATCTTTTAAGTGATCCTAAGAACGTGCCTGGCTGTTATGATAGCCTGGAACTTTCCACAGTTCTCAGCCTTGTCCACACATACACACACACTTCTCAGACAGGATATGATCAGTCAAAAATAAAAGTGCCCCAGCATGCGCTAAACCAGCAATCAATAAGAAGAAACACAGGAAGTAGGAGCTCATTTTCCGAAAGGTGAGCTCTTAGGGGTTCCAAGGACCCCTCAGCTGGATGGAGCTCCAGCCTCGGCTGTCACAGCTTTCTGTCCCCGGCTTGGGCCCCACTCCAGGGGCTGAGTATGAAAACCTTCCTGCCCTTCCCCTGAGGAGTGGCAGCTCTGGGTCTCTGCAACGGATTGTTTTTTTGCTTGGACAACCTATGCTTTTACAAACATACCCTCACTGCTCTGCAGTCGCTTCAGTCCCGAGCTCCATCGCGAGCTGCTATATTGTTTTCATTTCCTGTGCTTCTTGACTTCCTTGTCATAATATTATCTTACATTCGTGGCGCCACCGGCCCACAGGCAGTGTGACATACTGCCACTTGGCATCGGTCGCAATCACACCGACGAACCTACTTAGTAAGTCAGGAGTAAATGTTACGGGAATGTGAGGCATGGCTTTAGGCATGACAACCATTTTCCAGATAGGCAACTCCATATTCGGAATGGTTTGGAAGAAGGGGAACCAGGAGGTGGAATGGGGGTCACCCTGCTGTGCAGGCTGTGTCGATGGAATCCCGAGCCTCCCTCTCCCCCCCCCCCCCGGGGTCTCCTAAGTCAGGGAACTTACTGATAGAGCAGGAGGCCACAGGACTGACCCCTCCCAACCCTCTTCCCTCCTCCCGTGAGGAAGATGTCCACATGGCTGCTTTTAAATATTTTGTTTATTTACTTATTTGAGAGAAAGAATGGATGCGCCAGGGCCTCCAGCCACTGCAAACAAACTCCAGACACATGTGCCACCTTGTGCATCTGGCTTATGTGGGTCCTAGGGAATTGAACTTGGGTCCTTAGGCTTTGCAGGCCATTACCTTAACCACTAAGCCATCTCTCCAGCCCACAATAATATATGAGTGTCTTAGCAGCTAAATTATTGATATGGGATAGCCACGCATGACCATTCTACCATCTTTCATCTTTAATTTCAATGACTGATAACCTTAATATTCATTTTCTATTTTTTATTCTTTTTAAGGTTACGGGTTCTATTAGATTGCAGATGCAAATTAAGAGAGGAAAGGTAGACAGAATTCATGACCAAAGGCATGAGTGGGGTTCCGAGAAATGGGAAGCCCCTATTTTTTTTTATTTTTATTTGTGTGTATACGCATGTGTGCGGTGTGTGTATGTATGCGTGTTTGTGCATGGGGGTGTCTATGTGTGTGGAGGTGCACATGCATGGAGGCAGGAGATTACTATTGGGTGTCTTCCTCAATTGCTCTTCCTCAATTGCTAGCCAGCGAGCCCCAGGAGCTCCCCATCTCTGCTTCCCCAGCACTAAGCGCATGTTACTACACCGGGCATTGCACGTCGGTACTGGGGACTCTTAACTAGTCCTCATACTGGTGTGGGACACACTGTACCCACAGGACCATCCCTTAAGCCTGATAACCACTAATTTCAGTTATTTATTTATTTGTTTAAGAGAGAGGAAGATAGAGAGAACGGGAGTGCCAGGGCTCCTAACCCCTGCAAATGAACTCCAGATACATGCACCACCTAGTGCATCTGGCTTTACATGGGTACTGGGACATTGAACCAGGGCGCTTTGACTTTGCAGGCAATCTCCTTAACCACTAAACTTCTCTTTCGCCCCTGATAGCACTAATATTTTCATTTCCATTGTAACATATGTAGGAAGGCTAAACCATTAGATTTGCTTCCTCACCGATGAAAGAGTTGCCCGCCAGATATCTCTCCTCCATCAGAAAAGAATTCTTCTTCCTGGGGAGAAAGTCAGTTAAGCTACACAACCAAAGATGAAAATAAAGAGGGGCTGGAGGTATGGCTTAGCAGTTAAGGCAGTTGCCTGCAAGGCCAAAGGACCCAGGTTCAATTCCCCAGGACCCACATTAGCCAGATGCACAAGGGGGCACACGTGTCTATAGTTCATTTGCAGTGGTTAGAGGCCCTGGCGTGCCCTGGCCTCTCTCTCCCTCTTTCTCTGTCAAATAAATAAATAAACAAATATAAAATATTAAAAAAAAGATGAAAATAAAGCGGAGTGTGTTCTCCTTATAGAGACCCAACCAAGCACCTCAAAACTCTCTCCCCCAGCTACCAGAGGGAAAAAATAATATTTACACAAGTTAAATATACCTTCACAAAAGACAGACATGCTTTAGAGAAAGATTCCCTCTCCAAGATGGGGCACCCAATATGTGTAAGTTACCAATATTCTCCGTATATGTTTCAGGCACAATTCCAAATGCCAAAGATACAAAGAGACACACCAGTACTCAAAGCCTACCGCCAGGCCCGAATATTCTACCATGGGCTTTTAGATGTACCCTCCCTCCAAAGGAACCCTGACTACTGTGGTCTTATCAGCACGAAAAAGATTGGTCATTGCCTCATTTCCCCAAGAGCAGTTAGGGTGGCTTGTGAGAGGGGGAAATGAGTCACTATAGGAGCTCGATGGTTTCCCTGACGAGGCACACAGCTACAGAATACTGCTGGGTCTGGTGGTACATGCCTATAATCTCCCTGGAGGATCATAAGTTCAAGGCCTGTCTGGGCTACAGAGTAAATTGCAAGGCCAGCCTGGGTAATTTAGAGAGACCCTGTCACAAAATGAAAACCAAAAAGAGGTCTGGGGACATAGCTCAGTGGTAGAGGGCTTGCCTAGCATGCTTGAGGCCCAACATTCAATTCTCGGTACCAGGGAAAGAGAAAGCTAATACTAGTCAACTTTTTACTGAGTAAATACATAATTTTCACAAACTAAAAAATGATGGGGGGGGGCTGAAAAAATGACTTAATGGTTAAATCCCTTACCTGCAAAGCTTAATGACCCAGGTTCAATTCCCAGTACCCATATAAAGCCAGATGAACAAACTGGCACATGCATCTGGAGTTCATTTGCAGTGGCGGGAGGCCCTGGTGTGTCCATACATACCCACATACTCTTGCTCTCCCTCTCTCTCTCTCTCTCTGTCTGATCTCTCTGCTCACAAATAAATAAATAATTTTTTAAATGACAGAAGTAATCAATTTTGTAATAAAATATGCTACCACAAGGAAGATTTTGCATCTGAATGGACAGATATTTATACTTTTGAACCAAATTATTACTGACTTTATAAACTTCTCAAAAGCTTAGTATACCTGTATATTGTCAATCATGACACTATTAAAAGTAATATGAGGGCTGGAGAGATGGCTTTGCGGTTAAGGCGTTTGCCTACAAAGCCTAAGAATGCATGTTTGGATCTCCAGATCCCATGTAGCCAGACACACACTGATGCAAGCGTGCAATGTCGCACATGCGCACAAGGGGGTGCACACGTCTGGAGTTCGTTCACAGCAACTGAAAGGCCCTGGTTCACCCATCCTATCTCTCTCTCTCTCTCTCTCTCTCAAAAATTAAAAAAAGTAATATGAAAGAAAAAATTGTGCCCATCAAATCCACTCCTAAATGTTTACTCAAGAGCAATAAAAATATCCACATGGAGACTTGTGGGCAAATGTCGATAGCGATGTTATTTATCATAGCCAAGAAACAGAAGTGATCCAAGTGCCCATCAGCTGCTGTAGTGTGGATCACCTGTGGAATGATGTCAGCAAGAAGGAACAAGGCAACTGTGTGTTCTGCACCCAAGAGGAGCCCCAACCCATCTGGCTAAGTGAAACAGAACATGCACTAAACAGCACCCGCTGCACGAGTCCAGCCTTATGAAGACTCGGAAGAGAAGCCTGGGCAGACAGCTCAGTGGGTAAAGTGCTTACCACCCAAGCATGAGGACCCGAGTTTAGATCCCCAGTACCCATATAAAAAGCCAGGCATATCAGCATGTGTCTGTAATCCCAGCACTGGGGAGGCTGAGGTAGGAGGATCCCTGAAGGCAGATAGCCAGCTAGTCTAGCAGAATTGGTGAGTTCCAGGTTCAGTGAGAGACCCTGTTTCAAAATATAAGGGCTGGAGAGATTGCTTAGCAACTAAGGTATTTGCATGCAAAGCCTAACGACTGGAGTTTGAGTCCCCAGCGCCCATGTAAAGCTAGATACACGAAGTGATGGAGGCATCTAGAGTTCTTTTACAGTGGCAAGAGGCCCTGGTGTGCCCATTCTTTCTGTCTTCCCTCTCTCTCTTCTCTCTCTCTCTCTCTCTCTCTCTCTGCTTGCAAATAAATAGATAAGTAAATAAAAATATTTTAAAAACATAAGGTGGAGAGTGATTGAGGAAGACACTTGACATTAACCTCTGATCTTCACATGCAATCACACATACACACACACATACACACAGAGAGATTGGGAGGGGGCAGAAAAGTTCAACCTATGACACAAAACAGATTAGCGAAGGCTGGAAGTTGCCGTTGGGGGAAAGGGCTGTTGTAAATGGGCAGGAAGTCTTGGGTACTGGACAGATTTTTAAACTGGATGATGGTGGTGATTGTTCCTCTCCTTCACTGAAAGCCATTGAATTACACTTAAAATGGGCAAATTTGTGACGTGTCAGCTATGCTTCAGAAGAGCTGTTAAAAGAAGAAAAAGGGTCACAAGTGGCTTTGGCACCTCACCCTGGGAGCTGCATCTTCTGTGCACATCTATGCACGTGTGTGAGACCAGGTGACATGGACCAGCAGGAGCGTGTGAAGCAGACCAGTCCCTCTGGCTCACTCTGAGGGAGCAGGGCATCTTGCGTCCACTGGATGGTCCCCACTTCTTTTCCCCTACAGAGGCGCCTTTCTGCATTCAGTTTAACTCTATCTTACCAGTTTTCTTTCTTTTCTTTTTTTTTTTTTTTTACCTTAATCAGCCCTGAGTTTAATTTATTTCAGTTATAAGGGAAAAAAAAAAAAAAAAAGCATGGCTGGGGAGATGGCTCAGTAGTTAAAGGCATTTTGTGGTAAAGCCTGCTGGCCAGGGTTCAATTCCCCAGTACCCATCTAATGCCAGATGCACAAAGTGGCTCCTGCATCTGGAGTTCATTTACAGCACCAAGAGGCCCCATACCACGGGCATTCTTTCTCTCCTCTCTCTGCCTGCAAATATACTTTTTGTTTTGTTTTCTCGAGGTAGGGTCTCACCCTAGCCCAGGCTGACCTGGAATTCACTCTGTAGTCTCAGGGTGGCTTTGAACTTCCAGCGATCTTCCTCCTCCTACCTCTGCCTCCCAAGTGCTGGGATTAAAGGCATGCGCCATCATGCCCAGCAATTTTTTTTTTATTATTTTCTATTTTTGTAACTTTTTGTTTATTTATTTGAGAGACTGAGAGAGGGAAAGAGGCACATACACACACACACACACACACACACACACACACGGGGTGGGGGGGAGAATGAGCGCACCAGGGCCTCCAGCCACTGCAAACAAATTCCAGATACATGCGCCACCTTGTGCATCTGGCCTACTTGGGTACTGGGGAATAGAACCAAAGTCCTTTGGCTTTGCAGGCAAACACCTTAACCATTAAGCCATCTCTCCAGCCCTGTAAATATACTTTTAAAAAAGAAGAAAGTGTCGCATGTGTCTGGAGTTCGTTTGCAATACCAGGAGGCCCTAAGTACGCCCATTCTCTGCCTCTTTCTCTCTTAAGTAAATAAAAAATAGGGCTGGAGTGCTCACGTCAGCAGCACATATACTAAAATTGGAATGATACAGAGAAGATTAGCATGACCCCTGCGCAAGGATGACACGCAAATTCGTGAAGCGTTCCGTAATTTTCTGGTGCACCCATTCTCTCTCTCTCACTCTGCCTCTTTCCCTCTCAAAATAAATAAATAAATAAATAATATATATAGGGCTGGACAGGTGGCTTAGTGCTTAAGGCACTTACCTGCAAAGCCTAAGGACCCAGGTTCAATTCCTCAGTACCCATGTAAGCCACATGCATAGGGTGGGACATGCATCTGGAGTTTGTTTACAGTGACTAGAGGTCTTGGTGCACGCATTATTGCTATCTGCCTCTCTCTCTCTCTCTCTCAAATAAATAAATAAATATAAAAAATACATAAAATTTGAAAAAAAAAAAAGAAGAAGAAGAAGAAGAAAAAGGAGGAAGGTGCCATGATGGTTCATGCCAAAGAGATTCACTAGATGTCAGGAAGGAGCGGAGACTGGCTTCCTTTGTGGAAGTGTTTGCTGACCGCGAGAAGCATAGCTAGTGAGGTCTTCAGGAGGCAATCTGTCATTATTAAAGAGGATGAATGAAGGTTGATTGACAAGAAGGGAAGTTTTTGAGTACTGGATTAGAGGCCCAAAAGCAAGTACTAATGCCCACTGATACAAGCTGAAGAAGCTGGGATTTTGTAGACATAACCCACCCTATAGATATAGACAAAGATACGCAGGCTCTGGCCATCATGCTTTACTGAAATTGGATAAATTACTATCAGCTTTTGTACACAATAAATTAATCAGTTCTATAATCTATTATTCCAGAAGAATCCATTTCTTTTGTTATATTTTATTTTCATTTATTTATTTGAGATAAAGAGGCGGATAGAGAGAAAGAGAGAATGGGTGCACCAGGGCCCCCAGCCACTGCAAACAACCTCCAGATGCGTGTGCCACATAGTGCACCTGGCTTACGTGGGTCCTGGGGAATCGAACCTGGGTCCTTAGGTTTCACAGGCAAGGGCTTTAAAACTATAAGCCATTCTCTCCAGCCCTCATTTCTTATCCCAGTTAAGTGCTTTTTGTTTGGGGACATCATTTCAAAGATACTGTTTTGAAAATAATTTGACTTTACCTGGCGTGGTGGCACACTCCTTCAATCCCAGCACTCAGGAGGCAGAGGTAGGAGGATTGCCAACAGTTCGAGGCCACCCTGAGACTACAGAATGAATTCCAGGTCAACCTGAGCTAGAGTGAGACTCTACCTCAAAAAAACCAATAAGAATAATAATAACTATTATTATTATTATTTGACTTTTATGTTGTATAAAATTTTGTGCCTTGCTTAAAGAACAGTTTTATGGTGCCAAATGAGTAAACATCTAAAGCCACGAGAAGCCCCTGGTCCTCACACAGATTAAAGCAAACAGAAGAAAGTACCAACATCTAGGCAAACGGTAGCATCCTTGTATTACCCAGAAGGTACAGGGGCTCAGAGAGGACAAAATAGAAGCCCAGGAAAGAGAGTCATAATGGTGCTGGCTAACCCCACAACTTCTGTACCTTCCTCCATTCTATCCTCCCTCCTGTCCCCTCTCAAAAAGCAAAGGAGAGGGGTTACTCAGCTCGCCTCCTGTCTGACTGGTGACCCCTACCCAGGATAAGTCCACGTGCCATTCCAGCCTTCTGGGACCTTGGAAGGGTCCATCACTGTTGCTGCTTTCTGCGACATGAAGTGTAGCGGGAACATGGCCACCCACACATTGGCTGTTCTCTCACCTCGTGAACAGGGAAGGTGTTCTACGAGCATAGTAAAGATCTACCCAAGTCTTCAAGATGGCAGGTGCCAGGACTCGGCTCTCGAGGGGATGAATGTGCCAGGGGAGATGAGAGCTCGGCAGTCGGGTCCCATCTGTACAGCAGTCAATGGCCTGATGCCTCTGATTTATTCAGATCTCTTTTCGGGGCGCTGTGTCCATGTCTTCACCTGCATCATGACCAGCAGTCTCCCCTTTTCAGAAAAAGAGAATGACACCTGGTATGGCTTAATTTTCTTGCTCAAGGGCATTGGACAGCTCATGCGTGTTTTCCCTGCCATGTCACAGGTTCCCCTGCACTGGACCTGGAACTGGTAGTCTTATGAGACTGGAGGGACAAATTCACAGCTCTGTTCTTCTGCTCTCACCAAAGGAGCTTAGCAGTGGCCTGGGGGAGGCCAGGCTGGGGGGACAACGTTATCTGCCAGAGAGAACAGGGACCTGCCATCAGATCTGTGATGCTGACAGCCCAATGGCAATCCGTACACCAGGTTTCTTCCTACTCTGTTTAAATATTTTCTTGTTAAATACTTTATTTTTATTTATTTGTTTACTTGAGAGAGAAAGAGATGGAGAGAGAGATCATGGGTGCACCAGGGCCTCCAGCCGCTGCAAACGAACTCTAGATGAATGTGCCACCTTGTGCAACTGGCTTACTTGGGTCCTGGGGAACTGAACCTTGATCCTTTGGCTTTGCAGGCAAGTGCCTTAACTATTAAGCCATCTCTCCTGCCCTGTATTTAGATATTTTCATGCCTTAAAAATTATTTATTTACTGGGCTGGGGAGATTGCTTAGTGGTTAAGGCACTTGCCTGCAAAGTCAAAGGACCCAGGTTCGATTCCCCAGTACCCACGTAAAGCCAGATGCACAAGGTGGCGTATGTGTCTGGAGTTTGTTTGCAGTGGCTAGAGGCCCTGGTGAGCCCGTTCTCTCTCTATTGCTCTCTGTATATTCCTCTCTCTCTCTCTCTCTCTCTGCCTTTCTCTCTCAAATAAATAAATAAAAATATTTTTAAATTATTTATTTGTTTAGTGTATGGGTGCCCATGCCACAGCATGAGTGTGGCAGAGGAATCTTAGAGGTGTCTGCACTCCACCTTCTTTGAAACAGGGTTTCTTGACGAACTACCAGACTGAAAATGAATGTCAAACTAGCTGGTCTAAGAGCTTTAGATTCTCCTGGCTTCCATCTCCCATTATCACAGGCACACTGGGATCACAGACACATGCCCTCTGTGCATCTGGCTTTGCATGGGTGCTAGGGAATTGAACCCAGGCTGGCAGGCTTTGCAAGCAAGTGCCTTTAACCACTGAGCCATTTCCCCAGTCTCCTGTACTTGGATCTTTTTTTTAAAAAAAAACACATGTTCCTATTAATTTCCTTTCGCTTGTTTTGGCCTGTTTCATTTCATTTTATTTTGAGATAGGAGCTCATGTATCACAGGCTGGCCTTGAACTCACTATGTAGACGAAGATGACCTTGAACTTCTGATCCTCTTGCCTCTACCTCCTAAATGCTGGGATTATAGGTATGAGCCACCATATCTGAGAATTCAGGCCAGGTCTTCGTTTATGCTAAGCAATCATTCTACCAACTGAGCTACATCCCCAGCATTTTATTTTAAACAGGATAGATTTTGAGATCAGACAAAAATAGAAAACCTGATCTCTGCAATATCATGTTGAATGATCTTGGGGAATTTACTGAAGCCCTGAGAGTCATCAAAAAAAAAAAAATGAAAATAATTGGTCATACCTACCGCACAGAACTGTTTAGAGAATTAACTAAGATCACTGTAGAGAAGGGCTTTGTAAGGTACCACATATGTAGTAGCAAATTATTGTTTTTAAAATCTTGACTCTTTCTTTTTTTTTATATAATCCTACCTCCCTTTGCTTATTGCAGCCATCAGTTTCATAAACAGGAATCCTATGTCTTCATCTAAACTATTCAAACAAAGAAGAAAAAGGAGAGAAAGAGGGGTACAGAGAGATGAAGAGAGAGAGAGAGAGAAATCCCAGGGCATGCCCTGGCGAAGGACAGACGTCTATTGTTCAACACTGGCAGCCATCCTCAGGCTGAGGGAGCACATCTGATTAATAACTTTCTAACCAGCCAAGCACGAATCTATTTGTCCTAAATCTGCCTGTGTTTCTCAATCTCTTTCCTGAAAGAGACCATGAAATGTGGGATTCTCTTCATGACCCTCCTTTGATCAGACAGTCCAACGTTAAACAAAGGAAATCGGGTTTGCTGGGCCATGCTCATCCCTCTAGCTGGATCACCTTCAGAAATGCCTGTGAGCCGCTTGTTCCAAACTTATTCTAGAACGTTCCTTGGGAGGTGTCCTTCCTCCGGGTACTAGTCCTTGGGAAAATCCTGATGGGAGGCAGGTAAGGAAAGCACCAGGCTTTGTCTGAAAATTATATACAGAACAGCACGGGTGAGCAATAGGATTTCCTGCAGGGGGTCCCCAGCCATCCATGAGGTGATTCAAAGTTAAGTCCGGGGCATAAGCACGTTGGGAGTGAAGGTCCCCAGGTCCTGTGAAAGGACCCAGCGCCAAGACTGGGAGCAGAGGAGGTGGCTGAGTATCAGCGCTGAGGGATTCACATGGACCTGTTGTCCAGCATGAGCTGGCCGCCCTGCAACAGGAAGGGTGGCTTCCTTAGCTTCTTACATGCTCAGTACAAAAAGCAGCTCAAGTGTTGTTCATTTCCAGAGTCCTGGAAATTCATCCATTTGTGTCTTCTGGTGCCTTCCCTGTGAGCTCATGTCTGAGGACAGTGACAGGAAGCTCTTCTTCCACTCAAGTTTCTAGCTCATTGAGAAGCATTGAATCAACGTTAAGAACACGGGCCATGGGCTGGAGGGATGGCTTAGCGGTTAAGGTGCTTGCCTGCAAAGCTAAAGGACCCAGGTTCAGTTCCCCAGGTCCCCACATAAGCCAGATGCACAAGGTGGCACATGCATCTTGAGTTTATTTGCAGCCCTGTCATGCACATTCTCTCCTGTATCCACCCCCCTTGCCCTTCTCTATCTCTCAAATAAATAAATAAAAATAAAATATTTATACTATGCTTATCAAACTGCCCAGTAAGCACTTCCCTTAATGTTCATGCCCTTGTATTAATGCTACTCTCACTTTGGGTAGAGAATCTTCTCTTTTCAGATGGCAGTGACCTTGGGACGACTCAGAAGGCATCATGGTGCTGGAAAGAAGTGACCACAGTGCTCAGTACTGCAATATCTCTACCACACCTTCCAAGGCTCAGGGTCTATTGCGGAAGAGGTGGCAAAAAGAATGTAAGAGCCAAAGGAAGGGTAGGACTCCTTACAATGTGCTCCCTCCAGACACAAAATGGCCTGGATATCCATGACCTCACAGTGCCTGACACTACCTACACAAGACCATCATAAGAGGAGGAAAAGATCATGACATCAGAATAAAAGAGAGACTGATTGAGATGGAGAGAATAGAGTTCCAAAGGGGAAAGTGAGGGGAGGGAGGGTATTACCATGGGATATTTTTTTATAATCATGGAAGTTGTTAATGAAAAAAATTTGAAAAGAAAATAAATAAATAAATAAAACATTTAATAAAGCTTTTAAGAAAAAAGAGCTGGATATATGTCGCTGATGGGCCATCTACTTCCTTGGGACCTTGACTGACTAATCATGATGAGCCCAGATTCTCTCACTGGTCTCAGTGGCCTCGCAGCCCGAGTGTGTGGAGTCTTCAGCAACAGGGTCTCACCGTCTCTTCCACACAGTGTCTTTTGACCACTAGGTTCTAGAGCCTAGCACAGGGCCAGGAACATGCAGGTGTCGTATGTATGTGGATGAATAAACAAGTGTGAGACGAGGCTCACTCATGCACACTGTTCACTGTGCTCTGCGAAGGTCTGGAGAGATACTGATGGCTCTCTGAGAAGCCTAAGGACCCAGCTTTGAGTCCCCAGGACCCACGTAAGCCACATGCACAAGGGGGCACATGGGTCTGGATTTTGTATGCAGTGGCTAGAGGCCCTGTGTGTGCCCATTCTCCCTTTCTCTCTCATAAATAAATAAATAAATATATATATATATATATATATATATATATATATTTGTTTTAAAAAAAGCTAATGCGGGAGAGAGCACTCACCTGTCTTGAGAATCAGAGCTGGTTCTGTCCACACCTGTGACATTCATTATGTCATTTATCCTCCAAGCTAATGGGAGCTGATATTCTCATTCCCACACTTTGCAGGTGAAGATCCAGGACTGCCACGTCCATTTTCTTTTGCTATAAAAGAATGCCACAGCCTGGGCAACTCATCAGCACTGGGCTCATTCGGATCATGATTCTGGAGGTCGAGAGGTGAAAGAGCACAGTGCCAGGTGAGCGCCTTGGTGTTGCGTCAAGCCATGGTGAACTGCCAGGTCCCATGACAAGGGATCCTGATTCTAGGGGACATGAACAACTGGGCCTCATGAGGAGATTTACTTGAGAAGCAAGTGTGACCCATGCTCGTGTACACAGGCAATGTGCTATGTGGAGCCTCCCCCGCATCCCAGTTCACCCCACCAGAGACAGATCTCGGTGGTCCGGGTTGGGTTGGATGACCTGTGAGCGGGATGTGGGCAGAAGGAGCAATGCCCGCCTCCCACGCACGAGCCCTTAGTGCTATGTTTTCCCACTCGTGCCTTTTGTGCTTCTGCCACTGCCAAGAGAAGGACATGCCCAGGAGGCCTGGGGGCCAGGATCATGGAAGACTCCTGCGTACCTGACTGGACCCGGTCCACAGCTTAGAGCCAAGCGCAGAAGAGCTCAGCCTACATCAGCCAAACCCCCAATAAGCCCATGAACATGTGACCAAGAAACAAGGGCTTATTGTTGTACAACGCAGCCTTGGGGTGGCTTTCAGTGTCATTATTGTGATAATTGATACTTACCTTTCCGGGGCTTGGAAACTTAAGCTTGTTGAAAGCAGTTATATGACTTTGCTCCTTTTTTTTTTTTTTTTTTTATTCCAGTTCCCATGAAGCCCATAATGTAACAGAAAGAGTCTGGGTTTGGGAGACAGAGAGATATAATTCAAACATGGCCTCCACATCTTGATAGCTGAAGAGCATGCATGGGTCACATCTGTTCCCTAAGCCTCTGCTATAGCTTGAATGCCCAAACTCGTGTTGAAAATTAACCGCGACCGTGGCAGTGCTGGGAGGTGGGACTTTCAAGAGGTGATCAACTAAGCCGGGCGTGGCGGCGCACGCCTTTAATCCCAGCACTCGGGAGGCAGAGGTAGGAGGATCACCAGGAGTTCGAGGCCACCCTGAGACTAATTCCAGGTCAGCCTGGACTAGAGCGAAACTCTACCTCGAAAAACCATAAAAAGAAAAAGAAAAAAAAAAAGAGGTGATTAAATGGACATGGTGGCTCAGGCCCACAATCCCAGCTCTCAAAAGGCTGAGGCAGAACAATTGCCATGAGTTCGAGGCCAGCCTAGGGTACACAGTGAGTTCCCAACCAGTCTGGCCTAGAGGGAGACCGTGTCACAATGAACAAACAATTATACAGACAAGTGATTAGGGCAGAGCTCCCTCGAATGGACTTGCCATTAAGGGAGAGCACAGTTGTGACGGTGGGCTGGCTGCTTTGGGCCCAGCCCTCTCTGTGTCTGCACTTGCTTGCTCTGTCGCCATGGCTTGACGCAACACCAAGGCGCTCACGTTGCACTGTGGTCTTTCACCTCTCGACCTCCAGAATCATGATCCGAATGAGCCCAGTGCTGATGAGTTGCCTAGGCTGTGGCATTCTTTTATAGCAAAAGAAAATGGACGTGGCAGTCCTGGATCCTCACCTGCAAAGTGTGGGAATGAGAATATCGGCTCCCATTAGCTTGGAGGATAAATGACATAATGAATGTCACATGTGTGGACAGAACCAGCTCTGATTCTCAAGACAGGTGAGCGCTCTCTCCCACATTAGCTTTTTTTAAAAACAAAAATATTTATTTATTTATTTATTTATTTATGAGAGAGAAAGAGAGAATGGGCACACACAGGGCCTCTAGCCACCGCATACAAAATCCAGACACATGTGCCCACTTGTGCATCTGGCTTACGTGGAATCAAACCTGGGTCCTTAGGCTTCTCAGAGAGCCATCACTATCTCTCCAGATCTTTGCAGAGCACAGTGGACAGTCTGCGTGAGTGAGCCTCGTCTCAGACTTCTGTTTATTCATCCACATACATATGACACCTGCATATTCCCGGCCCTGTGCTAGGCTCTAGAACCTAGTGGTCAAAAGACACTGTGTGGAATAGATGGTAAGACCCTATCTCTGAAGACTCCACATACTTGGGCTGCAAGGCCACTGAGAAATCCTGCTGGAACTGAGCTGATAATCTCCTCCATGTAGACCAGCTGACAGAAAGCTGGGAGAAGCCATTCTGCATGCAGTTCAATGGAAAAAGAGAAATCACCTGTGAAGATACTCAACAGTGGACACTGCAAGCCTTATAATTGGCCAGCCAGGCCAAATGAGCCAATGAGTGCAATAGTGGCACATCTGTCATGGTGGAAACCAACTGCCCTCTGGCCTGCTCCATGGGAGGGAATACATCCCTGATACTGAAAACCTACAACAGGGGCAGTCATGCGCCCTAGGGGTGTAACGCCTGCTGCTGTCTGGCTAAATGTATATACCATGCTTATCAAACTGCCCAGTAAGCATTTCTCTTAATGATCATACCTGTATATTAATCTACTCTCACTTTTAGTAAAGAACCTTCTCTTTTCAGATGGCAGTGACCTTGAGATGACTCAGAAGGCATCATGGTGCTGGAAGAAGTGACAGGAGTGCTCAGCACTGCAATATCTCTATCATACCATCCAAGGCTCAGGGTCCATTGTGGAAGAGGTGACAGAAAGAATATAAAAGCCATAGGAAGGGTAAGTCTCTTTACAATATGCTCCCCCAGACACAAAATGGCCTGAATATCCATGACCTCACAGTGCCTGACACTACCTACACAAGACCATCATAATAGGAGGAAAAGATCATGACATCAAAATAAAAGAGAAACTAATTGAGAGGAGAAGGGGATATGATGGAGAGTGGAGTTTCAAAGGGGAAAGTGGGAGGAGGGAGGGCATTACCATGGGATATATTTTACAATCATGGAAGTTGTTAATTAAAAAAATAGTAATAAAAGACACTGTGTAAGATAATTAGAAATAAACTTGATAATTCCAAACAACAATGGGTGCTATGAAATCAATATAACAGGGCTGGAGAGATGGCTTAGTGGTTAAATGCTTGCCTGTGAAGCCTAAGGACCCTGGTTCGAGGCTCAATTCCCCGGGACCCACGTAAGCCAGATGCACAAGGGGGAGCATGCATCCGGAGTTCGTTTGCAGTGGCTGGAGGCCCATTCTCTCTGCCTCTTTCTCTTTCTGCCTGTCTGTTGCTCTCAAATAAATAAATAAAAATAAACAAAAATAATTTTTTTTAAAAAGACAGAAATCAAAACAACAGAGTGAAGATGTGAGAGCAGGTGGCAGAGAGACAGGCCAATGGGAAGGACAGTCTCATCAAGACAACCTTTACTTTCGAAACAATGGAGATATTCTTTTATTCTTGTTCCACCCTTAACCAGAGAAGCTCTTTTTGTTTTTCAATACTTTAGTGAGTTATAAGGTTAATTTATTTATTTATTTGAGAGAAAGAGGGAAATAGAGAGAAAGAGGCAGAGAGAGAGAGCGGGAGAGAGAAAGGGCACATCAGGGCCTCTAGCCACTGCAAATGAACTCCAGATGCATGTGCCACCATGTGCATCTGGCTTTACGCGGGTACTGGGGAATAGAACCCTGGTCCTTAGGCTTTACAGGCAAGTGCAATAACCACTTATCATCTCTTCAGCCCCAAATTTAAAGATTTTTTTTGATTGTCTGCTTGCTTACTTGCTTGTTGCACTTAACCCCCTTCCATCTTGGTAAAGATCCAAGAAACTTTTAAAAATATTTATTTATTTATTTGGGAGAGAAAAGGGGGAAGGGAGGAAGATGCCAGGGCCTCTGGCTGCTACAAGCAAACTCCAGACACATGTGCCACTTTGTGCATCTATATGGGTACTAGGGAATCAAACTCAGGTCTTCAGACTTTGCAAGCAAGTACCTTTAACTGCTGAGCCATTTCTCCAGCCCCTGGACGTGAGAAACTTCTAAATTCATGCTTTTCTTGTATTTCTCTTTGCTCCTTCTGTACACATCTGGATTTGAGAATTTGCCTTGGGCTACACACATCCATTTTTTTTTTTTTTTAGATATTACATCCTTTTCTTTCTTCCTCACTGGAAGCATTTTTATGTTCAGAGATGGTAAAGGTCTTGTATTTGATGGCTCCCACCATGTCCTACCATCTCCCCACAAAGGTTCTGAATCTAGCTCTTATTCTGGGTCCCTTGGGCTCTTTATACCCCAGCCTCCATCTTGGTTCTTAAGAACTTAAGTTTAATGAAAGGCTCACCTTAGCTGGGCGTGGCAGCACCCACCTCTAATCCCAGCACTCAGGAGGCAGAGGCAGGAGGACTGCTGTGAGTTCAACGCCAGCCTGAGACTTCCTAGTGAATTCCAAGTCAGCCTGGGCTAGAGTGAGACCCTACCTTGAAAAAAAAAAGAGTCACCTTAGCTGAGTGGCCCACGTCCAGTTCAGCCTTCGTTGTGGGGCAGAGAGTAGAGCTCTCAAGCTGACCTCTTACTCCTGACAGACCAAATCTTCAGGAACACATGCGAATTAATTTAACAGTCACTTTATCTGCCTTTGGCAACATGAGCGCCAGCAATTTTTTTGAAGTGGGTCAGTGATTGCCCAAATGTATCGGCTGCGTCAATCACCTGAAAGTCTTGTCAAAATACTAGTCCTGATTCCGAATCAGTCAGGGCGGACATGGGCCCAAGATCCTGCGTTTCCAACACTCGCAGGAGCCGGTGATCTGCAGACGCACAGATCAGATGAGCAGGCAGTGTCCACCGGCTTCCGACCGTCACGTAACTTGAGGCTCATTTGTGACTGTCATGAGGACATGCCATCTCTCTCCCTCCAGGCACCTCCGCCTAGAACAGTCGGGGCCACGTGCCCACAGGGATATAGCTTCCTCTTGTATCCTGCCTTAGGTGGGGGCTTCACCCCTATTTTCTCTCCTTCTGCATTTGGTTCTCTGCCAGCATGCCAGGCTCCCAGTTTCACCTGGATGTTTCTTCCAACGTGTTAATCCATGGCATAGTACATCAAATCTGGTTTTGAGCTCAGAGATGACAGCTGACATGGAAAGGGGACTCTCTTAGAAGGACGAGACAAAGGTGTAGATCTTGGCACAGGAGTCATAGAGTAATGCCAGACTCGGGCTTGGAGTCAAGCCCCACCCACAAAGTGCTTGCCTCCTGGGTATAAGGACTTGTGTTCAATCCCCACGACCCACCTAGAAATGCCGGGTGTGGTGGTGTGTGTTTGAAATCCTGCACGGGGAAAATGAAGACAGGTAGACATATTGGGTTTGCTGGCCAGTTTAGCCCACTTGAGTTCCAGACTGCTAAATGACCCTGTCTCAAGAAACAGTGAAGGTCATCTGAGGAATGACACCTCATGTCCTCTGGCCTCTGTGTGCACACATGAGTTCACACACACACACACACACACACACACACACACACACACACGATGCCAGACTCTTAAAGGAGAAGAACGCAGCTAAGACCCTGGAACCATAAACAAAGGGAAATGTATATAACACTTACAAAAGAATGTCAGTGAGGGGCTGGAGAGATGGCTTAGCAGTTAAGGTGCTTGCCTGCAAAGCCTAAGGACCCATGTTTGACTCTCCAGGTCCCACATAAGCCAGAGGCACAAGACACAAACACGCAAGTTCACATATGCACACAAGGGGGCTCATGCGTCTGGAGCTTCACAGCAGTGGCTGGAGGACCTGGTGTGCCAATTCTCTCTCATTAAAAAAAAAAGGCCAGCGGGCATGGTGGCGCACACCTTTAATCCCAGCACTCAGAAAGGCAGAGGTAGGAGGATCACCAAGAGTTCGAGGCCACCCTGAGACTATACAGTGAATTCCAGGTCAGCCTGGGCTACAGTGAGATCCTACCTCGACAAAACCAAAAAAAAAAAAAAAAAAAAAAAGGCCAGTCTGTTGTTGGACTTGCCTCAAAAACATAGATAAACAAATAGAAGAATGTCAATGATGCCAGGTATGGTGGCACATGCCTTTAATCCCAGCACTGGGGAGGCAGAGGTAGGAGGATCACCCTGAGTTTGAGGCCACCCTGAGACTACATAGTGAATTCCAGGAGAGCCTGAGATAGAGTAAAACCCTACCTCAAAAAAAAAAAAGAAAGAAAGAAAGAAAGAAAGAAAGAAAGTCAACGAGAACATACATAATAAATTTCAAAGTTAAAAAAGGAAAAATATTATGAAAAATATTCATCAATTCACCCATTCAGTCAAAAAATACCCAGTAATGTCTACTCCTGGCTGGTGCTGGCAACACCCAGAGAATACAATAGTATCCAGTATACAGTATAGTACACAGTATATATATATATACAGTGTCAGCAAAGCCCTGAGGAAGGAGAGAATCTAATCTGAGGACGGGTCCTTGGCTGATCCTGGAGCATCGGGTAGAGAGAGTGCATGACAGGAAGCGGAAGGGGAGACTTGTCACACACCAATGAACTAACTGCCTAATAGACAAAATGAACTTTTAAAAAATTATTTTTATTTATTTATTTGAGAACGAAAGAGGGAACAGGTGTGCCAGGACCTCTAGCCATTGCAAATGAAATCCGGAAGCATGAGCCACCATGTGCATCTGGCTTATGCGGATACTGGAGAATCAAACCTGGGTCTTTAGGCTTCACAAACAAATGCCTTAACCATAAGTGATCCCTCCAGCCTTACAAAATGAACGTTTTTTTTTTTTTTAAATCATTTTCAATTTTCTTTTGGTTCAAATTTTATTTATTTATTTGAAAGAGAGAGAGACAGAGGCAGATAGGGAGAATGGGAGCACCAGAGCCTCTGGCCACTGCAAATGAACTCTAGACACATGCGCCACCCTGCGCATCGAGCTTACATGGGTCGCGGGGAATTGAACCTGGGTCCTTTGGCTTTGCAGGCAAACACCTTAACTGCTAAGCCAGCTCTCCAGCGCCACAAAATGAACTTTTAAGGCAAGCAGGTAAATCTACGATTTAGGGGGATGAGATTTATTTAGCCATCATTTTCAGGGTGCCCGGATGGGTAGATGGAAAGGAGCTATATTAAACCAAAGACAAGGATGGAGTTTAGAACAGAGAAGACCCTTCGATCACAGCTAGAAAGGCAGTGGTGTGCTGGAATAGATCTGAGACTAGAAAGGAAGTTGATGGAAAGAGTTGGAGGATTGGAGACTTCACTGCAGTCTTGCCACAAGCTTGCTTCAGGTCATGGAAGCCGGACTGGGACAACATAGTGTGCATGACTGGAGTGGGGTGTGGGTAGGGCTTGGGCACAGTAATGACAATGCCAAAGAAATGCCCAAAAGAAAGAGCAGGTGGACTGGCAAAAGGAAAATAAAACACTCACGTCCACCCCACAGTAGCCCATGATTCTTTTTTTTTTTTTTTTTTTTTTTTTTTTTTTGGTTTTTTGAGGTAGGGTTTCACTCTAGTCCAGGCTGACCTGAAATTCGCTATGTAGTCTCAGGGTGGTCTCGAACTCAACGTGATCCTCCTACCTCTGCCTCCCAAGTGCTGGGATTAAAGGCGTGCGCCACCACGCCCGGCTTAGCCCATGATTCTTACTAACATGGGTCAGGAAGGACACAGGGGCCAGGACAGCTATCAAGAGGAGGCCACTACATGGTAGGTGCAAGGGGGGGTCTGTGCCTCTGGAGCTCACCAGCGCACACAGCTGCTGCTAGGCCCACAACGTGTAAGGGAACCGAGCCAAGGTAGCTGGACATGACACTACCTTTTGTCAACGCTTAAAAAAAAAAATTATTTGTTTATTTATTTGAGAGAGAGAAAGAGGCAGAGAGATGAGAGAGAGAAAGAGAAGAGAGAGAGAGAGAATGGGCACAATACAGCCTCCAGCCACTGCAAATGAACTCCAGACACAGTGTGCCAGCCTGTGCATCTGGCTTACAAGGATCCTGAGGAGATGATCCAAGGTCCTTTGACTTTGCAGGCAACTGCCTGAACCGCTAAGCCATTTCTCAAGCCCTTTTATCACTTTTTAAAGTCTATATATTCACCCTGAGCCCCCATTTCCCTGGAAGCCCTCCTCAGTAGGGTCCTTGGTGTTGACTGTGGGTAGTTAGGACCTCTGTTAGTCTCTCGAGGGACTGTACCTCAGGATAGTTCTACCTACCCTGCGTCTCTTATAGTCTTTCCTCCTCCTCTTCTACAGCAATCCCTGAGCCTTGGGTGTGTTAGCAGTTTGCTTTTGGCGTTGAGTTCACTGTCGCCTCTGCATTTCTGTTATGATGTGTTGAGGTTCACCTCTGTGTTTGTTGCTGTTTCCCTGGAGGTGGTTGTCAGGCTAGCATAGGGAGCAGTACCCACGGTTGCTTCCCCTACAGTTTCTCCTGGGCCCAGTAAATGTGGCGCATCTCTTGGTGAACGGTTGACTATCTTTTCTTGTTGACTTGGTAGATCTTGAGTCTCCCCAGTATTCTCAGCCATCTTTAAAATAAAACAGATTCTCCAACCAAAAGCAAGAACAGCTTTGATTAAGGGAGGTAGGCATATAATTTTAAGCGTCCCAGCACAAGGAGCCCACATGCTGATGGCTCCTGGAGCTGTCACCCCAGGCCCAGTCCCATCTTCCCAGAAGCTCCTCAGTGAGCTCAGTCCTCCCTTTGCAGGGCTTCCTACATATACGTGGAGAGACTACAGGGAGTGAGTCCACACATAGGTATAATTCCTTCCCACCAGACCCCTGCCTCCGTATGGAGTACACAGGGTTGTCCAGCCATTCTTGACTTAATTTGAACACACATTAAGAAGCCCTTCCAGGGCTGGGGAGATGGCTCAGTGGTTAAGGCACTTGCCTGCAAAGCCTAAGGGCCCAGGTTCAATTCCCTAGTACCCACATAAAGCCAGATGCATAAGGTGGTGCATGCATCTGCAGTTCGTTTACAGTGGCTAGAAACCCTGGTGCACCCATTCTCTCTCGGTCTCTCCCAGATAAGTAAATAAAAATATTTTTTTAAAAGACACCCTTCCACATCACAGCCCTCATGGAAACTTTTCCACATTTGCCGCAGACATCTAAGACTTGTTCACATGCGTAAGAGGCTTCACCCACTGCAACCGGCATGTGGGTGCCATTTTGTCCCTTCTTTGTTGCCATGGTAGCACACATGGTGACAGCATCTTGCTCCTCCTGTATGCCATGGCTCCACAGTCTTCAAAATTACTACATGGAAGGGTGTTCCTTGTTTTTCAAGAAAGAACAAATCTCTCCCATTTCAGTCGTCAACTTTGATACATCCAAAATACCTAGGGTAAAGCCTAGCATGGTGTATGGAGAAGGCACTCACTCAAGTTCCCTAAGTAAGTAAGTGCAAGGGAGCAGAAGAGGTGTGGTGAGAGACAGCCACACACTCATCCATCCACCCACCCACCAACCCACCCACCCATCCATGAACTCACCCACCCACCCATCCACCCACCCACCCACCCATCCATTCACCCACTCACCCACCCATCCATCCACCAACCCACCCAGCCATCCACGCACTCACCCACCCACCCATCCATTCACCCACCCACCCATCCACGCACTCACCCACCCACCCATCCATTCACCCACCCATCCATCCACCAACCCACCCACCCATCCATTCACCCACCCACCCATCCACCAACCCACCCAGCCATCCATGCACTCACGCACCCACCCACCTACCCACCCGTTCATTTAATGAGCTTATTAGTCTTCTGTGCAAGCACTGTCCCTGGAATAGAAAGAAAAGAAACTGTAGGCGCCTTCCAGGGCTTGGCAACCTGCACCAAGGACAAGGGCTTCTTTATTGCTGCCTCAGTATGAGCCAAGGCTCCAGAGGCAGGTGTGTGAGCCATGTTCTCCAGAAAACCTGACCCTGGGTGTGGTGCTGACCCGCTGGGAACGAGCCTGGGTGCCAAGTCTGGAGAGCCAGCCCTCTGGCTGAGCAGTTCACTGCTGACACCTGAGCCCTTACAGTCCTCAGAGACATAAAGTTTATTTTAAATTATTTCTCGTTAGATACAGACATAAGATTCCACCAAAGCCCAAATAAACAGACTTAGTGCGAGAGGCAGAAAGCCAGACGCTAGGACTGTGCACTCCCTCGTTAGGCCCCAGACATTGTTCATGTTTCACGTTTTGCCTTTTTACAAATAACGGAGGAATGGGCTCAAGCGCGCAGGAAACACACTCAGGCTGTCTCCCACTTTGCACGCGTCCTTCCAGCCAAAAGAGCAGGAGGCCGGGCGGGAAAGCACAGCCGCCTTGCTCTCTGATTACCTGACCCCGGGAAAGGAGGAATCTCACCTGTTTAAGCAGCATGTGCCAGGGAAGACAGGTGTGGGCTGCACCATCCAATGCCAAAGCTCAGGCTGCATACAGCCAGCCTCGGGGAGGGGGGGAGCTTATTATGCCATGCTGGGTACCAAGCTCAATGCCTGGCACCAGGAAAAACCAACTAAAGTCCTAGAAGGGTCTGGAAGAGCTCAGAGCTAAACCCAAGGAGTGGGAGGAGATGCTGCAAAAACCAGCGCACAGGGGCTGGGGAGATGGCTCAACAGTTAAAGGCACTTGCTTGCAAGCCTGCTGACCCAAGTTCAATTCCCCAGCACCCACATGAAGCTGGATGCAAAGGGTCACACCTGGCTGTAATCCTAATGCACCTATGGCCGTAGGAGACGAAGCCAGCTAGACTTGAGTTCAGAGAGAGGCAAAATCAACACTGGGGTGCTGGAGAGGGGACGTGCAAGGAAGTACGGGAAGTGTAAGAAAAAGGGCATGAAGCCAGCCGTGGTGGCGCACACCTTTAATCCCAGCTCTCGGGAGGCAGAAGTAGGAGGATTGCTGAGAGTTCGAGGCCACCCTGCGACCACATAGTGAATTCCAGGTCAGCCTGGGCTAGATTGAAACCCTACCTCTCAAAACAAAAAAACAAAAGAAAAAAAAAAAATAGAACCAGTGGATACAGGCATCGTAAGCTTGAATCGGTGCTCTGAAAAGAACAGCATATAAAATAATTCAGCTCTAAGATGACTCTTTCCTATATATAGCAAAGAAAAATACATTGCCCACTTCCCCAGTTAATACTATTTTTGTGTGTTCCTGTTTTGAAACACTGAGGTTTCTCTTCAAAGCTCACCTCACAAGCCAAGGTTCTAATGGCGGCCACAGAGGAATGTCCAGCCATTGATGAGGTGGGTGACCTCGATGCAGGAGGACAGGAGACGGGGGGGGGGGGGGACGGACGGGGGGGGGACGGACGGGGGGACGGGGGACGGGGGACGGGGGGGGGACAGGGGGGGCGTGTAGGGGAGAGATTACTGCAGGAACTGAGAGGCTCATGCGCAGGCGAAATCAGTTCACTTGGGAAAACCCAGAGGCATCATTTCTAGATTTGGGCTGCTGCCGATCCTGTTCCCTGGCAGGCTGGAAGATTTCGCGGGAAAGTATTCTGCCAGCCTGCCTGCTCCGCACCACCTGTGCCCGCTCCCGAACAGCCACACGCATGATAAGATGTCTGGTATCAACCATGCCAGGGGCAAGGGGGGGTCGGTTTAGAGCCCCAAAACCCTGGGGGTGTGCTGGTCTGTGAGAAGTGCTGACCCTGATTTCCAGGTGCTTATAGGATGGTCTCAAGGGCGCCTTTTCCAGAGAAGAGAGCATTGGTTAAAAAAAAAGACCCACATTCCCTTGCTGTGGGCAGCTGTCCCAAGGGAACATGCCCCTGAAAGCTGCACCCCTGATGAAGACAGACCCTCACCCACCGGAGCTCAGCTCGCTGCTGGGCATGAGTTCAGGGAGGGGCAGACCAATGCCAGCCGCATCGTTCATCCAACCATTTCCAGCTGAGTTTTACTAGACTGCTACTTGCTGTTAAGCCTCATGATTCTTCCCCCAAAACCTACATTCCACATTTCTTTCTTTCTTTCTTTTTTTTTTTTTTTTTTTCCTCCTTTGGTTTCCGCCTTCTGCCTAGGGGAGAATTTCTTCTAATCTTTATTTATTTGCTTATTTTTATTTACTTATTTGAGAGGGAGAGAGAAAAAAGGCAGGGGCCCCCAGCCACTGCAAACGAACTCCAGATGCATGCGCCACCTTGTGCATCTGGCTTACATGGGTCCTGGAGAATCAAACCTGGGTCCTTTGGCTTTGCAGGCAAGTGGCTTAACCCCTAAGCCATCTCTCCAGCCCCCCTCCCCCCAACACACAAGGGAGAATGTTAAGCCACCCTGGGTCTCCATTGACAGTCTACTGAGTGACAAGAGCCCAGAAGAGAAGACATCACAGGAATAGGGAACCACTGTGCAAGACATCTATTTAGTTTCATTAAGCCTGGGAACAAGATCACTCCCTAGAGATGCCATTGCTCACAGTGGAAGGGGATCTGCCATTGCAGTAGAGTATATTTTGGTGGTCTTCCAGCTGCTTATCAGACAGACTAGGAATCTGTCATTCAGTGAACACGTGCGGAACGCAGGGCCTGCGCCGCATGCACCAGGCAAGGCCAGTGTCTGAGTGAGTTCTTACAGGCCAGCGTTGGGCCAGTGCTCACGCGGGGTGCGAGATCCTATTCAGTCCTCTCACACTCCTGTTAGTGTCTTGCTATTAGAATTCCCAGTGTATGGGCTGGAAAGATGACTTAGTGGTTAAGGCCCTTGTCTGCAAGGCCAAAGGATCCAGATTCAATTCCCCAGGACCCGTATAGGACAGATACGCAAGGTGGTGCATGTGTCTGGAGAACATTTGCAATGGCTAGAGGCCCTGGTGCGCCCATTCACTCTCTCCCTCTGTCTGCCTCTCTCATAAATAAATAAATAAATAAATAAATAAATAGATCCCAACTTAGAATCAAGACCATGGCAGCTGGACTGGGAAGATGGCTTGGCAGTTGAAAGTACCTATTTGCAAAGCCTACAGGCCTAGACTCAGTTCCACAGTACCCACCTAAAGCCAGATTTGTGGTAC
The DNA here is from genome assembly GCA_036346955.1 of Dipus sagitta. Classification (NCBI taxonomy): domain Eukaryota; kingdom Metazoa; phylum Chordata; class Mammalia; order Rodentia; family Dipodidae; genus Dipus; species Dipus sagitta. The sequence goes on along the minus strand of CM070781.1, from coordinate 35,470,989 downwards.
ATCTGGAGTTCATTTGCAGAGGTAAGAGGCCCTGGCATGCTCATATTCTCCCTCTCTCTCTCTCTCTCTCTCTCTGTCCTCGCATATAAATACATTAAGAAGGCCGGGCGTGGTGGCGCACGCCTTTAATCCCAGCACTGGGAGGCAGAGGTAGGAGGATCGCTGTGAGTTCGAGGCCACCCTGAGACTCCATAGTGAATTCCAGGTCAGCCTGGGCTAGAGTGAGACCCTACCTCGAAAAACCAAAAAAAAAAAAAAAAAAATACATTAAGATATTTCAGGAGGCTGGAGAGATGGCTCAGCAGTTAAAGGCGCTTGCTTGCAAAGTCTGATTGCCCCGGTTCAGTTTCCCAGTACCCATGTAAGCCAGATGCACAAAGTGACACTTGTATCTGGAGTTCTTTTGCAGTGGCCACAGGCATGTGCATTCTCATTCTCTCTCTCCCCACCCCAACCCAGCCAAATAAATAAATAAATAATTTTTTAAAGACTATGGCATCCCTAAGAGATTGAGTCATTTCTCCAAGAGCACAGAGCTAAATCGCGGGAAGTCAGGAGCAGCGTCATTTCAGGCTCCAGGCTCAGCGAGCCTACTCCACTGTCCCTAGGAGAGATGTCTGAGGACCGTTGCACAACCTGCCCTGAAAATCCCTTCCAGGCACTGCCCCAGAAAGTCCCTCATAGAACATTTGAATTTCTCCCACTTCTGTTATGGTCCATTTCCTCTTCCTGGCCTCCAGGGTTGAAGAATTAGGTGTGGCGACTTCGGGGAAGGGCGGGGAGGGGTAAACCAGGGGCTTTGCCCTAGAGCTCTGCGTGGGAGCAGTGCATTCAGCAGTCATCACCGGGATCCGAACTCCTAACAGATCATCTGCCCCCATCAGCAGCCCTTGTGTGTGTCCTTGTCAAAGTGCCCCCCCCCACTCCCAACCTTAGAGACGAGAGTCTCAATTGCCTGCCAAGAAATCAGAGACCCTCTTCCGGTACAACAACACTCCTGACACGTTTGTCAAGTGACACTGTCCCATTGTGAGGGACAGGGACCGCTTTGAGGTCCATTCTCTGAGCAGAGGCCCAGAGGCATTTTCCATGCTTTGCGACATCTGCAAACCTGGGCTTCCAAAATTCCACTTGGCACAGTGGATGGCGTGTGGCAGCCTTCTTGCTTAGTTGCACATGTGCAAGCCTCAGACACACCACTAAAAGATGGATTGTGGGCTGGAGAGATGGCTTAGCGGTTAAGCGCTTGCCTGTGAAGCCTAAGGACCCCGGTTCGAGGCTTGATTCTCCAGGTCCCACGTTAGCCAGATGCACAAGGGGGCGCACGTGTCTGGAGTTCGTTTGCAGTGGCTGAAAGCCCTGGCGCGCCCATTCTCTCTCTGTCTCTCCATCTGCCTCTTTCTCTCTCTGTCACTCTCAAATAAATAAAAATGAACAAAAAAAATTAAAAAAAAAAAGATGGATTGTGCCGGACTTGGTGACACACACCTTCACTCCCAGCTCTTGGGAGGCAGAGGTAGGAGGATCAACATGAGTTCAAGACCACCCAGAGACTATAGAGTGGATTCCAGGTCAGCCTGGGCTAGAGAGAGACTCTACCAAAAAAAAAAAAAGATAGATTGCAAGATTCAGCTCCACTCATCTGTAGCTCTACACCAGGACCCCAGAACTAGCATCTCTAACAAATTCTAAGGGTTGCAGATGCTGTTGGTCCCAGGACCACACTTCATGTCTCCAGGGATTGTTTGGTGGAGCTTATGATGTGAGGTTAAGAGTGGAGAAACGAGGGCAGCTGAATCCTGGCTGAACAGTCATTTAAGCAGGAAGCTCTTCAGTATGGGTGGCTCCAATAAGGGCTTGTGGAGAAAACCTTGTTTATAGTTGGGCTTTCATTCCAAGAGGCCCGCAGTTGATCTGAGCAAAGCCAGCCCTACCGAGCCCAGCCCAGCCCAGACCTGCCTTCCTTGGGAGGCAAAGTAAACTCACCTCCCTCCCAGCATTCTGTTCCCTAGGAGAGTTGGGAACATCTGGCCGCCTCCGGCTGCCAACCTGATCGGACCCCAGGGTTTCAATATGAATAGCTGAGAGAATGGGCTCCTAACCCTCCTCTACCATCGTGTTTCTAGACAGCTAGACATCTGAAGCTAAACGTGGGTTAGGGGCCTGCCTCTTCTCCAATTGCCTCCATCCATGCCATTCCGTTTGAATGCAGAGCACGTTCTCCCAGTCTTCCTTCAATACTCAGCTAAGACACTTGCATCGGGGAGGTGGTCTCGGCACCTCAGGCAAGGTTCTGGGAAATGGAATGTGAAAGGAATGGGATGTTCCCTCTGTGTAATGCAGGTGTTTACTGTTACCTAAGGAATGGGATGATCCCTCTGTGCAATGTACCATAACCTCCCTGTATCTCTTTGTTTCTAAGTATCTTTGTGATTACATAGCATTGAATGTTTCTTGCCTCAGTTCTGCCTATGTGACCTATGTAACCTTGTGACTTCTTGTAATATCCCCCCCCCAACCTTGTTTAACAGTATGTAATTTTGTGGTTTAACTCACAATCCTGTTTTTACTATAAACACCATGCGGTTGTTTCCAATAAAAGCTGACTCTCCAACAGTTCAGGGCTGCATCCTGAGATCCCGAACTCTGGGATGCAGACCTGGTGCACCAGCTTCCTTCTTTTTCTTTCTTTTTTTTTTTCCCAATAAAACTTTGCCTCACATTCCGTGAGTCGATGGTCTTACTCGTGCAACACCGGACCCCATAACAGTTCCTTACCCTTCTCTTTTGCTCTTTAGTCTCCACACTTCCATGTTGCTTTGGGATGAGCCACAGGACCAGCCTCCTTAGCCTGGAAGCATTCTCTGCCTATCTGCCTCCCCTCCAGCTGTGCTCTGTCCCCTGTTGCTTCCTGAGGATAGAGGTCTTCCGTGCTGAATGGCCCTTTTGTCTAGTGTGATATCTGCTCCAAGACTGGGGAGAGAAAATGAAGAGACAGAAGGAAGGCAGGAGGTCAAGAAGAGATGACGGTATATGGAGAAGGACAAAAGATATTCTCTCTGGAAGAGAAAATGAAACATTATACAGGTGGCTGGTCTCTGGGAGGTTTTTTTTAATATTTTATTTTTAAGGCTTGGGAGATGGATTAGTGGTGAAGGCGCTTGCCTGCCAAACCAAAGGATCCAGGTTCAATTCCCCAGGACCCATGTAAGCCAAAGGCACAAGGTGGTGTATGCTTCTGGAGTTCGTTTGCAGAGCTGAAGGCCCTGGTGTGCCCATTCTCTCTTTCTATCTGCTCCTCTCTCTCTCTCTCTCTCTCTCTCTCTCTGTCTCTTTTAAATAAATAAAACAATTTTAAAACTATTTTTATTTTTATTTATTTATTAGAGAGAGAGAGAGAGAGGAAAAATGGGCACACTAGGGCCTTTGGCCACTGCAAGTGAACTCCAGATTCATGCACCACAATGTGCATCTGGGCTTATGTGGGTCCTAGGGAATTGAACCTGGGTCCCTAGGCTTCACAGGCAAGCTCCTTAACCACTAAGCCATCTCTCCAGCCCTCTGGGAGTTCTGAGGAAAGAGTACCGAGTGCCTGAGGGTGAGGAAGGGGAAAGACAAGGGAAGGAGGCTGTAGTAAGGACCACTGGGGACTGTCCCTGTGGGTTCTATGCAGAGTGTGGAAAACAAAGAAAGAACTGCGATGGTTCTGGAACCTCTTTTGGTGTCTGCGACCTTCTCTCTTTGACTACAGCACTGTTCTGGGACTGGTTTGTCTGGATTCAGCCTTCGTGTCCCTCCCACCTTTGACCTTACCCTTCCCAGCGTCTAGCACAGTTCCTGGCCCCTGGTAGTTACTCCGGAAAGGGCTCTCTTCTTTGCTCCGTCAGCCCCGGACCGCCCTTCATGCCAACAGGGTGGCAGAATGGAGCAGAAGCTGACAGGACAACTGGGCGAGAAAAGCAAATAGCACATCCCACCGAGTCTCCCTGGACCAAATACCAGCCGCACAGTGCTGATCTTGGCCGGGAGCCCACCATTTACCAGCCCCCCGCAGGCCTCTGGGGTATGGCTAATTAAAGACATGGTTACTCATTTCGTTCCCAAGTCACTATTTAAGGAAGTAGAATCATGCCATTTCTATAAGGCCTCTGACCCGACACTACAAGCAGACAATGCTAGGGCTTGTCCAAGCAGCTCTAAGTGCAGGGCTGTTCAAAGAGCATGTGAGGGGCAGAAGGGGGGGAGGAGGCCGCAGCTCCCCCCCACCCCCGCAGCTGGGCCAACTGCTGGATGGTCCCTCCTTCAATGGCACCCCCTCCCTTTCTTTCCCCAGGAGACCGGATCTGGTAGCAATCCTTCCCCTGCCTCCAGCAGCACAGCCGCTGATTTCCTGGGCATACTTGATAACACAGCTGACTCAGGGAAGAGCACCAATCATTTTCTTCTGGATCTCAAGAGCAGGAACTCAGAGCACTTGGAGATGCTTCAATTATTTGTTACAAGACTAAAGGAAAAACACCATTTGTTACAAATTTCTTTTGTTTATTTTTATTTAGTTATTTGAGAGCCGCAGACAGACAGAGAGAGAATGGGTGCACCAGGGCCTCCAGCCACTGCAAATGAACTCCAGACGCGTGCGCCCCCTTGTGCATCTGGCTAACGTGGGTCCTGGGGAATCGAGCCTCGAACCGGGGTTCTTAGGCTTCACAGGCAAGCGCTTAACCGCTAAGCCATCTCTCCAGCCTCCAAAAACACCGTTTTTTAAATCGTGTGTGCCTGTGGGTGTGGATGTGTAGTGTATGGGCATGCGCATACCACAGCACATGTGGGAAGGTCTGAGGACGACCTAGAGTGTTAGCCTCTCCTCCCGCCTTGCTTGAGACAGGGCCTCCACTGCTGGCTTGGCTGCTGTGTGCGTGGCCAGACTAGCCGGCCCCAACGCTTCCGATTCCTCTGCTCAGCCTCTCGTTGCCGTAGGGGTGTTGGGACTACAGACACATGTATACTTTATGTACGACTTTACATGGGTGCTGGGCAATCTAGCTTGGGCCAGAAGGCTTGCAAGCAAGTGCTTTTTTAATCCCTGGGCCATCTCTCCATCCCCAAACATGTTTTTAATCAACAATTTTTTTAATTAAAAATTTTTTTGAGGTGGGGGTCTGTGGTGGTTTGATTCAGGTGTCCCCCGTAAGCTTAGGTGCTCTGAGTGCTAGGTTCCCAGCTGATGGAGATTTGGGAGCTAACACCTCCTGGAGGCAGTGTATTGTTGGGGGCGGGTTTATGGATGTTATAGCCAGTGTCCCCTTGCTAGTGTTTGGCACACTCTCCTGTCACCATTGTCCACCTGATGTTGGCCAGGAGATGATGCCCACCCTCTGCTCATGCCATCATTTTCCCCTGCCATCATGGAGCTTCCCTTTGAGTCTGTAAGCCAAAAATAAACTCTTTCTCCCACAAGCTGCTCTTAGTCGGGTGCTTTTTTTTTTGTTTGTTTGTTTTTTTGGTTTTTTTGAGGTAGGGTCTCACTCTAGCCCAGGCTGACCTGGAATTCACTATGGAGTCTCAGGGTGGCCACGAACTCATGGCGATCCTCCTACCTCTGCCTCCCGAGTGCTGGGATTAAAGGCGTGCACCACCATGCCTGGCTATTGGTCAGGTGTTTTCCGCCAGCAATGCGAACCTGACTGCAACAGGGTCTCATTTTAGCCCAGCCTGACCTGGAATTCTCTATGTAGTCTCAGGCTGGAGTCGAATTTACAGCAATCCTCCTATCTCTGCTTCCCAGGTGCTGGGATTAAAGGCATGCACCACCACACCTGGCTAATCAACAAATTATTCTCGAGCTCTGCTCTATGGCTCTATGTCAGATCTGTTGTGAGGACTGGGAAGACAAGCGAGGGGTACCGGGCCTTCCTAGGTGCAGCGGCGCATGGGTGTGGCTCCAGCACTCAGGAGGCTGAGGCAGGAGGATTGCTTGAATCCAGGTGTCTGAGACCAGCCTGGGCTATGAAGTGAGACATTCATCCCAAAAATAAAGGAAGGGCTGGAGAGATGGCTTAGCGGTTAAGGTACTTGCCTGTGAAGCCTAAGGACCAGGGTTCCATTGCCCAGTACTCATGTAAGCCAGATGCACAAGGTGGCACATGTGTCTGGAGTTCGTTTGCAGTGGCTGAAGGCCCTGCAACACCCATTCTCTCTCTCTCTCATAAATAAATAAAACATCTTTTAAAACGAAAGAAGGAAGGAAGAGCTGGAGATGTAACAGTGGCAGAGCACTTGTCTAATATCCTTGAAGCCCTGAATTAATTCCAAGCACTGGAAAAAAAAAATCAAGATCCAGTCATGTAGACAAACCATGCATCCACTAATAAATCACACAAATGAGTAAGTGTACAGCTAGAGCTATTTACTACATATACTAGAGAGCAGCTGATAAAGACCTCTAGCTGGCAGGGGAAGCAAGATACGCCAGAGGGTCTGGCTTATGTGGGATGTGGAGAGTCCAACATGGGTCCTTAGGCTTCGCAGGCAAGCACCTTAACTGCTAAGCCATCTCTCCAGCCCTGCATCTGGCCGGGACTTTTATGTTTGTTTGGTTGGTTTTTGTTTTTTGGTTTTTCGAGGTAGGGTCTCACTCTAGCCCAGGCTGACCTGGAATTCCCTATGGAGTCTCAGGGTGGCCTCGAGCTCACGGCGATCCTCCTATTTCTGCCTCCCAAGTGCTAGGATTAAAGGTGTGCGCCACCACGCCTGGCCTGGCCGGGATTTTTATCCCGGCAACAAAACAGTAACTGTTATCTGTGGAGAAGATTTTTCTTTTTTCTTTCTTTATTTGTTTATTTATTTATTTTCATTGACAACTTCCATAGTTATAGACAATAAACCATGGTAATTCCCTCCCCCCTACTTTCCCCTTTGCAACTCCACTCTCCATCATAACCCCTCCCGCTCTCAACCAGACTCTCTTTTATTTTGATGTCATCATCTTTTCCTCCTATTATGAGGGTCCTGTGTAGGTAGTGTCAGGCACTGTGAGGTCATGGATATCCAGGCCATTTTGTGGCTAAAAGAGCACATTGTAAGGAGTCCTACCCTTCCTTTGGCTCTTACATTCTTTCCACCACCTCTTCCTGCAATGGACCCTGAGCCTTGGAAGGTGTGATAGACATTTCAGTGCTGAGCACTCCTCTGTCACTTCTCTCAGAACCATGGTGCCTCTGAGTCATCCCAAGATCACTGCTATCCAAAAAGAGAGGCTTCTCTAACCACAAGCAAGAGTACCATTGTTATATGGGTATGAACATTAAGAGAAGTGTTTACTGGGTAGTTTGGTGAGCATAGTATATACATTTAGCCAGACAGCAGCAGGCATTACAGCCCTGGTGCTCATGACTTCCCCTGTCATAAGTTTTCAGTATCAGGCATGTATTCCTTCCCTTGGAGTGAACCTCCAGTTTAATTAGAGAGAGGTTGGTTTCCCCCATAACAGACGTGCCACTATTGTACCCGTTGGTTCATTTGGCCTGGCTGGCCAAATATAAGGCTCGCAGTGTCCACTGTTGAGTATCTCCACTGGTGATTTCTCTCTCCTGTGGAACTGCATGCAAGCTTCTTCCAGCTTTCTGTCAGCTGGTCTACATGGAGGAGTTTTGCAGCTCAGCTCCAGCAGGATTTCTCAGTGAACTTGCAGCCTAAGTATCTGAAGTCTTCAGCAATAGGGTCTCACCATCTATTCCTGGTAGGAAACCAAGAGCCTCAGCAATGGCCTGTAATATTTTGGTGGGGCATCAGGGACCTCCCTAGAAGGTATGTGGGGAAAATGTTTCAAACTGAAGAGCTTTATTTTCCTTGTAAGTCTCCAGGTCTTGTAGGGAGCTGTTGGTGAAGGCCTTCAGAACCAAATGCAAAAGAAAAGTGTTATCTTCCATCCTGACACTTCCTATTCTAAGGGGTTTTCAATGAGTAGACCTGGAGGGAAAAAAAAAATCAATCATAAAATTGATTGTTTGATGGGGCTGGAGGGATGGCTTAGCAGTTAAGGTGTTTTCCTGCAAAGCCAAAGGACCCAGGTTCGATTCCCCAGGACCCACGATAGCCAGATGCACAAGGGGCACACGTGTCTAAAGTTAGTTTTCAGTGGCTGGAGGCCCTGGCGCACCCATTCTCTTTCTCTCTCTCCCTCTTTCTCTCTGTCTAATATATAAATAAATAAAAATATTTTAAAATATTGATTGTTTTATCCCAAGTGAGTTTCACTGGGTAGCTCTCAGTGGATTGCCAGTCTTGTCAGACACTCTCCCATGTGCGCCCTGGAAATGCTCACGTTCAGAAAGTCAGACAGCCCGTGCCATTCTAACATACCACCTCCTATTCGTGTTACACTCTACTTAAGAATCTGTCTACAAATCTGGGCGCACACCTTTAATCCCAGCAATTGGGAGGCAGAGGTAGGAGGATGCCCTTGAGTTCAATGCCACCCTGAGTCTACGTAGTGCATTCCAGGTCAGCCTGGACTAAAACAAGACCCTACCTCGAAAAGCAAACAAAGAAAATCTGTCTATATTCTGCCCATGTTCTAAAACTATTGGTTCAAAAGTAATGGACTAACTTATTGGTGGGGAACATTTCAAGACAGCCTAGCATTTGGCTGAAGCATGTTTATTTCTGGCTGCTTTTATAAAGCCGGGTTTACAGGGAGAATTAGAAGCCAAGGAAAGCTATAGGCACTGTGTGGAGCTGGCCCAAGAGACAAACCACATGTGCTACAAGAGTCAGGGTCCTAGGGACGGGGCTGTCCAAGCTCACTGGAGCTCACATTATGCCTCCAGATGTCCCAGAAGCCTGACGTGGAGCTACGGGATTTAATGTGCCCTACTGGCTTGTGGTCTTTGTGGTAGTTTGAATGTATGCCCTCCATTGACTGAGACGTTTAAATTAAACTTGTAACTTGGGACCTCCAGCTGCCTGGTAGCACTGGGGGTGGATCTGAATTCCAGCCTGAAGGTGTAAGAGAGCAAGTCTGAGCTCTGGCGGACTTTTGTTCTTGCTGGTTTTTGGTGTTTGCTGACTGGTGTTGGTTTCTCTCTCTGCTTGGAATCATGAAACGGAGCCAGCTTCTTCCACCATTGACTGAACTTCCTCTAGAGCTAGAAGCTTGAAATAAATCCCTTCCCACCCATAAACTGTGTTTGGTGGGATGTTTGTTCAAGCGAAGTGGAGCTGTCTGCTATAGTCTTGCTTTGAGCCAATCTTGTCCTTCTATCTTATTGTTCCTCTCTTTTGGGATGGGATATTTTTACTTTATACCATTTTATGCTGAGTATATATAGTTTTCCTTTTGATGTTGTTTATCTATTTGGCAGAGGATGGGTTGCTAGGGCCTCTTGCCACTGCAAACAAACTCCAGATGCATGTGCTGCTTTGTGTATCTGGCTTTACATGAGTGCTGGGGAATCAGGCCCGAGCCAACAGGTTTTACAAGCACCTTTAACTGCTGAGCCAACTTCCCAGCACTTCTTTTTTATTTGTAGAGCTCACAGCTGTTTGCCTTGAGCCTCAGAAGAGACTTAAGAACGGGACTGGGAACTTTTTAAGACCATGAGAACTGTTAAAGTTAGACTGGATGCACTTCGCTTTATGAAATGGCCATGAGAGGGGCTGGAGAGGTGGCTTAGCAGGTTAAGGCATTTGCCTGCAAAGCCTAAGGACCCATGTTTGATCTCTCTCCAGATCCCACATAAGCCAGGCATACAAAGGTGATGCAAGCATAAAGTCACTCATGCCCACTAGTTGGTGCAAGTGTCTGGAGTTCGATTGCAGTGGCTGAGGCCCTGGCATGCCAATTCTCTCTCTCTCTCTTTCTCTGTCTCTTTCTCTCAAATAAATAAATAAATAAGTATTGAAATAGCCACAAGCCTTTAAAAGCCAGGGGAAGAATATTATGGTTTGAAGTTGAAATGTCTCATGGGTTGAGGGTTTGTTCCCTGGTTCATGGTACTGTTTTAGGAGGCTATAGAATTGGAGATGGAGACTGGCTGGTAGAGGTAGGTCACTGAGGGGCTGGAGAGATGCTTCATTGGTTATAGACGCTTGCTTAAAAATCTTGATGACCCGGGTTCAATTCCCCAGTACCCTTGTAAAGCCAGATGCACAAAGTGGCACACCTGACTGGAGTTGACTCACAGTGGCAGAAAGCCCTGGCTTGCCCATGCTCACTCTCTCCTACTTTCTCTCTCTCTTTCTCTGTCTCAAATAAATAAGTTTCTTGCTTATTTGTTTGGTTTTTCAAGGTAGGGTCTCACTGTAGCTCAGGCTGACCTGGAATTCACTATGGAGTCTCAGGGTGGCCTCAAACTCATGGCAATCCTCCTACCTCTGCCTCCCGAGTGCTATGATTAAAAGCATGTGCCACCACACCAAATTTTTTGTATTTTTTTGAAATAAAAATATTTTTAAAAAATAAAGAAGAAGGTCACTGGCATCAGGTCTTTGAAGATTATAGCTCAGCCTCTGTCTCCAGCTGCTCTTTGCCTCACCCTCCTCCATGATGTGATGAATCTGTCCCAAGCGCCTGTGCCTATGAGCTCCACCATGCCTCCCCCTGCTATGATTGGCGGTTGCCAATTCGGCCTTTCCTCTCTTAAATTGTGTCTTTTTTAAAAAAATATTTTATTTATTTATTTGAGAGAGAGAGAGAAGTAGATAGAGAAAGAATGGCTGGCCAGGTCCTCTCGCCACTGCAAATGAACTCCAGATGCATACACCACCTTGTTCATCTGGCTTTACATGGGTCCTAGGGAATCAAACCTGGGTCCTTAGGCTTTGCAGACAAGCACCTTAACCACAAAGCCAGCTCTCCAACCCTCTTCAATTGCTCCTGTCGACTGATGTGGTCACAATGTGGAAAAGTAGCTGAACAGGTAGGAAATCAAATAAAGGCAAACTCATGTGTTGGATTTCATTCCCATCCATGCATATTCATTGGCCAAATAGAGCATGTCTGTCCTATGCTAGAGACCAAAGGTGAAGACATAAGATATTGGTCCTTCTTCCAAGCCTTTCTACATATGACTGTACAGTCATTTAAGAATGGAAAACATCTCTCAATATATCTGTGTCCACAAATTGTAGTGATTCCTTTATTTTTACTTTGGCTTATTTTATTTATTCATTTATTTATTTATTTATTTATTTATCTATTTTTCGAGGTAGGGTCTCACTCTAGCTCAGGCTGACCTGGAATTCACTATGTAGTCTCAGGGTGGCCTCGAACTCAAGGCGATCCTCCTACCTCTGTATCCTGAGTGCTGGGATTAAAGGCATGCACCTCCATGCCCAGCTTACTTTGGCTTATTTTAATTTTAACAAAAAGATTCCTGTGCAAGATTATTCTTTTCTGCTGCTTGAATCCATAAACCTCATTAATATATATATTTGAGAGAGAAGGAGACAGAGAGAGAGATAGAAAGAGGCAGAGAGAGAATGGGCACATCAGGGCCTCTAGACACTGCAAACGAACTCCAGATGCATGCACCCCTTGTGCATCTGCCTTACGTGGGTCCTGGAAAGTCAAACTGGGAGCCTTTGGCTTTGCAGGCAAATGCCTTAACCACTAAGCCATCTCTCCAGCCCCATAAACCTCATTTATTTTATATTTTAACATCCAATTAATTTGTAAGAATATAAGCAAGAAGTGCTCACTTTATAGTCACTTAATAAAGCCAGCCATATATTTTTTAAGATATGTGTGTGTGTGTGTGTGTGTGTACACACCAGGGTCTCCTGCCACAGCTTTTACATAAACAGCTACAACACTGAACCCAGGTCAACAGGCTTTGCAAGCAAGTGCCTTTAGCCACCGAGCCATCTCCCCACACTCCCCAGAATCCCCAGCCATATGGTCATTGAAATAATCTCACAAAATGAGCTTTTTAGTCGTGGTGCAGAACTTAGTTGCTAATTGAATAATTTCAACCTAATACCCTAGATCCTCCACGGACTTCATGTAATAGGGAAAACTGCATTAGCAGCATTGAGCTTCCATTTGAACTTAGAAGAACAGAGCCGTGGATAAGGCAAGCCACCATGCTCTCAGTGGGAACTCCGCTTTGCCACGTGCCTTCCTCAACGGACTTCCTCAACTGACCGAGCTCCTGGCCAAGCTTCCAAACCTTGTGGCTGTCCTCTCCAGTTCGGAACTGGAAGGTCCTACTTCCTTGCAAGAGGGCTGAGAGTGCTTTTTTTCTTTTAGAGAACAGCGTTTTTCTCTCCCCTTCTTCCTTGAGTTCAAGGTCCAGTGGATCTCTCATTTGACTGCATCGTCCCTTATCCTACAGCGTCCCATTGAAAAAGGAGACCAGCCAGGCGTGGTGGCGCACGCCTTTAATCCCAGCACTCGGGAGGCAGAGGTAGGAGGATTGCCGTGAGTTCGAGGCCACCCTGAGACTCCATAGTGAATTCCAGGTCAGCCTGGGCTAGAGTGAGACCCTACCTCGAAAAACCAAAAAAAAAAAAAAAAAAAAAGGAGACCATACTGGCCCATGGGCTTTTCCTAGGCCTGCAAGAAGGGAGTGAGATGCTAATGGAGAGCGGCCCCCAGTGAGCAGGTACAGCCCCAAGTGCCTCCCCAGGAAATCTCAGATGTGTGCCAGACACAACGACGGATCGCAATCCCGGTCGTGGTGCCCGGTACTGAGAGAATGACACTTAGAAACCCGTGTGTGTTGTATGCGTGTCTCTGCAATGGCGCAGTTGTGAGTACCTCTCGACATTTTCTTTTTTAAAGTATTTGTATTTTTATCTGAGACAAGAGAGAAAGAGGCAGAGAGAGTGTGTGAGTATGGGCGCACTAGGGCCTCCTGCAGCTGTAAATGAACTCTAGATGCACGTGCTACTTTGTGCATCTGGCTTTACGTGGGTACCGGAGAATTGAATCTGGGCCATTAGGGTTTGCAAGCAAGCGCCTTGAGCCACTGAACCATCTCTCCAGCCCTCTACATTTTCAAGAGAAAAGCCTTCAACTGAGATTTCCCTAGACATTGGAGGTCTCTAGGGATCTTTCTTTAATCAGACCAGAACAGTTTGCAGTTAACATATCAAACAGGCCGAAGATTCGCTGATTCAAAAATCAGACCCAGGGGCTGGAGACATGGCTTAACGGTTAAGGCGCTTGCCAGCAAAGCCAAAGGACCAGGACTCACGTAAGCCAGATGCACATGGTGGCACATGCGTCTGGAGTTCACTTGTACACCCATTCTCTCTCTCTCCCTCTTCCTCTCTCTTTCTCAAGTAAATAAATAAAATAATTTTTTTTAAAAAAAGTCAGACCCAGGCTTATACTAGTTCTTGGCCCAAAGGTCCCTGGTAGTACGCTGTTTCCCTATACCTAACCTTCCCAACCTATAAAAAGGGTTCATTTGCCTCTCTAGATGGTTTCAACGGATAAATGAGACAGTGTAGATAAGGTACTTGCTTTTATTTATTTATTTATTTATTTATTTAAGGTGGGGGACATGGGCATGCTAGGACTTCTTGCTGTTGCCAACAAACTCCAGAAGCATGTGCCACATTGCACATCTGGCTTTACGTGTGTACTGGAGAATCAAGCCCAGGCTGCCAGGCCTGGTGAGCCATCTCCCCAGCCCAAGGTGCTTATTAAAGTGATTGACAGTACTGGGTTTGGTGGCGAATTCCTGTAATCCAAACATTCCCCAAACTGAGGCAGGACAATTGTCATGAGATTGAAGCCAGCTGGGGCTACATGGTAAGTGCCAGGCCAGCCTGAAATGCAATGTGAGACCCTGTCTCAAAAATAAAAGGAAAGAAAAAGTGAGTGATTAGTGACATAAAGTAAGCCTCGATAAGCAGGAACTATTACCAATCCCATTGGTATTAGCATAGTTCATATAGATTCATCTTAGAGAGGTCAGGGTTTCAGAAGGAGAAACCAGACTGGGTTAATGGAAAGGTCCCAGTATACAGGCACGCACACCCCTCCCTGTAAAGGGACACTTTCTGCAATGGTGCACAGCCTTAGTGAGCTCAGTCACCCGGTGGTCAGATGTTTCCAAGTTACTAGGGGTGAGAGGGTTCTGCGAGGGGGTGGGGGGAGCCCAGGAACGCAGCCTGACTTCCTGGTTCAAAACTCACACCTGTGAAATTCTATCCAGGTGGGAAATTTTTCTGCTCCATTCTCCTCAAGCCATGGTTCATTATCAAGTTATTTCTCCGGGTCACTCTGAGGTCACCTGCTTAATTAATGCCACAGCCGGGGAGGTCTCACCGAGCCAGGAATTCAGCCCCACAGGCCTTGTCTGAAAGGCCACAGTGACACCTCTCTTTGTGGGACACTGGCTCCGCGCTGGGTACCAAGCAGACCCCTTAAGTGCACCCACATGTTTGTTCCTCTGACAGCTCTCTAGGGGAGCAGCAATGAGAATCCCAGGCTCAAGACAAGAACCCGGCTGGGCCAAGGCCAGTCCTTCATGAAGATCCCAGTGAGAAGTGGCGGAGGCCACACTCCAGGTTCGAGCGCCTGAGCTGCTACCACCAGGCCCAAAGTCACAGGAGAGCCAGGCATTGGTGGCTCACATCCCAGCACTTGGGAGGCAGAGGTAGGAGGATCGCCGTGAGTTCTAGGCCACCCTGAGACTACATAGTGAATTCCAGGTCAGCCTGGGCTAGAGTGAGACCCTACCTCGAAAAACCAAAAAAAAAAAAAATTAAAAAATTAAAGTCACAGGAAACCATTAATCCCATGTTTCTCTCTCTCTCCCGTCACGTGTGTTTACAGGGCATCAGAGAACCAGAGGGGGTTGAACATTCTCATCTTTCTCTACCTGCTAAAGAGCAGTACAGCCTGTGGTCGCACATCAGGTCCTGCTTTGCTTCAAGCTCTCTCGAACATTCTCCCAGGCCTCTTCATGTTACATCATCATTTACTTTAAGTTCTGCTCAAGACACAATTGAACAACTAGTTTAAATCTCTCGGTGTGACCAACAATCCCCTTTTCAGGAACGCCTGGTTGGAGCAAGAGTGCCCCCTGGTGGAACATTTGGGTCAGTGCCAACACAAATTCCCTGGTGAGGTGGACCTGGACTGGGCGGCAGGATGGAGTAACTCAGCAAGGATCCCGTGGTAATTTCACTGAAATTCACAGGGGCTGCTCAAATGCAAGTTCGAGATTTCTAAGGCATGGATTTCTTGGGTTCAGAGCCCAGGGCTGGGACAGGACAAGCATAAGCATACCAATACAGTATTGCATTCTTTCTGTGAAATTTGATTCATTCATGCATTCGTTTTAGCTTTTTTAAAAATATGTCATATTGTTTGCTGAGTTATGGGGAGCAAACCTTTTCACTTTGTACCCACAGTAAATACCTCCTTCTTCCCTTGTCTCATCCTAGTATTGGTCCTACCAATGCCCTCAGAAAGAATTCCGTGTGTGTGTGTGTGTGTGTGTGTGTGTGTGTGTTAGACAGATCTCTCCTTGTCCACCTCTCTATTCCTGAGCTCCCCAGTAAAATTCTCTCATTTCCGCTTCCACGGATGAAGGAACAAATACTCATATTTGTTTTCCTGAAATATTTATTCCTTGGCTTGTTCAGTGATGAGTGAGCCTCAGCACTGACGGCTGAAGGACAGACAGATTCCACCACCACTCTCAACATTTCCCAGATGAGAAATGAGTTTCCTCTGATAGACAAAAACATGTGGGTGAGACAGAGCCACGCATGGCCTCCCCAGGGAGCCACACCCAGGCCACTCGGATGCTGGGCTGGAAAACACACAATACCCACTGTGCACTTTTTACAGGAACGTCACCGGGCCTTGCTGTTCTTTTCTTTGTAGCTCCAGAAGCCAACCGTACCCCTGCAGGGCCTGGGAAACCTTGGTCTGCGTGACTCTGTGGCTGAACCTAAGCAGGAAACTGATTGACTCAACTTACTTCCACATCAGGATAAGGAGGGCAGGGTTTCGTGTTCAGGGTTTCGTGAACCTCAACAGCTAGTTTTTTGTCTGTTTCCTTCCCCCCAGAGTGAAATTCATAAGAATTCTGGTAGAAATCTCATGACAGCTGCTCCAAGCTCTGCTTGAGCCCCCTTCCTCCCTCCCCCCTCCCCCCACACACTTCAGACACTGTGAGGTGAGTTGGAAGCCAGAGACCTGCCTAGCTCTGCTGTGGCCACAAAGCCACTGAGGCAATCCAAGACCCATAGGGCCCTGGTGGTTACTGAGTCATCAGGTCTGCCCCAAACATGATGAACATTTCAAGCAAAAAGTACATTTTTTTGAAATAATGATCATTCTTTTATTAATATTTTATTTTTATTTATTTATGAGAGAGACAGAGAGAGAGGCAGGGAGAGAGAGAGAAAAAAAAAGGGTGTGCCAGGGCCTCCAGCTGCTGCAAACGAACTTCAGACATGTGTGCCCCCTCGTGCATCTGGCTTATGTGGGTTCTGGGGGGTGGAACCTGGGTCCTTTGGCTTCGCAGACAAGCGCCTTAACCACTAAGCCATCTCTCCAACCCAAAAAGTACATTGTGTGTGTGTGTGTGTGTATGTGTGTGTGGCACTTTGCTGGGTGGAGGTTTTCATTCTTTTTTAGTTCCTTCCGGTGGTGTGGAGGGCCTGGGGTGTTTCCTCACACTCCAGCTTCTCTTGTGCGAAAGCCACTGAGCAGCCTGCAGTTCCTCACACTGCTTCTCAGAGTCTCTGCTCCGCAGGACGTCAGCCCTCCTTACGTAAAGCCGTAGAGCCGAGGACTCATCAACCGTGGGCAGAACAGGTGCTGAGACCTACCATGGCATCTGTCCTGAACATATGCGAACTTTTGTCTTTTTTCTCTAAGGTGTATAGAGCAGCGTTCGCATTGTATTGAGTGTCATAATGTACATCATCATCCAGTGTTTTCTGTGTTTGGGATGACTCAGACAACAAGAGAACATGCATGAGTTATAACAAATTCTACCTCTCGTTTTCTTTTCTTTTAATTTTTATTTATTTATTTAAGAGAGAAGAGAGAAACAGACAGGTAGAGAGAGAGGGAAATAATGGGCACACCAGGGCCTCTAGCCACTGCAAACGAACTCCAGACACATGGGCCACCTTACGCATCTGGCTTTGCATGGGTACTGAGGAATTGAACCTTGGTCCTTAGGCTTCACAGGCAAGTGCCTTAACTGCTAAGCCATCTCTCCAGCCCTGGTCACAGCCTTTAGTATGCTCATCCCGGACCTTGGGTAGACCACCCAACATCCAGAGCAAAGCTCAAATTTTAGATTGAAGACTTGCCTGCAAAGCCTAAGAACTCCTGTTCGAATCTCCAGATCCCACATAAGCCAGGCACGGTGACACAAGCACACAATGTTGCACATGTGCACAGCAGTGGAAGGCCCTGGTGTGCCTAGTCAGTCTCTCTCTCTCTCTCTCTATCTCTCTCTCCCCCCCTCCCTCCCTTTCTCTCAAAATAATTTAAAAGGAGGGCTGGAGTTATGGTTTAGTGGTTAAGGCATTTGCCTGCAAAGCCAAAGGATCCCAGTTTGATTCCCCAGGACCCACGTAAGCCAGATGCACAAGGGGGGCACATGTGTCTGGAGTTCATTTGCAGTGGCTGGAGGCCCTGGGGCGCCCATATTCTCCCTCTCTCTTTCTCTCTCTCTGCCTCTTTCTCTCTATCAAATAAATAAGTAAATAAATATTTCAAAAAATAATTATAAAGAAAAAGACTGTGGCCAGACCAAGGAGCCTCGTTGTCACTGCTCTGGGCACCGGTTACAGTACCTGCCTGAGGTCCCCAGGAGTGACTGGGGGGGGGGTGGAGAGCAGCATAGTCTGCCTAGCTCAGGACAGGTGACGAGGACCCACATCTTAGATCTCTTTCTGGTCCCTTTCATATGCATTAACTGAGTAACATACCAATTAATATAGCCACTCCAATCTGCAGTCCACTTAAAGTCCAGAGCATTTTTTATTCTTATTTTTTTTAATTTTTTTGTTTGTTTATTTATTTATTTGAGAGCGACAGAGAGAAGGAGGCAGAGAGAGAGAGAGAGAATGGGCGCGCCAGAGCCTCCAGCCTCTGTAAATGATGCGTGCGCCCCTTTGTGCATCTGGCTAATGTGGGTCCTGGGGAATTGAGCCTCCAACTGGGGTCCTTAGGCTTCACAGGCAAGCACTTAACTGCTAAGCCATCTCTCCAACCCTATTCTTATTTTTTTAATATTTTATTTATTTATTTGAGACAGTGAAAGAGAAAGAAGCAGAGAGAGAGAGAGAGAAAGAGAGAGAATGGGCATGCCATGGCCTCTAGCTACTGCAAATGAACTCCAGACGCACGCGCCACCTTGTACATCTGGCTTTCTGTGGATACCGGGGAAACGAACCTGGGTCCTTTGGCTTTGCCTGCAAGCATGTTAACCACTAAGCCTGTCTCTCCAGCCCCCAGAGCATTTTTCTAAGACTATGTGCCACTTACACAGGGTCGCACCCAGGCAGACCGTTTACAGGTACTGCTAATCGCCATCTCGTCAGCTGGATGGCGAGTCTGACTTGGGAAGTCATGCCCCTCGTCACGCAGGAAGTCAGGGTTTCTGCAAGTGACCTGGGGAACCTTTCACTCCCTGAGGTCAGCAGCAGGGACGCCAGCTACCGCGGGGCCAAGGGCAGGGCAGGCTGGGAGTGTCAGTGCTGTTTGTTTCCCGTTGAGCTTGACGTATCGCCCAGACCAAGTCCTCAACCCCAAAGTCTTCTCTATGCTGCTCCACGGGTCTCTAGACTGTCTCTCCTCCATCTGTTTCATTCTAGGCCTTGAGTGTGGCATGAGCTGATGTTTCTGAGGTGGCATGGACTGCTGCCCTCACCCCAATCACGCCTATAGCTGAACCCCCGAGGGATTCCTCTCTGCGCTGTAAAAGACAGACCGGACCCCAGAATTCTTCTCAACACAGCGCTCCAGGCGGCCACTGCCAATCAATTTGCTTTGCTTTGCTGTGAAGTCCGCTTGTCCTGGTTGGCATGGTAATTAATGACATTGTCTTCTATCCTTCTTGTCTGACCACTTTGTGTTCCATAGAGGGAAGGAAGGATGAACAGATGGGTAGGAAGGTGGGTGGATAGCCGGATGGATGGATGGATGGATGGATGGATGGATGGATGGATGGAGACGCGAATGCTCGCCTTACAGAGGAGGCCTGGTTGGCACCACTCTTCACTCTACCAACTTCTTTCCCTTCAAGTGCTGCCTTACAAAACCTGCCATTCCTGTGAGGCACAGGCTGTGGTGTTCGTGACCGCAAGTGGTGAGGTTCAAGGGTCACGCCGAGGCCGTGCAGGCTCCTCAGAGTCAGCCCTTGGCACGGTTTCGTTTCCTCCCCCTTTGACCTACACCAGAGCTGGACGCGATCCATTCATCCCACACTTCCTTCTTCCTATTAACGCTTTAGCTGACATGACAAAGTTCCTCCCCCCACTCACCCCCGTGCGGTGGTTTGATTCAGGTGTCCCCCATAAACTTACGTGTTCTGAATGCTTGATCCCCCAGCTGACGGCAGTTTGGGAATCGGAACCTTGTTGGAGGTGGTGTGTTGTAGAGGACACACTTATGGGTGTTATAGCCAGTGTCCCCCCCTTGCCAGTGTTTGGCACACTCTCCTGCTGCTGTTGTCCACCTGATGTTGGCCAGGAGGTGATGTCCACCCTCTGCTCATGCCATCGTTTTCCCCTGTCATCATGGAGCTTCCCCTCGAGCCTGTAAACCAAAATAAGCCCTTTCCTCCCACAAGTTGCTCTTGGTCAGTTACTTTCTGCCAGCAATGAGAAGCTGACCACAATACCCCTTTTTTTCTCCTCTTCTATTTAGAAGGAAATATAGCTCCACTCTGGAGTAGGTAGGAATGGTCGGTGACTCAAAAAAAAAGCTCTTGGAAAAGCCAGGCGTGGTAGCGCACGCCTTTAATCCCAGCACTCGGAAGGCAGAGGTAGGAGGATTGCCGAGAGTTCGAGGCCACCCTGAGACTACGTAGGGAATTCCAGGTCAGCCTGAGCTAGAGTGAGACCCTACCTTGAACCTCCCCCCCCAAAAAAAGCTCTTGGGTCTTTGGAGCCATCTGTGTCCTGGCCCTGCTGGCCATCTGCAGCTGGGGGCTTCTGAACCCTGCCATGATTTAGCTGTGGGTGGGGAAAACGTGTCTTCCCAAGGCCCCTTCAGAAGCCCTGGATTTTACTTCTAAGTCAATTCCGCTATGGTTGGTGCCCGGAGGTTCTTTTGTAGCAAAACTCTGTTCAGTATTCAACAAAAGAGAACAGTAAAGTACACTTATTCAGGAGAGAGAGAGCTTAAAGAGAAATAAAAGAGTTCTCCTGAAGCCAACATTGCAGAGATCTGAGCGCAAGGAAATCAAAAGCATGTGGTTGTGTGCTGTCTAAATATGCTTTTCTTTGACTCCCAGAAAGGAAAAAGATGACTGGGGGAAAATATATTTTATACGATGGCATATACTGGAAAATAGTTGGAGATTTTTAAGGAACCCAAAATGTGAGAAGGTTAGCCCAGCCCTAGTTATTAATATCCTGGAACCAGCTGGAAAGTAAAATTAGGTTGTAAAATTATTGCACCATTTGTTATGCCAAGCTGGAAATAATGTGTTTCTCGTGTATTTCTAAAGGCTAAAAATGCCACACTGAGGCATGGGAGATGAGCTGTGTCTCATTGTCTTTGTTTCACATTAGTTACAATAATAATTTCTCTCGCTACTGGTAGATGGAATGGTCAAAGTGCAGAGGTGAAGGCGGGGCCCTGGAGTTGGGCTGCACGTTTTGCCCCTAGGAGTGCTGGGATTCTGGGGCAAGTTCAGTCACCTCTCTGTCCCCTCATTCCCTCATCTGGAAAATGAAAATGTCGCTTCGACCATTTGCCATCCACAGGGCACCTGAAGTCAATGTAGTCCCCAGTAATGTCATGATGTGAAGTCCTTATAAGAATGCTCTGTCACTAATGCCTTACTCACTTCAAAAACTGGAAAAGAGCCGGTCGTGGTAGCACATACCTTTAATCCCAGCACTCAAGAGGCAGAGATAGGACAATCTCCAAGAGTTCAAGGCCATCCTGAGAACACAGAGTGAATTCCAGGTCAGCCTGGGCTGGAGTGAGACCCTACCTCGAAAAAACAAACAAACAAACAAACAAAAACCTGGAAAAGTACATGTATGAAAAGTATCAATAAAAACATCTTTAAAAACCTAAAATAACTTTTAGCTAAGACTGACAAAGAAAAAGAAAAGACACAAGTAATTTAAAGCAAAGTAGAGACATCACTACCAACTTTACAGAAATAGAAAAGCATCAAAGAGACAAATAAGAAGAATTGCAGGCCAACAAATCAGAAAGTCTCCATATAACAAAAGTTGTAGAAACACATTGTCCTAAATAGACACAAGCATAAAGAGGAAATCACAGGAGACTTATAATAAGAGAAGAAAACATTAGTCAAACATCTCTCAATGAAGATATCTTCTCTTGGTTTCCCACCAGGAATAGATGGTAAGACCCTATTGCTGAAGACTCCACATACTTGGGGCTGCAAGATCACTGAGAAATCCTGCTGGAACTGAGCTGAAAACCTCCTGACAGGAGGCTGGAAAAAACTACACTGCATGCAGCTCCATGGGAGAGAGAGAAATCACCAGTGGAGATAAGCAACAGTGGACACTGCAAACCTTAAATTTGGCCAACCAGGCCAAATGAGCCAACAGGTGCAATAGTGGCATATCTGTTATGGGGGAAACCAACTGCTCTCTAATTAAACTGGAGGCCTGCTCCATGGGAGGGAATACATGCCTGGTACTGAAAACCTGTGACCTGAGAAGTCATGAGCCCTAGGGGTGTAACATCTGCTGGTGCCTGGTGAAATGCATATATTATGCTCACCAAACTGTCTGATAAGCACCTCTCTTAATGTTCATACCCATATTGATATATTAATGCTACTCTCACTTTTGCTTAGAGAAGCTTTTCTTTTCAGATGGCAGTGACCTCTGGGATGACTCAGAAGGCAACATAGTGCTGAGAAGAAGTGACAGAAGAGTGCTCAGCATTGAAACATCTCTATCACACCTTCCAAGGTTCAGTGTCCATTGTAAAAGAGGTGGCAGAAAGAATGTAAGAGCCAAAGGAAGGGTAGGACTCCTTACAATGCAATCTTCCAGACACAAAATGGCCTGGATATCCATGAGCTTGTAGTGCCTGACTCTGCTTACATCATAATAGGAGGGAAAGATGATGACCTCAAAAATAAAAGAAAGACTAACTGAGGAGGGGAGAGGATATGATGGAGAGTGAAGTTTTGAAGGGAAATGTAGGTGGGGAAGGGAATTACCATGGTTTATTAATTATGGAAGTTCAATTAAATTAAATACAAAATATTAGGGCAGGAGGTGGTTCAGCAGTTATAGGCACTTGTTTGCATAGCTTGCTGGTCCAGATTGAATTCCCCATCACCCACATAAAGCCAGATGCAAAAAGTGGTGTGTGCATCTGATTTGCATTTTGCAGTGGCATGAGACCTTGGCATACCCATTCGCCAATCCCCTCTCATTCACACACAATTAAGTAAATTTTTTGAAAAGAAAATTTAGGGCTAGGTGGCTTCACTAGTGAATTCTACTACACAATTTAAAAAAAGAATTAACATCAATCCTTGTTAAACTCTGAACAATACACAAGAAGGAACACTTCCAGACTTATTGGCCAGAATTATTTGGCCAGAATGGCAAAATCAGGTGACTTCCTCCCTTTAGGACTCCACCCTCCCTGATCTAACACACACATCCTTATTCCCTAATCCCAATTTACTTCTCTTCTTAGCAGTTATCACTACCTGGTATGTTATTTGCTTAATCATTTACTGCTTGCCTCCTCCCACTTGATTTTTTAAAAATATTTTAGTATTTGTTTATTTATTTGACAGGGAGAGAGAGAGAGAGAGAGAATGGGTGTGCCAGGGCCTCCAGCCACTGCAGACAAACTCCAAATGTGTGTGTCCCCTTGTACATCTGGCTAACGTGGGTCATGGGGAATCGAACCTGGGTCCTTTGGCTTTGTAGGCAAATGCCTTAACAGCTAAGCCATCCTTCCAGCCCTCCCATTTGATTTTAAGTTCCACCAGAGAAGGGCATTTGTTGGTTTTATTTCTTTTGTACTGGGAAATTCTCACTATCTAGGATATTGTCTGTCTCATAATAGGTGCTCAATAAAAATTTATTAAATGTGGACTGGAGAGATGGCTCAGCAGTTAAACGCACTTGGTTGCAAAGCCTGCGGACCCAGGTTCAATTCCCTAATACCCACATAAACCCAGAGGAAGAAAGTGGCACATACATTCATTTGCAGTGGCAAGAGGCCATGATGGTATGCTCATTCTCTCCTTCTCTCACTCTCCTCACAAAGAAACAAATAAAAATGTTATAAATCAACAAGAATAAATGTACTAAATGGGGTTAAATGAGTTAACAAATTGTCTAATCATTCTCTGGCGGAGAGACTAGAGCACAAGCAAGGGAGGACTTGGTGTTGCAGAACTCCGAGAAACAGCTGGCTCGAAGAAAACCCATCTCCAGAGGCAGAAAACCAAGAACATGCCCTGTGAAGTAATTAAAGGGGACTGAGGCTTCTGAAAACAAGGGGTGGTCAGCAGCGTTAAGTACAGTGAGAACACAAGTGTCCACACAAGGCTCCCCGGCCACCTTAGCTAGAGCCATGGGAGCTTGATACGGCTAGAGGCAGAAGGGGCTGCTTTGAGGGGTGGATGAAGAGAGGCCATGCATTCAGATAGCATGCTTGCTTTCTTTTTGTTGACATGCAATAATGGTTCGTATTGGGAAGGTACAGGTGATAATTTGATATGTCCAATGTGCAAATCAGAGTCGTTAGCATTTCCTTCTTAACCACTCTAGCAGTCTTCTTCTCCTCGTCCTCCTCCTATTCCTCCTTCTTTTTTTTTTTTTTTTATTGTTTGTTTGTTTTTGAGTTGGGGTCTAGCTCTAGCCCAGGCTGACCTGGAATTCACTATGCAGTCTCAGGGTGGCCTCGAACTCACAGCTATCCTTCTTCCTCTGCCTCCTGAGTGCTGGGATTAAAAGCGTGAGCCACCATACCAGACTAGGCTTACACTTTTTTAAAAAATACTTTTTTAAAATTTTTATTTATTTGAGAGAGAAAGAAGCAGAGAGAGAGACAGACAGACAGAGAATGGGCACACCAAGTCCTCCAGCTGCTGCAAACGAACTCCAGACACATGCACCACCTTGTGCATCTGGCTTATGTAGGTCCTGGGGAATCGAACCTGGGTCCTTTGGCTTTGCAGGCAAGTGCCTTAAGCACTAAGCCATAACCCCAGTCCTAGACTTACACTTTTGAGGGGAAGTTTTAGCATGGCAGACCAGGCAGCTGGGCATTGCATCTCCACACAAAGCAGAAAGGAAATCCGCTAAGTGAGGCAGCTCTCAATACCCAGTGGGGGTCGGGGGGTACGAATCAACCCTAAGATTCACCCCCAGCAACACACCTCCTCCAGCAGTATTCCACCTCCCAAAGACTCCACCAGCTGGGGAGAAACTGGATCACAAACGCTTGAGGCTATGGGGAACGCTTGACCTTGTGACGGCCGCAGACATTGGTCATTTCTTTGTGTTAAGAACATTTGGACTCTACTCTTCTAGTTTTCTGTAAAATGAAAAATAAATTGCTCAGTCACCCTACTATACTCTAGAACGTGCCACCTTTTCCCTCTTAGTTAGCAGTGCTTGGGTGTCTGTCCTTAATTCTCCTCTTCATTTCTAGGAGATTATTAACCTGTTTCACTGCCGCTTATGACTGGGGACACAGTGTTTGTCCTTACGTAACTAACGCTTCAATCAGTGTAATGTGACGTGTCTCCCACTCCCAGTTTCACCCACACTGTTGCCAAAGACTGGTCCCTTCACTGATCTTTTTTTTTTTTTTTTTCACTGATCTTACTTTTACAAAAATAAAGAAAGAAAGGAAGGAAGGAAGGGAGGGAGGGAGGGAGGGAGGGAGGGAGGGAGGAAGGAAGGAAGGAAGGAAGGAAGGAAGGAAGGAAGGAAGGAAGGAAAGGAAAGGAAAGGGAAAGGAAAAGAAGAGAAAAGAGAAAAAGGACCAGGTGTGGTGTTGCCTTTAGTCCCAGCACTCAGGAAGCAGAAGAAGGAGGGTCAAGGCCAGCCTAGGACTACAGAGTGAGTTCCAGGTCAGCCTATGTACGCTAGAGTGAGACCCTACCTTGAATAAAACAAACAAAAACATAATAAAATAAAATGAGAGAGAGACAGACAGACAGACAGAAAATGAGTATGGGCATGCAAAGACCTGCCACTGCAAACAAACTTCAAACACATGCACCACTGTGCATCTGGCTTTACGTAGGTACTGGGGCATTGAACCTGGACCGGCAGGCTTTCAGACTTTGCAAGCAGGTGCCCTTAACTGTTCAGCCATCTCCCCAGCCCCCAGATCACATTTTAATGCATTCTTTTTTCTATAGAAAAGAAAGCAGCCGGGCGTGGTGGCGCACGCCTTTAATCCCAGCACTCAGGAGGCAGAGGTAGGAGGACTGCCGTGAGTTCGAGGCCACCCTGAGACTCCATAGTAAATTCAAGGTCAGCCTGGGCTAGAGTGAGACCCTACCACAAGATAAAAAGCAAAGAGAGAGAAGTACTGGAAAGGGAGAGGGACAATAAGGATGTTTTAAGTGAGAAAGACTGGAGGTCCATAGAAGAGATGCAATTGAGAGAAGAAACTACAAACCAGAATATGTAAGAGAAAGCAAGGCTCTCTCGGGATAGAGGCTGGGCACCAAGTCACAGGACTGACAGGCTCTAGTCAGGAAGACAAGGCATGGAGAACTGATCTTATTTCTCCCCTAGTCCCAACCAGCGCCCAGGTCTCCTGAAGCCCAGTCTACTCCTCTTTTTATTGTATACGGTTTTTTTGTTTTGTTTTGTTCTCCTTCTTGTTCACTTGAGATTGCTCAAGGGGCGGTGGGGAGGCTAACGGGGTAGGAACTGAAGTTGTGTAGGAAATACCTACTGGGGTAGACTTGGTCTTGAATGTCCACATCCTTTCCCACCCTGAGAGTCCCCTTTTCCGTGGTATGAATCCCCTCCCTGCAGAGCTCACTGATCCCACTCAGGAGAGTGAAGAGCAATTGAACATCCATTGCCCCTGTCCCCCGCTCATGGAGTCTTTTTTCCTGTAAGGAAAAAGCGGAGAAAGCCCTCTATAGGTCGCTCTGGGGCCATGGTCAGGGTAGCCATGTAGCTTCGCCCCACGCCTGTCTAGTGGAGGCGAGCTGGTGGCGAGGGCTGGTCGAGCCTTGCTGTGGCTTCATGGGCAGGACTGGGCTGAGATTTAGAAAGTCCTTAGCCTGCAGACAGATCCCATGTTCTCCACTGTCAGCTTTATTAGTAGGAAAGAGTGTTTTGTTTTAAGGTAGGGTTCAGCTCTAGCCCAGGGTGACCTGGACACTCTGTAGTCTCAGGCTGGCCTCAAACTCCCAACGATCCTCCTACTTCTGCCTCCCAAGTGCTGGAAATAAAGGCCACCACACATTTCTTTTTATTTTATTTTGTTTATTTCTTTATTTTTATGTTCCTCTACCTTTCCCCTTTTCTCCCTCCCCTGTAGGTTGAGAAAGAAACAGGGAAGAGGCAAGTGAATTATTGCAACGGGAATTCTAGTATCAAAAGTGGCCTGTGAAATTTTGATTCCTCAAATCACTCCTTTTGGAAACATAAATAAATACCTCCCCCCACAGACACAAACACAAAAAAAACACAAGACTACAATATTTTCTGATAAAAGTTAATAATGACACTGTATTCTTCTTGTAGAGAATAAGGAGGGTACAAATGAGAACCAGGACCCTCTGAGAGACAAGTGTGTCAAATTCAGAAGATCTGTCCCACAGGCCAGTCAGATCACAGTGCAAACGCAGCCCGCCCGTGACCCCCCTCCCCCCGGATTCCACAGTTTCCCATCTGGAGACAGCCGTGGCCACGCGAGCAGGTTCAAGGTGGAGAACAATCTCGAATCATCACAGTATTAAAGCATCGGCTCTTCGAAGGCAGGAGAGAGACCTGCCCGAGAACATTCTTGGTGGATGAGAAAAACGCTTCAGCGATGACAAAAGCAGGTGTTGGCACCTCATTCAGCCACGGGTTCCGACTTTGGCTCATTCTTTCCAACTTTTTCAGTGCCAAAGTGTTGATCCCGGTCATCGGTTTAGAAAGGGTCAGCATCATCGCCTTCTGCTATGACATCAGTCTCCGTATCTCAAATTGGGAAAAAAAAAAAAAAAAGAAAGAAAGAAAGAAAGAAATACCAGCCATGACTGAGGCGAGACCCTCTCTCTCCTGCTCCTAAGTTACCATAGGAAAACTTCCCAACGCGGTCTTCAGGCTGATGGGCGAACACACGTGACCGTGAAATGGCTCTTGCGATTCGGCCTTCATGGCCCTCTTAAGACACAAAGCGGGTGGACGCCGTTCAAAGCATTTGTGGGACATCAGGATCCGTGGGAGGCTAGAAATCCAGGCTTGGAAAGTGGGCGGGGACTCTGCTGGTGACATCAGGGCTTGTCTTAAGTGTGGCCAAGCCCAGAAAGATGCGTGTGGTCTGCACGCCAACTTGCCTGCGGTGAATGACCTCCAGCCATACAGCATCCCTGCAGCAGCTGTGAGAGGAGAGAGAGAGAGAGAGAGAGAGAGAGAGAGCCTGAAGCCTTTGCTTTCCAAGAGACAAGCATTCCCCATCCACCCCCAAACCAGACACCCCCGCCCCTGCAGGGGCAAACTCCCTACAAGGTATGGGGCACAAATCCTGGCAAGTGCCACCATGCCAGGGCTCCGTGGGCAGATACTGTGTGCTCATCAGTTCAGTGGCTCGATTCATGCAGGACTGTGTTCTCACCGATGGGAGACTGTCGTTCTTGGAGGTAGGTGACCTGGGTGTCTCTGCCTCCATGGAGTGCACAGCCCTATTTGCTCATCTGACTTGAAAACAAAAAAAAATCCACCCTTCTCGTTGGGGTTGCTATAAGCCCACAGGGGATGTAAAAGACTTCTGTCCACGGCAGGGGAGATGGCTTAGCAGTTCAGGCGCCTGCCTGAGGACCCAGGTTTGATTCCCCAGAACCGGCAGAAGCCAGATGCACAGGATGGCGCATGCGTCTGGAGTTCGTTTGCAGTGGCTAGAGGCCCTGGAGCACCCACTCTCTCTTTCCATCTGCCTTTCTCTCTCCCCCCCATAAATAAATATTTTAAAAAAATGAATTTTATCCAAACCCCAGCTCCCATCTCATGGATAGACACAGTAGGAAGGGCTGTTGGCACAGACAGAATTCCAAGGACTTCAGGGCTCTGGGTGGACTCTTCTGAAAATGAAGCTGCAAAGTCACTGTGGACCGAAGGAGATAGGGTGTCACCATGTCACAGGGGATGGCGGCATCACCTGAGGATCCTGGGGGCCGACAAACCATGGCAGAGCTTGCTGGAAATGCTACACCAGTTAATATCGGCACGAATGAATTTCAATAAACACTCCAATTTCACAGAGGTTTTGGAAGGAGTTTATTTTAAGCTCAAAGACTGAACTGATCCACCTAAAAAAAAAAAAATGTGTAAGTGTTATGTGCATGTGTGTGTGAGAGAGAGAGAGAGAAAGAGAGAGGGAGAGAAAGTACGTGTGTGTATTGAACAAAAGATATGTTTACTTTTTTTCTTGGTTTTTTTTTTTTTCATGGTGACATTTGGACATTCGTGATGGTCACAGTCATGGAAAATTATAAGCCGTGAAGACTTCCAGGTTTAATTCTTGACTATTTATCTGTGTGGTCTTGGGGGAAGCTTCTCACCGTCTCTGGAAGCGTCTCCTTACCAGTAACATTAGTTCAGCCCTGCGGCCGCCTGTCATGCCCTATCATGTGCCAAGATCTGCTGAAAGGTTTGCGTCTGTTGCGTTGTTTTGCTCAGACGTCACTATGGAGCCCAGGCTGGCCTGAACCCAAGGGCTCTGGGTGGACTCCTGCCTCAGCCTCCCCAGTATTAGGATTATAAGCATGCATCACCATTCCTGGGTCAGTGTGGAAGATTTTCATTATATAACTTAATTTGCCACAATATCTATTAATGTTTTACTGATACTTTTTATTTCTTGTTTTTTTTGAGGTAGGGTCCTACCCTAGCTCAGGCTGACCTGGGATTCACCATGTAGTCTCAGGGTAGCCTCGAACTCACGGCAATCCTCCAACCCAAGTGCTAGGATGAAAGGCATGTGCCACCACGCCCGGCTTTACGTATACTAATTTTACATGTGAGGAATCAGATGCCAAATGCTTAGGCAAGTTACCTAAGGCCACAAAGTTAGCAAGTTTAGAAGAGGTAAGGTTAGAACCCGTAGCTCTTTTCCAGCATCTCATGCCACCACCTTCCTGCAGGGTATTTCTAAAAGTTCCACCAGTCATCGGGGACTGAAACTCCACCTTGGAAGGCTATCATCTCCAACCAGCGGCTTGTACCTCATGGTCTAAGGGTGGTTGCTCGTATCCAGCTATGAAGTCCACAGTTGAGCCAACAAAATGGGCCTGTCTCTTCCTGTCAATGACGCTTCCTGATAATTATGCACAGCGTACTGATTATCTCCTAGTCATCATGGCTACCAATACCTGCAAGGGACGCTGGGAGAGGTGGTCTTCTTGCAGGAAGCGATGACATTGTTAGCGGAGATAGGAAGGATGATCCTACAGGACAGTCTCAAACATGTGGGGAAGGGGTCGGGATAGGAACACAAAACACCTAGCTCACGGCTGAGCCCCTGAACCCCTCATGGTGGCTACTTGAAAAATAACATGGCCTGATAGTCAGCATTGCTCAGCTATGACTAGAACACGCAGAAAATCACAAATAACTCACGGCCAGACAAAGAGAGGTCACAGACAAAGAGGGAGAGAAGGAAAGCACTATTAACTCTCTGTAACGTGGACCTGAACCTCCTTTACATGTCCCCCAGGGGCACAGCAGTCAGCTCTGTGCAGCATTCCCTGGACCACATGGAGGGAGATAATGAAGAGACACTTGTGCAGCCATCCCTGTATAAATAGACTTCACCACAGAACCCACGCGGTGATGGCATCACAGGTGACCTTTGGGAAATAATTCATATTGCAGCAGTTAATGGAAACACAGTTTCATTACAGCAAGGAAATTGAAATCTCAGCCACCCTCCGTGGGTTCCAGCAGACCAGCCTTCATTTCTCAGAAGATGGTGTGTTGTTTTCATTCCCGTCATGATTAACCGTTCATTGTAAAGGACAGCAGGTGCTGGGCCATGGGAGGCCTCGGGAAATTTCCAGATCATCCCGCCATTTCAACAACCTTTCTTTAAACAGCCTGCTACCCACTCGGAAGAAGGAGGCAGGAGACCATCTTTAATCTGAGGCGGTGATATTATCTTACAGAGAAGGTTCTGGGTGGCCTGCCTGCCTGAGTTGAAGACTGACAGACATGCAGCCAACAGCAAGGAGAAAGAAGAAACGAAGGCTGAGTGGTGGCATGAGAGACCTATGCTGCTAATATTTTCTCAAATGTGTTAGACAACCTTTCCCAGGTTGGGCATGTAGGGGGCACCAAATTGTAAATGCTTCCTGCTGAGTCTGAAAGCTTATATCCATCCCCAGATTCATATGCTGAAATCCTAGCCCCCCCCCCCAGGTGATGGAGTCTTGGTTGATATAATTCGGTCTTAGGGACTGAGATGGCTTGTATTGTCAACTTGACGGGACCTAGAATTCCCTGTGAGGGACTATCGAGATTAGGTCATCCTCTGGGCATGCCTGTGAGGGACTATCTAGATCAGGTCATCCTCTGGGCATGCCTGTGAGGGACTATCGAGATTAGGTCATCCTCTGGGCATGCCTGTGAGGGACTATCTAGATTAGGTCATCCTCTGGGCATGCCTGTGAGGGATTATCTAGAATAGGTCATCCTCTGGGCATGCCTGTGAGGGACTATCTAGATTAGGTCATCCTCTGGGCATGCCTGTGAGGGACTATCTAGAATAGGTCATCCTCTGGGCATGCCTGTTAGGGACTATCTAGATCAGGTCATCCTCTGGGCATGCCCGTGAGGGACTATCTAGATCAGGTCATCCTCTGGACATGCCCATGAGGGACTATCTAGATCAGGTCATCCTCTGGACATGCCTGTGAGGGACTATCTAGATTAGGACATCCTCTGAGCATGCCCGTGAGGGACTACCTAGATCATGTCATCCTCTGGGCATGCCCGTGTGGGACTATCTAGAGTACGTCATCCTCTGGGCATGCCTGTGAGGGACTATCTTGATTAGATTGTGATGGGAATACCCACCTTAACTGTAGGTGTAACCCTTCCATGTGTTGGAATCCTGACCTGTATAAAAAGGAGAGGACTGGCTGAGCACCAGGGTCCATCATTCTCTGTTTCTTCACATGGACTGAATGTGACCAGCTGCTACAAGCTCCCTCTATTATGCCCTAACTACTAACTTCTAACTATAACTGTAATTTCTAACTGTAAGATGAAATAAACCCTTAGCCCCCTATGGTAGTTTGAATAGCTGGCCCCCAATATATTCAGTGTTTTATTAGTTTGTAGTTGGCATCTGCAGCCACCTGGCTGGAGGCAGTGTCACTGAGGAGATCTTAAGGTGTGGTGGTGGGTTTGAGATTTCAATCTAAAGATATGCAAAGTGTGCCTAGCTGGAGTTCCTGAAGTGTGCGGGTGGCATTTGGCTTTTAGGCTTGTGCTTCTCTCTCTCTCTGCTTGGGCCTGTGAAAGTAGGCCAGTTTCTTCTGCTTTTATGGAACTTCCCCTGGATCTGTAAGCTTCAATAAACATCCCTTCCTCCATAACTGTGCCTGGTCTGGAAGTTCATCTCAGCGAACCTGAAGCTGTCTGATACAGCCCCTTAAGGTATTTTTTAAAATTTTTATTTATTTGCAAGGAGAGAAAGAGAAAGAGAGAGTGTGTGCACCAGGGTCTCTAGCCACTGCAAACAAACTCCAGATGCATGCATCACTTTGTGCATCTAGCTTTACGTGGGTAGTGGGGAATCCAATTCAGGCTTTGCAGGCAAGCACCTTAACTGCTAAGCCATCTCTCTAGCCCTTGTCAGGTGTTTTATCCAAGAAATGAAGAGTTGACAAAGACAGTTTAGCTTCTTTTTTCCCTAGTGTGTGATGTGCATGTTCATGGATGGGCACACATCCAGGTGGCATGCATATGTGTGTGTATGTGTGTATCAGAGGCTGACCAGCATCTTAATTTTTTTAAAAATTATTTATTTATTTGCAAGCAGAGAGAGAGAGAGAGAGAGAAGAGAGACAGACAGAGAAAGAATGGGCATGCCAGCGTTTCTAGCCACTGCAAATGAACTCCAGACGCATGTGCCTCTTGTGCATCTGGCTTACGTGGGTCCTGGGGAATCCACCCTGGGTCCTTTGGCTTCACAGTCAAATGCCTTAACCACTAAGCCATCTCTCCAGCCCTTGACCAGCATCTTAATTGCTCTCCACCTTATTTTTGAGACAAGATCTCTCACTGAACCTGAAGCCCACTGATTCAGTTAGATGACCTGGCCAGCAAGCCCCAGAGATCCCCCTGCCTCTGCCCCCCACTCCCCACCCAGTGCTGGGATTAAAGGTGTGTGCCTCCATGCCCAGATTTTCTGTGGGTGCTGGGGATCCAAATTCAGGTTCCTCATGCTTGCATGGTGTTATAGACAGCTTCACGTTGCTGGAATGGGCATCCAACCAAACACAGTTTTATGGGAAGAAGGAATTTCTTTTAAGCTTACAGATCCAGGGAAGGGTTTAATTATCAATGGCAGAAGAGGCTGGCTCCCTTTCACAGATCCAGGCAGAGAGAGGAACCACCACTGGCCAGCAAAACCAAAGAACCAGCAGCAAGCAGGAAGCCCAGAGCTCAAGCCTCTCCGCAGACCTTTGGGTCTGGAATCAGATCTCTCCCAGTGACACACCTCCCTGGAGCAGGAGTCTGCCTGCTAGCTGCTGGAACTGCCAACTCAATTTAAATAAGACACCTGAGTCTATGGGGGACATACACTCAAACTTCCACACGTGGCAAACACTTTACCTGCTGAGCCATTCCCTCAGCCCCTAAGTTTAGCTTTCTGAATTGCAATAATTTGTGGCTTTGCACATTTTCTCCCTCATTAGACACAAATTTATAGCACAAGGATGGTGCAGAGCTCAGAACTCTGGGTGATGTGTCAGCTCCTGGTCGCTCCGAAGCCCCTCACTTTCCTGTCACTGTTACCTTCTTCCTTGCAGATTTTATTTTATTTTTAAAAATATTTTATTTTTATTTATTTTACAGAGAGGGGGGGAGAGAGAGAAAGAGTGGGTGTGCCAGGGCCTCCAGCCACTGCAAACGAACTCCAGACGCATGCACCCCCTTGTGCATCCGGCTAACATGGGTCCTGGGGAATCGAACCTGGGTCCTTTGGCTTTGCAGGCAAACGCCTTAACCACTAAGTCATCCCTCCAGCCCCCAGATTTTATTTTTGTACCATGCTCTCAACACAGGAGGCAACAGAGAGAACACCTGTGCAGCCACGTGAGTCAAAGCACTGAATCTCATCATTTTGTTGAGAAAGCGAAAGAGAAAAGACGTCCTCTGTTTGGCTGAAACCCACCCTACTTACAGCTTCTGCTTTTAGCTCTTCTCTGTTGTCTTGTCTCTGCTCATCTTATGATTAAATGGGGCTACCTTGTTTTTTTCCTTTGTCCGGAGAAGATATTGCATTAACCATCTGTAAGTCGTTTCCAGAATTGGGAAGGTGGGGTTGGAAGCTATGGTAAAATCAGAAAGGAGAGAAAACTTGGTTTAGCAGACAGCCAGAATCAAGAGCTCTCATAGCTGCTCTCTGTATGTTCCAGGCATTGGGCTGGAGAGATGGCTTAGTGGTTAAGGCGTTTGCCTGCAAAGCCAAAGGACTCAGGTTCAACTTCCCAGGACCCACGTAAGCCAGATGTACAAGGTGGCACATGCATCTGGAGTTCGTTTGCAGTGTGACTAGAGGCTGTGTTGTGCCCATTCTCTCTCCCTCCCCTCTTCTCTCTCAAATAAATAATAAAGTTTTTAAATAAATATTTGTGGTGGTTTAATCAGATGTCTCCCATAAAGTTAGGTGTTCTGACTGCTAGATTCCCAGCTGATGGAGATTTGGGAATTAATGCCTCCTGGAGAGAGTGTATTTGGGGGGTAGGCTTGTGGGTGTTATAGCCAGTTTCCCCATGCCAGTGTTTGGCACACTCTCCTGTTGCTATTGTTCACCTTATGTTGGCCAGGGGGTGATGTCCACCCTCTGCTCATGCCATCATTTTCCCTGCCATTGTGGAGCTTCCCCTCGAGCCTGTAAGCCAAAATAAACCTCTTTTTCCCACAAGCTGCTCTTAGTTGGGTGATTTCTACCAGCAATGAGAACCTGACTGCAACACACTCTCTCTCTGATAAATAAATAAAATATTTTTTTTAAAGGCAAGGGTTCAAGGCATTGTCCCATAAGAAGCAATGGAACACTACCTAGTGCATAATCACTGACATTATTTATCAGGAAGCACCCAAAACAGCCGAGGAAAAGTCACGTGGCATCTTCAGGCCTAACCGTAACTGACATCATATTTGTCATTTCTGGTAGTATTACTAGAATGCAGTATAGTGCAGTGAAAGGGCCTTGGATGGAAACTTTTGCTATTGTCAACTAAAATAAATAAATAAATAAATAAATAAAATTTAACTAATTATCATGAAATAAAACTTTTAATCTGTGGGCAGGAGTGGGGGCAGTTATATGAGTTAGTGTGTTAGCTGTTCTAAAATAATAACATGGGGCTGGAGAGATGGCTTAGCGGTTAGGCGTTTGCCTGTGAAGCCTAAGGACCTCAGTTCAAGGCTCGATTCCCCAGGATCCACGTTAACCAGATGCACAAGGAGGCGCACGCGTCTGGAGTTCGTTTGCAGTGGCTGGAGGCCCTAACGTGCCCATTCTCTCTCTCTCTCTCTGTCACTCTCAAATAAATAAATAAAAACAAACAAATAATAATGTTCTTTTTTATTAAGTATAGACTTTGTATAGACATACCAGATGTTGGTTATTTTTTTTAAATACTTTCATTATTTATTTGAGAGAGAAAGAGAGAGATGCAGACAGAAAGAGAGAGTGAGGATGGGCATGTCAGGGCCTGCTGCCACTGCAAACAATCTCCAGATACATGTACCACATTGTGCATCTGGCTTGACATGGGCACTGGAGAATCAAACCCAGGCCATCAGGCTTTGCAAGCAAGCACCCTTTACCACTCTCCAGCCCCCAAGGATGATTATCTAAGCAGCTACTATGTGCAAGTGACTGTTGCCAGTGTGGTGACCCAACTGTGGAGCACACACCAAGCCCTTGCCTCTCGGAAGCAGACTTACTGTGAGGCTAGCGAGGAATTTTCAAAGGCTTTTTCTTCTTATTCTAGACTAATATTCATTTCATGTCTAATTTTATGTTTTTCTTTCAAAAGGTCTTTAGACTTGCCTGTATTTCAAGACACACAAAACTGGACCTGCCCCTACTGCTTTCATAGGATGCACATCTTTTTTAAAAAAAAATATTTATTTAGCTGGGCATGGTGGCGCATGCCTTTAATCCCAGAACTTGGGAGGCAGAGGTAGGAAAATCGCTGTGAGTTTGAGGTCACCCTAAGAATACATAGTGAATTCCAGGTCATAATGAGTTAGAGTGAGACCCTGCCTTGAACAAAAATAATATTTATTTATTTGGGAGAGAGAGAGAAAGAGGCAGATAGAGAATGGGCATGCCAGGGCCCCCAGCCACTGCAAACAAACTCCAGATGTATGTGCCACCTTGTGCATCTGGCTTACGTGGGTACTGGGGAATCAAACCTGGGTCCTTAGGCTTTGCAGGCATAATTGAGATAGAAAGGAAACATAAGTACATACTTACATCAAGCAGTGAGAGTGTTGATGTAAAATATATTTGACAGAGAGAGAAAGGCAATATATAAAGAGAATGGGTGTGCCAGGGCCTTCAGCTGCTGTAAATGAACTCCAGACATATGCGCCACCTTGTGCATCTGGCTTACATGGGTCCTGGGGAATCGAACCTGGGTCCTTTGGCTTTGCAGGCTAGCGCCTTAACCGCTAAGCCATTCCTCCAGCCCAGATGGGGCCTTTTCCATGCACGCATTTCAAGACCCTCCTAAGGCATCATGTGAGCAGAGATGGACCAGGGCAGTTGTTTATACTTCTTGTCACCGTGAAGGCGGCTGTGATTCATCCTCTTGTGCAGAAACCCTTGCGTATGCTTCTGATTAGTTCTTAGAGTCTATTTCTGGTGTAGAGTTAATGAGTCAGAAGAATAAATGTTTTTTAGGTTCTTGAGACTGTCCTAAAACCGCTTTTCATTGAGCCTTTTCATTAGCGTTGTGGAAGAAGCAATTGACAAAGACCTAGATTTCAAGGTCTTTTTAGGACATCTTGTACAATGCCTAAATATGCGAGAGGATTTTAAGGGTTGCTTCTACCAGACTATCTGAGCTTCTCTGTGTCCAAGATGTAACCCAGCCCTTTTCAAATCCCACCCCCATATCCCTACATGTTTAATCCTACAATTGTGTCTTAGATTGTAGAATTTTAGGATGAGAAAGAACCCTGGTAGTTATAAGTCTAAGCCATCTCCTTGTGTTGGGGTTATTTTTGTAAATTTTATTTATTTAGCTATTTATTTAAGAGAAAGAGGCACAGAGGGAGAGAGAGACAAGAGAACGAGAATGCCAGGGCCTCTAGCCACTACAGACAAATTCCAGACACATGCACCACCTTGTGCTTTACATGGATACTGGGGAATCGAACCTGGATCTCTAGGCTTTGCAGGCAAGTGCCTTAACCGCTAAGCCACCTCTCCAGCCCCTGTCTCCTCATTTTATTAATTTTTTTATGCTTTTTTAATTTTATTATTTTTATTTATTTTTATTTTTTTATTATTATTTCCCAAATGAATCCTGATCCTCATTTTATAATTGGGAAAACTGAAGCCCAGAGGATATCACTGACTTGCTCCAAGCGTCATGGTGAGTTCACGGTCAATCTGAGGTAAAGCCTTACTATCCGGGGTTTCTGTTTCTCCAGCTAGAAGCAATGGCAAATGAAATGTCCATGTGGTATTTTGTGATGACCCAACTGAAGGCAGACATTTAGAATAAATACTCATGGATTCAGCCTTCCAGGTTAACCAGCCTCGCAGGAATATTGATTACATAGTAAGTGTAAAGGACATAAGGCAGCGCTGGGCATTGTAAGTGATGTTTAGAATGGTTTTTTTTTTTTTTTAATTGTATTTATTTGAAAAAGCAAGAGAGAAAGAGGAAGAGAGAGAGAGAGACAGGGCAAGAGAATGGGTGCACCAGAGCCTCCAGCCACTGCAAATGAACTCCAGACACATGCGCCACCTTGTGCATCTGGCTTATGTAGGTCCTGGGGAATTGAACCGAGGTCCTTTGGCTTTGCAGGCAAACGCCTTAACTGCTAAGCCATCTCTCCAGCCCTGTAAGTGACATTTAAATGTTAGTGATGGCTACGACTTTGGTGGCAAAGAGAGATGTGTCCCCCACACCAGATTTGAGGGGCCCATAGGAAAGGGCACAGATGAGGGGTTGTTTAGAATTGTGTGCTTGGAATCTGTAGTCCTGGACAGAAGAAAGACATCAGCAGAAAGGGGCTGGCCTCACACCTACAGAATCCCAGCAGCTGGGGACAGAGTCACATGAGGCCACCCAGAGGCAGAGAGATGTTTCCTTCTGCCCAAGTCAGGAGACCAGCAGGAGAAAGCGGGCCAGCTGGAGGCCCCTGACGAGGTCAGCTTTCATGGGCTGCCAGACCTCTCCAGGGAGGCCAGCTGCCCAGCCCAAAGGCTTGGGCCACCCAGCCACGTGAGAAAGCTCTGGTTCCCTCCTCACCTCGCCCCTTTCTGGGCTGCATTCCAGGTATGGAGGGGAACAGTGCCTAGTAAGGGGAGGAAGTAAGCAGAGAGCGGAGAGAAGGAGCGTGCCCCCTTCCCAGGGCAGGCGTCCAGGACAGGGGAGTCTGGGCCAAGCAGGAAGATGTCAGGCCAAATCCGTTTCAGAATCCTAACTCTGATTTGGGACTCAGAGCCCTAAGATCTAAATGGAGGTTACTTTTTACAATTCAAATAATTCTTCATCTTCATCTTCTTTTTGTTGTTGTTGTTCATTTTTATTTATTTACTTGAGAGCAACAGAAACAGAGCGAGAAAGAGGCAGAGAGAGAGAGAGAATGGGCTCACCAGGGCCTCCAGCCACTGCAAATAAACTCCAGACACGTGCGCCCTCTTGTGCATCTGGCTAACGTGGGTCCTGGGAATCGAGCCTCAAACCGGGGTCCTTAGGCTTCACAGGCAAGTGCTTAACCGCTAAGCCATCTCTCCAGCTCTTTTTTTTTTTTTTTTAACTGCCTCAACATGACAAAGAATTACAGACAAGCCGGCAGTAGTGGTGGCGCACGCCTTTAATGCCAGCACTTGTGAGGCGGAGGTAGGAAGATCACTGTGAGTTCGAGGCCACCCTGAGACTACGGAGTGAATTCCAGGTCAGCCTAGGCTAGAGTGAGACCCTGCCTCGGAAAAAAAAAAAAAAAAAGTTACAGGCAGGAGGATAAGGAATTCTGCAGGTCACAGACAACATCTCAGTAGCAGTGGGAGACTGTTTAGTTCTGACAAGAACAACTTAAGCAAAAGACATGGTGGCAGAACCTGGATGCAGCTGGTCACATGTCTGCACTTAGAAAGCAGAGAGAGAGATGAATGCTGGTTCTCAGCTCGCTTTCTTCTTCTTCTTTTCTTTTTTTCCTTTCTATTCAGTCCAGGACCCCAGGGCACGGAATGGGGTGACCCACGTTCATAGTAGTTGCTTTCCTCCTCAGTTAAACCTCTTTGAA
This sequence comes from Dipus sagitta, assembly GCA_036346955.1. Classification (NCBI taxonomy): domain Eukaryota; kingdom Metazoa; phylum Chordata; class Mammalia; order Rodentia; family Dipodidae; genus Dipus; species Dipus sagitta. The sequence goes on along the minus strand of CM070781.1, from coordinate 35,431,896 downwards.
AACGCCCTCACAGAGTCTCAGAGGTGTGTCTCCTAGGTGATTCTAAATACAGTCAGCAGTGAAGGTTACCATCACTGAGATGTACAAAACTTGGGGTCTGCCCCTACTCTCTTGGCTCCCATGGGCCAGATTGGCGATGGATGGCAAATAGATGGACTGACAGATAGGTGATAGCTAGCTAGATAACAGATAAATAAATAGATGATAGAGGATAGATAGATGATAGGCAGAGGATGGATAGATAGAAGGATAGATGATAGATAGATAGATAGATAGATAGATAGATAGATGATAGATAGATAGATAGATGATAGATAGACAGATAGACAGATAGATAGATGATAGATAGATAGATAGACAGACAGACAGACAGACAGACAGATAGATAGATAGATAGATGATAGACAGAGGATGGATAGATAGAAGGATAGATGGTTGATAGATAGATAGATAGACAGATAGATAGATAGATAGATAGATAGATAGATAGATAGATAGATAGATGATAGACAGAGGATGGATAGATAGAAGGATAGATGATAGATAGATAGATGATAGATAGACAGATAGATAGATAGATAGACAGACAGACAGACAGACAGACAGACAGATAGATAGATAGATGGATGATAGACAGATAGATGATAGACAGATAGACAGATAGATGATAGATAGATAGATAGATAGATAGATAGATAGATAGATAGATGATAGACAGATAGACAGATAGATGATAGATAGATAGATAGATAGATAGATAGATAGATAGACAGATAGATAGATAGATGATAGACAAAGGATGGATAGATAGAAGGATAGATGATAGATAGATGATAGATAGACAGTCAGATAGATAGATAGATAGATAGATAGATAGATAGATAGATGATAGACAGATAGATGATAGACAGATAGACAGATAGATGATAGATAGATAGATAGATAGATGATAGATAGACAGACAGATAGACAGATAGATGATAGATAGATAGATGATACATAGATAGATAGATAGATAGATAGATAGATAGATAATAGACAGACAGATAGATAGATAGATAGATAGATAGATAGATAGATAGATGATAGACAGGTAGATGATAAACAGATAGACAGATAGATAGATAGACAGACAGACAGACAGACAGACAGATAGATAGATAGATAGACAGATGATAGACAGGAGCATTTTTTTCTTCATAACCCGATTCATGCTTTCCAGTGTGACACGTGAGGTTGGCCATCGCTCTGGCTGTGTTACGCACACAGAGTGGTTTCCTCGATCACCTCCTTCTGCTGAAAGGACTCACTTTGGCTCTTCTCTCGTGCACTCACTCATAAGCGAACGGAATTTTGGAGCTGCCTGTAAAGCCCTAGCTGCATGACCGCATTGCAAGTCAAAGCCTCATTTTCTTTTCTTTGTCTTTTTATTTTTTGTTTGTTTTTTCGAGGTAGGGTTTCACTCTAGTCCAGGCTGACCTGGAATTCACTATGGAGTCTCAGGGTGGCCTCGAACTCACGGCGATCCTCCTACCTCTGCCTCCCGAGTGCTGGGATTTAAGACGTGAGCCACCACACCCGGCTTCAAAGTTTCATTCTCTAAATCCTTTCACTGCCCAGAGCCCCAGCCACATCCCTTATCTAGGTCAACATTACTCTGAGTACAACCTAAACTCATAATTGCAATCACTGTTTGTCAGTGTCTCCATAAAGGCCTACGCAGTGCGTGGTGGTTTGAGCGCAAATGTGTAGCCCTCGCAGCCTGAGGTACTTTCGACTAAGCTTTCCACTTAAGTCTCCAGCAGCCTGCTGGAGGAGGTGTCCCTGGGGGCGGGTCTTTCAGTCCAGCCCTAAGGTGTGTAAATAGCCTGTTAATGTTTGCTGGCTGTTGGTGGTGTCTCTCTACTGTAGGTCTATAGAGGTGAGCCAGCTTCTTCTGCAATGACGAAGCTTCCCCTGGACTCTGTAAGCCTGAAATAAACCCTTTCCTCCCATAAGCTGCCTCGGGTGGGGGTGTTAACTACAACGCAGAGTTTTTATTTCCCTCAGTGCCTTCCCAGCCCCCCACAGATTATAGATGGCTACTCATCCACCCATTTGTCCTTCGCTGGACCTGGGTGGGTGGGGGGGGTCCCTGACATACCAATAACTCTGTGGAGTGTCGGAGTATGCACTTTGAGGGAAGCCCAACAGACTGGCTTTTTTTTAAAAATCTATTTTATTTATTAGAGACAAGAGAGAGAGAGAGAATGGGCACACCAGAAGCTCCAGCCACTGCAAACGAACTCCAGATGCATGTGCCACCTTGTGCATCTGGCTTACATGGGACCTGGAGAATCGAACCTGGGTCCTTAGGCTTCGCAGGCATATACCTTAACCGTTTCGCCATCTCTCCAGCCTTTTTTTTTTTTTTTAATGAGAGATAGTGAGAGCAAGAGAGAGAATTGTCATGTCAGGGCCTCCAGCCACTGTAATCAAACTCCAGACGCGTGTGCCGCCTTGTGCGCATGTGCAACCTTGTGCATGTGTCACTTTCTGCGTCTGGCTTATGTGGGATCTGGGGAGTCGAACGTGGGTCCTTAGGCTTTGCAGGCAAGCGCCTTAACCACTAAGCCATCTCTCCAGCCTGGAGTGTGCACTTTGGAGCTGAATGACAGTCCCTGCTGTCAATGATCCCGCGATTCTATGGATCTAGAAGTATTACGACAGCAAGAGATAGGAATGATACCGCCATTGTGTGCAAAATGCAGTAGATGGGCAGGAGTGCTGTGGTTTGAACGTCCTCACTAAAGCTGATGTTGAAACTTTAATTGTCATTGTGCAGCACTGAGGGGGCAGAAACCTAATCTGATGGCGCTGTTTTGAGATACCTTTGGGAGGTCGTTAAGCTTAAATGAGACCATGTGGTGTGGCTTTACAGCGCAGAGAGACCTGAGCTTTGGTGCTCTGTCCCTCCCGCCACGTGACGCCCTCCTCCGTGTGCCGACCCAGCACAGAGACTCTCACCAGATGCCAAGCAGATGCCCACACCATACTCTTAGGCTTTCAGAACTGTGAGCTGAAGAAATCTCTCTCCTTTGTAAATGTTCCAGTCTCTGGTATTTCAGTTACAGCAACGATAAACAGAGCAGGATTCAGAGGCGGTCACTAACTCTGCCTGGTAACAAGTCAGACCAGCTTCATAGACAAGAAAAACAAAAAAATAGCGTTGTGGCTGGAAGGAATCACAGGCCTTCCCAGGGCTGGTGGGGGGGGGGGGAGTCAGAAAAGGGAGAGCGAATAGCACAAACGTATCGCACAGGTCAGTGTGGCCCAAGTTAAACCGTGGTAACGAAGTAACTCCGAAGTCTTAGCACCTGGGTAGAGTCCTTACTCAAACCACAAGTGCGACGCCGGCCAGACTGTAGTCACGAGCAGGGGACAGGACTCTGAGCCACTTGATCACGAGTGGGGATTCAGGCTAGCGGGGCTTATTCCTGTGCCACCTTGGAATGTGTGGCTTCCATATTGGCATCGCAGACATGAAAGAGCCGGAAGACCATACACAGGTTGCACATCATTTCCATTGCCAGCCTGCTGGCCAGAACTGGTGCCATGCCTGAGCGATGGGAAGTGTGGATGCAGGAACACATGCTTCTACCATCAGCACAAGAGCATGACATCCTTTCCTGGGCTTAGGCAACTGTCAGTAGTTCACAGCGATTGGCGAAGAGTGCAGGGGAAAGGGGGCGACCCTATAAAACCCCATGCGAGCCTGCTCAGATGCACTCCCAGCTGTGGGACCCCTCCCATCCCAGCAGGAGATCTGGCTTATAATAAACCAGTTACCTTCATTTCCTCCTCCTCTCTGAGTGTCTGTCTGTCCTGCAGCATCCAATTCTTTGTCCACCCTAAGGAACAAACCCAAACACCCAGAAGGCAACCAAAGGGTTCCCCCAACCCACCCCGCATCAATAGCTCCAGAGATGATAGATTCAAGAGGGATTTCTGTCACACTCAGGGAAGGGAAAGCCAACGAATGAATGAAGTCAACTGTACCTGCAGCTCAAGGTCCCCCTCCCCTGCGCAGGTAGGATCTCACTCTAGCCCACGCTGACCTGGAATTCACTATGTAGTCTCAGGCTGGCCTCAAACTAACAGGGAATCCTTCTGGGATTAAAGGCATGCACCACCACGCCCGGCTTCATCTTTCATCACCTCTATGAAAGAGACATTGATGTCTGGATACAAAACACCCTGACTTCTGATGATGAAGAAGAGAAATGAGCCGGGTGTGGTGGCCCACGCCTTTAATCCCAGCCCTCAGGCGGCAGAGGTAGGAGGATCACCATGACTTCATGAGTTCAAGACCACCCTGAGACTACATAGTGAATTCTAAGTCAGCCTGAGCTAGAGTGAGACCCTACCTTGAAAAACCAAAAAGAGAGACAGAGAGAGAGAGAGAGAAATGAATGGAAAGAGGAAATGTTCTGGGGATGTGAGTCTCTTGTAAGATTCTAGTGACTTTAGGGAGTGAGGAGGCCTACAGAAGAGCAATAAGAATTGTAAGCCGGGCGTGGTGGCGCACGCCTTTAATCCCAGCACTCAGGAGGCAGAGGTAGGAGGATCGCCGTGAGTTCGAGGCCACCCTGAGATTCCATAGTGAATTCCAGGTCAGCCTGGGCTAGAGTGAGACCCCACCTCAGAAAACCAAAAAAAAAAAAAAAAAAGAGAGAGAGAGAGAGAGAGAATTGGGGTCCGTGAAGACATTAACAGAGCATGGAGGACAGGGTCTGTCTGAAGGAGGGGACCCCTACATTTCCTACAGCCCGTGGGCGTCTCTCATCTGACACCATCCAAGGAGCATGACCATGGAGCTGTCCTCAGAAGGAACATAACGGACAGTTGCAGTCCGGGCACCTGGCACGTGCTGACGTGTCTGCAGTCAGGGTTCCCTCCTTAGTGACACCTAAAGCCTAGGCACGGGGAGGAGCATGGAGGCCAGAGACCGTCCCCTTTGCATTGCAGGAGACCGGCGTGCCTCTTCCCAAGAACACAGCACCCATCGGATGCTCTCCTGTGCTTCACGTCCTGCTTTCTAAAGGAAGACAAGACCCCAGCCCGTCCTGAGTGCCGGGACATGTGTGGCTCATGCTTGCAACTTGAGATTTGTTGGCTCCAAATTACATATCAAATCGACCTGAGGTATCTGATAAGATTTGAAGACTTAGGAGCAAGGGAGATGGTGCAGATGGTAAAGCACTTGCTATGTAAGCATGAGGATCTGAGTTCGAATCCTAGCCCCCAGGTAAAATGCTGGGGCATGATGACACACATCTATAATCCCAGTGCTTGGGAGGTGGAGACAGGTGGGGCTTTGGGTCTTGACAAATTGATGAGGTTTGGTCCAGTGAGAGAATGTGTCTCAAAAAATAAAGTGGAGGGCTGGAGAGATGGCTTAGCGGTTAAGCGCTTGCCTGTGAAGGCTAAGGACTCCGGTTCGAGGCTCGATTCCCCAGGACCCACTTTAGCCAGATGCACAAGGGGGTGCACGCGTCTGGAGTTCGTTTGCAGTGGCTGGAAGCCCTGGCGTGCCTATTCTCTCCCTATCTATCTGCCTCTTTCTCTCTCTCTCTCTCTCTCTCTCTCTCTGTCATTCTCAAATAAACAAAAAAGTGAACCAAAAAATATTTTAAAAAAATAAAATAAAATAAAGTGGAGAGTCATGTCTGTTATGGGGGAAACCAACATGCCTGGTGCCAAAAACCTAGTTAAGAGCCTACGGCGGGGGAGGTCCTGAGCCCTAGGGGTGTAACACCTGCTGCCGTCTGGCTAAATGCATATATTATGCTCACCAAAATGTCCTGGAAGCACTTTTCTTAACGTCCATACCCATATATAATGCTACTCTCACTTTTGGTTAGAGAAGCTTCTCTTTTCAGATGGCAGTGACCTTGCGATGACGCAGAAGGCATCATGGTGCTGGGAAGAAGTGACAGGAGTGCTTAGCACTCAGGCACCAGTGTCTCCACTCTCTGGTCTGCAGTAAGTCATCATTGTTGAAGGCCACTGAAGGAACTCTCAGACAAACTCACCTGTCACCACACTAACATGGCCCATGGTGGTCCCTCCCTGTGCCACATTTTGTCCCTTGGGTCCCAAAACAGTACTGCCTGTGCCCCGCACAAAGCCTTTCGTAGAAAGAGTTCCTGAGGCCCTGCCCGTGCCTTCTTCAATTGGGTTCCAAGTGACTCAAAGACAAAGGGCATGACTACACTGTCATGTCTACGTCATAGTACATGTCTCTTTGCAGGGTATCCTGCCCTGAAGTTCCAACTCTTCTTTATCACACAAGTCCCAGGCATGTTCATGGTACAGAAATTAAGAGTAGGATTATCAAATGTTGCTTTGTGCTCGCATGGTGAACCTTTAGTCCCAGCACTCGGATGTTGAGGAAGAAGGATCACAGTGAGTTTGAGGCCAGCCTGAGACAACATAGTGAATTCCAAGTCAGCCTGGGCTGAAGCAAGACTCTACCACAAAAAAAAAAAAAAAGAAGGAAAAAGAAAATTACTCCTTTGCTAAATTCACTGACAGCAGAGCACCTCAGTCCAGCCTACCTTGGTACCCCATTCCCCACTCAGTGAACAAGTATGTGTAAATGAAAATTAACACATGGATAGCTAAGGGGGCTAAAAGGCCTCCCATCAAGGTTTTAATGATGACCCCTGGAATGTGAGCATGTCTTCTGTCCACTGAGAGATCAACCTTCTTTACACACACACACACACACATATATATACATATACATGTATATGTATATACATATACATATATGTCTGTCTGTGTGTGTGTGTGTGTGTGTGTGTGTGTCTTTTGAACTGGAGAGATGGCTTAGTGGTTAAGGCATTTGCGTGCAAAGCAAATGATCTAGGTTCGATTCCCCAGTACCCATGTAAAGCCAGATGCACAAGGAGGCACATACGTCTGGAGTTGGTTTGCAGTGGCTAGAGGCCCTGACACACCTATTCTTTCTCTATCTGCCTCTTTCTCTCTCTCTCTCTCTCTCAAATAAATAAATAAATAAATAAATAAATAAATAAATGAAACATAACAGTAATCACTTTTGACAGCAACATTTTGCTGATAACTGGGAGGCTTCCAATGTATTCTGCTTTTCCAATAAATTGCATTCAACCATTTGCCTGTTGTCTGGCTCGGAGCCTCACTCTAATAGAAAGCCTGTGAAAGCGATGATCTGCAAGTCCTACTGTGCTCCAGGAGAAGACACAGATAGAGAGGAGGAGCAAGGCCGTCTTCTTTTCAGATAGTCAGTTAGGGACACAGGCTCAAAAGAACATGGATGCCATCCTGCCCTGGCGAGACTGGAGGGAGCTCCACTCTGATTCAAGATGGTGACCCGAGACAGCCTCCTGCTTCTTCCTCCCTCACTTTTCACCAGGCCTTTTTTCCTTTTTATTTTAATTTTATTTTATTTATTTATTTGAGGGAGAGACAGAGACAGAGAGAAAGAGAGAATGGGTGCACCAGGGCTTCTAGCCACTGCAAATGAACTCCAGATGCATGCACCACATTGTGCATCTGGCTCACGTGGGTACTGAGGAATCAAACCTGGGTCCTTTGGCTTTGCAGGCAAGCACCTTAACCTCTTAGCCATCTCTCCAGCCCACCAGAGTTTTTTCTGCCAAGGGGTTATTTCTGAGTCTGTACTCCCTCCCTGCACCCCCAACCCATGAAGGTCCCCCATATACATTTGAACTTGGCAGTGAAACTCATATTGCTTGAGAAAACCCGATCCAAGGTGCCATGCTCAGGACCCTCGCAGCTTGGGAGCTTTTCTGCTTTATTTTCCTAAAAATAAATCATTCGTAACCTACTTTTCATTGTGTCTACACTTAGCAATGCTTTGCTAATCGTAAGGCAATGAGCTCGAGTACCACTTGGCTTGGGGAGTTCGAAGCCCATGCAGAGCGCAAAGGCGCTTCATGGCTCTCAACTCTCATAGCAATACCAGGTAACCGCCCCCAGATCTTTGGGCAAACATTCTCATCCCCACCACCGTTATGAAGAAACAGCCAGGTCTAACGGATGCCAACCACAGCCGATGTGGGTTGGGAGCAAGATTTTTCTGGGAGTTAGGTAGGGCCTGGCCCACAGAGACATGCCTCCTCTGGCAAGACTTGGAACCTGCTCCCAATCCAGTCTCATCCGAGATGGCTGTAAGCAACAAGTTCTTAGCAGCACGTCTGGCTTCTTCCTCGACTTATCGTACCTGTGGGTTGCGCCGTCCTACGTCACCCTCTTGAGCCCACCAACCAATCAGGTCTCTTCCCTCACACACCCTGCAGGGAGCCGCAAGCAGTCGCCATTACAAGATGGCTCTGGCTTCCTGTCTGTGTTGAGGTAAACAACTCCATATATGGCTAAAGCTTCCGCCTTCCACCTCCCCGGTGGTGAGTGCTTCCTCTGTCGTAAACAACTCCATATTAGGCAGTGCCTTGACTCAACCTGTCCCGAGCCTATCCCGTGGCACCTGGGTGGTGGCAAGCTGGTAGCAACCAATCAGTGGGCGCCTCATTGCACTTCCCTCTATAAAAGTAGCTGCACATTCCGCCTCCTTGCCCCTCGCCATCAACCTTCCTGTCAACCAAGAGCTCTCCAATAAAAGTGTGATCAAGAAGGATCCTCGTCTTGTGGTCGTTCTTCCCTGCGGGTCAGGGGGGCTCGCCGCAAACTGGTGCCGAAACCCGGGACGCCGGGAGCCTTGTGGTCACCAGGCGAGGGGTCGAAGAGGATTCAGAACTTGACACACGGAGAGGAAGGCGCCGGTAAGTCATTGTATTCCCCATCTCTTATGTCAGTGAGGAATACAAGGAAAGGACCAGAAAAGGGTCCAGGGACATTAAGCCCAGTCATTCACAAGTTTCGGGAGGATTTCCCAGTCATTTTGAGATCTCAGAGCCCCTCATTGAGGTGCTAGGAGAGAATGCTCCTGCTCGACAGGGAGAGGTGGTCGGTAATCTGACCAAGATAGTTCAGGGTTCTACGGAGCCTTTTGCTGATTACGCAGCCAGGGTAATGGATGCAGCAGAAAAGACAATTGGTGTCACAGATTTTAGTTTGCCTTTTGTGCAGCAACTAATCTATGAACAAGCTACTAAGGAATGCCAGAGAGCAATTAACCCAGTCAGGAGGGGTAAGATGGAAGACTGGCTCAGGGCCTGCCGGGAGGTGGGGGGCCCTTTATCTAATGCAGGACTAGCTGCTGCGGTCGTGGCCGCTACAAAAGCGGCTCACTATGGGGAGGAGAGATACTATCTTGATGAACAGCCGCTACCGCAAAATCAAAAACAAAAAAAGATAGGAGATAAGAACCACGCGGAACTGGGCTATTGGAATAAGGGCTGGCTGTGTCCTGCTGCCCAGGCCCAGAGAGTTTAACTCCTTCAGATGGAGTTAATCCTATGGAAGCTTCCTGGTTCTCTCGGGAGCGTCCCTCCTGCCTTTCTCTCCTGCCCTGCGGATCCCTAATGTGAAGGCCACAATGCAAACATGCTGGACAGGATACTTTGTAGCTATGTAACTTTTGACTGGTCAATGGAGAGGCCCGGATCCTATTTTAATAAGATCCAGGGGAGCTGTTTGTGTTTTCCCACAGGACCAAGAATCACCTCACTGGGTTCGCAGTCGGTTGGTAAAAACGGTCCGACTCTCCTCAGAGGACAACCCGGAGATCCAGAATGATCCTGAAGAAGCAGATGTGGAGGAATCTATGGATGCTGGCCTTCCAGTGCCTGGCGCTCAGTAGAGGAGAACAACGCTGGGGCATCTTGTCAGCCTTTCCTAAGCCCCTGCCGGTACATCATGCTGCAGCGGTCTTCCCTCGCTTCTTCACAACTCAGAAGGAGCTGGGTCTCCCCACTGTGATTGGGGATACCACGTATGTCAGCTTAGGGGAAGATCGGAATTTTGGGGAGGTTGGAGCCCTTTGCTTCACAATTGATTCACCCCGTAATTTTTGTATAGGGCTGAGAAAACAGGCCTCTGGTTGGTTTGCCGCCTGCGAGCCCAGACCAGGCGGGACAAGGTGGTCATTTCTCAGGCACTTGCCGCTTTGGAGTGTGGGTCCTCCCCCCAGATTTGGTTGTCGGCCCTAAAAAGCACCTAGTTTCCCCTGGCCCTTGCACCCTTAGGGCCTGAAGTGCCCATTGCACAAGGATGGGCAGAGGGTTGGTGTTGGGAGCACGACACTCTTCACGCACAGGATGCGAGACAAGGTACTGCACATGGGGTAAGCTCTTAGCAGCCTCATGCAGGGCATGTCTGATTGCATATGGGTTGGTACTGTAATCCCATCTCTGAGAAAAGGTAGCGGATGGGTGTGACACCAGCCTGGCTGGCCACTAGACCTGGAGTCATCACAATGTCCTTTCGAACATCAGAGATCAGACCTCTACCCTGGCCTGTTGCGTTTAAACAAAAAGGGGGAACTGCAGGGAGCCGCAAGCAGTCGCCATTACAAGATGGCTCTGGCTTCCTGTCTGTGTTGAGGTAAACAACTCCATATATGGCTAAAGCTTCCGCCTTCCACCTCCCCGGTGGTGAGTGCTTCCTCTGTCGTAAACAACTCCATATTAGGCAGTGCCTTGACTCAACCTGTCCCGAGCCTATCCCGTGGCGCCTGGGTGGTGGCAAGCTGGTAGCAACCAATCAGTGGGCGCCTCATTGCACTTCCCTCTATAAAAGTAGCTGCACATTCCGCCTCCTTGCCCCTCGCCATCAACCTTCCTGTCAACCAAGAGCTCTCCAATAAAAGTGTGATCAAGAAGGATCCTCGTCTTGTGGTCGTTCTTCCCTGCGGGTCAGGGGGGCTCGCCGCAACACCCGAGTCTGACGATGAGGCTCATCCTAACTGGATGTTTGATCCACATAAATGGGCCTGTCATGCACGTGTATGTATCTTGGCTCCTTCCCCTTTGCTGCTTTTTTTTTTTTTTCTTAATATATTTTTATTTATTTATTTATTTGCAATCAGAGATGGGGGGAGGGAGAGAATGGGCACACCAGGGACTCCAGCCGCTGGAAACGAACTCCAGATGCATGCGCCCACTTTGTGCATCCGGCTGCACGTGGACACTGGGGAATCGAACTTGGGTGATCAGGCTTTGCAGGCAGGCACCTTAACCGCTGAGCCATCTCTCCAGTCCCCATTTGCCTCATGTTGGGTATTGGCTCCTTTGGTAAGCTCTTGGCCCTTTGCCCGTGTGAGAGAGATCTTCTCCTCACCCCCTTCCCACCCAAAGGGAGAGAACTACTTTGGGTTCTGGTCTTCCTGCTAGCCCGGAACTCTGGATCCTAACCCTCCCTTAAACAAAGCTGATAATTCATCATTTACCCTTCTCCGAGTCTGCATTTTCCTGTCTCTGATAGCTTGGACAAGGACTCCAAGTTGGAATTCACTGGCTTGAGGGGGGAGGGGTCTCCTGAAATTTTATGGGTATCTGATCCCTCCCAGAAGTCCGTCCCCTGTCACAACACACACATGACAGATGCCTAAGGTCCTTGGGAGCCTAGCATCCTACAACCTTTCTGCCCCAGACACGGCTGAATTTGAAACTTCCTCGGGGGGCCACCGAGAGCGTTCCCAACTCCTGCACCCCAGAAGCAGCAGAGAAGGGCTGGTCCTCAGTTGTCACTCTCTCCCACTCCCTCCTTGCCAAGAGCTGCCAAAGCTCGTGCAACTTGTTTACAGAGCTGCCATGAGACCCACCATGCCCGCCAGCCCGCCACACCCAGACTCCTGACCAGCTCAAACCAACAGGCTTGGAAAATCCGACAGGCCATCTTAGGATAGGGTGGAGGGTGGGGGGACCCAGCAGCTGCTGCCTAATTGGGCTTCTAAATAACCAGAGGCTGCCAAGTGCAGAAATGAATTAAATAAGCCTTTTTTTTTTTTCCCCCTCCTTTTCAGGGTGGAGCAGCAGGCTCTGGGTCTCCACCCCAGTCACACCCTGGCTGTAGCTATTTATAATGTCTAAAAGCCAGATGGAACCTGCCAAGGGTAAAAGCAAAAAGACATGTGAGGCCCAGTTCTCCCCAGGAGCAGAAATAGAACCTGAGGGGACCCTGGGGACTGGGGGGGGTAGGAAGGGGGGGTCATGCACAAGCATGCAGAGGAACCCCTCTGCCCAGCCTTCTGGGCCACCAGACGCAGGCTGTGCCCGCTGGATTGGGATGGGTCAGCAGGGTCCAGGCGCGCGTGTGGACCTGGTCAGGGTGGAGAGCGGGGCTGTCCTCCGCCCAGCAAAAGGAGCGCCGTGTGGGCTAGAGTCAGAGTGCTCCCAGGGACGAGTGTGTATGCCCACAGTGACTGATTCACCCTGGGGCACCTCACCTTCTCCTTGATGACACGCAGGATGCGAGTAAACCACTCTGATGAGATTTTTATTTATTTTTTTATTTTGAATTTTTTTGGTTTTTCGAGGTAGGGTCTCACTCTAGCCCAGGCTGACCTGGAATTCACTCTGTAGTCTCAGGGTGGCCTCGAACTCATGGTGATGAGAGTTTTGAGAACGTGAAATACGCAGAAAGTGCTCAGAGTAGTTTTGCACCATGGACACCACAGGACTTTGTGCCCGAACTAAAATAAATTAAAATAAATAAGTAAAAATAAAAAAAAAATGGCAAGCCGGGCGTGGTGGCACACACCTTTAATCCCAGCACTCGGGAGGCAGAGGTAGGAGGATCGCTGTGAGTTCGAGGCCACCCTGAGACTACAGAGTGAATTCCAGGTCAGCCTGGGCTAGAGTGATACCCTACCTCGAAAAACCAAATAAATAAATAAATAAATAAATAAATAAATAAATAAATGTCTCTGTGTTGTCTCTGCTGCACCAGTGTCTTGCAGTCTTCCTCTCATAAGGCTGAAGGAACTTAAAGCTACATTGCATCTCAGTTTAGCCCTTTCGACCCCTGACCAGACAGAGCAGACAGTATTCTCAGACTCGAGCTTCTCTCTCTTTGTGTATCTCTTCCTATGTCTCCACACTTTTCTCTCTTTCTGTTGTGTCTCACTCAGGCCATGGTCTGAAGCCATGAGCCCAAATAAGCCTGTCTTCCCTTCACGATGTTTTTCTCAGGTATTTTGTCACAGTGATGGAAAGTTCACACACCTGCAAGGCATACTGGTGATTTTTTTCCCCCCAGCACTCCTAGAGCAAGGCTATCCCATAGAAATAGTATGCGATGCACACATGCCCTTTTGTCTAGTAGCCACAGAAGTAAAAGTAAAACATTTTTCAGAGGTAGGAGTATAGCCATGAGTTAGAGGTCAGCCTGGGACTATAGAGGGAGTTCCAGGTCAGCCTGGGCTAGAGTGAGACCCTACTTTGAAAAAAAACAGTGGCTAATATAAACATTATTAGTGGGACATTTTCCCGTGTGTGTGTGTGTGTGTGTGTGTGTGTGTGTGTGCAGAGAGATAGAAGAGAGACAGAGAGAATAGGCAAACCAGGACCTCTGGCCACTGCAGACAGACTCCAGGTGCATGTGCCACTTCGTGCATCTGGCTTTACGTGGGTGCTGGGGAACCGAACCTGGCCTTTGCAGGCAAGTGCCTTAACCGATGAGCCATCTCTCCAGTCCCTACATTCTATCCAATATCTGATGTGTATTTTGTACAGTAGTATATCAAATACTTTCTCACTGCTGGGACTAAATAACTGACCAGAAGTAACTTAGAGAAGGAAAGGTTTTAAAAATTAATTTATTTATTTATTATTTTAATTTTTTTTAGAGAGAGAATTGGTGCACCAGGGCCTCATCCACTGCAATCGAACTCCAGATGCTTGCACCATCTAGTGGGCATGTGCGACCTTGTGCTTGCCTTACTTTTGTGCAGCTGGCTTATGTGGGATCTGGAGAGTCAAACATGGGTCCTTAGGCTTTGCAGGCAAGTACCTTAACTGCTAAGCCATCTCTCCAGCCTGGGGAAAGGGTTCTATTTCTGCTTTCAGTTTCATCGCGGGGGCAAAAGCAGGGCAGGAGTAGGAAGTGGGTGTCACATCCTTTCGTCAGCAGGGCAGTAGAGAAAATGCTGAATGCTCACTCAGTACCTTTCTCCTTTTTAGTCCAGCGGAGACCAGAGGACAACTTTGGGCGTCATTCCTCAGGAAGACCATCCACCTCGTTTGGAGGCCGGGTCTCTCAATGGCCCGGAGCTCACCAGTGAGGCTAGACTTGGCCATAAGCCCCAGAGGTTCATCCGTTCCCACTTGCCCAGCACTAGGATTACAGAGGCGGCGTGGGCCCGCAACACTATGACAAGAGTGGTAGGGATCAAAGTCAGGTCCTCATGTTTGCAAAGCAAGCACTTACCTATCTATTTAGTTATCTACCCAGCCCTCACTCCTCTCTTGATGGCCCCACAATACAGTCTGCCAGGCTATTTACGGAGAGGATCTAGAATCTGGGTGTAACCATCCTGGCAGGAGTGACGATATCCTGAAAAGAGACCCCCTCCCTTTGGCTATCAGACTATTGAAACAGTGATCCCTAAGGAACTGGAATTTCCCCAGGAATCTCATGCTGGGATAAGGGAAACTCTGAAGCCTCGTGTCAGCCAGGGAGAGGTGAGTCTCTCTGGAAGAGATCGCACAGTGCTGACGGCTTGCAGGACTCGCTGGAGCCGAGCACGGTCGACGATGGATCACGGATGCTCGGGGTCACGCCTTGACCGGGACTGTGTAGTTATGCACATTTCTTGCCCACTGCTTAAACCTAAATCTCGTCTCAGAGCTTTGAAGGCAGACTTGGGGGCACTGAACTTCTGTATCTGTTCCTCTTCTCAATGTGGCCACACTGGATAAATCTCCTCTGCTTCTCTTACTTGTAGGAGGGAGAGGGAGAGAGAATGGGCACACCAAGGCCTCTAGCCACTGCAAATGAACTCCAGACGCATGTGCCACCATGTGCCTCTGGCTTACGTGGGCACTGGGGAATCAAACCTGGGTCCTTAGACGTCACAGCCAAGCACCTTAACTGCTAAGCCATCTCTCTAGTCCTTCTTGTCCCTGTAATTGGCCTATTGAGGATGGGTGGCTGAACCTAATCTATTAGGGCTTCCAGGACCCTAATAACAGCTCTGGAAACACAGAGACTTAGAGTCATTTTTGCATATGGTGACATCTATGCCTGGAAACCCAGCACTCTGGAGGCTAAAGCAGAAGGATTGCTGAGAGTCTGAGGCAAGTATCCCATCAACAAGGACAATATAGCACAACCCTATCTCAAAAAAATAAAATAAAACAAAAAAACAAAGACAGCCAGGCGTGATGGTGCACGCATTTAATTCCAGCACTTGGAGGCAGAGGTAGGAGGATTGTTGTGAGTTCCAGGCCAGCCTATGACTACATACAGAGTAAATTCCAGGTCAGCCTGGGCTAGAGCGAGACCCTACCTCAAAAAAACAACCAAAACCAAACAAACAAAAAGACAAAAAAAAAAAAACAACCCACAAACAATAAAAGAATCGCCACATGTGATCATCTGGGGGGAGGGTTAAGGAGACAATCTGAGTAGCAGGACATCTCCTGGCTGACCTGCCTTCTGCCCACCTGCCCTCAGGGAGATGCCAGTCTACCAAGAGTGGAGCCAGGGAGCACAGCTAGGCCTCACTGGACTGCTCTTACATACATCTAAAAAAAGGGGGCGGGGGAGGGGAGACCACATGAATACCCTGCCCTAGAAGAATTTCCCAGAGAAATTGCCACAACTCACTGTGCCTTTGAAAAATATTTTTCTTCTTTATTACCATCAAATCTCCAAATTAAATGTAAAGAAATGAGGTTCTTCTGATAACTTTTTTCTAGTTAACAGGAAACTCTTATTTTAATCAGAGATACTGAAAACCTCTCACGGACCAGTGCCTGGGCCTGTCTTCAATCATCCGGGACCCTGCTGGGCTGCAGGGCACTGGGAATGCAGATGGTGTACACAATGGAGTCAGATCTCAGCCCAGACCTGGCACTGGCCGCGGCGTCTCATGTCTGTGTGTGTGTGTGTGTGTGTGTGTGTGTGTGTGTGTGTTTGTCCAGACTCTTTATATGAGCTTATTTTGTTGTAGCATGCCCCCTTTTCCCTAAAATTGAAGCGTGAAAATTCAGTTTAAGGGCTCAAGTTCACTGGGTCCCACCAGAGGCCTGGCTCTGGTTGGAGCAAAGTGCTTCTGGCTTTCACATACCGCAGCGCCTGACCGCATTTCGACTATGGGGTGACTTTAGCATTTACTTGGCAAGGGCATTTCCATTTGGCTCCCTGTGAAGTCAGAGACATTTTAGTTATTTCTGTAGTGTGCGATTGCCTGGTTATTTATAAGAGCCATCCACGGGGACCCCGAGTCTCTTGTGTCTGGAACAACTGGTGTTATCATAGTTAGGAAATGTTTATTTTTTCAGATCAGCTTCAGCTGATGAAGCACTTTGGAACCATTAGAGCTCTTCTGACTCAAGATCATTTAGATAAGAACATGGCTTTTTTTTTTTTTTTCCTGGTGGGGGTCATAACATTAAACGGGAGTGACTGCCACATAACCCCCTTTGAGACTTGGGGTCCCCTAGTGAGGGAGAGCGCTGCCAAGCCCTTTTGTTTTCTTTGGCCCCCACCCCAGCTGGGCAACACAGCTCAAGGGACGCTAGGAGGTGAGGTCACTTCAGAGAGGCAGGGGTACAATGATGCGTGTCCCATGCCACAAGGCCTGTTCGCAGCCACCCTGGGCATAAGAACATCCCGTGTTGGTGAGAGGTTGAGTGGAGATAGAGATAAGTGCAAGTCTATTTGACGGGCACCCTGGTGGTGGCTTGTCAAAATGCAAGCCAGGCTCACAGGTTGAGTGACTGTGAGCACCTCTCCTGCGCACGCGCTGTCCCGGGGTATAGCTGTGAAGAGGACTGGCCTTCCTGTCTCCGATCTTGCCTGGTGACGGGGACAAGTAGATTGGGAGCATGCTGGTGGGGAGCAGTAAGGGGTACGGGTAGAAGACGGGCACAAATACAGGGCAGGGCCTCCTGGTGAGGGTGGTCCGAGTAACTCTGAGCTGCTGACACTCGAGTGCTGTGTGACCGTCTTTGGATTGTGCGGTGTGTGTTGAGAGAGTCTTAGAGGACGTTACTGTGTCATGTACAGTTTGCTGTGTTTTTAACCTTTTAGCACATGTATGTAACAGATCGATCATAGAGAAAATGGTTTAGAGAGATCACATGTTAGAAAGGTAGAAACTATTGCTTATTTTTATTGTTTCTTGCTGCTTTTTTTTTTTTTTTTTTTTAGTTTTCAAGGTAGGGTCTCACTCTAGCTCAGACTGACCTGGAATTCACCATGGAGTCTCAGGCTGGCCTCGAACTCATGGCGATCCTCCTACCTCTACCTCCTGAGTGCTGGGATTAAAGGCGTGCACCACCACACCCGGCTGCTGTTGTATTTTTTAACCTTAATTTATTTAAGAGACAGAGTGAGAAAGAGGCAGATAAAGAGAGAGAGAGAGAGAGAGAGAGAATGGGTGTGCCAGGGCCTCTGGCCACTGCAAACAAACTCTAGACGCATGTGCCACCATGAGCATCTGGCTTACGTGGGTACTGGGGAAATCGAACCTGGGCCCTCAGACTTCACAGACAAGTGCCTTAAGCACGAATCCATCTCTCCAGCCCTTTTGTTTTGTATTTTGAGGGAGGATCTCACCGTAGCCCAAGGCTGAACATGAAGTCATGGGGACCCTCCTAACTCAACCTCCCTAAGTACTAGGACTATAGGTGTGAACCTCCATGCCTGGCTCTGTGTGTGTGTGTGTGTGTGTGTGTGTGTGTGGTGTATTCCATCGTGTGCATGTGGACGTCAGCAGTCAGCAGACAACCTCGGGATGTTGGTCCTTGCCCTCTGTCTGGGTTTTTTGCCGCTGTGAATGCTAGGCTAGATGGCCTCTGAGCTTCAAAATTCTGACTCCAACTGCCATTACCATAGACGCTTTGGGATTACAGATGCTTGGACTATCTGGTTTCTGTCAGTTTTGGGGATTCCCAACTCCAGTCGTCAGGCTTACACTGTAAGTGCACTTAACCACTAGGCCATTTACTGCAGGACTTCCCAACATGCATAGCACGTGCTGACAGCTGTTTGAATTCCCAGAGGAGCAAAGCCCTTGCAATGGTGGGCTTCTGCGCTCTTCTGAGCAGTCCTGGTGTATGTAGCCAGGGCTGCCTGATAAAATCCTCGCAATCCAGGAGGTAGAGGTGGTCCTGGCTGGCCATTCAACCTTTAGATGAGAAATCTGCTTTTGAATATGACTCTGTTTAAAAAAAATTTTTTTTAATTAACTTATTTGAGAAAGAAAGAGGGAGAGAGAGAATGGGCACTCCAGAGCTTCTAGCCACTGCAAACGAACCCCAGACACATATGCCACCTTGTGCAGCTGGCATCACGTGGGTACTGCTTAACTGAACCTGGGTCCTTTGTCTTTGCCAGTAAGCGCCTTAACTATTAAGCAATTTCTCCAGCCCAGCAATTCGCTCTTAAGTAAAGCTCCTCACAATGTCCTTGGCTTCTCTGGGTTATTCCACTCTTTGTGTATGAACAGGACGTGGCGGTGGGAAAGTATCTGTGCTCTACCAGCCCAGACCCATTCGCTTCCTGTGTCCTAAGGGGGTGCATGCTGACAAGCACTGTGGGCTAGGGAGACCCCCCAAATGCATGCACCACTTCGTGCATCTTGCTGCAGTATTCCTCGCTCGCTCGCTCTCAGTTTGCTTGAGGTAGGGTCTCTCTCTAGCCCAGGCTGACCTGGAACTCCCTCTGTAATCCCAGACTGGCCTGAAACGCACATCAATCCAACTACCTCTGCCTCTTGAATGCTGGGATTAAAGACATGCGCTACCACACCCAGCCTTCTCGTCTCTTCCACATGTTGAGGCAGATTTTTCTTATTCCTTTCACCTGCTCTTTTTTAAAAAAATTATTTTATTTATTTATTTGAGAGAAAGAGGCAGAGAGAGACAGAGAGAGAGAGAGAGAGAGAGAGAGAGAGAGAGAGAGAGGGAAGGGAGAGAATGGGTGCCCCAGGGCCTCCAGCCACTGCAAATGAACTCCACATGCATGTGCCACCTTGTGCATCTGGCTGGGGAATCGAACCGAGGTCTTTTGGCTTTGCAGGCAAGTGTGTTAACCACTAAGCCATCTCTCTAGCCCCTCATCTGCTCTTTTTTTTGGGGGGGGGAGGGGGTCATGGTGAGGAGATAAATGGGTGTGTTATTGTGCTAAATAATTCCTGGTGATCATTTGTTTTTTAGGTGTCTTTACTATGGATCCCAAAGATGCTAGGTACATTGAGCTGCCAGTGATCTATGGCAGACACTGAAAGTGAAATCTTCCCATCATCCTTCAGTGCTGCTGTCCTGATAACCTCAACCATGTCTTTAAATCATATTTTATTTATTTCTAAGTATAGTGTGCAAGCTAGAGAGAGAGAGAGAGAGAGAGAGAGGGTGGAGGGGGAGAGGGAATGGACACACCAGGGCTTCGTGCCATTGCAAATGAATTCTAGATGCATGTGCCACTTTGTACATCTGGCTCTACACAGGCACTGAGGGTTGAACCTATAGTGGCAGGCTTTGCAAGCAAGCATCTTTTTTTTTTTTTTTTGAGACAAGCCCAACAGACTGGCATATTTTTTTTTCATGCAGGAGAGAGAGAGAGAGAGACCATTGGCACACCAGGGCCTCCAGCCACTGTAGTCGAACTCCAGACATGTGCACTCCCTTGTGTGCATGTGTGACCTTGCGCACTTGCATCACTGTGCATCTGGCTTACATGGGACCTGGGGAGTTGAACATGAGTCCTTAGGCTTCACAGGAAAGTGCCTTAAGCGCTAAGCCATCTCTCCAGCCCACAAAGCGAGCATCTTTAACCACGAAACCATCTTCTCAGCCCCAACCATGTCTTTTGTTGTTGTCAAATGCACAGATATCCATCTAAGTGGCTCAATATCCGGCATATGGCACCAGCTACGTTTTATCTATAATTGCCTCTTGATACTCTAAATTCTACCTTTCTTGTGACTCAACTGTGTTTGGAATTACTTGCGTTTACAATCGACAGATTTACACTATGAATGTGGAACAAAGAGATAAGAAAATCACATGACCTTCAAAATATGGAAAACGGGGAAGTGAAAAACCCAAGTACAGGTCAGGAATCGACTTTTCTTAGGACCTGGGGAGATGGCACAGCAGATGAGAGCTCTTGCTGAACAAGCATGGGAGCCCGAGGGGGACTGATCTGCCCTGTTTGATCCCCCAGTGCTCACATAAAACTCTCATCATGCCAATAATCCGTCCTGCAAGAAGTGGAGCCCACAGCACGGCTGAGGTTTACGGGTCAGCTAGAGCCATTAAAAATGGCAGCTCCATGCCAGGCGGGGTGGCACACGCCTTGAATCCCAGCACTCAGAAGGCAGAGATAGGAAGAGCATCGTGAGTTCAAGGCCACCCCGAGACTCCATAGTGAATTCCAGGTCAGCCTGAGCTAGAGTGAGACCCTAGCTGGAAAACCCGGCCTCTCCCCACTAAAAAAGGCAGCTCGTGAGCTGGAGAGATGGCTTAGTGGTTAATGGTGCTTGCTGGCAAAGCCAAAGGACCCAGGTTCAATTCCCCAGGACCCACATAAGGTGGTTGCACAAGGTGGCACATGCATCTGGAGTTCATTTGCAGTAGCTAGAGAATGGCACACCCATTTTCTCTCTCTCTCTGTGTATCTTTATTTGCCTCTCTCAAACAAATAATAAATAAATATTTTTTAAAAAGATTTAAAAAGTGGCCGCTCCATGGGCTGGAGAATTGTCCAGTGGTTAAAGGCGCTTGCCTGCGAACTCTGATGGCCCAGGTGTGATTTCGTAGTACCCACATAAAGCCAGATGCAGAAAGCGGTCTGTGCATCTGGAGTTGGTTTACAGTGGCAGGAGGCTCTGGCACGCCCATGCTCATTCTCTGTCTGCCTCTCTCTCTCTCTCTCTCTCTCGGTCCAAATAAATAAATATTTAAAAAATTGCAGCTCCAAGCTCAATGAGAGACTCCATGTCAAGGAAACAGAGCAGAGGGAGACACAAATGTTCTCCTCTGGCCTCTGCAGAGTGCATACACTGTACACACACTACACCACGCATGCTACATAAATACACATGCAAAAAATAAGACTTTTCAGCCAGGCATGGTGGCGTGCATGCCTTTAATCCCAGCACTAAGGAGGCAGAGGTAGGAAGATCACTGTGAGTTCGAGGCCATCCTGAGACTACATAGTTAATTCCAGGTCAGCCTGAGCTAAGAGTGCCTTGAAAACCCCCCAAGATAATAAATAAAATACACTTTTCATAGCGATTGCTGTCACTCACACAGATGCTTTCCCCCTTCCGTGTTTGTCCAGTGAGATTCTTCCCCTTCACACTAATGGTTCATAAACTTCAGTGCACATCAGAATCCCCTGGAGGACATTAAAATAAAAAATAAAACAGAGTGCTAAACACACCCTCCAGTTTCTGAGTAAGTAGGTTGGAGTAGAGCCATTGGATATGTCTCTGACAAGCCCCAGCGCACACTGATGGCATTGGTCTGGGCCTACGCTTTGGGACCCTGCCCTTGCCGTAAATATGGAAGCTGGCCTAAGAAGTGCGTCTTCCTCAAATCAGGTCATCTGTCCTGCCTGTCATCAGTCAAGGTCCTGTCACGCACGGTGTGTGCTTGGAGGCGTCCCCGCGTCTGAGGGGCACGCTCCCCACGTCTGCATCCAGCTAACTGACTGACAGTTGTGCACCAGGCTGGCTAAGGGCCTACACAATAAGTCGACCCTTAAATAAATTACAGCCCTTCAGGCAAGTAATGAGTTCTTAGCCTCAATCCATTATCAATTACAGCAGTTTTCAATCTCTACCAAATATTAATGTCACTAGGGAGTTTAGAAAACGAGCAAGAAAACCAATGCCCAAGGCCTGCTTACAGGTGTTTGCACATATTAGCCCGGAGGTGCTATCATCTCTATGGCACTGGGATTTTTTTTTGTTGTTTACTTTTATTTATTTATTTGAGAGCAACAGAGAGAGGAAGAGGGGGAGAGAGAGAGAGAGAGAATGGGCACGCCAGGGCCTCCAGCCACTGCAAATTCGAACTCCAGAAACTTGCGCCCTCTTGTACATCTGGCTAACGTGGGTCCTGGGTAATCGAGCCTCAAACCGGGGTCCCTAGGCTTCACAGGCAAGCGCTTAACCGCTAAGCCATCTCTCCAGCCCGGCACTGGGATTTTTTAAATATATTTTATTTATTTATTTGAAAGAGGGAAAGAGAGAGAGAGAGAGAAACTTGATGCATGCGCCCCCTTCTGCATCTGGTTTACATGGGTCCTGAAGAGTTGGACCGGGATCCTTTGACTTTGCAGGCAAACGCCTTAACTGCTAAGCCATCTCTCCAGCCCTGACACTGGGATTTTTAAACTCTCTCTGGGTATCCTACTGCCTGACTGTGACTGAAAACCACCATCGAGAGTTCTTGTTTAACCTTTCAAGCACCCCAATTACACACCTTCTGCCTGTCTAAAGTTCTAATTGATTTATGTGATTGAATCAATTAATGTCAATATTTATGTAGGAGATTGTCAAAAAGCATTGCTGACATCAAGATATGTTCCTCTATAGCTGCCCTTTTTGATATTGGGCCTACGCACTTTCAGAAACATAGCGTTATATTATGAAACGACTCATGCTAACGGTAAAGATTGCCTATTTCAAATATTTACAATCCGTGCAGGAATATCGCCGGGAGGTGACTTCAAGCTCACTGATCCATTTAGTTTATGACATCATGATGTAATGAAAGCTAGCATTTACTGTTAACTTGCTGTCAGCCATAGAGGCCAGTCCTTTCCATAAATATTCATACAACTCTCCTGCAGAATGGTTCTTTTCATTTTATAGAGAAGGAAGCAGAGTTGATTCCAGGGCCTGAACATGCTTCTCCTGTTATGGTTAACAGGCTCCATTGAGTTCATCAAATATTTTTTTCGATATTTGAGAAAATATGAGCAAGCCAATCTATGCTACAAAGGACACCCTGTCTTTTATTTATTTATTTATTTATATTTTTTGATTTCTCGAGGTAGGGTCTCATTCTAGCCCAGGCTGACCTGGAACTCACTCTGTAGTCTCAGGCTTGCCTCAAACTCACAGCGATCCTCCTACCTCTGCCTCCCGAGTGCTTGGATTAAAGGCGTGCGCCACCACGCCCAGCTTGTCTTTTATATATATATTTCATTTATTTGATACAGAGAAAGAGGCAGAGAGAGAGAGAAAGAGGGAGAGAATGGGTGCGCCAGGGCCTTCAGCCACTGCAAACGAACTCCAGATGCATGCGCCCCTTGTGCATCTGGCTTACGTGGGTCCTGGGGAATAGAACCCGGGATCCTTTGGCTTTGCAGGAAAGTGCCTTAACTGCTATCTCTCCAGCCCCACCCTGTTTTTTTTTTTTTTTTTTTTTTTTTTTTTTTTTTGAAGCAGGCTCTGACTCTGTAGCTTTGCCTATTCTAGAATTTCCTATGTAGACCAGGCTGACTTTGAACCCGCAGTGAGCCACATTAGGCCTGAGACTTTTTTTTTTTTTTTTTTTTTAATGTTTGTGTGTGTGTGGGCACACCAGGGACTGTTGCCACTGTAAATGAACACTAGATGCCTGAGCCCCTTTGTCAATCCCTGCTTTATGTGAGTGCCAGAAATCTGCACCACTTTGCAGTCGGCTTTTACACGGGTGCTGGAGAATTGAACCAGGGTAAGCAGGCTTTGCAAGCAAGCACCTTTATCTGCTGAGCTATCTCCCCAGGCCCTTGAGTCTCTGTCTTAATAAAGTTAAATAAAATAAAAGCACAGACTAACCAGAATAAAGCAAAAGTGGCCAGAGTTAGAATAAGTCATGGGTCAGGACTAAAGCTGGGCCCTCTGTGATGAGAAGACATGAATTTGGCTTTGAATGTTTGTCAAGATAAAGAGAGGATTGGGCACACATTCTGTTATGCAGTTAACACTGGGGTAGCATAGCTCGAGAGGGGTAGCTGAAGAGGTCCAGGGGTTTCTTAAAGAAGGCACCAGGATTAAAGGGGTGCCTGCAAGAACAACTCATGATGCCTGCCCACGAGTGCCCTTGGGCTCAGTGATTCATACCATCCACTTCCTACCTCATTTCACACTGTGATCTGTTATGTCCCCATCTCCAGAACCTCTTTCCACCATTGTCCAGTCATTCCACAAGAATACAAACAGTAGGGACTAGGGAGATGGCTCAGTGGTTAAAGGCAAAACCTGAGAGCTGAGGTTCAGTTCTCCAGCTGTCCACGTAAAGTCAGGTGAGTGTACCCATACACACACATGCAAAATAAAAAAATAAATTAGAAGCCGGGTGTGGTGGCGCACGCCTTTAATCCCAGAACTTGGGGGGCAGAGAGGTAGGAGGATTGCCATGAGTTCAAGGCCACCCTGAGACTACATATTGAGCTCCAGGTTAACCTGGGCTAGGGTGAAACCATACCATGGTGGTTTGATTTAGGTGTCCCCCATAAACTTAGGTGTTCTGAATGGTAGGTTCCCAGCTGATGGAGATTTGGGAATTATGTCGCCTGGAGACAGTGTATTGTTGGGGGCGGGCTTACGGGTGTTATAGCCAGTTTCCCCTAGCCAGTGTTTGGCACACTCTCCTGTTGCTATTGTCCCCCTTATCTTGGCCAGGGGTGATGTCCACCCTCTGCTCAGGCCATCAGTTTTTCCCTGCCATTGTGGAGCTTCCTCCTGAGTCTGTAAGCCAAAATAAACCTTTTTTTCCCCTACAAACTGCTCTTGGTTGGGTGATTTCTGCCAGCAATGTGAACCTGACTGCAGCAACTATCTCAAACAAACAAACAAAAGTTCTAAAGAAGACAAGTAATAATTAAGCAACTTTTCTCAACCTTCTCAGTGACCTGAAATGTAATTTGTACTGGCTAGATCTGCTGGCGAGTTTCCTTTATCCTCTCATTCCGTGGAATTGACACCTAACTTTTCCTACCCCTAGCAGCGTCTTCTCACACAATCCTTACAGCACGTCCACGGGCTGCCTGTGGGGTCCGCAGACAAGGCCGGCACGGGCTGAAAGAAGGTTGCCCCTGTCAGGCACCATCACGTCCTTCTCACCAACTCGTTCTTCCTTGTAGATTAATGCTAAATTGAGAACAGTAGATTTTATTATGTCCTTTGGAAGAGTGGGTCAAGATAAATAATTTACCATTCTGATTTACGAGGCATTAATGGAAAATTTATCTTGAAAAATATTTTTAAAAAATTTGAGGGCCAGGTGTGGTGGCACACGCCTTTAATCCCAGCACTGGGGAGGCAGAGGTAGGAGGATCGCCATGAGTTCAAGGCCACCCTGAGACTACATAGTGAATTCCAGGTCAGCCTGAACTAGAGTGAAACCCTACCTCAGGGGAAAAAAAAATTTTTGAGAGAGATTAGAGAAAGGGAGAGGGAGAGAATGGACACAACAGGGTCTCCTGCCACCGCAAATGAAATCCATACACATGAGCCACTTTGTGCATCTGGCTTTAAATGGGTACCAGGAGGCTTTGCAAGCAAGCGCCTTTCATCTCTGAGCCATCTCTCCAGCCCAATATTGGTAGTTTTGTGTCATCTGAACAAGACGTGCTGTTATGTGAGCTTCGTATTATGGGATGCTTAGACTGGATGATTTTATAAACAATAGAGATTTACTGCTCACAGTTCTGGCAGGAATGCAAAATTAAGACACTGGAGAACGGAGGCTGGTATCTCGCAACAAATTGAGTGCTCTCACACTGGACTCTCATCCAAGTTCTATGTAGCAGCACTTCCCGAGGGCTCAAGTCTTACCACGTATGTGTGAGGCCCTTGGTTTGGATCCCCAACATTCAGTCCCAGTCAGGCAGCAGGATACCCAGAGAGTTTAAAAATCCCAGTGCCATAGAGATGATAGCACCTCCGGGCTAATACGTGCAAACACCTGTAAGCAGGCCTTGGGCATTGGTTTTCTTGCTCGTTTTCTAAACTCCCTAGTGACATTAATATTTGGTAGAGAGTGAAAACTGCTGTAATTGATAATGGATTGAGGCTAAGAACTCATTACTTGCCTGAAGGGCTTTAATTTATTTAAGGGTCGACTTATTGTGTAGGCCCTTAGCCAGCCTGGCGCACAACTGTCAGTTAGCTGGATGCAGACGTGGGGAGTGTGCCCCTCAGATGCGGGGACGCCTCCAAGCACACACAGTGCGTGACAGGACCTTGACTGATGACAGGCAGGACAGATGACCTGATTTGAGCAAGACGCACTTCTTATGCCAGGTTCCATATTTATGGGAAGGGCAGGGTCCCAAAGCGTAGGCCCAGACCAATGCCATCAGTGTGCGCTGGGGCTTGTCAGAGACATATCCAATGGCTCTACTCCAACCTACTTACTCAGAAACTGGAGGGTGTGTTTAGCACTCTTTTTTTTTTTTTTTCAAAAGTCCTCCAGGGGATTCTGATGTGCACTGAAGTTTATGAACCATTAGTGTGAAGGGGAGTATCCCACTGGACAAACTCAGAATGGGAAACATTTGTGTGTGTGACAGCAATTGCTATGAAAAGCATATTTTATTTTTGCTTGCCTCACTTTTGTACATCTAACATGGCATCTGGAGAGTCCAATATGGGTCATTAGGCTTCACAAGCAAGCGCCTTAACCGCTAAGCCATCTCTCCAGCCCCACCTTGTTTTTTTTTTTTTTTTTTTTTTTTTTTTTTTGAGACTGTCTCTCACTGATTCAGCTAGACTTACCAGCGCAAGGTTGCACATGCCCACTAAGTGGCGCAAGCGTCTGGAGTTCGCTTTCAGTGGCCGAGGCCCTGCTGCACCAACTCTCACCTCCCCACAAATGAGAATAAAATAAAATTAAAAATGAATAAAAAAAACATGGTGGAAAGCCACTGATGAAGATACCTGATGACCTCTGGCCTCCACACACACATGTGTATCATGTACACCCCTCAAAGTGACATGAAAAAAGAATTTCCAAGTGCACATATATGTGCATATAGTTGTGTGGTGAGCAAAACATGCAATATGGAAGTTTCTTTAAAATTTTTCCAGAGGACAGCCAGTGATGTGAGTTGACTCTAATGTACTATTTCTTTCCTTGCTAAGCCACAGGCTGTGACTATGTTTAAATTTTGCCCACGAGTTTAGCTGTGGGTTTGTGTGAACAGTGCTCTGGTCCACTGCAATCTTGTACTGACACTCAGTGTCATGAACAAGGGAAAGGGCCAATCTGATTAGCCCTGACAGTCCCACTCCTGTGGAGAGGTGTCTCAACACCACAAATGCTTGGACATTGGTACTGGAAGCAGAACTGATATCTCAAATGATGACACTGATGGTGAGGTCATACTCATTCACACTTAAGACACCATGAAAACAGGCAAGAATTACTTGTTTTATTGCTCTGGTTTCTTACTGTAGAGTCAATGTTTTGAACAGTAATAATAATATGTCCAAAATTCAACATTATTAAACATTCAAATAATAAAATACAATTGGAAAGAAGCCCTCAACTGTTGGCTCTTCTAAGCTCGCTCTGGCAGAGCCACTTGGAAGAGGGACTGACTGGGATTGATCACCTTGGTTTATGGAGAGAATGGCTCTCCTCTGACCCAAAACGAGGAATCTCAAAAGCCCCCCAACCATTTGGCCTCCCTTGGAAATGGCTGGGAGATTCCTAATGACTCCAAGTCTGGCGAATGCTCCTTTCACTCCCTACCCCACGAGAGCCAGACCACCACTGTGGGTCTGAGGGAACTACTATTATTACTCCAAGGCCAGAG
Organism: Dipus sagitta; assembly: GCA_036346955.1. NCBI lineage: Eukaryota > Metazoa > Chordata > Mammalia > Rodentia > Dipodidae > Dipus > Dipus sagitta. The sequence continues at coordinate 35,403,957 of CM070781.1, read as the reverse complement.
CTGATTCTGTTGTTGAGGCGACCTGTGCTGGTAGGTCTTCCCTCAGCCTTTGTAAAAACCACAGAACTCCAGCCCCCTCTAAGCACACAGGGGCGACACCTTGCATAGGACCAGTAGGAAGGAGGGTGACTGAGCAGCATTTTGCTTGAAGGCACAGGGTCTGTGTCACCCCATGGGAGGAGTGCCACTGTGTTTTCAGTTCCTTCTGCAGCACACGCCCTAGCTCTCAAAACTTGTCAGCTGCTACACATCGGATTGGAATTTCAGCCGGATCTCTTTTTCCAAGGTTCTAGATCTTGGATACTCCTGGAAGTCTTGATGTGCCCAGGTCCTTCTATGGAAATCAGATTTCCAAGGGGCACTGGAGACTCAGAGGAAGACATGGCAGCAATACATCATACGACAGGCAAAAATAAATATGAGACTCAAGTGGAGATAAGAAATGATCGCAAAGAAATAAATACCTCGGGCCCCACAACTGCAGGTCACACGCCAGGAATGGCTGACCAAGTCAAAACCCTGGTGATTTTCTTCTGAAACATTTATCTGCCATGACTTTGATCAACTATACTTCAAGGATGAGCAAAAAATGGATGGAAATATAATATTGTTTAAAAAGATAAAAACTTCCTTCAGTACCAGTGAGTCACTGTTTGGTTGGCAATGAGCAAGATGTCTAAGCAGATGTTTCAGTTCTTCCCCACGGCCACCTTAGGCTTCATAATAAGAAGAGCCGAGGGGCCAGTGGCACCTCGTGCCATATGGAGGGTGTGGCCAAGGCGAACTCTCACACTTTGGCCTGAGGAGTCACCTCAAGCCCTTCCTGCTTCTGAAGTCCCAGTATCCTGAATGCTCTTTGCCAACATGGTGCCACCAAAAAAGGACACGAGGAAACACAAAGGGGCATTTATTTGTGCCCATGCCATCTAAAGCTACTCAGTACAGTAGTCAGGACTGGAGAAAGAACGGATGAGAACCCAAAATGACAACAGCTCTGGGCCCTTCGCCCTCTCAACTGCCAAGCTGAGCTCAAAAAGAACCTTCAGGCTGGTGAGCCTGTTTCCTCCCTGAGAAGTTCTCTGCCTCCAGCTCTGTGTCTGTCGATTAGGGCCTGGACAGTGAGCGGCGTGCAGTCTCTCCTGCGGGCTGTCAGTCGGCTGCAGGCTCAGGCTGGGCACAGTGTGGCTCGGGGGCACTGGGCTGGGCGTGGGCGGGGTGTCTCCTCAGCTCCTCCACCGTCTGCAGAAGGGCGCAGCGCTCCAGCTCCAGGGCCTGCGCGGCCTGCTTCAGCTTGCTCTCGCTGGTCAGGAGCTTCTCCACTGTGGCTTCCAGGTTTCGGATCCTACCATTTGCCACCTGGAGAATGAAAGGAAAGAAGAGAATGTACTGTTGGGCAGGACAGATGGCTTAGTGGTGAAGGTGCTTGCCTGTGAAGCCCGAGGACTCAGGTTCAATTCCCCAGTACCCATGTAAGCCAGATGCACACGGTGGCACATGTGTCTGGAGTTCATTTGCAGTGGCTGGAGGTCCTGGTGTACCCATTCTCTCTCTTTCTCTCAAATAAGTATTTTTTAAAAACATGTACCATCTGTGACTACACAGGGGGACTCTGTCATCCAGCCTTGGGGGGGATTTGGCAGAGACAAGCCTATGGTTGATGACCACTTCTGGCCTCAGCTCCCTTTGCAGGTAGGTGGCGGGGCCCTCACAAACACCCCAAGATCCTCTAGTGCCTCCCTCCCTGCTGTGGGCTCTCTAGATGACAGGTGTTGAGGGGGTGGCATCACAGTGTGGGGGAGCTGGCTCTCCACCAGGGGCGGACCATGCTGACACAGCCAGGAACCCTTTGGGACAAGGGGCGGTCCCAAGGACACACGGGCCGCTGTCATGCCAGGCATCGGTATAAGGAGCTTTCTGACTCGCTCCTGAAGTGGACCATGCCAACTAACCACAGATACCTCCATGCAGAAAACAATCTGAGACTGGCAAGTCGGAAGTGGTTTCTATGTGAAGGTCCAAGCAGTACTCAGTAAGCTGATGTAAGTATTTTCACACAGTAAGAAGAGATCACGACACAGGGAAACTGGGCATCTCCCCCGGGGCTGGTGTGCCCAGAATGGCAGCATCCTAAGAGGTTTCCCTCCACTGTCACTCGCTGGCCACCAGCAACCTAGGAGAGCAGGTCCTCACTCCCCAGGAGGGGAGGACACACCCTCTCAGTGACCGAGCATCTAGCACGGGCCAGGACCAGGTAAAAGCAGAGCTCAGTGCTTTTCTAGCTATTGGCTCCTCTGTGACCCACTAGGGCAGGCACCAAGGTTTAGTGACACTGTGGGTTCTCTGAGCACTGCAGAAGCTCTAACGTTTTACTGATGCTTACACGGCCTCCCGGCCAGCTCTCTGGCTTCCGGTGGCACCTGAAGCGCTCGGTCAGCAGGGGGCGCCACCAGTGGCTCTACCGTAGCAACCAGTCCAGACCCTCTGCAGGAGACCATTTATTTTAGCTGGGGACAAAAGGCATATCTTTTTTTTTTTTTTTAAATCGTTTTAAAACCAGGAAACGGTTTTTGAACAAGACAACCCTTGTGCCAGACAGAAAACCAATGACTCAAGTCTACCTCTGGCTACGCTGCCAGAATACTTAAAATAAAAGGGGAAGAACGATGGCACTTGCAGTTCGTCGGCTTCCAAGGTGGAGGTGGGTTGTTTGGTGCATGTCCCTAACAGCACCTTCTCATCCTCAAAATGTGACCCACTGTCAAGGCCTGGGCCAAGTCCTATGTCTGTGTTCTGCGGCGGACCACACAGCTCAGGAGGCAGTGACCTCCTCTGTACGGTCATTCACCACACAGCTCAGGAATGAACTCATTTGCATGGCCATTCTGCACTTTACTGACTGACTGAGCTATCTCCCCAGCCCCAGGATTTAGATTTCAGAGCAAATTTTCACAACTCCCTCACCTTAGAACATGTGCAGCTTTCTACTTTCCCTAAGACCCACATGTATTAGCCTAATAAAGTGAACCCTGTGCGTGTGTTACTGCTGAATCCTTCGACGAACTACAACTCATATGTGCACACGAGCTCACTCAAAACTGTTCTCTTCATGATCTTCTATTTCAGGGGTCCACAGCCAACTTCGAGCCATTGAAAATGATCACTCGCATTGAGTGCCCTATGGGCCAGAGCTGGCTTGCTTTATCCTCTTACAATTTCCCTTCACATGAAAGCTGAGACTTCCAGAGAGAATGCATACAGGCATATTTTCATTAATTTTTAAAAATATTTTATTTGTTTGAAGATATCACCAGTGAAGATACTCAAGAGTGGACACTGCAAGCCTTATAATTGGCCAGCCAGGCCAAATGAGCCAACGGGTGCAATAGTGGCACGTCTGTCATGGTGGAAACCAACTGCCTTCCAATTGGACTGGAGGCCTGCTCCATGGGGGGGAATACATCCCTGATACTGAAAACTTAAAACAGGGGTAATCATGAGCCCTAGGGGTGTTAACACCTGCTGATGTCTGGATAAATGTATGTACTATGCTTATCAAACTGCCCTGTAAACACTTCTCTTAATATTCATACCCTCATATTAATGCTAGTCTCACTTTGGGTAGAGAAATCTTCTCTTTTCAGATGGCAGTGACCTTGGGAAGACTCAGAAGGTATCATGGTGCTGGAAAGAAGTGACTGGAGTACTGAGTAATATCTCAATCACATCTTCCAAGGCTCAGGGTCTAATGCAGAAGAGGTGGCAGAAAGAATGTAAGAGCCAAAGGAAGAGTAGGACTCCTTACAACGTGCTCCCTCCAGACATAAAATGGCCTGGATATCCATGACCTCACAGTGCCTGACACTACCTACACAAGATCATCAAAAGAGGAGGAAAAGATCATGACATCAAAATAAAAAGGAGACTGATTGAGATCAGGAGGGGATATGATGGAGAATGGTATTTCAAAGGGGAAAGTGGAGGGAGGGAGGGTATTACCATGGGATATTTTTTATAATCATGGCAGATGTTAATAAAAATTGAGAAAATAAATTTTATTTGTTTGAGAGAGAATAAGAAAGAGGCAGACAGAGAAAGATTGGGCACACTAGGGGCTCTAGCGACTGCAAACAAACTCCAGATGTATATACCACCTTGTGCAACTGGCTTTACGTGGGCCCTGGGGAATAGAACTTGGGTCCTTAGGCTTTGCTAGCAAGTGCCTTAACTGATGAGCCATCTCTCCAGCCCCCCATATATTTTTTTTCAAGGTAGGGTCTCATTCTAGCCCAAGATGACCTGGAACTCACTACGTCGTTCCAGACTGGCCTCGAACTCAGAGACACTCCTACCTCTGCCTCCAGAGTGCTGGGATTAAAGGCGTGCACAACACCCAGCTTAGGGATATTTTTAATTAGGCAAGTTTTGGACATAAAAGTTTAATTTCAGATTGTGACCAGCAGTTAGGGCTGGGTGAGAGAAGCATTTTGTTTTTCTTCCTTTACAGGAAGTATCTCCTGGATAAATGTCATTGTAGGCAAGGGCTGATGTACGAGACACTCGAATGCTAACCTTTCTCACATCATGGCCAAGCCTGTGTCTGCAGAATGGCAACTTTCTATAGAAAAAGATGGATGGAGAACTTATTCTATAACGAACCTAAAAGACTTCCCACATGACTAGTTCTAGAAACCTCTCCAATTTCTAAGCAGTGAAGCCTTCTCCCACTTAGGACATTACCAAAGTAGAATGGAAGGTGACTCGGTGCCACTTCACCAGCGCAGGAGCCGACTCTGCACTGAGGCCTATGCTCTGTCCCTGACTCACAGATGAGGGCCCAGGACAGGGCCTGGGGGACAGCGGGGGTAGGCTCCCCAAATCTGGTGGGGCCTGGGTCTCTCGGCTGTGCCCTCACTGCTTGCTTCATATGTCCCTTCAGCCTTCTGCTGGGGCCTCATCTGCCCTGATCCGTGCTGAGATGGAAGTTTCTAGTGAAGGAAATTGTGTCCCTCAGTAATCAAATCTCACTTAAACCAAAGACTTTCAAATGACTATGACATGTTCTAGTTTCTTCTGTGAGGTAGATTTCCATGGCACTTCGCGCCTTCATTGTCCCTCCCTGGACCCAGCTTGTCTCGCCCATGGCAGGGAAAGCCCTCGATGGGGTCATCGTTATTCAAAGCACAAGTGCCAGCATTCAGCTCAAGGCACCACAGCATCCGGAAGCAAGTTGCAAGTTGCTCTCTGGGCCTGTCTTGTGAAAGGCTAAGTGCAAAAAGAGCCTGTCAGAGAGCTCCAGCACCGTGACCTTAGCACGGACGACCTGTCTGCTCTGCAATACAGAGGACCGATTCTCTCAGTACCTTTGATCACAACTACAAACAGATGGGGGCGGGAAAGGTCCTCTGGTCATGGGAAAGCCCAGCCTGCCGCGGCCTGGTGAGCTCAGGAGCCACGACTCTGGCCCCCGGGAGCCGCGGGGACATGCTCTACCTGCAGCTGCTCGAGGAGGTCGAGGTTCTGCTTGCGTAAGCTGCTGTTGGCTTTCTCTAGCTTATCCATTCGCTGGTTGTCACTGAGCGGCGAGGACTCAATCAGCTCTTCTTGAAGCACATGGTACTCAACCTCATACGCCTGTAGCTGCTTGGCAAGGTCCATCTCAGACACCTGGGGGTGCAGAAAAGCCGTCAGGCTCCAAGCTGCCACGTGCACAGGCACTTATACGTGCATCCATGGTCACCCCATCACCCTCCCGGCTTAGCTTGGTAATATACATGATAAGTAAAGGAAAACAAGCCAGAACTGAGGTCATGATTTTATGTGGGAAGAAAGGATTTAACGAGAACCTAGAAATAATTCCAAGGGAACAGGTTCTTGATATGCATATTCCAAAAGGCAAAAAAAAAAAAAAAGATAAAAACTTACATAAAATTTATTTTTAGTTTTTTACTTGTTTTCTCTGAAAATTCTATTAGGTCAGATACATAAGTCATGGGTTAAAAGTAGAGAAAACCAGAGAATCAGCCTATTTGCATAGTCACCAAGTCAAAGTTTAATTATCATTCAGCTGGGTTTTCAGAGTTGCAAAAACAGTGAAGTAATGGAACTGCTTACTAAAAAGTCCTTTGTACACAGATATGCAGAAGTGAGCCAGCCCTAAATGTCACCCACAGAGGAGTGAGTACAAACAATGCCTGAGCCGTCTCCCTTCCCATAATAGGGACGACGACAAAACCACACACGTGAAACAATCTCCAAGTGCACAAGTGACTCAGGTGAGGGGGTGTGTACTTTCTGTTGGTGAGGAAGCTGGAGGAGAGGCAGGCAGTCAGCGGTCAGAGGAGACACAGTGCTGCCCAACACGCCCACCTCCCCTTCCAAGACTATCTGGAACAAGCCTGCCAGATGCGAGCACACTCAGAGATGTGGTCAGGTTTCATGAGGGCGGACGCTGCCTCCCCACCACACTTCCTCATGAAGGAAAGCCTGGCACACTTCAAAGCAGGCGGAAATAAGCTTCCCCTGGCAGCACCCTACGAGTGGTCCAAGCCTTTTCAGATGTCACGCTACTCTTAACGTACACAACGATCTTATGTTCTCTTCCTTACAATAGAATTTGTAGTTTCCTAACTTTAATCTATTGATTTAAACTAAGTTCAAGTCATCCTATGACTGTACATTAAAACACACGATGTGGGCTGGGGAAACGGCTTAGCAGTTCAAATGTTTGCCTGTGAAGCCTAAGGACCACGGTTCAATTCCCCAGGACCCAGGACCCATATACGCCAGATGCACAAGGGGGCACATGTACTGAGTTCATTTTCAGTGGCTGGAGGCCCTGGCATGGCCATGCTCTCTTCTCTCTATCTTCCCCCCTACCCAGTCTCTCTCTCTCAAATAAATGAAAAAAGAATAATTAGCGGGGCGGGGTGGCGGACGCCTTTAATCATAGCACTCAGGAGGCAGAGGTAGGAGGATCATCATGAGTTTGAGACCACTCTGAGACTACATAGTGAATTCCAGGTCAGCCTGGGCTAGAGTGAGACACTACCTCGAAAAACCAAAAAAAAAAAAAAAAAAAAAACCCATGATATGTGGGGTAAAGTGAAAGATCTGATTTTTCTTTTGTCCCTCAGAGTGACCAACCATACGGTCAGTAGGGCTGCCATTCTATTTCACAGTGCAGGTAACTGACTCAGGCTTTGGAAGTCAGGTTCCAGTGGCGACTCTCCCGTGACCCTGAGCCTCTCCTGGCTCAGTTCCTGGCCTCCTCCAGGGGTGGTAACAACTAGCTCCTGGCACTGGGAATGAAAGGAGGGAACTCACAGAACTGCTCAGCACACGCCTGGAGCTCGGTTACGAGTCCCAGGATCTGGTTCCATGGACCTGTCACAAACCCTCCGACTTCAACCTTGTACCTCAGCAGAACTACGATGGAGGCCACATCACAGGCCTTCTGACTAGTGAGAGCACAGCCAAACCCAAAACATGAAACCCGACACTGCTGTGGTACACGTGTGTGTGCCATGAAACCCGACACTGCTGTGGTACACGTGTGTAAGATGAAACCCGACACTGCTGTGGTACACGTGTGTGCCATGAAACCCGACACTGCTGTGGTACACGTGTGTAAGATGAAACCCGACACTGCTGTGGTACACGTGTGTAAGTGCCACACACCCCCATCACTGCTTTCCATCAAATACTCATTTTTATTTGTTAGAGAGAATGAATGCACCAGGGCCTCCAGCCACTGCAAACAAACTCCAGACGCGTGTGCCACCAGCTTACGTGGGTCCTGGAGAGTTCAGCCTAGATAAGCCGGCAAGCGCCTTAGCCATTAAGCTGTTTCCTAACGTGGGACATCAAGGCACAAAGCCTCTGGCCTTTGATGTAGGTTGAGGATGTGTTAAGGTTAAGGGCGCTCAGCTGTGATCGCATGCGACATGCGACACCCGTCCGGGGTCCGTGCATCCTACGCCCTGATTGTCTAGGCTTAGCTGATTCATTATCTCCTGCTGCCCAAAACTACTTACAGCCCCTCTGAAGCTGTGCCGTGGGCCTGGTCCCAAACACCCCGTCTTTGCTGGTGCTGGAGGAACCTTGGTCTATTGAGTGGTATGGTCAACTTGTGGGCGAGGGCTTGGGCAAGGAACAGAAGAACAGGAGGGGTGGCAGGAAGGACCCCGTCCTTGAGTACTTTGAGGACACAAGTAACGATGCTTAGACAAAGACAGAGCAGAGAGGCTCAAGATTAAAGTCTCACCTACTACTTTTATTACTGAAGCAATGAAGCAATAGCATGCGAAGCACGGAGAAAATCAAAACCACCAAGACAACCTCTGTCATCTCACACTTCCTTTCATCTTTACTATTGCAAGCACGGCTTCCCCAGCTGTAAGCACAACATAAATTCCCTATCCCACTATTTCCACTCAGCATTACATGGTAAGGCTTGATCATGTTGCTGCGTTCCTCAGAACCACAGATGTAACGAGCTCCACGGTACTCAACAACCCAACACACCACAGACAGACAGGCCCACTCACCACGTGCGGGACATCTTGATACTCTCAATGTTTGCTACCATAAACGACAACTTCTTCCACAGCAAATTCCTGTGAATTGAAATGTTCCCTCCTGGAGGAGGGAAGGAAGAGCCAGGAGGTCAACAAGTCTATGAGAGCTGAAATGGAAAGGTCACAGGACACTCCCCAAGGTCATAGGAGCAGTAAGCAACTGTTGGGGGGCAGACTCTGGTCAGGGGTGTATAGTGATTTTCTAAACTTAAAAGGTTCTAAGACTCCTCCCTAAGGTTATATAAAGCACGACCAACTGCATGGAGGGAGGCTCTGACAAACACATGCGGCTTCTGAGAGGCGTCGCCTGGGTTGGAGTGGGCTTTTCAATGACACGGCTGCCTTGAGTCATGTGCTGCTCCTATCAGCAACCGCTCAGCCTGCTCTGGAAGTAACTCCAACAGACTCACGGGTCCAGCGAGACTGGTTTTGGCACGATCGTGCTTTGATCTGTCATGAATAGACAGGTGTCCGTGTCTCCCCAATGAAAAAAGTTACACACAACTGGCAGAGAATCTCCGGATGCATATGCCTTTTCCTGTAGTTTGGACTAATTCCTAAGGATGCATTCCAAAACTTGAGAATACTGAATCAAAAGGCTATGAATATTTCACTGACTTAGGATACACGGTGCCCAATTGATGCCCAAGTGGGAACAGTCAAGGTAGAATGCCACCAGCACACAGTGCCATGCCAGGTATAGTCTTCCCTTGGTGTGGCGTGCTGGCATTAAAAACAGTTTGTTAATCTAGGAGGTGAGGCATTCTACGTCATGCATACATTTAAAGTAAACATGAAGGTAAATCTTTACCCAGACACATGTCTGCTAGATGGCTCTCCTCTTCAGTCAACTACGTCCTTGGCTCGATTCTCTGCGCAGTCTGTGGACAGGGTACAATGAAGCCACTAACGGATGGCTTGCAGAGCTAGCCCTGTTCTTAACTGTCTAAGTTCTCACCTTGCCCCAGTCTGGTCTCAGTGGCAGCCAGGGCGACAGCAGTGGGAGCAGTCTGCTCGGGTATCAGCAACAAGGGGCACAATCTGCAGTGAATTTCAAAACGAGAATGGGGCTCACTAAACGCTGGTCTGCTTTCCATTACGGAGCAGTTCTAAACAATGTCACCAGGAGGGACTTCTCCCTGCAGCTCTCCACCCTCTTGACGTGGTGTGGCAACTGACTGTGCTTTTATACAACTACTTCTTTTCTTTTCTTTTCTTTTTTTCCCTTGGTTTTTCAAGGTAGGGTCTCGTTCTAGCCCAGGCTGACCTGAAATTCACTCTGCAGTCTCAGGCCGGCTTCGAACTGACAGTAATCCTCCTACCTCTGCCTCCAGAATGCTGGGATTAAAGGCATGCGCCACCACGTCCTGCTACAACTACTTATTTTCTTTCTTTTTAAATATTGCATTGTATTTACTTATTAGAGAGAGAGAGAAAGAGGTTGGGGGGAGAGAAAGGACACACCAGGGCCACTAGCCATTGCAAACAAACTCCAGACACATGTGCCACGTTGTGCATCTGGCTTACGTGGATACTGGGAAATTGAACCTGGGCCCTTAAGCTTCCCAGGCAAGTGCCTTAAACACTAAGCCATCTCTCTAGCCCCACAACCACTTATTTTCCAAGAGCTAAGTTCTCCCTGCAGGCTCAGAAGAGGCTGTCTCACCACAGCAGTGTCCTCTGAACACAGCAGCTTGGTGAAGATTCAGGTGTCCATCCACCAAGCTCAAGTGCAACATCTAAATTGCTCTTCTAATGCTGTCCACTGGTGAGCTCGCACATGGTTTTGTGTATGTGAACCCGGGGACCTTGTGAATGTGTGGGTGTTGAGTCGACATGTCTGGGTGCGGGGCCCCGATTCTGTCTTTCTAACAAATTCCTTCGTGATCTGATGATGCTGGTCTGGGCCCTAAGCCAGCCTGACAGGGGCTGTGACCTCTGCCTCCCACAGCTGCCCTTTGACCCTTCCTGCAGTTTACTGAACTGAGGCTCCAGAGGCAACAGCACTGTGACAAGGCTACAACACTGCCCCTGCCCCAGAGCTCACCATCCCCAGTCGCTTTTTTCTGGCCAGAGAAGCCTGTGGTTGACACGTAACCCTGATGAGCACAAGGCCACGCTGAGGAAAGCCACACAGAGGCTCACAGACTCCACACTGTCTGCTCCAGACTGCCAACCTTGGAACTGACTGAGTCCGAGGCTGCTCTCAGCACGATCATGGCGACCCGGGGCTCTGGAGCCCTGTCCCCAGCCACTCTCTCCCGTCCGGAAGCCAGGCTGTAACCCAGCTGCTCAAGCTGAGGCGATTCACAGAGAAGGTACGGGACCATTCTCCTGCCACAGCCCGTCTACACAGAGGGCCACGTGCTCTGCATGGGCAACACTTGATCTACCATTTCCACGCTGTGGACCTCCGAGGTTACAGCCTAGGAGCCTCGCTGCACTCAGACATACACGCACTCTGCGTAGGACTCAAGAGTCAAGCATCCAAGTGCAGCAGAGGGAGTGCTCGGAAGTCAATTCCGCACCGCCACACAGGTGGTAAGGAGGGCAGACAGCCACCGCACTGTTCATGAGCTTTCTTTCAGAACTACTGCTGCAATGAAACCCAGGCTCCGAACGCTGATTTCACGCAGCCTACCCATTGTGACCTCACCACCAAAGCTAGAACTGCAGTCTCTCTTACTCTGGGCTCTGACATGTGCTGGGATCTTCTAGTTCAGGGCTCAGTAAACTATGGCTTGTGGACGACCTATGTATCCTACTGTCTGCTTTTATAAATAAAGTTTTATTGTCACATGGCCACTTTGTGCAGCCTCCAAGGCAAAGCTGGTTAGCTACAGCAGAGGCCTTAGGAGCTGCAAATCCTAAAGCACCTCTTATTGTCTTCTACACAAAATGCTGGCCACCATGGCTTAGCTCTTTCTTCTAGGCTCAGCTGGACTCTACCAGCACTCAGGCATACGGTGGCCTTGCTCCCACAGGCCCTGCCACTGTATACACAGGGTCCTGAGTCTACTTAGTCTCCTCATTATAAAGATGGGGATTAGAAGAGCAAGTTCCAGAGTGCTTAGGAGTCAGTGGGATACTGAATGCCGAGTTTAAGAACAGATGCTTAAACCAAGTCCACGCTGTCTTTCCAACAGAGAACGTGGTGCATACCAGAGTACACGGCAGCCTCAGTGAATACTACTCTTCACAGAAAAGGAGAGATGTTCACTTACTTATTTGAGAGACAGGCAGAGAAAGGGAGAGAGAGAAAGAGGGAGGGAGATAAGGAGAGAGAGGGAGAGGCCACTGCAAACAAACTCCAGACGCATGCACCACCTTGTGCATCTATCTGGCTTTATGTAGGTCTTGGGTAAACTGAACCTGTGTTCTTAGGCTTTGCAGGCAAGTGCCTTAATGGCTAAGCCATCTCTCCAGCTCTTTTGTTTTGTGTGTTTGCTGAAGCTATATGCCCAGGAGATAAACCAAGTGTCTGCCAAGATGGCATGCCTTGGAGTCTGGGGCAAGGTGGGAAGTCACCATTCATGGGATAGAAGCTAAGTAACCGGGACTCTCTGGGTTGGCCCCAGAGGCTACGAGACATAATTATTTGCAATAAAACTGTAAGATGGGAATAAAGAAATAAAAGGACATCAGAAACGAGGAATTCAAAAGTTTTTCTAGCATCAAAACACAGGTAAAGTAGAGAAAAATGCATAAGCAAATAATCCCTTGAGATGTTTGGTAGTGAAAGCCGCTAAAAGCACTCTGAGATTTGCAAACACCACCTATGTCTTTTGCAGCAGAATGAGTGTGGGCCAGCTAGCTCCCCACTTTCCATCTTTGAGAATGTGCTCATGACTGCATAAGGTCATGCGTCGATGGATTCCCAAGGAGGTGACCAGCCAAAGCTGTCCACACGGATAGGGTGGTGCCAGGCAAGCAACATGGAGAGCCCGTCGGTTAATGAAAGGTAAGTGAGGGTGACGAGAACACCTCCTCCCGGCTCGTGCATGGGCACAGACGCAAGGCAACCGTCCGCAGGAAGCCCTCGCCTTTCTCCTGGCCAGGCTGCATCTCCATCCGAGCTTCATGCCTAGGGTGGAACAGCTATGAGAGCCGCACACCTTACCTAGAGGTGATCCACTGGAACTACTGCACTGCCCTGGACGACCACGAATCCTACCGGGTTTTACCAGCATTCTCGAAGCCTTCCTATGTTGAACATATTCTAGGCAGAGGACAACGCTGACTGTTGACTCTGCAGTGACCCAATGGTGAAGCCCTTCCTGGGGGGTTCTCACTGTGATGGTTCCTCTGGACTGAGAGATGCCAGGAGACTGGTAAAGCACACCTCTTGGCATGCCTGTGAGATTGTTTCCAGAGATGACTGGTGTGTGTCACAGCAACAGAGGGAGGAAGGCCTGCCCTGAATGTGAGCAGCACCGCCCAATAGGCTGGGGGCCCAGGCAGTACAAAAGCTGGAGGAGGAGGAAGCTGGCGGCAAACACAGCTACTGCCGCCGCCGCGCTCTGCAGACATGGCTCCAGCTCCTCTGGCCTCTCAGCCAGGGGCCCCCTGAGGCTTCCAGGTCTTCAGCCTTGGACTGGGGGTTCACCATTGGCACCCCCTTGTCCTGAGCTTGGACTGAGCAGCTACTAGATTTGCTGGCTCGTTAGTATGGAGGTGGCAGGTGGAATATCCAGTCTCAAATTGTGTAAGCCAATCTGATTACCCTCTTTTTTTAAAAAAAAAATTATTTGCAAGCAGAGAGAGAGAGAAGAGAAACAGAGAGAATAGGTGTGCCAGGGTCTACTGCAAACAACCTCCAGATGTATGTGCTACTTTGTGCATCTGGCCTCATGTGGGTACTAGGGAAGTGAACCTGGGTTGTTAGGCTTTGCAGGCAAGTGCTTTAACTGCTAAGCCATCTCTCTAGCCCTGATAGCCCTCTTTTTATAATTATTTGTATTCTATAAGTCCTATTCCTATAGTGAACCTAACACACTCAGCCACCAAGCCTTTGGACACTTCTGCTTGTGAAACCCCCCCTCCGCCCCACTGCTAGGCAGCTCAATCCTCCATTGTCACCAATTATTATGACAAGATCCACCTGCTAAAGAGTCAAGGTCGCCTCACTCACCTAACCCAAACCATTCACAATCTGGTCCAGCTTTCATGCCCAGCTAAATCTACCTTGAAACTTCCAACATTTCAGAGTATGGTTTGAATGCTTCTAGAAACTAGGTGTTAAATCAGATGTAGAAGTGATTTCTGGGAAATCCCCTTCCCCCCAAAATAATAAAAGAACACCAAAGGAGAGATTCATGGAACATATGTTCCTTATTATAACTGTTACAGAGAATCATTTTCAGAACATCTAAATTAATATCGCTGACCAGAAAGATTAACACACTCATTTAACAAAATCCTTCACTTTACAAATGCACTGACTAGTGCTTAAGCCTCTTAAATGTAAGACTCTATTGTTAACTTGGTTTTGCTGGTCTTTTTACCACTGACACACAACACACACACACCTAGTCACACTTTCAATCATTCAATGCTTGTGACGTGCCTCCCCCAGTGTCCTTCCAGACACTGTTCAGAGCACAAAGTATCAGAACCAGCTCCCACCCAAGACCTCCCCAGGCCTCTGCAGACGTGAGGACGTGGGGGAGACCATACCTGACTGATGGTCTTCTCCATCTGCACCAAGCCCAGGTTGGGTAGTGTGTTCTTTATAAAGTCCACTATGGTTTCGAGGTTTTCATGCTGGAGAATCAACGGCTTGTGGCTTCCCAGCAGACTTAAAGCCACTTTAAATATGACCTCTGATCCCTGAAGAAAGATCATATCTAGGAGAACACAGAAATGTAGGGTTACACCAAGCAAGTTTTTGGTGGAATACCATTCTGTTTTGTTTTTCCTCATATCTTAGTACAGAAGGGTGGGGAACAAGCCCAAAATGCAAATTCTGTTTCCTTTTAAAAGATTCTCTTTCAGATAGGGTTGCCAGGACAATACTGCAAATAATTAAAAGAAAAATATATTGCTTAGGCTCTGTCATAGCTTCCGATAAAGCCTTTTACTCCCACCCTGCAAATCAATTAAATTTAAGAGAGCCAGCCACTGTGGAATACAGTGTGGAGGTTCTTAAAAACCTAAATGCAGATGGACTGTGAGACCACTCACGGAGCACAGACCCCAAGGACTCTACCCTCCACTACAGAGACGCCTGCCCAGCCGTGTGCACTGCTACTCTGTTCACGACAGCTGGGAAATGGGCATCAACTGATGGATTACAAAGATGTGCAACGGCCATGTGTGGTGGCGTGCACCTTTAATTCCAGCACTCAGGTGGCAGAGGTAGGAGGATGTGTTCACGGCCACCCTGAGACTACATACTGAATTCCAGGTCAGCGATCTAGAGTGAGACCCTACCTCAAAAAGTCCCCCACCCCCCAAAAATAGATGTGGAACATATATACAGTGGAGTTCCATTTAGGTATAGAGAAAAATGACATTATGAAATTTTCAGGAAAATGGGTGGATTTGGAAAAAATTATTCTAAGATAACTTGGGCTCAGCAAAACAAATGCCTCATACTCTCTCTCATATGTGCATCTTAACAATGAATAGTTCGATTTTTTTGTAAGTTACAGTAAGTGTCGGTAGTAGAGGCCAGGAAGCCAGGAGGAGGCTGGGAGGGAGGAGTGGGGAGGGAATAGTAGACAGGCAAGTAGAGGGACAGAAGACTGCGGGGTGGGGTGGTGGTTTGAATGTGATAACGTAAATGGATGGCCCCACAGACTCAGGTGTTTTATCAAAACTGAGTTTCTAACTTCAACCTCCAGGAGGCGGATTCCTGCTGGGGATGGGGAGGTGGTCACTGGGCGGATCGGATTCCCACCCAAAGGTGTGGAGAGCAGTTTGGACACTGGGGTGCTTGCTTGTTGCTTTTGGTGTTTGCTGGCAGTTTGGTGGTTTCTCTCTCTTGGCTTGGATCTATGAAAGGGAGCCAGATTCTTCCACCACGGATCCAGGGACTTCCCCTGGATCTGTAAGCCTCAAAGAACTCCTTTCTTCCTTAAACTGTGTCTGAGCAACTATGACAGCTGACTATGACAGGAGGAAAAGTAAGGAGTGATACACAAAAGTAAAGATGTGAGTCCTACAAAAGCCTACTTCTTCGTTAGCTAATTCAAATATATAGCTTGAGAGAGAGAGTGAGTGAGAGAGACAGACAGACAGACAGAGACCTGAGTTGCGCAGCAAGCTTTCCCTGGAGCCACAGGTTGTTGCAGGGCTGGAGAAGGGTCATCTCCCCAAGTGAGCTGTTAGTCAAGGAGACCCCGAGGGCCCCAAAACAATGCAGGCCATTGCCAAAATGCTTGGTTATTCACTAGAGCCAGATGGTAAGAGCCTATTGTTGAAGACACCGTATGCTGCAGTTGCAGGATACTGGGAAATCAAACTGGAATTGTGACGGAACCCATCTCCCTACCCACTATGACATTGCTGGAAAGTGCTTACGTGAGCTGCTGGTGTGGGGGAAGTCATCAGCAGTTTTAACAAGCAGGGGACCCTGCAAGCTACACCATCAATGAGCCAGGCTCACAGGTTCAACAGTGGCACCTAAGTTATGAAAGTTATGAGGGTAATCAACTGCTCTCTGATTGGATGTGAGGCCGGCTTAGTGGGAGGGAATTCATGCTTTGTACTGAGAACAGGGTCAAAAGCCCATGGCTTGGAAGGTTACAGACTCTAGTGGGAAGCTTCCACTGTTCTTTGGCTAAGTATAGATGCTATGCACATCAAAAAACCTTCTAGGGCTGGGGAGATGGCTCCGTGGTTAAAGGCATTTGCTTGCAAAGCCTGTTGGCTAGGGATTTGATTCCCTAGTGCCTATGTAGTGCAAGAAACAAAAGTGGCACATGTCTGGCATTCATTTGCAGGAGAGACCTTGGCATGCACACATGCACACAAACACACACATGTAAATAAATAACAAAGCCTTCTAAAGGTATATGTTTACACTCTTTACAAATTAAGCCAGGTGTGGTAGTGCTCACCTTTAATCCCAGCAGTAGGGAGGCAAATTGCTGTGAGTTTGAGGCCAGCCTGGGACTACAGAGTGTGTACTAGGTCAGCCTGGGCTAGGGTAAGACCCTACCTCAAAAAAAAAAAAAAAAAAAAAAAAAAAAAAAAAAAAAAACAAGAAAGAAAGAGAGAGAGAGAGAGAGAGAGAATAAATCAAGGGCAACAGTCAATATTTGGAATTCTTCTCTCTCTTGTTTTTGGTAAAGATGACACTGCAATGTCAAATCAAGGAAATGAAGGCACAAGAGCAGGTGAGCGGAAGAATCGTCATGACAGAAAAGTAAGGGCGGGGGAGAGGCTGAGGGAACGGCTTAGTGACTAAGGCATTTGCCTGTGAAGCCTAAGGACCCAGATTTGATTCCCCTGTACCCACATGAGCCAGATGCCCAAAGGTGGTGTCTGCATAATTTGCAGTGGCTGGAGGCCCTGGTGTTCTCTATCTGCCTCTTCCTCTCTCTCTCTCTCTCTCTTTCTGAAATAAATAAAATATTTAAAAAAAAAAAAAAGAAAAAGAAAGAAAAGTAAGGGTGGACTGCTGCCTACTGGCCAGGTGAGCTCTTGAGATGCTCAGGGAACCTTTTCAAGTGCTTAAGCCTGTAAGGTAAGTTGGCACCACTTGGCATGAGGCTGGGTTAGGTGCAGCCCTGACAGTGAGGGCACAGAGCAGCCTGCACCAGCTGGCCACCACACACAGCCAACTGCTCGTGGCTCAGGGTGGCCCTATGGATGGGAAACCTAATCCCCTGGTTCCTTCTTAAGAGTTGGACGTGGAGGTTGGAAGGATGAACTCAGACAACCGATCATGTCTCTGAGATCCAAGCTTCTCAGGGGAAGGATAACCCACATCAAGATGCCCCAGAAAAGTTGTGTGAAATATCTGCTTTATAAACGACACCCATGCACAGTCTTCACCACAATAGAAAATGGTGACGAAAGGTGCTACAGGATGTATTTTTTTGTTGGTTTGTTTCTTTGAGGTAGGGTCTCACTCTAGCCCAGGCCGACCTGGAAATCACCATGCAGTCTCAGGGTGACCTCAAACTCGAAGTGGTCTTCCTACCTCTGTCTCCCAAGTGCTAGGATTAGAGGCGTGTGCCACCATGCCTGGCCAAAATGTCTTTTTAAACAGAAATGGGCTTTTTTTTTTTTTAATGCGAGAGAGAGAGAGAGAGAGAACTGGCACACCAGGGCCTCCAGCCACTGCAATGGAATGCCAGATGTGCCCCGTGTGCATGTGCGACCTTGCTCGCCTGTGTCACTGTGCGTCTGGCTTACGTGGGACGTGGAAAGTTGGGCATGACTCCTTATGCTTTGCAGGCAAGAGCCTTAACTGCCAAGCCATCTCTCCAGCCCCAGAAATGGTATTCTTAAAAAACAAATGATTAAGTAAATTTAAAGTTTCAGTTGTTTGGACAGTCAGGTTCTTTTTAATATATGAATATTTATAGCTGAGTCAAAATTTATCTTCCAGAACAAAAATACTTCTTTTTGTAATGATCTTGAAGAAGGCTTTCATTACCAAACCAATGACTTTCTGTGGCTGGGGTCTCTAGTCTCTGAAGGTCATATACCTTAAAATTAGATACACTGGCAGTACATATAAGCCAATTAAGATCAACATATGGCTGGAGAGATGGCTTAGTAGTTAAGGTGCTTGCCTGCAAAGCCTAAGGACCTGGGTTTAATTCCCCAGTACCCACATAAGCCAGATACACAAGGTGGTACATGTGTCTGGAGTTTATTTGCAGTAGTTATAGAGGCCCTTGCACGTCTGTTCTCTCTTTCTCTATCTGCCTTCTCTACCTTTCTCTCACGAATTACATAAATATTTAAAAATATATTTTAAAAGATCAATTTATATTGGGGAAGTTCTATGAGCATAACCAAATACGTAATGTGCATCCATGGTCTCTGCGTCTTACTCCTTTAGGATCTTGGTTTGTACAGCACACCCGCTGAGCAGAGGGCTTCCTATAATTCTAAACTGAGATCTTTCTGGGTTGAAGACATTTAAAAAGGAGAAGGAAGATATTTTCTTCAGGGGTGCAGCCTGCGGTAAGCTGCCCACCCATGCTCATACAAACAGCCCTTCTAGAGGCAGGGGACATATGGGAGGGGGAGGGACTCCCTTAAAGTAGAAGTGGGACAAGTTGAGAATAAGCAGGGGTTCAGTTAGGGGAGGCAGGGGACAAGAGAAGGGATGGTAAATATGATTAAAATAGACCATATTCATGTACAAAACTGTCAATAAAATAAAAGTTTAAAAGTGAAAATTAGCCAGGCATGGTGGAGCATGCCTTTAATCCCAGCACTCGGGAGGCAGAGGTAGGAGGATCGCTGTGAGTTCAAGGTCACCCTGAGACTCCGTAGTGAATTCCAGGTCAGCCTGAGCTAGAGTGAGACCCTACCTTGAAACACAAAAACATAAAAGAAAATTAAAGGAAATCTGAAAGTGTGTGTGACTCTCTATTGGCATATGTTAAAATATATATAAGCTTAGAGCATTAACACTAAAGTAGATTTGTAACTCACCTGCCACTGCAGAAGAGGGGTGGAAAGATTTGAAGAACCACAGGGTGGGAAGGAGTATCTAGAGGCATTGCCCCTCACACTCACTGACTGACTGCTGTTCTCACAACTCGTAACTCAAAGCCTGTAACCCCATGGTGAATACCAGTAACCCCACTGAGGAGGGCCTTCAGTGGAATGGGGCCAGGGAGGAGGGGAATGGGACCAACACATCATTTGTCCACATAACAAAGTTTCTAATTAGTAATTAATAATAATAATAATAATAGACCAAGGAGTCTGAATGTAATGGCAGGTTTGGATGAAGCTAAGCTATCTGCCAACCTAGAGCTAAACAAACAAGGTTAAGTTGCCACGCTTCATATGGAAATGATTTTGAAAAATCCAACTTTTCAGTTGAATAAACTGAGGGTTTTAAAAATATTTTTATTTACTTATTTATTTGAGAGAGAGAGAGAGAGAGAGAGAGAGAGAGAGAGAAAGAAAGAAAGAACGGGTGCACTAGGGATTCTAGTAGCTGCAAACAAACTCTAGATGCATGTGCTATACCCTGTGCATTACATGGGTCCTGGGGACTCAAACCTGGGTCCTTTGGCTTTGCAGGCAAGTGCCTTAACCACTAAGCCATCTCTCCACCCCTAACCTGAGGTTTTAGAGTCCTCAAAACTGGGCTGGACTACACAAAAACCCATCAGTGATAGTGTACTAGAAAGTCTGTCTTGAAATCCCACTTCCTGCCTGAAATCCCAGGAGAGCTTGTTAGCCAAACAGGAACCCGCAACGGAGCATAGCAGGGCTGCAGGACCCAGGAGGTGCGCAGACACTACTCTGGGCGGACTGTATAAACTCCCCAAGACTCGCCACTGACATCCTGCCTCTAGCTTTTCTTTATTAGAGGTTTGGTTTTTTGTTGTTGTTGTTGTTGTTTTCGAGGTAGGGTCTCACTCTAGCCCAGGCTGACCTGGAATTCACTACATAGTCTCAGGGTGGCCTCCAACTCACGGCGATCCTCCCACCTCTGCCTCCTAAATGCTGGGATTAAAGGTGTGCACCACCACGCCCGGCTAGCTTTTCTTTATTAGAGTCTGAGTTATTCTGCAGCAGAAAGGCTGTCAGCTCCAACAAGGGAGCTGCTTTGCCCGTGGTGTATGCTTACACAGCCTAAGATCTCCTTCCTGGAACCCAGAACTCTTGGCAGGCAGTAGCTCCAGGAATGACTGTGACTTGCCATTAGTTCCTCAATTCTAGTCCCCTATGTGACCCTTATGAAACACAGAACTAAAGAATTAGAAGAAAAAGTAACAACTTTCATTTCCAGGATATAGACATCAGGAAGCTGAGAAGTTACTAGCAAGAAAGACTGAAGCCCATGAGAGAGAGGGGGATGGGGGGAGCATGAGTGCCCTCTAGCCACTGCAAACAAACTTTAGATGCAGGCGCCACCTTGTGCATCTGGTTTTATGTGGGTACTGGGGAATCAAACCCAGGTCCTTAGGCTTTTCTGGCAAGCTCCTTAACTGCTGAGCCATCTTTGCAGCCCTTCTGTAACTCTTTTGTTACTAAAGCAAGCACACAACTTTGAGGCTTTGGATTTATTTATTTTTAAGCTATAGTCTAACCCTTCATGAAACCTCACCATCTGCTTAACCATGAGATACCTTTTAGTATCATTCTTATTGCAGAGAATTTTTTTTCAGGGCTAGAAAATAAGTCAATATGGAGAAGCCCAAGAACATTTTAAGAATATAGATTCCTGTCATAAATACAAGTGGGAAATTCTTCAAAGGTTCTTATGGAAAGACAGAATAAATGATAATGGCCCAGCGCTCTACTGGAGAGAGGAGGAAAACAAAAGAGTTGACGGTCATTTAGATTAAAAAGAAAACTAGGTTGGGGCAGTGTCCCAGTGGCTAAAAGTACTCTCTCACAGAGCCCGAAGGCCCAGGTTTGATTTCCTCAGTGCCTATGTCAGACATAGAGTGTGGCCCGTGCATCTAGAGCTTGTCTGTAGCGGCAAGAGGCTCTGATGTGCTCATAGTCTCTCCCTGTAATAAATAAAAATATTTTTTTAAAAAAATAGGATTTGGGCTGGAGGGATGGCTTAGCGTTTACCTGCAAAACCAAAGGATCCAGGTTCGATTCCCCAGGACCCATGTTAGCCAGATGCACAAGGGGGTGCATGCGTCTGGAGTTCGTTTGTAGTAGGCTTTACTTGAGTACTGGAGAATAGAACCTGGGTCAGTTGGCTTTGCTGGCAAGCACCTTTAACCACTAAGCCATCTCTCCAGCCCCGAGACAGGGTTTCTTATTGTTTGCTACTGTGAAAGCCAGACTAGGGGGTCTGTGAGTTTCGAGATTCTCCTGATTCTAACTCTCACTGCCGCCGGTGCTGTTGGGGTTACAAATGCATGGTCTGGCTTTGTGTGGGTGCTGCGGGTCTGAACACTGGCTGGAGGCTTACAGAACAAGCACCTTTAACCACTGAGCATCTTCCCAGGGCCTAAAATTAAATCTTTTCTTTTTTTTTTTGGTTTTTCAAGGTAGAGGTCTCACTCTAGCCCAGGCTGACCTGGAATTCACTATGAGTCTCAGGATGGCCTCGAACTCACGGCAATCCTACCTCTGCCTCCTGAGCCCAGGTTCCATTCACCAGTACCCACGTAAACAGAAGCACAAGGTGGCACACGTGTATGGAGTTTGCAGTAGGACTAGAGGCCCTGGCGCGCCCATTTTCGCTCTGTCTCTCTCTGCCTCTTTCCGTCTCAAATAAGAAATATATTAAAATACTTTTTTACCCCATGACACTGGGAGTGTGAGGGAGGCAGCACAGAAAGTGTCACTTGACACTGTGACACAGTAGAGAAAATGAAGAGCTCAGGACAGAGTATGAAGAAGAGGAGGAGGAGGAAGCGACAAAGGGGACCCGGGCGGGGCAATGGCTCAGCAGCTACAGGCTGAGCAGGGCACAGCTTGTTAGTCACCAGATGGTGAGGCTGGTGCTCCCTGGCCAAGTCTTCCAAAGGTCTGCTCTAAGGTGGACCTTGTGGTGTAGGAACCAAGTGAGCTCGCAAGATGAAGACACCTAAGGGAGCCCAGCATTACCAGAAACTTAGCATGGCACGAAAGTCCCCAAACCAACTCCAGCTAACCCTACCTAGATGATTAACCAATGCCCTGTTCATAGGAAGATGCAGCTCTAAAACTGAGCGAACCCAGCCAGGTGTGGTGACGCACACCTTCAATCCCAGCACCCGGGAGGAGGATCGCTGTGAGCTCAAGGCCAGCCTGGGACTATATAATGAATTCCAGGTCAGCTGGGCTAGAGCGAGACCCTACCTCAAGAAACAAACACAACAAGCAGACCACCAGAAAGTGACAACAAATGCTTCTCAGGTGACAGGAGAATGCTGGTGCTGGGGGACAGACGAGGGCAGCTCACCGAAGACTCTGGCTACAAAGCCCAGTGGGAACTGGGAGGCGAACACAGTGAGAAACCAGGGGGCGGCATAGAGGCTGGGGCCGATCTCATGCTCCTCCAGGTGGTTGTAGAGGTCTCGGTGGTAATCGTGGAGAAGCCGCGAGAGCTGGTACATCTGGATCTGCAGGGACAGACACCCACAGGGGCTGAGACACAAATTCATGCACCTTTCCCATGGGGCTAAGACTCATTAGCACCCTGTAAATATTCTGCTCAGCTGCTCAAGATCCGACCAGAGCTTCCTGGAGCCTGCCGCATGTGAAGCACTGGGTGGGATAGACGCACACCACCAAAGCTCGGTCTCCTACTACTTCCTTTGCATTGCCCCTGTGTTCCTTGGCTAAGAGAACCCTAACACCTGCCTGTGTAAACATCTCAAACGTTCTCTCACAAATACACACTTTTTTTTTTTTTTTTTTAAGTTTTTTGAGGTAGGGTTTCACTCTAGCTCAGGCTGACCTGGAATTCACTATGTAGTCTCAGAATGGCCTGGAACTCACAGCAGTCCTCCTACCTCTGCCTCCCGAGTGCCGGGATTAAAAGTGTGCGACACCACAACCAACTTGTACACATTCCTAGAAAACCTCCAGCCCAGGAGAAATAGAAGCAAAAAGCTTCTGCTGTGAGTGCCTTCCAAAGGTCTGGAGGGCCTATCGTGACCCCACAGAGTAAGCCCATTGTCTGTGGCCACACAGTCAATTCTCTCTGGATTCCCCAAACCACCCAATGGCAGGGTAAGTATCATTTCCTTATAAAACGTGAATTGTGTGGATCCTGGTCAAGTGTTTGTCTGAAGATGAATCAGTGACTTTGTCAAGCCCAGTGTCAAGGGTTGCTTCTTCAGGGAATGATGTGGCTCTGGTACTCAAGCCAGTTCCAGATTTGAGCAGTCCCGTGCCTCGGCCTAAACTAAAAGTAACTTAGATGGGCCCAAATCTGATAAGATGCTCTGAGAAAAATGAAATAAAAGTGTTTTTGGAGGCTCAGACCATAAACTCCTTCTACGCAGCAGCAGTGTCTCCTCAAGTATCTAAGAGCCTCATCAACTGAGGCCCAAAACCACTAAATTATATAAAATTGAAACGTTCCAATCTGCTGACAGCTGCCCCACATTAAGACACTGGAGGGGATGCAGGGGAGCCTGGGAGCTGGGGTCAAGTCTCCAGTGGAAAGCTTCCTTTCATGAGATTCCTAGGTATGGGGTTTTTAAAAGGAGAAACCTTATTACAGACAGAAAGGAAGTTTAGAGAAAAAGCTAACTGCAGAGAGAAAGGAAACTTTATTGTATAGAAAAAGCAGCGAGAAGAGTTCTTATATGGGGAGACTGTATATGAGAGGGAACCCACAGACTGCCCACTGAAAAGCAAAAGTGCCAAAAGTAAAAGGTTCTCTACCAGAGAGAGGGGTCCCAGAAAGTGGGTTGCCAGCATTTATTTGAGGGGGAGGAGAGAGAGGAAGCGGGGGGAAGGGGTGGCGGGGGAGGGCACACCAGGGCCTCCAGCCATCGCAAATGAACTCCAGGTACATGCGGCACTTTGTGCATCTGGCTTACATGCATCTTATGTGCATCTGCTACTGGGAATAGAACCTGGGTCCTTAGGCTTTGCGGGCAAGTGCCTTAACTGAGCCATCTCTCTATCGCCAGCAGGCTTTTAAACGCTTGGTTTCTGCTCTTAATGATACTCTATGTGTGTGAACATGCATGTGTATGGAGTGGTCTAACGGATAAAGCATCTGATTCTGAGTGCCCTTGTATGTGGAGGCCAGAGGACGGCCTTGGGTGTCATTCCTGTCCACCTTTCCTTGAGACAGGCTCTCGCACTGCCCTGGAACTTGACAAGCGGGCTAGACTGGCTGGCTAGCAAGCCCCACAGGTCCTCCGGTGTCACTCTTCCTGGTGGTGGGATTGCAAGCGCCCACTACCACGTCTGCCTACTGCTGCCTTTTTTTTAAATGTGGGTTCTGGGGGTCACATTCAAGTCCTAATGCTTACAAAGCAAGCACTTTGCTGACAGAACCATCTCTCTAGTCCCCCTAACTTGGTGTTTTTAAAGTTCTCAAGTTACAGAAGCTTGCTATATGCTCCAGCATTTTAAGGAATGTTCAGGAATATTCCTGAGGCAGGACCCAGAACCCTTTCTCCACCTCTGAGAAGCACCAGGAACAATGTTGGTCACTCGGAACACACTGTTGTGCCAGATCCCTTCCTTTCCCTCCCTGCCGAGAACGGAAGCCAGGGCCCTGATATATGCTAGACAAGCGCTCTACTACTGAGCTATATCCTCAGCCGTTGGTTTTTTAGGACAGGGTCTCACTATGCAGCTCAGGTTGGCTTTGAACTTGCTATGTAGGCCAGACTGACCTTGAACTTTTGATCTGCTTCAGTCTGCCAAGAGCCAGGATTACGGGTGTGCAGAACCAAGCCCAGCACGGTTTCCTTTCCATACATTGTTCATTCAACAAATACTGACGGGGTGTCTACTTCATCCCAGGCGCTGCTCTAGAATTGAGTGGTACAGGTCCACAACTAGCAAACCCTCTCCTCGCGCAAAGCTTAGACATGCAGAAAAATCAGAAAACGAACAGGGAGGCGAACAAGCAAACGAAAAGGGCAATTTCTGGCAGGAAATGTGTTGTGCTGAAGATATGAGACAAGACATCACGACTCAGTGTGCCTGGGGTGGAAGCAAGGGGAGGCAGAGTCAGTGTGGGCAGAAAGAGCTTCTCCTGCGACAGTGGAGTTGAGCCCCGAGACACACAGGGTGGGTGTGGGGGGGCACGGAGAGGATTCTGGGCAGAGAAAAGAGGGTACACAAGCTAGGAGGCAAAAGCAGAATGGAGGAGATAAAAGCAATGGCCTTGGAGTTGGATGGGCCTGGGTTTGAATCCTGGCTTGGTCACTGACTGACTGTGTAACTGCTTTGGGCCTCAGTTTTCCTATCTACAAGGTGAGCCAATGAACAGTGTTGCCCCGCCCGTCATCATGAAGTGAAATGCATGTGAAGCACACGGACCGATGCCCAGCAGAGGAAGTCACCAGCGACGACAGCCATCATGGTGGAAAGTCCCTTGAGAAGGATGAAGCCCCCGTTCAGCATTTGTTTACGTTCATGACATAAGGACTGCTCGATACCTGCAAAATGATCATGTCCGGCCGATACTGTTTCCGCAGTCCCATGTCAAACATCAGGAACTTGAGCATTTTAAACGCCTCTTCCTCACTCATATGAAGGAGCAAAATGCCTGCCACGAAGCTGAGGCCCTGGCAGTACCCTACTTCTTGGTCCAGAAGCGAGTAGGCCTTCAGAATGTTGTACAGTGACAACTGCCCGGCCCCGAGCTGGGCAGAGAAGTAGGGGTGTGTTGGAAAGGTTCGTCCTGTGGGAGAGAATACAGATTGGTTGAAATGAGAAAGCAAGCCCACTAAACCAGAAATGTAGCATGCTTCGGGCTAGGGGACTGGGACCTTGAGGAGCTGGGCCATGGCACAAACCAGCTGGGATAATGTTTACAATTAAAATCACCAACTGCGGTCTGGAGACATGGCTTAGTGGTCAAGGCGCTTGCCAGCAGAGCCTAAGGACCCAGGTTCTATTCTCCCAGTACCCATGTAAGCCAGAAGCACAGGATGGCACATGCTTTTGGAGTTCGTTTGCAGTGGATGGAGGCCCTGGTATACCCATTCTCTCTCTCTCTCTCTCAAATAAATAAATAACAATAAAATATTTTAAAGACATTTAAAAAATAATCACCAACTGGGGCTGGGGAGATGGTTCAGGGCCACACAAGCATGAGGATCTGAGTTCAGATCCCAGCACCCATGTAAAAGCCAGGTGTGGCTGTGTGTGTCTTTAGTCCCAGTGCTGGGGAAGTACAGACAGGAGGCTCCCTGGGGCATGCTGGGTAGGTTGTCTGTGCTCCAGGTTCACTGCAAGACGTTGCCTCAAAAAATACGGTAGAGGGCTGGAGAGATGGCTTAGCATTTAAGGCACTTGCCAGCGAAGCCAAAGGACTCAGGTTCGATTCCCCAGGACCCACATAAGCCAGATGCACAAAGTGGTACATGTGTTTGGAGTTCGTCTACAGTGGCTCTGGCACACCAATTCTCTCCATGTCTCTCTCTCCTCCCTATCTCTCTCTGCTTGCAAATAAATAAATAAAGATAAATTTTAAAAGTTATGGTAGAGGGCTGCAGGGTTGGCTTACTGATTAAGGTGTTTGCCGGCAAAGCCAAAGGACCCAGGTTCGATTCCCCAGGACCCACATTAGCCAGATGCACAAGGGGGTGCATGCACCTGGGGTTTGTTTGCAGTGGCTGGAGGCCCTGGCACGCCCATTCTCCCTCTTTCTCTTTCTCTCTGTCAAATAAATAATTTTTTTTTAAGTTACGGTGGAAAGACACCCAATACCAACCTCTGTCTTGCGCATGAATGTGCACACATGCGTGTGTGCATGTACATGCATGCACACAGTCACAAAATGCATACACACAGTATACACATACAGACATACAAAAATAAGACTAATTTTTGGGGGGTTATTTAAGGAGAAATCACAAATAGTGGGGTTTAGGAAACACTGCATAGTTTATGAGGTTTAAGAGAAACTGTTTTTATTTTTATTTTTTTGAGAAAAGCTGGACTAGAGTTGCAAGCATGTGGCCTTAAAAGAATGGGAGGCTTTTAAAGCGAAATTAAGAGTAAAGCTGCCGGTGCGTGGAAAGTAGCACCTAGGAGCTGTGTAGGAAACTGGGAAGAACCTGCACATGGCAGATTCAGAACCCAGAAGAAAGTCAGGCATGTAATCAGAGAGAGAAGTTACCCCAAACTATGAAGCAGAGGCAAACAGAAAAGCCACCTATGGTGGTTTGAACAGAATAGATGGCCCCCAATATATTCAGTTGTTTGTTTGTAGTTTGCATCTGCAGCCACCTGGCTGGAGTCAGTCAGTGCCATTGTGTGGATCTTTAGGTGTGGAGGTGGGTTTGAGATTTCAGTCTAAAGATATGCCAAGTGTGCCTAGCTGGAGTTCCTGAAGTGTGCGGGTGGCATTTGGCTTTAGGCTTGTACTTCTCTCTCTCTGCTTGGGCCTGTGAAGACAGGCCAGCTTCTTCTGCCTTTATGGAACTTCCCCTGGATCTGTAAGCTTCAATAAAATCCCTTCCTCCATAACTGTGCCTGGTCTGGAAGTTCATCTCAGCGAACCTGAAGCTGTCTGATACAGCACCCAAACCAAGAATCAGTTTTATGTTCTTCCCTCCCTGCTCCCGGCTCCCGCTCCCTTCCCGCCCCCGCAGCCAGGCTGGGTGAGGGAAAGTGGACTCACAAGTACCCTTGAGGTCCCAGTGAGAGAAGTAGGCAGGCGGAGCAAAGAAAAAGAGCTGAGCTGAGCAGGGCAGGGCGGAGTAGACTAATTTTGAAAACTGTCAACTAAGTCCTTTTTTGACAGTGGATTCACTGAAAGAAACTAGAGTTAACTTTATCTTGCAAATATCTGGATTTCAAGCTAAAACAAAAGCTGTTGGCGCTCTGAACATAACCTCTCAACTCAAGAGGGGCACAAGAGTGGCCTTTTCTTCACTCTATCCTGTGTCATCTAAATGTGAACACAAGACCTGGCCCTGCGGCAGATCTGCCCCACCAGCTTTTCCCGCACCACACAAGTTCTGCCCACAAATGGGTCTCACCCCGTGACACTTCTGCACTTGAACCCACAGGCCGTATTCTGAGACAGCCCGAGGGCA
This sequence comes from Dipus sagitta, assembly GCA_036346955.1. Lineage (NCBI taxonomy): Eukaryota > Metazoa > Chordata > Mammalia > Rodentia > Dipodidae > Dipus > Dipus sagitta. Next base: position 35,375,540 of record CM070781.1, on the reverse strand, counting down.
GCAGGTGCCAGCAAAAATTGGCATCCAAACACTTTCTTTTTTGGTGGCTGTTTTTCAGCAGGCTTTTGGGACTGATACCCTGTGGACCGTGAACAAGGGAGAGGGGTTTGCTAAGGAGGAGGAGGTACCTGGCTGAGGTCAGCTTGGGACCCAGCAGTCTCGGCAGGGAGCACGAGGATACATGTGGGGGCTCCTCCTCAGCTTCTTGCGTTTGGGAAAGGCGTCATGCCAGACACACACCACTTACCCACACCCTGGCTTCCTACCTGCTAGGGTGAAGGAGACTGGCTGCAGGGTGAAAGACCACACCTATGACGCCCTCGGCAGCAGGGCCTGGGGCCTCACACAGCGCACAGCTGGGGGCACGCACCTCACCACTCACTCAGTCCCTGATGGCTACAGGCGAAACAGTGTCCCCTGTTAGCTATGCTCGTCCAAAGTTTCATTTTTATTTTTAAATGTATTTTATTTATTTATTCGCAAGGAGGTGGAGGAAAGAATGGATGTGTCAGGGCTTCTAGCCACTGAAAATGAACTCCAGAAGCATGCAACACTTTGTGCATCTGGCTCTACATGGGCACTGGGGAATCAAACCAGGGTCATTAGGCATCGCAGGCAAGCACCTTAACTACTGAGACATCTCTCTAGCCCAAAGATTTTTTTTTTTTTTTTTAATGAGGTAGGGTCTCGCTCTAGCTCAGCTGATGTGGAATTTACTACATAGTCTCAGGCTGGCTTCAAACTCACAGCAATCCTCCTATCTCTGCATTGTGAGTGTTGAGATTAAAGGTATGTGCCGAGCTGGAGGGATAGCTTAGCAGTTAAGACATTTGTCTGCAAAGCCAAAGGACCGAGGTTCAATTCGCCAGGACCCACGTTAGCCAGATGTATGGGAGACGCATGCATCTGGAGTTTATTTGCAGTGGCTGGAGGCCCTGGTGCACCATTCCCTCTCCCTCTTTCTCTGTCAAATAAGAAAGAAAGAAAGAAAGGAGGGAGGGAGGGAGGAGGGAGGGAAGGAGGAAAGAAACTCACCCGCCTTTAATCCGAGCACTCAGAAGGCAGAAGTAGGAGGACTGCCGTGAGTTTGAGGCTACCCTGAGACTACATAGTGAATTCCAGGTCAGCCTGGGCTAGAGTGAGACCCTATCTTGAAACACCAAATAAATATAAATACAGGTATGTGCCACCATGCCCAGCTCAATCTGCCTCTTTCTAATAAATAAAAATGAATTTAAAAAAATGAGGCCGGGTGTGGTAGTGCATGCTTTTAATCCCAGCACTTGGGATGCAGAGGTAAGAGGATCACTGGGTGTTCCAGGCCACTCTGAGATTACATAGGGGATTCCAGGTCAGCCTGGACTATTGAGTGAGACTCTATCTTGAAAAACAAAAACAACAAAAAAAACCCAAAACAATTTCAGAAAGTAAAGCAAGAGTCAAGCAAACACCCACGAAAAGCCAAAGTACTTTCAATAAACAAGCATCTCCCTCCCCCAAGCCAATTCTGGAAGGCCACTTTAAAAAACAATGGAAATGTCCACTCAGATGGCTTTTTGTCCCTAACACCTGTATTGGGCCTTGAGTCAGCCACAGTACAACAACATACAAGTGTGGACTGAACAACGGCGCCTGGGGAGAGGAGGGGGGTGTCACAGGAAAGTGGGAGGAACCCATGGCAGGCCTCCATGATCCCGACTCACAAAGCAGATCTGAAGTCCAGCAGAAGGGCACCGGACCCACCACTGGGTTTGCGTGAATGTCCAGCCTGCCTAGTTGAAGTGGGGTGAGAAGCCGATGTTAGGAGGGTCCCTGGATAAACCCTGGGCGTCTGGTGTAGGTGACTTGGGAAATGGATTACTGCAATCAGAGGGGTTAGGGTTAGGCCCTTGGGAGATGTATGAAGGGCAGCCAAAACGGAGGCCTGAGCAGCACTGGGCCAGAGGTGAAGAGGAGGACTGTGTGTGTGTGTGTGTGTGTGTGTCTTGGGGGGTGGTGTGAGACTTGAGTGCAGAAGGGAGAGGGTGGGGCTTGACAGGGTCAGAGAGGATGTGAATCAGGGGCTGTTTACTGGGGGAGAGGCTGGGGCTCAGACAAACACTGCTCCCTGGGGACAGGCCTGGCCTGCCCTGCCCAGCCAGGCAGGGGCTGTGGGACTGATCTGGACTTTCTTCTCACTCTCTCAGCAGCCTGGGGCAGGGCTGACTGTGTCCCAGAAGAATGAGGGCGATACTACAGGGAGCCACACGAGAAAACGCAGAGCGCGGGCAACCCCGAGCCCGCTCTCCTCCTCCCGTGCCAGGGAGCAGAGAGGAGACGAGCAGTGTTCAGCCCTTCCAAACTCCAGCAGCCAATTCATTTTCTACTTCTCTTCACGACAGAAACATGATGTCACTTTTCCTGTCACACATCACATGAGCAACCACGGCTGCTGCCAGTGCATGGAGCAGCGGTCTGCGGACCCCTGCGGGTCAGGCAGCCTGGGGCCCTGAGGCTGGCCATAGCTCTCAGCAGCATTGCCTGCTCAGTGTCCCCTCACCAGGCAACCTGGGGTCCTCCTGGGCTTAGGGGTCTTAGGGATGGCAGGACCTTACTATGTGCAGAGTGACAGCGATGGTATCCCCACTCTGAAGATCATGTGACCTGACCGCTCAGTACATGTCTCCTTATTTCTTAGGGTAGAGGGAAATGATGGGGGCCACACAAGGCCGTGGTCCCTCCCAGTCTACATGGCAGACAGATTATGGAATGCCGACTACGTGTCAGGCACCGTCCTAGGAGCTGTGGCATACTGGTAAACAGTTCAGTTCACCCTGTGGAAGACTGCAGACTATAGGGGAGAAATTAGGGAGTCAGGAGAGAAAAGAACATAGGCTCTGATGTCATACTGCTCAGCAGCAAAGTGGCCTGTGACATTTAAAAAAAATATTTTACTTATGAGCAAAAGAGAGAGAACGGGCACACCAGGGCCTCCAGCTACTGAAATGCATTCCAGACACAAGTGCCGCCTTGTGCATCTGGCTTTATGTGGGTACTGGGGAACTGAACTCAGGTCCTTTAGGCTTTGTGCCTTAACTTCTATACTCTCTCTCCAGCCCTGCCTATGACATTTTGAACAAGTTATGTAACCTCGCTCTACACTAATTTTTTAAAATTTATTTTTACTAGTTATGAACATACTTAGTATGGAAACATCACATGTTGGTACCATCCTTTCCCTCAGCCCTGCCCCTTTTCCGAAGGGGCCCTCCCCACGGATACAGGTTATTGGGAGAGGCCAATGCCTCTGGCCATAATATCACAACCTGTGGCTCTTCACAATCTTTCTGCCCCCTCTTCCACAAAATTCCCTGAGCCATATTGGGTGCGTTTTAAGTCTACTTCAGTGAAGGGTTCTTAGAAGCTTCTGGATCTCTGGTTTGGTAGGTGTTGAGTGTCCTCAGTGTCTATCACCTTCCTTCACCCTTGGGTTGATTTTTTTTTTTTTTTTGCTAATTTTCTTAAGATCTATGTGAAAGTATTATAAGGACTAATGAAAGTAGATTAAGTAACATTATACAAAATTCAGCCCAAGGTTGAACCATTAGCACTAAATAACAATAGCAGTAATAATAGTAAATGTGATACTCATCACAGGGGAGTAGAGAGTGGGGTGGGAAGGAAGAGCTTAGCAGAGGCACCCAACGAGACTGGATGCCATGCAAGAAGCTAAAGACAGGCACGGGCTCTCAAAGATCACGTACACGGTTAGCCCTACAGCGTCACCTTGAGGGCTCTGAGAGCACGAGGTTACTGTGGGGCTGTGGGTGGCACAGAGCGGGGCCACTGCGGCACCCTGACCGCTGACAGTCCACCATGGAAGTGAGGCGGGCCTAGGGCGAGGCATGAGAAGGCATCCGACTACTTCCACCCCTACCGACCACTGACAGTCGGAGTCTTTGGTTCAATACAATTGCATTCCAATTCAGCGAGGTCTTCACCATGGCAACTACAAAGATGACCAACACACTGCTTCCACTTTTGTGCTTTCCAGAGTGTTCCACAGGCAAGGTGCTGAGCTGTTTCCAAAATAAAACTCCCCAGGTACAAGTACATACTTGTGGCTTTCTAAACTTTTTTTTGATTTCTGTTTGTGAGCATTGATGCCTCGGAAGTAAGAAGTCTATATATTTCCCAGAAAGTTCCTTCAGTTGACCATGAAGCATCCAGTGGATATGTGAATTACTGAACCGAGTCACAGTAAGGACTTAATAAACAGACTAAAGGACACTCTTTTTATGTCAAGCAACGTAAGCCAGCCACCCTGAGGGGTGTTTTATACACCAGAGGAGGGCATTTGTGATTACTCCAGGGCTTGTAACATGAAAAGGCCCTCGCATACATTCGGACTGCTGACGGCAGCGGCAGATCACTAAATACCCTGGCCGGTGTGCCCAGGCCTTTCCAGTGCAGAAGCGCCCTCTGCAGACTCACTCACCGAGGTCAATGAGGATGGCATGCTGCTGCGAGGTCAGCTGCTTCAAGAGCTCTTTGTAGGGCACATCCTTTGGCTGCTGTTTACTGGGAAACGGGTGTTTAAGGTGGAACTGCTCAGCTAGAAATTTCCAGATTTCACCCCGGTGATGACGTGGCACACCTTTAAAAGGAGGAGGATAGAAAACATAATTTCATGTGCATGATTCAGCTTCTTAATAAAAATGAGTTGTGCTTCATTCCACAGCTGCAAATTCTTGCTCTGTGATGAATAACTGTACAGAAAGCAACCAGAAGTTTGTACCCCCTCCCCCCATCTCTCTTCCCTTGGCCCTCTGTCATTTCACCTCTCACAAGACATTTTATTTTATGGTCTAACTAGGTTAGACTCCACAAGGGACAAACCCATGAAGATGATGTGAGCCCCACCTGTTGCTGTTTAATAATGTAGAAAACAAGATGAAGGATTAAAAAAAACAAAACAAGGGGGCTAGAGAAATGGCTTAGTGTTTAAGGTGCTTGCCTGCTAAGCCAAAGGACCCAGGTTCAATTCCCCAGGACCTACGTAAGCCAGATGTACATGGGGGCACATACATCTGGAGTTCATTTACACCAGCCAGAGTCCCTGGCATGCTCATTCTCTCCCCCCCCCCCCATTTCTCTCTCTCAAATAAATAAAGAAAAATAAAATATAAAAACAAAACAAACAAAACAAAATCCAAGCACTCAGGAGGCAGAGGTAGAAGGATTGCCATGAGTTGAGTCCACCCTGAGACTACATAGTGAATTCCAGGTCAGCCTGGGCTACAGCGAGACCCTACCTCGAAAAAGCAAACCAAACCAAACCAAACCAAACATGAAGAGAACCAGTGAGGCAGAGCCCAGGAGAAGGAACGACTGCCTGACAATGAAGGCTGCATGGGTAAGCCTTACGGACGAGTGAAAAGGAGACAAAGCAACCAGAGGAAGGTAGCTTAGACACGTTGGTTCACCTTGTGCAGCTCTTGGACTTTGGTGTCGCCCCCCCCCCTGCCCCCTCCCCCCTGTATTATCAACTAGATAGAGATGAGAGTGTGTGTGTGTGCTGGCCTGTGGGATAAATGGCACAGGCCAGCTAGGTGGCCACAGCCCATGCCTCCTCCAAATGTCTGGGCATTCATCTTATGATTGAGGAATAAATGAACGGTGGTTCCTGAAAGGATATGTGCCGCTTCCTAACCAACTCCTGGAGCTCACGGATATGACTTTATTTGCAAAAAGCATCTTTGAGCTAGGAAGTGACTAAGGGGTTAAAGGCACTTGCTTGCAAAGCCTGCTGGCCTGGGTTCAATTCCCCAGTACCCAGGTAAAGCCAATGTACAAAGTGGTGCATATATCTGCAGTTTGTTTATAGTGGCATGCCCATTCTCTAACATTTTTTAAAAGAAACAGCATCTTTACACACACACAATTTCAAGTCAGGATGAGTGACGAGGAGGTCATTATGGATTATAGTTGGACCTTGCATCCTAGGACAAGTGTAATTACCACAGACACACACAGGAGGAGACCAGAAGAGCCAGTGTGAACATGGGGGCAGAGAGTGGGACAGCCTCCAACCGAGAAGGCTACAGATAGCAAGATCTAGGAGATGCCCAAGTACAGCCCCACTTGAACTTGACTTTGGACTTCAGAACATCGAAAGGAAAACTTCTGTTGTTTCAGTCACCAATTCTGTAGTCATCTGCTATGGCTGCACCAGGAACCACCACACCCTGATAGCGCTTCTTTATATAATTCTTTCTTTTCTCCTTCCCTACCACTCCTGGTCAGAACTATGTGGTAGAGAGACATGGCCCCTAACACTTCAAACCCTGACTACAGGCAAGTGTGAACAGAAAATACCATCATGATAAATGATTTATGGATTGATTTTTTGGTATTTTCGAGGTAGGGTCTCACTCTAGCCCAGGCTGACGTGTAATTCATTCTGTTGTCTCATGGTGGCTTCGGGCTTACAACAATCCTCCTACCTCTGCCTCCTACCTCTGCTGGGATTAAAGGCGTGCGCCACCACGCCCAGCTAAATAAGTGATTTATAGTGGGGATTTTTTGCCCAATACTTACTATCACTAGAAAAATTTCCTAAGCCTATGAGATGTGCAATTTCCTCTTACTACTACTTCACTGTCACGCTCTGATCGGGACTTCAGATTTTGGAGGACGAGAATACTGGGTGGGTCCCTGGAAACCAGACATTCATCTTTCAGGATGAGCTTACAGTATGTGATTTAAAGCAAAGGTTCATGTTGTCAAACCCAATGCTTCTGCTAAGAATGACCTAGAATGCCCTGCCCTGCACTTAGTTTTGCTTTAGGCCTAACTCAAGAAAGGAATCTGGCTGTGAAGGGCCTGTAGGCAGGGAGAACTGGGGAGGCAGGAGACTCTTCACTCTGCCCCTAAGTAACATTTTGTTTTTACTCACTTGAAAAGTAATATATGCTCACTGTTCAAAGAGAGGACAAAAACCTTTAACATCACAAAAGGTAGAAAGAAGAGAAGTGAACAACACCCAGCACCTAGGGTGGGCATACAATTTACCATCCAGATGGAAAGCTTCTGACCATTGAGAGAAGAGCTATGGAGTGTTTCCCCAGGATGAGGGTTGAGAGCAGGGGGTGCAGTCATCCACCTGTAACGCACACTCTGGCAAACATCTCACATGTAGAGAAACCATCAGCTGTGCAGACACCACATGCACATGAGACCATGACGAAGTGCACTCTCTTTCCTCCTGGAACTAGTTACATCAGGTAAGTAAAGACACCTACTGTGGGACATTCAGGTGGCTGCTTGCTTGCTTTGGGTTTTGGCTATTAAACAAGGGCACAACAGGCAGTCCTTACTGTAGCACATTCTGGGCTGATTCTGGGCACTGTTGGGTCTAAGGTAAGAACAGTTTGCGTCGGGCCCACACTGGTAACTGCTGAGATGGCCACTTTATAAGTAGATTGTGAGAAAAATACCTACTAGTGCCCAGATTCCCTGTCTAGTTATCTTTAGTGAAGACATTGTGACCACAGTAGTTTGAATCACCTGATACCCTACAGAAGTCTTCTCCCAAGGTGATTCCTTCACCCTGAAGTCCCATCTCAAGGGAACTTGTAAACTCTTCTAACTCCCTTTATTCTGCCTCCCGAGGGGCTGGAGACCATGGGAAGGAAAGGCCTCATCACCTATGCAAGAACTGTCCTTTCTTTCAAAGTTTCTGAGGTGACTTGGCCTCTACTTCAATGTTAAAGTTACGATTCTGATTTAATTTCATCTTTAAAATCTGAGTCACCGGGCTGGGGCGATGGTCCAGGGGTTAAAGGTGTTTGCTTGCAAAGCCTGCTGACCTGTGGTTCAATTCCCCAGTGCCCATGTAAAGCCTGTTGACCAAAGTGGCACATACATCTGGAGTTTGTTTGCAGCAGCTAGAGGCCCTGACACACCCATTCATATTAATTCTGTCTTATAAATAAAGAAATAAAAATATTTTAAAGTAAATAAATAAAATCTGAGTCTGTGATAGACAGTGGTCATTTGGTTGGACTCATCAGTCTTATAACATGGTAAGTCGCTGGCTGACAGAGACCCTCTGACTACTAGACAGCGTGTGAGGCACGGCGGTGTGCTGGGGAGAGGCTCCTGCAAGCTGAGGCCCTAGTCCACACAACGGGGAAGGTAGTAGGTCACAACTAGCAAAAACTTCCCACGGATACAAAAATCTGTGCTGTCAAAATCAAGACCGGGCTAGAGAAATGCCTGAGTGGTTAATGTGTCTGCCTGCAAAGCCTAACAACCGAGGTTTGATTCCCCAGCACCCACATAAAGCCAGATGCACAAGGGGCATACATCTGGAGTTCGTTTGCAGCAGGAGGCTCTGCTGTGCCCATTCTCTTGCTGTGTCTCTTCTCTCTCTCTCTCTCTCTCTCTCTCTACTTACAAATAAATAAAAATAGATAATTAAAAAACAAGAAAAGGGGGCTTAATGGTGTATGCCTTTAATCCCACCTCTTGGGGGGCTGAGGTAGGAGGATCCTCATGGGTTCGAGACCACCCTGAGGCTACTGAGTTCCAGGTCAGCCTGGACTAGAATGAGGCCATGCCTTGAAAAACAAAAAGTACCCTCCTCCCCCAAAAAAAAAATCCTCAAGAAAGGCTAGGAAGGAAGAGGGCTCAGAATATAATATGCATGTCATGTAAGCATGAATACCTGCTGGATCCCCGGAACCTACAAAAAAACTGAACACTCTGGCAAGAGTCTATTAATTCCAGTACATCTACGGCAAGAAGGGAGGAGGATACTGGACAACTGCCCATAAATTTGTGGGTCAGCTGGCCTGTCAGACACAGCAGTGAACTATGAGAGACTCTGCCTCAAATAAGGTGGAAGATGAGGACCCATACCCGAAGCTGTCTTCTGACCTTCTCTCACAGGCCATGTCCACACTCGCACAGGACCATACATACTCAATATAAACGTGTGTGCATAGACACACATGCTTTGGACAAAAAAAAAACACAAAACCTTCAGAACGACATTTTAGAAATGCCTAAAAGACCATGGTAGAGAAACTGCTTTGTTCCCTTTACTCTCTCAGGGATGAGTGGCGCATCTAGGTTCTTCCTCTGTACAGTGAATAAAGTCACAGGACAGAAGTGAAGTACACATATTTGCAACCCTCATTCTAAAGAGCCGGGTCTTCAGCACCACACAGATCAGAGCTCAGTAGCACTGAATGCACGCCATCTTCAGAAGGGTCCTACTCTCACCAGTGAATTCGGACATGTAATCTAAGAGAAATTATTGGTTTGCTTGAACAATGAAACCCATCTAGACTGAGCTTTAAGATGTTGCTTCTCAAACTCCTTCTGACGGATCAGTTCTTTAGTTTAAAAACATTTCCAGGCCAATGCTGACTGATGTTTTTACAATATATACTAAAAATACATGAGAAGAAAACAAAATGAGAGGGGCACATGGAGAAGGGGGGGGGAGATGTAATTAGAAACAAAGTCTAATAATACACATGTATGAAAATGTCATAACGAAACCCATTATATTATATGCTACCGAAAAAGTTAATACTATAAAAAACTGAGAGAAACAATGATAAAATATATAACTTCACATTTTCTAAATCAGGATCACTGTGGAAAATTCATCTCAAGTTCTGGTCTGGAAGTAGCTCTTCCCGGAACAAGGACAGGTCGGAGCGGCAGACCAACCCTGGGGCTAGCCAACATTTCCCACCTGTAAGACTTTGCAGGGCAGCAGCTACATGTGCTGTGTCCTAAAACTCAGCTCACTGCTCTTCATAATCACTAGCTCCACTTACAGCTTACACATACGGAAACGAGAGCTCCAAGAGATTCAGATTAAAGTAATTTTTTAAAATGTTTTATTTATTAGAGACGGGGTGCAGATAGGGGAAAGAGGGAGAGAATGAATGAGAATGAGCATGCTAGGGCTTCTAGCCACTGCAACAAACTCAAGATGCATGTGCCACCTTGTGTATCTGGCTTACATGGCTACTGGGGAATCGAACACGGGTCCATAGGCTTCGCAGGCAAGTGCCTTAATGCTAAGCCATGGCTCTGGCCCAAGATTCAGTCTTTGTTTAGTATCACTCTGCAAATACTTGGGCAGGCTGGGATCTAAACCCAGAATGACTGCCAGGAATGTCGTCTATGACCGGCTATGTTGTCTCCCTAGAGCACCCATAACGTTCGCTTCCTACTCCTTTCATCACGTCACTCATCCAAAGTAGAGGCAACTAAGCCCTGGGCTTTCCTCTGTCGTCTTACTGTTTCCTGGATTTCTGGGCATTTTAATTAATGCAATTTAGATCATGAAAGATGATGGAACACCAATTAACTAAGACATCTGAAAACAGAGAGGTCAAGCCGTGATCAAAAGGAGAGATTGCTGCTAAAATCAGCCCTGAAAATGTCTTCACTCGACCCTTCTCCCGGTCAGCATTAAGGATGAGGCTGGCTGGACCTCATTTGAGACAGCTTACCCTGCCCAACAGCTGTGTGCATTTTTTCCATGTCAAACTTGATTTTTGATCTTCCTGGAGTGCTAAGCATCTTTTCCCACACTGTGGTGACTTCTTTAAGACAAGGCGTGATTTCTTCATAATCCAGCTTCAGGCGCTTGTTCAGTAAATCGTTCTCGGAGGCTGGAAGAGACCAGGTGAGGGCGCATTAGAAGCTTTCAGACTTCTAGCACCGACGTGCCCGTCTGCTTCTTGCTACTGGGATATGGAGCAGACACGGTCAGCATGGCAAGTCAAACTGAAGTCCCTTGTCTTAGAAATGTTAGGACTCTAACATTTTTGCCCACACCACCCTAACTGTGCCCGAATATGTGACCTCAGAGCCTAACAAGGGGTGAGAAAGTAAACGGGAGAAGTATGAAAAACCTAGGGGGGAAAAAAATCCTGATTTCTCATAACTACTCACCCTGTCCTGTTGGCCCTCTTGCACAAATATCTCACTTCCATTCCATTCTCTCAATCTCCATGGCTACCCTGTTAAACCACAAATACCTCAAGGGTAGGGGCTCTGTGTTAAAATTCCCAGTGTTTAACATGGTTAAGCTCAGTAACTTGCAGCTAAACTAGGAGAGACGTACTAAGTGCTCTGTTTAGAGCCAAATCTCGTTCCGGTATTGCCAACCATGGGTCCTGCTTCTGCTTCCTGCAGCTTAAACAGATTAAGTCTACCCCTTTCATAGCATACCTCCTCACACATATGAAGGTAGTTATGGTGTCCCACCAAATCAAGCCCAGCGCTATAATAACAAGAATTAGACCTAAATTATTAAAGTAGGGGGAGATCAGTAAAGGAAGATTTAAAATGACCAGCGTAACCCCTCACCTCAGGGACACAGAGCCAAGGCTGAGAGAGACTAAGCAACTTGCTTCTTAACAAGCCCTCAGACTCTATGGCCCCTACCCACCATCTTTCCCTATGACACTGAAGAAGTACTTGTAGGTCCTGCGAAACAGTTCCCTGTGTCTCTTGAATTTACATTCTTTTTAAAAAATATTTTATTTACTTATATGAGGGAGAGAGAATGGGCATGCTAGGGCCTGTAGCCACTGCAAATGAACTCCAGATGCATGGGCCACCATGTGCATCTGGCTTACATGGGTACTGGGGAAATGAACCCAGGTCCTCAGGCTTTGCAGGCAAATGCCTTAACTGCTAAGCTATCTCTCCAGCCCTGGAATTTACATTTTTTTAAAAGCAGCCAACTTGATTTTCTTTTCTTGGCTATGAGAAATCACATTAATTGTCACTAGAGTCAAGTTCACCCTTGGACAAATCAGGTTCATGGCCAGCTCACTGGAGTCTGCTTTGGGCTGTCAGCACCCGTGCAGCTTCGCTGGCGGGGAACCCTGCCCTGAGCGCCATCTGGCTTCTGCAGCAAAGACCACCAAAGGATGCGCTCGCTCCGAGGCGCACACAACTTCACGGCCAGAACAGTTGGCCAGAAGATGTGGCCAGTGGCTTCATCCAAGCGGCATCGTATTTCAGAAGCCGGACAAATAAGGCTGCCTAAAATCAGTGGCCTGTGAAGTGCCTTATTCGCCAAGGCAGGAGACGCAAACTGCAACAGCAGTAAGGCTCCGTAAGCTATAGGATATACCCTCATGACATCACACAGAACCCGCACGCCTCGTAGTTCACGAGCAAGGCCAAGCAGGCCGATGACATCGCAAGTCGTTCTGCTGAGTTTTCTGAACATCCGTTACCTTGTAACATGGACACTTGTGCTGACCTGGACTCCTGGGTGCTGCCCAGCTCTGGGGTGGACCCCTCCCCCAGTGCAAGGCATCCTACTGCTCACAGCCGCTGCCACAGACGAACTCTTCCCAAGTGCCACCGTCCCTTGAAAGCTCAGAAACAAAGCTAAGCGGCTCACCTCTAAAGAACCCCCACGCTTGTAGAGACTTTAGGAAGGGAACAGTATTCAACTCTCACACGCGCGTGTGCGCGCACGTGCAGAGGTCTGAGGACAATCTTGGGGTGTTTGCCCCTCTTGCCACGTTGCTTGGGACAGGGTCTTTCTTGTGGTTTTTGCCAGTGCATGTACAAGTGCAGCATCTGGCTCTGCCTCCACTGCCACAGACGTGTTGGGACTACAGATGTGCACGCCACCTGCATCTGGCTTCGTGTGGATGCTGGGGAAGCAAACACCCTTAACCACGAAGCCACCTTCCCAGCCTCTAGCTTTGGTTTTTTTTTAAATATATATAATAAACACTGAAATAAGGAAAAAGATTTTGTGAATTGAAAAATGCCTGCAATTGATGTACTGTATCATAGCATGCTGAGTACATGACTTACTATGACAAGCACAGACCACAGTTGTATGGAATTAATCAGGCCACTGTCTTGCATTAGGCTGTTCACATCTTTATACATGTATATTATTATTTATTTATTTATTTGGGTGTGCGGGGAGAGAGAGTGGGGGGGCACTCCAAGGCCTTTTGCCATTGCAAACAAACTCCAGATGCATGTGCCACTTTGTGTGTTTGGCTTTATGTGGGTACTGGGGAACTGAACCCAGGCTAGCAGGCTTTGAAAATAAGTGCTTTAACTGCTGAACCAACTACTCAGCCCTCTTTATTTAATTTTATTTTAATTTAAGAGGGAAAAGCAACCTTGCAGAGAGGTGCAGCGCAAGACCGCCGGCAGGGAGAGGTCATGCAGTTTAGTCCCAACACCGCTGCAAAGAGTCTGTGGATTCAAAAGGCAGAAACAAGGCTTAACCAGAGAACTTTTCAAACTTGCTCCTCTATTTTCTTTCCCAAAGAGGGTGCAGGATCAGCCTGAACTCTGGTCAGTTTCAAGAGCCACTCACTCTGACCACATGATAAACTTATGTTAAGCTGTAAAGAGCTAAGAGAAGGGCTGGGGAGATGGCTTAGCGGCTAAGTCACTTGCCTGAGAAGCCTAAGGACCTATGTTCTATACCCCAGAACCCACATAAGCCAGATTCACATGGTGGTGTGTGTACCTAGAGTTAGTTTGCAGTGCCCTAGCGTGCCCATTCTCTCTCTCTCTCTCTCTCCCTCCCTCTCTAATAAATAAATAAATAAATAAAAATTAAAAACAAATAAGGGCTAAGAGAAATGAACACACACAGCAAAAGTAAGCACAGTGGAACAGGCAGCAGCAGAAGAGGCTGGCAAGGACCACTGAACTCAAGGCACACCTGGCTAGGAGCTCCAGAAACCGTCCTGCTTATTCCAGTGTCTCGTCATTGCTGCATGGGGCCAGGTGCTTGGCTTTGTGGTGTACTATCCCACCTCATCAGTTATGTGTAGCCAAGACTTCTCCCAGCATTCCCAGAAGCCCACCAGCATCATTCTCTTCTCCAGCTGCATCCTTAGTTTCACTTTCTATGGCTGTCATTCAAGATCAGCCAGCCACGCTGAGGGTTTCACCACCCACTTGATGAGCATTACTGTCCTGCTTTTTTTTTTTTTTTTTAAGGCAAGCCCTTAGACTTTAGACCAGCCCTTTTTTTCATTTTAAATGCGCAAGACAGAATTGGCATGCCAGGGCCTCCAGCCACTGCAATCAAACTCCAGATGCATGCACTCCCTTGTGTGCATGTGTGACCTAGTGTGCTTGGGTCACTTCGTTCATCTGGCTTATGTGGGACCTGGAGAGTCGAACCCTAGTCCTTAGGCTTCACAGGCAAGCGCCTTAACTGCTAAGCCATCTCTCCAGCCCTACTGTCCTGCCTTTTAGCAAAAATGGCAACATCACAACTACTGTTCAGTTGACGCTACTTAGTAATGTTATGACTGTCTAATGTTTTCGTGTTTGCTTTTGGTTTTTTGAGGTAGGGTCTCACTATGGTGCAGGCTGACCTGGAATTAACTATGTAGTCTCAGGGTGGCCTCGAACTCACGGCGATCTTTCTACCTCCGTCTCCCAAGTGCTGGGATTAAAGGCGTGCGCCACCAAGCTGGGCTTGTGCTTGTCTAATGTTTTAAGATGCCTGCTGTTACAGTTCCCTTCTCCTTGCAGGATAAAGCACCAGACCAAAAGCAGCTGATAGGAAGAAAGTTTTTATTTTGGCTTACAGTCCCAAGGGGAAGCTTCATGACGGCAGGGAAAGCATGGCATGAGCAGAGGGAGGACATCACCTCTGCCACAGCAGGTGGAAAACAGTAGCAGGAGAGTGAGCTGAACTCGAGCAAAAGAAAAAGCTTGGCTCTAACACCCCTAAACCAGCCCCCAACAACACTTCTCTTCCAGCAAGACTTTACTTCCCAAACTACCACCAGCTGAGGACCAAGCATTCAGAACACATGAATTTATAGGGGACATCTGACATGATTCAAACCACCACATCTGCTTTTAGAACAGCCTGCAAGAGCCCACAAGAAAATGGTAGAAAAATAAAGTTAGAAAAACTTAGCACCCATCTGTTAAAAACTTCCCTTCCTGTACCCTCCCATGGTATGCACCTTCCATGACACCCTGGCAGGATAATCTCTCTCTCAGCTTCAATACTGTGTACTGACTAGAGTGCTGGTTTATTTCTAAGCAGGCTATTCCAACCAATTACTTTACATTTCACTTTTTTTCTGGCTAAAAATAATACATCTGGGCTAGAGAGATGATTTAGCAGTTCAAGTGCTTGCCTGCAAAGCCTAACAACCTGGGTTTGATTCCCCAGTATCCACATGAGGCCAGATGCAGTGGCTAGAGACCCTGGTGCACCCATTCTCTGTTTCTGTCTCTCTTCTTACAAAAAAATAAATAAAAATATTAAAAATAAAACATCTATCCTGGCTCTGTATCTCTTTACATTTCATCGATCTGTACCTTTCTCAACAGCGGCAGCAGCTGTGTTCCCGACCCACAGTGCTGCTGCAGCGCACAAATACCTGGCAGTCAAGCCGAACACTTCCACCTGGCTAATGGCACTTGCCAAGAGCAACAGAGGTTCCTGTACAACAGAACTGTATGAGACACAGTACGTTCTTGTGACTTCATTCATTAGATTTGCTGTCTTAATGACTTTCTGCTCTACGCAAACATCAAGGTCACTACTAGAAGACATAGTTTGTGATTAAGGAGAATGCTCAAGGAAACAGTCTTTGAAAACTGCTTCAGGCAATGGCAACACCAGTGAACCCCCTGCTATGGCCTCCTACTGGAAGAGTGTGTCAGACTTCACACTCAAAATCTTCACTACTTTAAATCCAGGCAACAGCCCACACCCTACAGCCCATACCCTTTCCATGGGACACACAGTTAAGCTACTCTGGAATGTTCCTTGGGATGGAAGTAGGAAGTGAACAAAATCTCAACTCTCAACAGTCACTGTCCTATTTAGCTATTGTTGGTATTAGCACAGGTAGAGCTCAGCTAGTGTTTATCAGAAATACAAGAACGTCACACAAAACAAGGCTTCAAACCTTAAGGACTCACATATGATCATTTTATACTTAATATCCAGACAAAAAAAAATATGACTGAGGACAAAGTAGGAAGAAAGGGGAAAAAAATACAAACCAAAAAACAATAACAGAGGGCTAGAGCTTAAATGACAGTTTGCACCTCAGGACACCGGTAATAATGAGCACATAGGGTAAGTATTATAGTAGGTAACACTCTCTTTAAAATGTCCAGAAAGTAAACAGCATCCACATTACTTTGAAAAAATAAGCAAATGTGGTAAACAGCTAGCTATGTATGTTAAGCACTGTGATGGTTAGGTTTGTGTCAACTTGATTTGTTTAGGAACCCACAGACATTCCTCATTAAGTGGGTCTCTGAAGTTGCTTCCAGGAAGGATTAACTAAAGGAGGAATCCTTCCCCCAGAGTGGGGCTTTATCTAAAGAAGCTCTGGGAAGAAAGGTATTCTCCCCTCCCACCTGGCTGCCCGGTGCTGCTTGCTGCTTTGCGGTGTGGACCGAAGACCAGCGTGGACTGAAGACCAGCGTGGACTGAGGAGCAGCGTCTCTCCAGGACGCCTCCAGGCCTTTGGTGCCGGATTGGGACTGCTGAGGCCTCCAGCCTCGTGGACTGAGCAGCTACCTGGTTCCTTGACTCTCAGGCTTCTAATCTGCTATTGTTGGACTGCCGTGAGCTAATCCAATAAATTCCCCTCTAAAACAATTCATTTTATCGGTTCTGTTCCTCTAGAGAACCCTAATACAAGCACTCTTGACTGTTTTCAGACACTGTGCTTGGTTCATTTCGGGGCCCGTGTCAGCTAAGTTCACCCATCCTAACAACTTGAAAACGTCAGCCCTACCTTGGAGCTTCTGATTTTCCTTCTCCATCCTGAGCAGCAGTATTTGCTGCAGAATAGCCTTTCTCCACAGCTCTCGAAGCTCACGTGACGTCCTTTTCTTTTCTTCCTGGACAGGGCCAAATGGTCCGTCTTCACAAACCGGCTCTAAAGGAGATCGTGGGGGAAGCTCTCCCAGCTCTGAATAATCTGGAAGAGAAACAAGTATTCCAGAATGGTCATTTTCTACCAAAAAAAAAAGTCTACAATCAAATTTGGTGCCAAGTCAGCAAATTCTTCTCATATAATGAAACATGATATTAACAAATCTAAAAGTTAGAGTTTTTGTTGTTTGTTTTTAAATATTTATTTGTTTGACAGAGCCTCTAGCCACTGCAAACAAACTCCAAACGTATGTGCCACCTTGTGCATCTGGCTAACATGGGTCCTGGGGAATTGAACCTGAGTCCTCTGGCTTTGCAGGCAAACGCCTTAACTGCTAAGCCATCCCTCCAGCCCTGTTTGTTTTGAGGCAGGGTCTCACTCTAGCCTAGGCTGACCTGGAACTGACAGTGATCCTATCTCTGCTTCCTGAGTGCTGGGATCAAAGGTGTGCACCACCATGCCTGGCTAAAATTTATGTTTTAATATTCACTGGAATAAATTATATCTGGGTGGCAAACATGAAATAAATGACACATCAAATAACAAGCACAAGCTGGAGTGGCTGAAGGATTTTTTGCGTGTGCAGTGTATGTGGTATGGTGTATGCATGGTATGCATGTATGTGTGCATGCAGAGGCAGAGTACATCAGGTGCCCTTCCTCCATCCATTTATCTGCATGTTTTCTTGACATGAAGTCTCTTACTGATTCCAGAGCCCCAGTGACTTTCCAGTCTCTATTCCCCACATTATTCCCCACATGACTGGGGTTACAGGCATGTGCAGCCATGCCCAGCTATTAACATGGGTGATGGGGAATTGAACTACGGTCATCTCAGAACCCCTCAGTGCCTTATGCTGGCACAGAAATGCTCCCAGTTCCTGAGTCATCACCCCAGCCAAGGAAATGTTAAATGATGCTTGCTTTTTTTCTTTGTTTTTTCAAGGTAGGGTCTCACTCTAGCCCAGGCTGACCTGAAATTCACTACACAGTATCAGGGTGGCCTCGGACTCATGGTGATCCTTCTAACCTCTGCCTCCCGAGTGCTGGGATAAAAGGTGTGCACCACCATGCGTGGCGAATATTTACTTTTTAGAGTATAATGCTATCTTCTGAAGTTAGTTAATAACTGTATTTTGTGTATCTGGCTTTATGTGGGTACTGGGGAATTGAACTCTAGCCAGTAGGCTTTGCAAGCAACCAGCTTTAACTGCTGAGCCATCTCTCAGGCCCCTAATAACTATACTATTGGTAGTAACAATTACATACTAATTAATGTTCATATAATCACTTATTAAATACCCATATGACTCCAAGATACAGGCATGCTAACTATTTA
This sequence comes from Dipus sagitta, assembly GCA_036346955.1. Lineage (NCBI taxonomy): Eukaryota > Metazoa > Chordata > Mammalia > Rodentia > Dipodidae > Dipus > Dipus sagitta. Next base: position 35,357,262 of record CM070781.1, on the reverse strand, counting down.
GTTTCATATAAAAACAAACCAACAGGCTGGAGAGCTGGCTCAGTGGTTAAGACACTTACCTGCAAAGCCTAACAACCTGGGTTTGATTCCACAGTACCCATGCAAACCCAGATGCACAAAGTGGTGCATGCATCTGGAGTTCGTTTGCAGCAGCTGGAGGCTCTGGTGTGCCCATTCTCTCTCTATGTTGCTCTGCTTGCAAATAAATAAATAATTAAAAGAAAAAAGGGGAAAAAATCTAAACTGAGGTGTGGGTTATTTAAACAATTTGTGTGCAACATCACATAACTAGAAGTAGCAGAGACAGCCTGAAACCCAAGAAGTCTAGCTTCATGAGCATTCTCACTGTCATGTGGCTAGCTTTTCTGGGAGGAAATTAAAGCATGTGAAAGCCAATAATAACAGTAACAATTAGTGGAACTTTTACCAAGTGCTGGGCACTGCCCTAGACGGTCTCACTTATCCTGACCACTCTAGGCCTTACTCAGAACCCACATGCTTCCCACCTGACAGCAATTCAATGTTCCCCACATTAGTTTTCTAAAATATTTTATTTTGTCTGGAGAGTTTCTGGTATTCAATATGTATTGGGAGGCTGAAGAAGCTAGGCACTGATGTCAGCAGGGGATGGGTGGCAGTGGCAAACAGAAGCGTCACTCAGCCAGAAGGGCAGGCGGGCAGGCAGCAGTGTTCTTCCTTGGACCACTGTATCTGGACCACACAGTCCATTCTGAAGAGGGTCTTCCCTGCCCAGCTAATCCTTTCTGGAAATGCCCTCACAGATATGCCCAGACGTGTGCCTGTGTGTCTGCTGGTATTGCATATATGTAAGTACAACAATAGCTTAATGGGGGTGGAAAGGCCTATGTGAGGTGAGTGGACACTGCAAACCTTAAATTGGGCCAGCCAGGCCAAAGGAGCCATGGGTGCAATAGTGGCATGTCTGTTATGGGGGAAACCAACTGCTCTCTAATTGGACTGGAGGCCCGCTCCATGGCAGGGAATACATGCCTGGTACTGAAAACCTATAATGGGGAAAGTCATGAGCCCTAGGGGTGTAATGTCTGCTGCTGTCTGGCTAAATGTATACACTATGCTCACCAAACTGCCCAGTAAGCACTTCTCTTAATGTTCATACCCATATAATAATGCTACTCTCACTTTTAGTAGAGAACCTTCTCTTTTCAGATGGTAGTGACCTTGGGATGACTCAGAAGGCATCATGGTGCTGAGAAGAAGTGACAGAGGAGTGCTCAGCACTGCAATATCTCTATCACACCTTCCAAGGCTCAGGGTCCATTGCAGAAGAGGTGGCAGAAAGAATGTAAGACCCGAAGGAAGGGGAGGACTCCTTACAATGTGCTCCTCCAGACACAAACTGGCCTGGATATCCATGACCAGCAACAGGAGGACCCTCCTCCCAGCCTTGGTCGTTCCAGGACCCACGGGCACACAAGGGCAGTGGTAGGGAGGGGCAGCTTCTCCTGTGAGGGCTGGGATGCCCTTTTGGCCTCTCTTTTGACTGGAAGACTCAGGTCCTCCTCCTCCAAAGCTCGGCTCTGAGATCATGCCCTCTGGGCCACTTCCTCCTTGCCTGGCAGGATCTTAAGGTTCCTTCTCTACATTCCACAGCACTGACTCAAACCACAGACAAGCGTCTCCATCATTCTGAACATGGGTAAGAAATGCAAGAGGAGGGCTGGAGAGATGGCTTAGTGGTTAGGACACTTTGTCTACAAAGCCAAAGGACCCAGGTTCGATTCCCCAGGGCCTAAGGAAGCCAGATGCACAAGGTGATACATGTGTCTGGTGTTTATTTGCAGTGGCTGGAGGCCCTGGCACTCTGATTCTCTCTCACTGCCTCTGTCTGCCTGTCTCTCTCTCTGCTTGCAAATAAATAATATAATTTAAACTAAGGGCTAGTGTTACATAGATCTCCATGTTGACACATGTGCTGGGAAGAAGTGAACAAATAAGTTGCCACTAACTCTGGGCCAAAGAACCATGCAGGGGAAATCACATGATTCCCTGGTGGTCATATAGGTCCTCTGATGTGGATTTGTGTGTGTGTGTGTGTACATATACACACAGATTCCATGTGTGTAAGTGCAAACACACAAGAAGAGGACAACTTGTTGGAGGCAGGTTCTGTTGTTGTTTACCATCCCATTTCCCAGGCTAGCCAGACTGCAAGCTTCCAACAGGTTCTCTGCCTCCCCATAGATGTGCTAGGATTACAGATGCTTGCTACAGCAGACTAGCTTTTTACACACATACCAGGGATCTGAACTCAGGTCGTCATGTGTGTACCACAAGCGCATTATCCTGTTAGCCATTCCTAGCCCCTGAAACTGATTTTTAAAGCGTTGACAGGAGGGCCCCTCCCCCAACATTCACTATGTACACCGCAGGCACTCTGGGACTACGGCTGCTGCTTAGACCCAGTCTGGTTCCAGCAGAGAAGTGAGACACGCCTGACGACCCTCTCTGACAGCACGCTGGTCCAAGTCGATCAAGCCCAGGCAATGAGCTCCGTCTTCGGGACTTTGGTTCTGACTGCGGCCTTTGCAGCAGCCGTGCCCGCAGCACCACTGCTGTCCTGAGAGCCCCACTCCCAGTTATCCAGAGCTGCTAAGGCACAAACTCCAGGGTAGACTCAGAAACCTAGGTGTTTTTTTAAAGTTATTTTTATTTATTTATTTGAGAGCGACAGACAGAGAGAGAAAGAGGGAGACAGAGAGAGAGAAAGGGTGCGCCAGAGCCTCCAGCCACTACAAACGAACTCCAGACACATGCGCCCCCTTGTACATCTGGCTAACATGGGTCCTGGGGAATCGAGGTTTGAACCGGGGTCCTCAGGCTTCACAGGCGAGCGCTTAACCGCTAAGCCATCTCTCCAGCCCCAGAAACCTAGGTTTTGAACAACTGACAGTTCTAATTTACACAAAAGTTTTGAGAGCCACTTTTTCTGTCATTAATTTAGGTTATATATTTAACTCAATTGGTGGTGTCACATTACATGACATTATTAACAGCAGGAAACAAGGACGTCTTTTAATTTTTGCAGTTCTGGGGATTTAACCCAGGGCCTTGTGCATGGTAGGCAAGCGTTCTGCCACTGAGTTATACACCCAGCCTCAGGAGTACCTTTAAATCAACTTAAAAGTAGTCAAACAATGACTCTACCCGTCATATGCACCCTGACCATTAAATAAAGTATAAAAATACATCTTGCTTTTCAAATGCTGCCCAGATTGCAAGATCTTTGACAAAGGCAATTGTTTAAATGAAAATTAATACCATTTTCTTTAGAACTGGCCCCTCCCTGCTGACCCAGATCATAACTCATATTAATCAGCAATAATAAATGTCCTTCCAGAAAACTTCCAGAGCTGAACATAAAGAGACAGACCAATGAGTCACTCAGCACAAACAGAAAAATACATACTAAAACCTAAGAGCACGATTTCCCAACCCATGTGAGTTAGCCATCTGCGGGAAAACAGCTGGCTCACAGCACGACTTCCCTTGCCCTCCTGGTACTGTCCCGCTCTGGCCCCCGCAAGCCGGGACACTCCTGGCCCCCACTCTGCCGGGACAGGTGTGCTCAGGATCCCAGGGGCTTTCTGCGTCCCTGATTTCTGTCACATGGCGAAAAGAAGCATAGAGGGGGACAAAAACATTCCTCACCCTCAAACTTCCCCCAACCACAGCATAGGTGCTACAAGGGCCAAGATTAGCCCTGGAAAGAGTAAAGTCCATTGCATTCTGTAGCAACGACTCTTCAAACTAGACTGCAAGAAGGGGCTTTCAAAGTCCATGCCCGAGGCAGAGGCGTGGTGGGGAACAGGGCTATCTTGGGGGTTTAGACTGTTATCCTCCAGGCATGACATGGCCCTTGGCCCTTTTGTTAGCAGCCATGATCACCCAAAGGTGACCCGCACAAGACTGGGCCCACCAGCTTTCCGTCATGGAAGAGGGAGGGGCTAGTGAGGCCATGCCCCCCCCCAGGATTTAATTTGCACTTGAATATTTGTTAAGCTTGGAGTAGAAATGGACTACTAGTAAAGTTGTAATACCCAAGCTTGTGAGGCGTACGCCATGACACAGCAGTCTATCAATAAAAGACAACATATCTACCTTCTCTTACAGTGCAAAATTTCTACTCAGAACCTTGAACTTGGCTATCATATTCCTAGCATTCCCCACTTCTTCTACCTTGGTGTTTGCTATTTATCTCCCTCATTATTACTGAGTGAGTGTTCCTTTATCGATCAGAAAACGCACTTTCAACCCAACCCTACTACAGTGCTTTGGATATAAGTCTGCACTCAATAGGTTAATACCTGATAAAAATCATCTCATTACACCAGGACAGGGACTGTAAACCTATCTATCTATCTATCTATCTTTCTTTCTTTCTTTCTTTCTTTCTTTCTTTCTTTCCATCCTTCTTTCTTTCTTTCCTTCTTTCTCTCTCTCTTTCTACTTACCTACCCACCCACTCACCCTACCGTCTGCATTCAGACACCTGCAAAGGAACTCCAGACGCATGCACCACCTTGTGCACCTGGCTTACACGGGTACTGGGGAATTGAACCTGGGTCCTTAGGCTTCACAGGCAAATGCCTTAACTGCTAACCTCTCTCTCCAGCCTTAGAGATTGTATGTATTTTTAAAGGGAAAAGTTACCTATAATCCTACCCTCCCAAAGATAAGCATTTGTATGTATCCCTGTATTTTCCTTTCAGTCTGCCACTGGATTTTCCATGTATGTTTACACTTTGACATCACTGCAGCATGTCCGCAGTTACCTCTTAAAAGCAACGTGATCAGAGGCAGGGTACAGGGTCTAAAAGCATCAACCGAACACACACACACACACACACATGCACGCGCACTGGGTCAGGGCTCATTAGCAGGAGGATCATGATGTCTGGCTCATAAAGAGTCAGAGCATGAGCATGAATTTGTGCGCTCATCCCTGGAGAGAGGCACTGGAAGCTTCTCAGCCAGAAATAAGGAGAAATGAGCAGGTCATACCACAGCCCACGCTAGAAAGAGACTTTTGGTAGGAAGTGCTGGGACAGGGAAGAGTGGGGATGAGGAGCAGGTGTCGTCATAAGGAGCTCAGGGAGACAGTAACATGAGTGTACAGAATAGAATGTGTAACCAAGGGAAGAGGCAGGAAAGGCATGGTGTGTCCAGGTGACAACCAACAGTCCAAAGGAACCCTTGACTGAGTTACTCTTGCACAACCAGCCTGAAGCAGACAGAACTCGGTTCTGTTGTGGCTGGAGAAAAACTGACCCCAGACACTGCAATCAATCCAGATGCTGTCCTCTGCTCTCCCCTGCCTGGCGTGCAGCAAACGCCAGCTCCACCTACCCACGCAACGCTTATCTGGACATGATCTAGGTGGGAATCCATGAAAGGAAGACCTTGACCTCCAAGTTAGGAAACACTTTTGTGCTTTGCTAGGGAGAAGGGAGGGGGAAGTCCATGCAATGAAGCAAGAAGTTTAAAATAGAGAGCTGAATTTCTCCGCCTCCCCTGATGTTCACTGAGTTATATGTGGAAATGTGACCTTTCCACCTGGAAACCCCCAACAAAGCCCATATCCTGGACAGAATCATCTTGAAAGCAGCAGCATTCTCCCCAGGTGACCGTGACCAGCTGGGAAGCCGAGGCAACTGGAGCAGCAGGCACAGGTCCTCTTTTGGCCACATGACTGTCCTCTAATGTCAAGTTGCTGTGAGCTCGGCATGGTTGTGGAGACACAGCCCATAATGCCAGCACTCAGAGACCAAGGCACAAAGACTGAGAATACGAGACCAGCCTGGGCTATATAGAAAGACTTCAGGTTAAAAAACAAAGCGGGGTGTGGAGGTGGCTCAGCTGTTTAACGTCCTTGCTTGTAAAGCCAGGGTTCAATTTGCCAGTACCCATATAAGGTCTTGGCACACCCATACACTTTCACTCCTCACAAATAAGTGAAAATATTTTATAAAGAACAAAACTAAGCCAGGCATGGTGGCATAGGCCTTTAATCCCAGTACTTGGGAGACAGAGGTAGGAGGATTACTGTGAGTTCGAGGCCAGCCTGAGACGACATAGGTCAGCCTGGGCTAGAATGAGACCCTACCTGGGGGGGGGGGGGGAACAACTAGAAAGCAAAACAAAACAGACCAGTGGCGAAAGTAGTAGGGCACAGAGACACATGTCTAGAATCCAAGCACCTAGTAGGCTGAGTCAGGAAGAATGTCGTTCAAGACCAGCCTGGACTGCACAGCAAAAGTGTCTCAAAACAACAGAACAGAGCACGCAGTACAGAGCACTGCCTCGCATGGATGGATCCCTGGGTTCACTCCAATCCCCAGCACAGGGCAAAACCAACAACATAGGGTGGGGAGGCGTCCAAAGTTATACATAAATAGCCAACAAGGATATGGAAAAATGCTCCACAAATCACCAGGGAATGCACATCAGAAACAATGTGATGATCCGCACACCCATTAGGGTGGTTGTTCCTGAAATAACCAGACAGTGGCACATGTTGGCGGGGCAGTGGAGAAACTGGAGCCCTGGAGCACCGCCAGGAATGTACAGCTGCTATGGAAAGCAGTATGGAAGTGCCTCAAGAGATTAAAACCAGCCGGGCGTGGTGGCACACGCCTTTAATCCTAGAGGCAGAGGTAGGAGGATCACCATCAGTTCGAGGCCACCATGAGACTACAGAGTGAATTTCAGGGCAGCCTGAGCTAGAGTGAGTCCCTACCTTGAAAAAAAAATGATTAAAAACAGAAGCCCGTATGATCTAGCAATCCCATGTGTGGGCATATACCAAAAGAATCAAAAGCAAGATCTCAAAGAGCTGTACCCACGTTCACAAGAAGCATTATTCCCACAACCAAGAGGGGCACAGTGTGACTATCCTCATTAGGTGTGAGCAGAAACCAGATGTGGTGCAGACATACAACAGATTACATTTCAGCCTTAAAATGGGGAAACCTGTCAGGCTACCATGTGGATAAACCTGAGGATATTAAGTAAAACAAGCTAGGAACAAGGGCTGGAGAGATGGCATTGCTTGCAATGCCTGACAGCATGGGTTCGATTCCCCAGTACTCACATAATGCCATACTCTCAAAGTCAAGTGTGGTGGCTCACACCTTTAATCCCAGCACTCAGGATGCTGAGATAGGAGGATTGCCCTAGGCTACAGGGTGAGCTCCAAGCCAGCCAGGACTAGAGTGAGGCTCTACCTAAAATAAAACAAACAAACAAAAACTGACAAAGAAGGGCTGGAGAGATGGCTCTTAAGGTACTTACCTGCAAAGCCTAGTCACTCAAGGTTGAATTCCCCAGTACCCACATAAAGCTGGATGCACAAGGTAGCACATGCGTCTGGAGCTTGTTTGCAGTGGCTAGAGGCCCTGGCATGCCCATTCATTCATTTCAGATTCATTCTCTCTCTCTCTCTCTCTATTGATCTCCTTGCAAATAATAAAAATATTTTAAAAACAAAAACAAAGTTCAATAGCCTAACACCCTTGACCGGAACACTGCATGGACTCTACAACTAATCAGGCATTTCCAGTTATACATGGTTTTTCCTTTCCTTCAAGTGGCCAGAAACCACAAGTAGAATTGTTTACCACAATGTTGTTTTTTGTTTGCTTTTGTTTTCTGAGGTACAGGTCTCACTCTAGCCCAGGCTGACCTGGAATTCACTATGTAGTCTCAGGTTGGCCTCGAACTCACAGCGATCCTCCTACCTCAGTCTCCCTGGTGCTGAGATTAAAGGCGTGTGCGACCATGCCCAGCAAACAAACTCCAGACTCATGCACTGCTTTGTGCATCTGGCTTTACGTGGGTACTGGGGATTGGACCAGGGTTGTCAGGCATTGCAGGCAAGCACCTTAACTGTTGAGCCATCTTTCCAGCCCCTTCCTTTTTCTTTTTTCTTTTATTCTTTTTTTTTCAAAGCCAGCCTAGCATCAAACTCTCTGATCTTCCTATCTCAGGCTTCCAAGTACTGAGGTACCAGCATGGCCCACCATACCACTCAACTCCTGATGTGGCTTTGCTTACCTCGTGACTAGCAAGCAAAGCAACAGGCAATGAGGAAAGCTACAGAACCCTGTTTAGATGGTGGCAGCCGGGAAAGGTGAATGTGAGGAAGGAGGCCTGGTGCAAATGAAGACCTGAGATTCCAGTCTACCTTTCCCGGAGGTCTCACCACTTTGAAATATGAAACCCCAGCATTCCCAAGGTCTGTTCTCCATCGCATCTCTCTCTAGTTCTCTGAGATTTTCTGAGGGCTTGTGCTTTTGTCCAAGGGAGGCCCAAACGTGTGCAATACTGCCTCTTGTGGTATGAGGCAGTTACTGCTAGCCCATCTTACACAGCTGGAAACTGAGACAGGCACAGTACCCTAGAGGCTGCAACCCAAAGCCCAAATCTGCCCGTTTCTAATCTCCCGACCAGCAGCTCTGTTGCTGACCAGGACATATGCAGGCTGCTGTGGGTATCAGGCTTTTGGGCTCAGACTTCTAGTCTATAAAACAAGCACTAAATTAAGAACCTACTTTTTCGCCAGGCGTGGTAGAACACACCTTTGATCCTAGCACTCCAGAGGCAGGAGGAGGCTTACTGTGAGATGGAGGAGACCACCCTGAGACTACAGAGTATGTTCCAGGTCTAGAGTAAGACCCTACCTCAAAAACTGGGCTAGAAAGAGAGCTTAGCAGTTAAGACACTTGCCTACAAAGCCAAAGGACCCAGGTTCAATTCCCAGTACCCATGTAAGTTAGAGGCACAAGGTGACACATGTGTCTGGAGTTCATTTGCAGTGGCTTGTGGGCCCTGGTGCACTCATTCCCTTTTACTGTCTTCCACTCTCTTTTCTCTGAAATAAAAATGTGAACAGTTGCCGGGCATGGTGGCACACGCCTTTAATCCCAGCACTCGGGAGGCAGAGGATCACTGTGAGTTCGAGGCCACCCTGAAACTCCATAGTGAATTCCAGGTCAGCTTGGGCTAGAGTAAGACCCTACTTCGAAAAACCAACCAAACAAACAAACAAAAAAAAAAGTGAACAGTTGATACGTACATCTGAACAGTTATGCGTGAGTAGTGCTGCCGCGCTTGCTCAGCAGCAGAGGCTTGGAGGGTGACATCAATAACCCAAGGCAGTAAGCAGCACGCCACTAGGGGCAAAGAGAAGCCCTAGAGAAGCATCAGGAATAGAGAGGCTGACTGTGCCCGTGAGGAAAGAGGAGCAACGATGGCCTGACAGCCTGCCCCAAGTCTGCCAGTGCTAAAGCACGTGGGCTGGATGGGGCGTGGGGGAGGGGAGGGGAGCAGACAGTGAGCCGGAAGTGCTTTCTGGACAGCAGAAGTCGTCTCTGCAGTCGCCGGCTGAAGAATGAGGCGCAGCAGGGAGCGCAGACACTCCACACAGGATGTGCTGCAGGACCTCAGACCCGCCGTCAGTCCCTTCTCCCCACACCACGGGCAAGATGGCAATGTCCTCAGCCAAAATCCATGCCTCCCAGCTTCCTGGTGGCTACAGGTGGCCAGGGGACAGTGACATGCTAAAGGCCTGTTGTAGTAGTTTGAATGTGTGTCCCCTATAGACTCAGGTGCTGTGTTAAAGCTAGTCTCCAGCTGCGTGGCTGGCGGAGGTATGGGGGGACGGATCCTGGGGTCCAGCCCTAAGGTGTGGTTGGGGGAAGATCTGCTCTCCAGCCAAAAATGTATGCAGAGGCTTGGGCTCTGTCTGGTTCCCTGCTGTCTGCTGCCTATGCGTGCTTGCTGCTTTTGCTTTTCATGGGCTGTCTGGTCGTTTCTCTCTGCTTGGATGCATGGAAGCAGCTTCTCCCACCATTGGTGAAACTCTCCCCCTGGATCTGTAAGCTTGAATAAATCCTTTCCTTCCATCAGCTGGTCTGATTTGGACGTTCATCCCAGCAATGAGGAGCTATCCACACAGCTGTCCAGGAGGCTGTTTCTGGAGTTTTCCTCTCTGGGTAAGAGCTTTAAGGTTACTCCTTGATGCTTCTTTGCTCTGCTCAGAAATGGAAGGAAAGCTGACTGGGAGACACGTGGGTGGACGAAACAGAAAAGAAGGGCCCAGGCTGTCAATATCACCGAATGAGCTTTGCTCCACCATCGCGTAGGCTTCTTAGGAGAGACAAATTAGTCCCTCTTTGGTGACATCAGTGTGCAGTCAATCAGACATGATCCCTAAATGATCCAAACTTTGGTAACTGGAAGTGAGGCTCTGAAAAATGAGAGAACTGCAGGACAAAGGACACCTGAGCAGTGGAAGGTGAGGAGGAATCCAAACGGGTGGATGAAAATCCAGACGGGGACAGTGTGTGTGTGACCAAGGCGGCAGTGCTAGGGTTAATGAAAACTTTTCTAGTGTGGTGCATACTGGTTTCTCTGAAGAGTGATGAACTTGAACTCTTTTCCTTTTTATTAACAGTGACAAGAATAAATACCACATTGTGAAGGGAGGCATCCCCACCCCCCCAAGGCTTCTCATCTAAGGCCCCATTGAGGCCTCACAGGGCTGAAGGAGCCAACTGTGGCTATCCTGCACTCCAGCCCCAAACAAAAGCCTTGGCAGGGGAAAAGGCTGGCATCGGAAGGAAGAAGAAAACCCTTATCTCGGTCACTGTGGAAGATGCTGGTTCAAAATACAAGCCCAGAGCGGGCACTGAAGTGCCCACTGAGGCTGGATGTGACTTCTGGTGAGCCCTCCAGCTAAAGCACCCGACGGAATGCAAAAGCACATTCATTTCCTCAACACCCGGTGACAGCACTAGTCCCCTCTCCAATATAAAATGCATAGTTTGGTACTGACTGTTAGAGCCTAAGAGCTCTCTACTCATCCCCTGCCACCCTCCCCTACCAGCCTGGCTGTGTTAACCCTGGGACTGCCTCCCACTATGATGATGAGAAGGGAAGGTCACCTTCGCCAGCCCCTGCTCTCGGCACACCACCTGAGGCCCCTTCCTCGCAGAGTCGTTGCTCAGCTCTTCCCATAACACCCCTCCCTGACGGCACTCCTTCTCTCCTGGATCTCCTACTTCCCAGGTGACAGCATCTCTCCTTTCCTCCCCTCTCTTGCTCTGGTGCACACACCCCCTTTGTCTTCTCTTCTTCTCTTTTCCCCCTTTTTCCTCTCCCGTTATAGGCAAGTCTTAGGTCCAAGAAGCTGTCCGTTTTCGTCCTCCCTTGTGAACCCCAAAATCCAACACTAACCATTTTCAGAGTTGTGCACGTTTGTTACTACAGGGTTCCTACTTTGGGGAATGATGTTTACATCTTTCAGGGCTTAGGCAGCAAATATTTTCACTCGTATGGAAGTGTTACAACAAATGTACTTGGGAAAGTCCATTTAGTCAGCAGAATAATGTTCTCCTTTGGCTTTGTCTCTAGACTTTTTTTTACAAAGTCAAGAGCTCGCTAAATGTGCCAACAGTTGTAACCCTGGAGCCCCCAGCCTGTGCGCAGCGGGTACCCTTGGCTTCCCTGCCTCCAGCAGACACACGTTCCTTCACTCACATAAACGTAACGGACAGAAACCACTCCGCTAGGCAGAGTCAAATCCTGCCAAAGCCTTAGTTACTGGTAATGCCTAGTTTTAGTGTGCTCTCCTAGCAAGCCGGCCACTGTCACACAGCCCATTACTGTGTGAACACTGACTGCAGCGAGCACGCCAGCCCAAGCTGCTGATAATGCTCCTAACGTTGTGAACACTCCATTTCTGTGAGGAAGACACTGTCACAGAACAGCCACACCTCAGCTGTGTTGACTGAGCGCTGCGGGAGCCACGGAGTTATCATTTCATCTCCAGCCTCGTGTCTTAAGAGCTGGGCAGTGACACATGAGAACCTACGATGTAGAAACAAGGACACCAGATGCTGACGATGTGGCGGGGACAATCACAGTGGCTACTCTGACGAGTTCCATGCAAAGAAAGCAGGACTGTGTGGCTGCTTCGGCTGTAGAATGTATTTCTACTTTTCAATCCGTTGTTTGTTTTTAGATCAGAATAGGCCTTACCCTTTCCTGGCAGCCAAGGCCACCTGAAGGCTTCATCCAACAGTTCAATCCCCAGAATGAGACTTCTGGGGGGAGGAGGTGATGCAGAGCACCCTGTGTTTTCACAAGCCAAAGGGATTCTAGGACACACTGGGCTTCAAGATGGTTGGAAAAAAAAATCTGGCTCTTTGAAGATGCCACTAATCTGTGACCCTCGGGCTGGCTCCCAGGGGTGGGTGAGGACAAACTGTGGGAGCTCTGAGGGAGGCTTCCTGGCAACGTGGCTTCCCACGAGTGAGAGCGGCATGAGGAGCCAACACCCCCCACCCTGCGCATTTGCAGTCTGAAGCAGAAGACAGGCGAGGAAGGCCAGCTGGCAGGGAAACCTATGTTCCTCCCCCACATCAGCCTAACCATCCCAGCCTTGTTTTAACAGCTTCAAGTGCTCCCCAGTGCCTGCAGATTAAAAGTTTAAAGGTACAATTACGTATGGAGGTACACAACTCCAAGCCCAGCACTTGGGAAGTGAAGGCAGGAGAACCAGGAGTTCAAGGCCAGCTTCAGCTACACAGTGAAGCCTGGGCAGATCAAATCTCCAGCTTTGGAACTGAACAAAGACCTGGAGAGAGCAAAGTCCAAAAAGCTGAAGACCTGATTTGCCCTCGGGAGGCATAAGGACATAGGAGGAGGAGGAGGAGGAGGAATACTCTGCCATGCAAGTGCTAGAAGCAAGGTCATGGTCACTTGTGTCCCATTGTGAGAAAGCAGGGATCAACTCTAGTTAGGTATGTCCTGCTCCCAAAGCCTGCCTACCAAGAAGCAGGGGTCGGGTGATATCTTCCGATCACCTTTAAGCACTGGCCTCACCCAAAGTTTAAGGACTGGTTGTTCAAATGCTAGTGACCCACGAGGAAAAGGTAACTTGGTGCTAGCTTAGCAATGTTAACGAGCCTAAGAGCAGCAAGATGAGGTAAAGTCCTGTCATCCACTGCGGTGTGGCTGGCATCTGAAGGGACATGCCAAGAAGGCACCATGTGGAAAAATATCTTGCTACTTCAACTGACAAAATGTACACACAATCAGATCCTGGCCCCGCAGTAAATGCTTCCTCTCAGAACTGGTCGTCATTCCCCACAGAAAGGAAAGTTATATGAGAGGCGATTAAGAATCTTGCCAGTTATGGTAGCACATGCCTCTAGTCCTGGCTTGTGGAGGCTAAGGCAAGAGGATCCCAAGTTTAAGGCCAGTCTGGGCTGCACAGTGATATATCTTGTCTCAAAAAAGTAATTTTTAAAGAAGTCATGGGGTTTGTGTTAGCTGGAGACAAGTGTTTTCGGCCTCACTTTGCCCACGCCATAACACCCTACGGAGACAGAGAAACATCTGGAGCCGGAACTAGCTCCCTGGTCAGACACGTTGCGAATGGGTCATGAGTCACTATCATAACAAGGTCTCACAGAACACTGGGGAGAATAGGAAGCCAGCACACCTCCTTGGCTTGCAAAGAAACCAGGGCCATCAAGACAAGGGAGTCACACTGCCACCAAGTGGTGACAGTTTCTCCAGTCTCTCTCGAGGTCCACTGGTTGGCTGGTCTCAATGGCAGTAGCTATCAAAACTCTCAGTGGGGAGGGAACACCATGCCAACATCCCGCTCCATGCTCGTGACCTGGGCAGGTCTAGCTCGGACACTTTAACCCGTACCTGGGTGGGCTGAGAACGGAGCTCCATCAGTAGAGCTGCCTCGCACCCACAAAGCCCCGGGTTTGAGTCCCAGCACAAAGACAAAACAAAAGCAGGGAAAGTGGTTTATACCTATATTCTCAGCACTTAGGAAGGAAGATCAGAAGTTCAAGGCCATCCTCAGCTACGTAGCAAGTTCAAGGCCAGCCTGGGCTGCCAAGACTGTCTTGAAACAAAACAAAACAAAGGGCTGAGGAAATGGCTTAGTGGTTAAGGCATTTGCCTGCGAAACCTAAGGACCCTGGCTCAATTCCTCAGGACCCACGTAAGCCTGATGCACAAGGGGGTGCATGTGTCTGGAGTTCATTGTGCCCATTCTCTCTCTCTCAAATAAATAAATAAAATATTTAAAAAAAAAAAAAAAACAGTGAGGCATGGTGGCACATGGCTTTAATCTTAGCACTTGGGAGGCTGAGGTAGGAGGACTGCTATGAGTTCAAGGCCTCTAAGACTACAAACTTAATTCCAGGTCAGCCTGGGCTAGAGCAAGACCCTACCTCGAAAAAACAAAAACAAAACAAAACAACAAAAAATCCTGCTTAAAGCAAACAAAGAAACTCTCTTGTCTCAAAAAGGGTCCCAGATGGCTCAGTGGTAGAGCACTTGGCTAGCATGTGTGCAACCCTGTGTTCACGAAGAAAATAAGAACAACACTGGTACGTGAGATATAGTTGAGACGTGAATTCTTGGGAGATCCCAGAGTCTATCTGCAGAGACACAGGGCAGCTTCCTGAGAGGCCAGGACAGGACTAGCTGACCTGGACCTATCTGTCCTGACTGCTTCCTCGGAGCCCTCACTACTCAAAGTGGACCAGCCACGTGGAGAGGAGCTAAGGATGCACCAGAGCCACCAAATCAGAACCTGCCTTCTGACAAGACCCCACAGGACCCTGATCCCATGGTGAAATGCAACTCTGACCCACGGCTGATCAAGTGACTTGATCTGGGTGTGTTCACATCTTCATCTGGGGGCTGTGAGCACCTCCACCTGCCTGCCTATGGGAGGGTGCACGTGGGAGGCTCCAAAAGGCAGGAACACAGGCACAAGTACCACGCTCCTCCACACAAAGGCCAGTGAGTGTGCCACCAGCCGTGCCTCCAGGCGCATTCTTGAGCACACCAGCCTGCAACCACTTGGCCCTGGTTTGCTAGCACTCTCCTGAAACCACCTTTGATCCACTGAATACTTTACCAAGTACGGTCCTTTCCAATGCTCAGTGCTGCAAATTTTTCAGCCAGGGAATCCAAGGAGAGAGAGAGAACATGGCTTCCTGGGACAACAGCCACAGTGAGCACGACAAGCCCTGTGCTTGGCCTCTGAACCACCAGGCAGCTCCGTGTCCTGCTTCAGACCTGTGTTTGCTTCACTGTGAAAACACTTGCCTTGCCACGTGGCAGTAACACCTGCTCTCCTGCTTATCGTCTGTTTTCCCTGCCAGGCGGCCCCTGCTGCACAGCCAGCCCACTGTCTGAGAAGCAGGGAGCAACCCTTGCAGGCTTGAATTAGAATCAGGGCCTCTCAGACTTTGCTAATTTAAACTTCAAGGACTCACAAAACTCTGACTGGTCGCTGCTGAATGAAAGAGGGAACGGGCTAGGGCGCAGCCTAGTGGTGGAGCGCTTGCCTGCCAGGGTGAGTCCCTGAGCCCCAGCCCCAGCATGGGTGGGTGGCAGGGCAGACAAGACTTGGGGAGGTTTACCTTGGTCTCAGAGACAGTAAATTTCTAAATACAAAGTAACTTCTACCTCTTTCAGATAGATTTCTAGAATGTAAAATTTAGATTCTTAAAACTTAACTATTTCAGAGACGTGTACACAGAAATTGTCACACATGCCTAAATGCTAGGTTAATTTGGTCAGAGACAGTCCAGTCTAATCTCTCTATACCTCTAGCCTCAGTGCTGGACTTGGCATTTCTTTTTACACTATTTATTTTTTAATTTAAATTACGTTTTTGCTTGCAAGCAGAAAGAATGAACGGACAGACCAAGGCCTCCAGCTACTGCAAACAAACTCCAGAGGCACGTGCCACCTCGTGAGCACGTGAAGCATGTGGCTTTACATGGGTGCTGCGGAGTTGAACCTGGACTGAAAAGCTTTGCACGCAAGTGACTAACTGTGCAGCCACCTCCCCGGCCCTATATATGTTATATATATTTATATCATTGAAGCACACTCCTTATTTACTAATAGGCTTACTGCCAGGTTTTAGCTACTCTGTAAAACTTGGAGCCCCCAAATCACCCCCATTGTTTCCTTAGCAGCACCATCATCATGAAACCAATAGCATGATGGAAAAATGATTGGCGGCTTCTTTGAGCAGCCTTGCAGAGCTCAGTTCCTCCTCCTGGGCTCCTCAGGACCATGCCCGTTCCCCATAGAGTCTGCTGGGATCTGGGAGAAGGAGGAGGAGGAAGAGGAGAATGAAGCCTGGCTGTGAGATAGAGGAAGAATGACATACTTCACTGTGATGCGCAGGCTAGTGTGTGAGAGCAAAACCATCACGCTGCTTGCGGACCGCTCAAAGCAGCAGCTCCCCCGCAGGAAGGGGCCAGCAGAGGCGTGAGTCTGTGGTGTCCTCACGTGAGTGGCAACGAGGCAAGAGAAAGAGTGACCAGGAGCACAGAGAAACCTCCACATCGCCAGAGGTGACTGTATCCTGGAAATATCTGCATGGGTGACTTTTGTCACACTATGAATTTTTATTGTTATTATTTTGTTGTTTTGTTTTTCAAGGTAGTCTCACGCTGGCCTCAAACTCACAGCAATCCTCCTACCTCTGCCTCCCAAGTGTTGGGATTAAAGGCGTGCGCCACCATGCCTGGAAAATTTTGAATATTTAAAAAAATATACCAGTAATGGTATCATGTTCCCTTGTACCACTGTGGCAGTCCAAGTAGCTGGCTCTGGTTCACGGCTCCCTCTCGGGAGGACAGGTCTGGACACAGCCCAGGACGACGCCTGACCACCTGCGTGTCCCAGTGCCACCCCTGCTTCCGGGGGAGGGGGGAGGCGCCCTGAGTGACTCCTGAGTTCCTCCCTCAAGCACCTCTGGTCCTCCAGCGAAGAGGCCACTTCTCCACGTCCCTCCCAGTGGGAGGGCATCTCAGAGAGGAGGGCTCTCAGGGTCGGCCTTACCTTCATATCTGCTTGGGGAATCGCATGCCTTCTGTGGAGTGGCCACTCGGAGGAATATCTGTTGTCGCCATGAGTGTCGCCGGGTCTTCACGGGCGTCCCGTCGGAGTCACCCAGGGGGGCTGCTTTGGATTCCACATCCCTAAAATTGCCAAACAGTGGATTTAGGACTGACGAAGAGGTAGGTGTTAACGGTTTCTTTTTAGCTTGACTCCTTTTTTGAACAAAAGAACTAAATTGAGAATTATCTTCCTAAAGACATGGAACCTGAGAGCAACAGAGGCTGAGCTACTCTCCGGTGGCAAGCTCACACCCGTTTCGACTGCACAGGCACTAAGAAATAGGCTCCGTGACCAGTGGGTCTTTTGCCTCAATGTGACTATGAAACAATGCAGCTGCCTAGAAGGGGCGCTGTACCAGGACCCCAATCCACGCAAGCCTACCCGTGGGACTCTTCTCAGCACAGGCCTAAATCTCCGAGATTGCCATATAAGAAAGAAAGAAACGACATAGAACCACTGAAGGGAAAACCACGAGGTCACTTGCTGATGGCATGTGCTGCAATGCCTGGAGTCTAGAAACCACAGAGTGTAACTGCAGCACATACAAACCGTCTACTGATAGTTTTCTTCCCATTCACAGGACAGCAGGGGGGGGGGGGGCTTATATTTTACAGTCAAGTACATACCCACTGACACATCAGGCTTACTGAGCACAGAAACACGCTCACTGTCCAGAAACATTCTGCTCTTACAGAACAGGTGAGGACACTAAATATTCTGAAGGTGACATTGACAAAACAACTACTCAAAACTGTAAAACATGCTAGCTGCACAATGTAAAAAATGACATTCATTGAGAGAAAAGTACAGGAAAGGACACAATAGACTTAGCCAAAATCATTTTTAACAGTTAAAATCTCCTCATATGTCTAACAATTCAGCACTTACAACAGGTTTGATGTATCTAAAACAAGCCCTACCTTTTTGTGTTCATAAAGTCAGAGGTGTTATTTTCATCTACAGGAGCCAGAAATTTTAGAAAATTTGGCACAGAAGAGGAAGAATGCAGTTTTTTCCGCAGGGCGTTACGGTAGGAGATGCTAAGAGTTTGGTTTAAAAAAGAGTTTAGGATAAAGAAATATAAACACACTAAGTATAAAATATAAGCTTTAAGATAGAAACATTTTCACTCTAATGCCAAGAAAAGTAAGGTTGGTAAGAAATTAAAAGTCGCACATAAGTGAAATGTAACTTTCATGTGCAGCCACTAAAGATTCAATTTTAAATGAATGGCTCATTGGATTAAAGTTTTGACTCTTCCTTTCAAGCTGGAAAAAAATAACTTTTCAAAATTAATCAGGAAGTTTCTGATATGGCACAAACCGCCTTGTTCCCAAACACAGTTGTTAGCCTGTGCACATGCATGTGTGTTCACACGCTATGGTGGAGGGATGTGAAATTAAGTATGCCAAAAACAGTTCACCATCCAAACTTTTATATTAAAGAAAATTAATAACAAACAGAGTCACTTCAAATGACAGCTGAAAATAAAACGACCAAACACAAAGAAACCACACACAAGCAGTGACTGGGGCTTCCTGACCCGACAGCCCCCATGCAGCGGATACTCAGTGCGCTCTGGGCAGACAGACGACACTGAACTTGCCATGCGAGTGAGCTCACCTCTTCGGCACAGCATTCCCGCTGTTTTCTCCGCTGGAATTGTGTTTTAGGGACTTAAAAAAGTTTGGCGAGGAAGCAGAGGGGTTAAGACGAGGAGGAGGAGGGACGGGAGCTGCAGACTGACCTGAGCGATGCTTAGACTCGCTCCCAGGAGGATGGTCCACACTAGACAGCAGAAAGAGAAAGCTGGGGTTAGAGGGGACAGGGAGGCACCGCAGGGGCGGGGGGGGGGGGCAGAAATGGAAAGACAGCCTGGGCCTTGACTCATGATCGCCACGGGACCTCATCGGATGGAGGAGAACTTCTGCCCACTTCCCGTCTCAGCTCTTGCGGGCAAACGCAGCTCTCAGTGAAAACAGTACGAGGTTCGGTTCAGGTCCTCCTAGTCTAGGCTCCCAATCATACTTCTCTCTCTCCCCTTTCTGAGAACTGACAGGAACACTTTGAAAGAAAAAAGAAAGAAGGAAGGGAAGGAGGGAGGAAGGAGGAAAAACCCTAACTTTTAAAATACACATCCTTTCAAAATAAGCCACATCTGAATGTAATGTCCTGTTTCCTGTAGTTTAAGGAGAAAGTTTGCAAGGCAGAAAGAAAGCACAATGCACGCCTTTAATCCCAACACTCAGGAGGCAGAGGTAGGAGGATCGACGTGAGTTCGAGGCCACCCTGAGACTACATAGTGAATTCCAGGTCAGCCTGAACTAGAGTGAGACCCTACATCAAAAAACACACACAAAAAAAAAAAAAGAAAAAGAAAAGAAAAATAAATAAAGGAAATCACAACGACCATGCAGAAAATCAGTCACTCCCCTGCTGATGTCCAGCACGACCCATCACAAAGCTAGTTCTTAGGGTCACTATCAGTGCCACATGGTCCCTGGCCTGTGCTAATGTGACGGCAGACTTGGCACAGCACAGGAGCTCTTCAGGTAGGAACCATCCTCACCAAAAGCACCACACAGGGAGCGGAGGGGCACACAGCAGGGGGCAGAGAAGGAGCAGGGCGCAGGGTGCTAAGAAACGCAGAACATGCGTGAGACTGTGTGGGCAAGCGAACCGCGTCTCAGGGACGTCAACAGCTTCCAGCAGACATCACGTTTCTATGATCGCGGTTACGTGTGACTTCAAAGAACCAATCACAATTTCCAAGTGACTGAAAGCAAAGCTGACAGCTCTGGGATGTGGATCCAGTACTGTTCACACGTGTCACGTCTTCCCTCAGAATGCCTCACGTGGATCCAGGACTGTTCACACGTGTAATGTCTTCCCTCAGAACACCTCACATGGATCCAGACTGTTCACACGTGTCACGTCTTCCCTCAGAACGCCTCACGCGGATCCAGGACTCTTCACACGTGTCACGTCTTCCCTCAGAACGCCTCACGCGGATCCAGGACTCTTCACACGTGTCACGTCTTCCCTCAGAACGCCCCACGCGGATCCAGGACTGTTCACACGTGTCACGTCTTCCCTCAGAACGCCCCACGCGGATCCAGGACTGTTCACACGTGTCACGTCTTCCCTCAGAACGCCTCACGCGGATCCAGGACTGTTCACACGTGTCACGTCTTCCCTCAGAACGCCTCAGCGGATCCAGGACTGTTCACACGTGTCACATCTTCGGATCCAGGACTGTTCACACGTGTCACGTCTTCCCTCAGAACGCCTCACGCGGATCCAGGACTGTTCACACGTGTCACGTCTTCCCTCAGAACGCCTCACGCGGAGCCAGGACTGTTCACACGTGTCATGTCTTCCCTCAGAATGCCTCACGCGGATCCAGGACTGTTCACACGTGTCACGTCTTCGGATCCAGGACTGTTCACACGTGTCATGTCTTCCCTCAGAACGTCTCACGTGGAGCCAGGACTGTTCACACGTGTCACGTCTTCCCTCAGAACGCCTCACGCGGATCCAGGACTGTTCACACGTGTCACGTCTTCCCTCAGAACGCCTCACGCGGAGCCAGGACTGTTCACACGTGTCACGTCTTCCCTCAGAATGCCTCACGCGGATCCAGGACTGTTCACACGTGTCACGTCTTCGGATCCAGGACTGTTCACACGTGTCACGTCCTCCCTCAGAACGTCTCACGTGGAGCCAGGACTGTTCACACGTGTCACGTCTTCCCTCAGAACGCCTCACGCGGATCCAGGACTGTTCACATGTGTCACGTCTTCAGATCCAGGACTGTTCACACGTGTTACATCTTCCCTCAGAACGCCTCACGCGGATCCAGGACTGTTCACACATGTCACATCTTCCCTCAGAACGCCTCACGCAGAGCCAGGACTGTTCATGCATGTAATGTCTTCCCTCAGAACGCCTCACGTGGATCCAGGACTGTTCACACATGTCACATCTTCCCTCACAACGCCTCACGCAGAGCCAGGACTGTTCATGCGTGTAATGTCTTCCCTCAGAACGGCCCACGTGGATCCAGGACCGTTCACACGTGTCACGTCTTCCCTCAGAATACCTCATGTGGTTCCAGGACCATCCATGCATGTCACTTCTTCCCTATAAACATTTCAAACTGCACAAACTCACATGGCTGCACAGACCTCCCCTTTACCTGAGCATGAGCCACGTGAACACACATCTGTTGCCAGAAAGCAGCCACCATACACAGGCATGGCCTTTGCTCACAGTTAGGGGAGAGAATTTTAAAGTTACTTTCAAGATATTTCTGGGTCCATTTACAGTCCCTGGCATTTAGTATTAATTAATAAGGGACCCTGACAGGAACAAAGAAAACTGCTATCATATTGCTTGAACTTCTCTATAATGAGACTATTCTAATTGTTCCTTTGAAATAAAATGAGTAAATTTTATTAGCTGAATCTAAAGTTCTCATAGTGAAAGACTTTGGAAGTATAAACTCTGGATTCTGTCATACACAGCTGTCTAACAGAGGTGCCCAGGTTACAACTAGCTCAAGACAAAGACAGGCTGGTGGGTCCACCCTAGGCATCCCGGCACACCTGTCCACTCTGCTAGGGTGGACACTGTCCCCATCCAAGGTACCTCAGCTCTACTGAAATGAGGAAACTCCTCCACTAACCCACTTGCCACCTTCCCCAAGGCCAGAAGGCAAGTCCCAAAGTCAACAACTCATGCATTCAATGAGCATCATTCAAATACAAAAAGGCCCATTTTGGATCATGATCACCTGCTTCCCAACAACGCTGGAACCTGAGCATGCTGTGAGCCTCTCCTCTATCTACACACTCGCCAAGGGAGCCACAGCCTCCAGGTTTATCCTTTTTTCTTTTTCTTTTCTTTTTTCTTTGTTTTGTTTTGTTTTGTTTTGTTTTGTTTTTTTGAGGTTGGGTCTCACTCTAGCCCAGGCTGACCTGGATTCACCATATAGTCTCAGGCTAGCCTCAAACTCACAACAATCCTGCCTCTACCTTCCCAGTGTGAAAATTAAAGGTGTGTGCCACTATGCCCAGCTGAGTTTTATCTTTTTAAGCCAAGAGGAAAACCTTACTTGGGTTCTCTTTCACCCAATAAGCATACCCAGTAGGCACATACCTGATTAGTTATGCCCTTGCTTAGCCGGGTATGGTGGTGCATGCCTCTAATCCCAGTACTTGGAAGGCAGAGGTAGGAAGATTGCTATGAGTTCTAGACCAGCCTGAGACTACATAGAAAATCCCAGGTCATCCTGGGCTAGAGTAAAACCCTACCACAAAAAACAACAGCAACAAAATGATATGCCCTTGCTATTTACACAACAACTTTTATAGTTTAAAGGAATCTTACTTTCGTTCGTGAGGTGTCTCTGTGCTCACGGAGTGGTACCTCATAAGTTTTCTTTGAGAGACCCCTGGAGAGCTCTGGGCGGGTTCTGGAGGCGCCGGGCACGCCACGGGGAAATGACTCAGGGTGTTCGCCCGCCTTCGGAAGGCCTGCTGGGGTGACAGTGGAGTAATCTCTTCCATGGCGTGGCTCTCCGAGTCACTGGACAGGTCATCTGAAGAGCCAAGGAGCTTGAAGGAACACTCAGAGCTGGGCAAGGCCTCCTTGTCCCCCACGGACAGCTCCTGGCAGCGGACAAACAGCAGATTAGACGGACCAAGGTGGAATGCACAGGGCTGTCTAACAGAGGTGCCGGGTAACATTTAACGTGGGCATCCGGTGAGAATGCCACCTAGAGTCAACCAAAAAGTAAGGATACAAAGGCTCGTGAAATGCTGCTTCTAGGAGATAAAGCGCTAGTTTGCTAAAGAGTACAAACTACCCAAGGGCAAGCAAGATGGTCAGCATCATAATCCTAACTGTTCTAAGCCATGCTACAAATGGTCCCTCCCTAGAAGACAGAATTCTTTGCTGTGCATAAGAAGCAAGAGAGCTGTGTAACTAATTTCCTGTTTAAGCAACTTCATGTTCACCATATTTCAAGGCTCTTTCTGAATGTGATTTAAAGTTGATATTGAGCTTGGTTAAAAAAAAATTGGGGGGCTGGAGAGATGGCTTAGCAGTTAGGGTGGTTGCCTGTGAAGCTTAAGGACCCCATGTTTAACTCTCCAGATCCCACTTAAGCCAGATGCACAAAGGTGAGGCAAGTGCAAGGTGGCACATGCCCACTAGGTGGCGCAAGTGTCCAGCGTTTGAATGCAGTGGCTGAGGCCCTGGCACACCAATTCTCTCTCTCTCTCTGAGGCCTTGGCGCATCATCTCTCTCCCTCTTGCTCTCTCTAAAATAAAAATGAAAATAAAAATTTTTTTTTGAAACAGGTTCTCATGTATCCAAGGCTGGCCTCACACTTACCAGTGAGCTGAGGATAACCTCAAATTCCGGATCTTTCTGCCTCCACCTCTCAAGTGACATTCCTGATTTATGTGGTGCTAGGGCTGGAACCCTGTGCCTCATACTTGCTAAGTAAGCACTTTACCAACTCATCTAGTTCCAGCTTAAAAACCATATCCTATATTTGTTTTGTTTTTGCATGTGTACAATTGTGAGTTTGCACATACGTACATATACATGTTTGTGTGTGGACACGTGTGGAGGTCGCAGGTCTGTATCAGGTGTCTTCCTTAATCACTATCCACCTTATTTTTGAGCCAGTGAGCCCCAGAGGATCCCCCTCTCTGCTTCCCTCCCCAGTGCTAGCGCTAAAGGTGCACAGCACCACGCACAGCAGTATGTGGTGCTGGGGTCCACATGCAAGTCCCCATGCTTGCACAGCCAGCACTGTACCCACGGAGCCAACTCTCCAATCCCTCCTCCTATGTTCTTCTGGGAATATGGGAGGATGTTTCTCTATGTACTTATCAGGGCAACTCAGGGCCGAGCATTTAACTGCTTGCTACAACTCATTTTCCTCATCTGTAAGTACGGTAAAAGGACTGCACTACTGCAGAATTGAACAAGATAATATAACTTGAAATAATACTTTACACATTGTATGACATTATACTATGTTACTGTTTCATCCAGCACTCACTCTTTACCTAGTGCACCCACACCTCTTAGAAATCCTAACAAACCAGGCATGGTGATTCATGTCTATAACCCCAGTACTGGGAAGGCAGAGGCTGGATAATCACTAGTTTGAGAGCAGCCTAGACTTATAGTAAATTCAAGGTCTGAGCAAACCACATCACGAAGAAGATGACGACAAAACTAAAGGCTGAAAACATTGCTCATTGGTATAGCAACTGTCTAACATGAGCAAGACCCTGTCTTCAATCCCCAGCACAGAAGGAAGAGATAGGAGGGAAGGGGAGAGGAGGGGAGAGGGGAGGGGAGGGGAGGGGAGGGGAAGGGAAGGCAGGATGGACCACTCCAATATTGCAACACTGTAATATACTATGGTTTCAAGATGCATGCTTTTTCAGAGAATTTATCATTGCCATTCATGCAAACTAATGCTTAGCACTGTGTCCAGAACATGGCAGTGGTGTTTATACACATTTCTATTGAGAACTTTCCTGTGTGAGTATATTGCATACTGGTCATATTCCCATCGGGTTATACTCTTATGTTCCCTCTCCCCCACCCCCATTCCACTGAGGACCTCCTCAGTGGGGCCTCAGCATTCACTGCGAGGCCACGAGTACATCAGCCTCTGTGTGCGTGTCTGGGAATGGAGACGGGGGCAATGCCTCAAAATACATCTTCCCGTCTTGTGGTTCTTACATTCTTTATTTTTTAATCAAAAAATATAAAATAAGGGCTAGGGAGATGGCTCAATGGATTAAGTGCTTGCTGCTCAAGCTGGAGTACCCAATTTCTTTTCTTTTTTTTCTCCGAGGTAGGGTCTCACTCTGGCCCAGGCTGACCTGGAATTCACTATGTAGTCTCAGGGTGGCCTCGAACTCATGGCTATTCTCCTACCTCTGCCTCCCGAGTGCTAGGATTAAAGGCGTGCGCCACCACGCCTGGCTTAGGAGTACCCAATTTCGATCACCAGACCCCACCCATCAACAGCCAGAAGTCACTGGCTGACGCCGACAGTGAAATGGGAGGTAGAAACAGGACAGCGTCCAGGAAGCTGGTGGTGAGCGCAGCAGACGGCACGGCAAGAATCCAGAGGGGATCCTGCCGCAGTGAAGTGGAAAGGCGGGGACTGACCTGACAGTGATCCTCCAGCTCGCACACATGTGCTGTGGCACACGCACCCCCCACATAAACTTTCTCCTCCCCTCCATGACCGCATACATACTCAGAATAAACAGAAACTTCAAAAACATATAAAATGAGAGGGAGTGTATCAAGCTGCCTCTACTGACACTGCTACCAGGGTTAAATACATCAATATAAATAAAATTAAAGAAAATGAGTGCACCTAACAGTGGGTTGAAAAATCTAAGTTCTACCTGTTCACTTGATAAACAGATGTAGAACAGATATTGAGGATATCAAAAAAAAATTAAATTTGGAGCCAGGTGTGGTGGCACACAACTTTAATCCCAGCACTTGGGAGGCAGAGGTAGGAGGATTGCCATGAGTTCGAGGCCAGCCTTAGATTATATAGTGAATTCCAGGTCAGCCTGGGCTACAGTGAAACCCTATCTCGAAAAACCCCAAACATATGTCTTGTCTGCAGCTCCCAAGGCCCTGCCACTCTCCTCACTCTGGGGCCACTGGGTGTCTGTCCCCTCTCTCTACAGGTCTGTTCATCTGTATACAAGTAAGCTATAAACAACATTCCTACACCTGAAGCGAAGTGTGGGATACAATTAGATATGTGTATAGTTGTATTAGATGAAGGCCGGGTGACACTACATTCGGGTAGATTTTAGCTTAGAAATAAACCATACTAGAAGACAGGGACCAGAGTCTCGCTCTGCAAAGTGGGTCTGTTGGCAGCAGCAGCAGCATCACCTTGGCGCTGTGAAAAATCCAACATGTCACACTTGACCCTGAATCTGCACTTGAACCAGAATCCTGTCACAGATGCACGAGCATGAGAGAAACACTCACCTACAGTGTCTCAAACCACACCAGCTGGCGGCAACTTAGTGGCTTCTCAAAAGCATTTTGTGTGTGTGCCAGCATGTGACTGTGTTCACGTTTATGCGTATGAATGAGAACTACCTCGGGGGTTGCTTCTTGGGCGTCAGCCAGTGTTTTTGTTTGTTTTGAGGTGGGGTCTCTCACTGGCCTAGAACACGCCTAGCCAAGCAGGCTGGGAAGGCTAGCGGATGAGGCCCGGGGATCGGCTTGCCTTCACCTCCCTAGCGCTGGGACTAGCAGTGAGCATCATGACATGTGGGTTCCTTTTATGTTCTGGGGCCCAAACTCAGGTCTCATGCTTGCAAGGCAAGCATTTTATCAACTGAGCCACCTCCTCTGCCATGCCAGAGGATTTTAAAACAGAACAGGAGCTGGAGTGATGGCTCAGTGGTTAAGGCACTTGCTGCAAAACCACACCACCTGGGTTTGATTCCCCAGTACCCACGTAAAGCCAGATGCACAAAGTGGCACATTCATCTGGAGTTTGCAGCTTCTGGAGGCCCTGATGTGCCCATATTCTCCCTCTCTCTGGGCTTGCAAATAAAAATATTTTTGAGGTAGGGGGTCTCACTCTAGCTCAGGCTGACCTGGAATTCACTATGTAGTCTCAAGGTGGCCTCGAACTCATGGCAATCCTACTACCTCTGCCTCCCAAGTGCTGGGATTAAAGGCGTGCGCCACCACACCCGGCTAAAATATTTTTTTAATTATTTATTTATTTGTGAGAGAAAAGGAGAGATAAAGAATGAATGGGCGCACCAGCGCCTCCAGCCACTGCAAAAGAACTCCAGATGCATGAGCCATCATGTGCATCTGACTTACATGGTTACTGGGGAATCGAACCAGGGTTCTTAGGCTTTGCAGGCAAGTGTCACCACTAAACCATCTCTATAAATAAAAATTTAATGGGGGGAGGGAGGGCATTACCATGGGATATCGTTTATAAACATGGAAGTTGTTAATAAAAAATAAAATAATAATAATTTTAAAAGAACAGAAAATAATGCTAGCACAGGGCTGGAGAGATGACTTAGTGGTTAAGACACTTGCCTGTAAAGCCTAAGGACCCATGTTTGACTCTCCAGATCCCATGGTAGCCAGTGACACAAGCACACAAGGCTGCACATGTGCACAAGGTGGCACATGCATCTAGAGTTCCATTCCTGTGGCAGGAGGACTTGGTGCACCAATTCTCTCCCTTTCTCTCTTACTCTCTCACATCAAAAAGGCCAGTATGTTGGGCCTGCCTCAAAAATAAATAAATAAAACACTAGCATGTATGTTGCATATTATCCAGGGAATATTATTTAATTTTGTGTGGGCAGGTATGTGTGTTTATGAACTACATCACAGTGTTAAATGTATTTTTATTTGTTTTTGTGTGTGCACCTGTGTCTGTGTGAGGGAGCACACGGGTGTGTCTGGGGAGAACAGAGGTCCACCTCAGTTCGACTTGGTTGCCCTCCACCTTGTTACTGAGACAGGGCCTCTCACGGAACCATAGCTCACTGACTCAGCTCATCTAGCTAGCCAGCTTGTCCAGAGATCCACCCATATCTGCTCCTAAGTGCTGGAAACATAGACGTGTGATGTGGGTCGCCATGCCTGGCATTTACGGGGGCATTTTGTGGATCCAAAACCCAGGACTTATTTTTGCATGGCAGGTGCTTTATCCAGTCATCACCGCAGGCCTGTTAAATGCTTTTCTTACTGCTGTTTCTGACCTGAAAACTTTGAAATCCACATGTCTAGGAGGGATCTCAGACAAATATAAATCATTCCTGTGGTGAGGAGCTGGAATCCACAACATCCTCCTCCTGGTACCCGAGCACCAGACAGAAGAAGGAAGCTAAGCTGCCTCCTGAGCACCAGACCCCAGGCCAGTCTTGGTTGAGGCAACCAGGTTTAAAGATGCTTAAATGCCCACAAGCAGGACCTGAGAACAAGGACATTCACCCAGGTTTGTCACAAGGGAACTGTTAGTGACTCTTCACAGCTGTGCTAAGTGGCAGACAACAGGACTAAGCTTTACTGCTCGTTGTAACAAAACACTAATGTGTAGTCACAATTGTGGGGTCAGCCAGAGGACAAAGTCTCAGGTTCAGTTACACACTTTCCAAGTTCACAACCTCCCTTTTAAAGTTCTCTCAATTTTTCTTTTCTTTTGTTGTTGTTTTTTGAGGTAGGGTCTTACACTCTAGCCCAGTCTGACCTGGAATTCACTGTGCAGTCTCAGGTGGCCTCAAACTCATAGCAATCTTCCTAACTCTAGCTCTTGAGTGCTGGGATTAAAGGTGTGACCCACCATACCTGGAAAGTTCTCTCAATTTAAAAAATCTTTGTTACTGCAATATCTACTTGGGTGAGAAAACCATTGGTTGTATTGTTACATGCAAAGTCTTATTCATCTAAAATTGTGACCTCGATTTGTTGTTTATGGATCATGTTTATAAATTTTTATGGAAAACCTTTGTTATGGTAAAATTGCATGACTAGCCCTCCTGTGCCAGGAAGTCTAAAGCTGCACATTTTTATGACTGGAAGGATGAAGGTTTCTGCTCTTTCTCTTGGAGCCCAGTAGGTAACAAGACACACTGGCTGGTTTCTTGGATGTGTCACTGAAAAGAGAAATGTGCTTACTTTGCTGGTATTACTTAATGTGCTAGACAAGGAGCTGTCCAGGTCCACGCTGGCGGAATGTTCTTGAAGGCCTCTGGCTTTATTCCCCTGTATAAAGAAAAGGCAATTGAGTTAGGAGCCTGGAGACTTCGCAAAGGCACGAGCCATAGGTGGCATGATCTATGGAAACAAGCTTAGGAACAATGTGCACTAAGACCAGCGCATCTCTGTCATCTACAGAAGTACCACACCGACCTAAGTCCATAGCACCTTGTGGAGCAGTCACTGCAGGGCTGGTGGGCAGAAGGGGAGCACGCCTACTTGTCTATGAAGAGGGGCTATGTTCCAGCAAGCACACTCAAGAGCTCACAATCGGGCTGGAGAGGTCGCTTAGCAGTTAAGGCGCTTGCCTGAAAAGCCTAAGGACCCAGATTCGATTCTCCAGGTCCCACGCAAGCCAGATGTACAATGTGGCGCATGCATCTAGAGTTCATTTGCAGTGGCTAGAGGCCCTGGCGCTCCCATTCTCTCTCTGTGTCTCTGTGTCTATTATAATTTATAAATAAATTATACACACACACACACATACATACATACGTACATACTACATATATATTAAAAAAAAAAAAACAACTGCCAGGCATGGTGGCACACGCCTTTAATCCCAGAACTGGAGAGGCAGAGGTAGGAGGAATGTTTTGAGTTCAAGGACAGCCTGAGAATACATAGTGAATTCCACGTTAGCCTGGGCTAGAGCAAAACTCTACCTCAAAAAAACAAAACAAAAAAAAACTTTACAAAATCAGGAGGTGGGGGGGGGGTTGACCTATGGGTCAGACAGACTATAGGTCTCTGCTACAGGGACTTCCAGACACTTAAGAAAAGCAGCTGACAGTTGTTTTTCTAAATTGTCCCTAGTACCAGTGGAAAGAACGAAGCCACACCTTGGCACACTTAGTGTATGTCCTTTATAGGGAATACATAATGACAACCTCTTGGAAAGGAGAAAAAGAAATCCCATGGAGCAGAACACAGGAAAACAGAACTTCTGAGCACTCAGGAGGCTGAGGCAGGTGGATCAAGAGTTTGAGGCCAGCTTATGTTTCGCAGTATGAGTGTGATGCTATCTCAAAAATAAATGATTAAATTAAAATGTTGTCAATATTGTTCTAAGTCTGATGGGACAATAAAGATTCTACACTTGGAGCTGGAGAGACGGCTTAGTGGCTAAGGCACTTGCCTGTGAAGCCTAAGGACCCAGGTTCAATTCTCCAGGTCACATGTTATCCAGATGCACATCGTGGCAAATGCGTCTGGAGTTCGTTTGCAGTGGCAAGAGGCCCTGGTATGCCCATTCTCTCTCCCTCTCTCCCTCTGTCCTTCTGTATCTAATAATAAATAAATAAATAAATAAGTAAATAAATTAATAAATTAAATGATAAAAAATTAAAAAATATTTTCAAAAACAGACTCTACACATTTTTGATTTCACACTTGTCTAGTTTATGATGAACAGTAACACAATAAATGCATGGAACTAAGTCTTATGTTCTCTTTAAAAAACCATTTAGGGGGCTGGAGAGATGGCTTAGCGGTTAAGGCATTTGCCTGCGAAGCCAAAGGACCTCAGTTCAATCCCCCAGGACCCATATAAGCCAGATGCACAAAGTGCGCATGTGTCTGGAGTTTGTTTGCAGTGGCTGGAGGCCCTGGCACACCCATTCTCTCCCCCCCCCCGTTAAGTAAATAAATGGGTTTTTTTTTAAAAAATGCCAGGTGTGGTGGCGCACACCTTTAATCCTAGCACTTGGCAGGCAGAGGTAGGAGGATCACCATGAGTTCAAAGCCACCCTGAGACTACATAGTAAATTCCAGGTCAGCCTGAGCTAGAGTGAAACCCTACCTCGAAAAACAAAAACAAACAAAAATAAAGATTTAACGTAAATCAGAAAAATAATGCTACTTACCCGGGACAAAATGCTTTCCAAAGATTCTGTTAAAGATCTCTTTGCTTTGTTTTTCAGCATATCTAGTCTAAACCGAGTAGCACTGGGCGCTAACTCACTCCCAATATTCTCCGCTGCCATTTGCGGGATCTGAAAACAAGAATGAACAAAAAGCTAAGTCGATTAAGTGTCCCCTTCCCCATCTCCCCCCAATTCAGAGAATGAGTGTCTCTAGGACCACCTTTTGGAAGCAGGCCATCTTCTGAACCTGCCTGTGATCCCGCCTGCTCCTTCAGAGACATGGCTCCGGGTCCAGGAAACAATTTGCCTTGCGAGGAAAGCAGCCCGCAGCTGAGGGCTCAGCGCCCCTGGTCACACACCTGTCACGTGCCAACTGTGGCCGTGCACCAGTTTCCCACTTCCTCTGGGCTACAGTTTCCTCCAGTTTCTACTAATTGGGAACAACAATAATGTAATCACAACACTGTGCTGTGACACTAAAACAAGCAAAACTATAGAGAACGCTGTGCATAGTATCTAATACAATAATAGCTCTTGTGGGGGGTTTTCAAAACAAAGTAATACTTAACTTTTAGAGTGTCTCAGAGTAAGACAAATAATTATCAACTGAAAATTTCCATTCTTTCCATCCTACCTCCTTCATCCCTGTCTATGATCTGTCATCCTTTACTCCTCTACTGCTTCATTATCTCATTCCTCTCCACACCCCAGCTTCTCTCCCGCACAAAGCCCAACGCTCATGGAAGCCGCTCCAAGTTAAATAACCAGGACACCCTCGCTGCGCCAGCGCTTCTGCAGGTACACCGGATGCTATTCTCTCCCTGAAATGGTGCCAGCTCATAGGCCTGGTATCAGCACCCCCAGGCAGAAGTGGGGGATTCCTGACAACGCCCTGTGCAGGTGTTCAAAGGGCAGTGTCAGGAATCTTCCACTTCTCCCACTCTGACAGCTAGCCGAGAGTCTTTTGAAAAAGTATTTTACTTTATTTTATTTTTATTTGAGAAAAAGAGGGGGAGAAAGAGTAAGAATGGGTATGCCAGGCACTGCAAACGAACTCCAGATACATGTGCTACCTTGTGCATCCGGCTTAGTGGGGCCTGGAGAATCAAACCTGGGTCCTTTGGTTGTGCAGGCAAGAGCCTCAACCACTAAGCCATCTCTCTAGCCCCTGGGGTTCTCTTAATACAACTCCCCTAAGTCCTACTGCTAGAAAGCCTCTTTTAATTCTTTATTTTTTTTTTTCAAGGCATAAGAAAGAAAGACAAAGTTTGGATAAGAGCTACATTCTAACAAGGTAGGAAAACAAAAATCAAAGCAGTGGTGGTCTAGAGAGGGGGCAGAGAGGACTGGCTGGGAAAGGAACATGGGTTCCTTTCTGGTGTGACAGAGACACTCTCAGATTTTGTCAGGGGGTTTGGGCAACCTGATGGAAGTTCTCAAAACTAAGCAAAAGCTACACTTCACTGCTATATGTGAAATTTACTTCCAAAACATTGTAAGACATCCCTGAGAGCTAGGGTGTAGCTCAATGATCATTCTGACAAGAGCTAGGTAACTGTTCAATTTTATATATTTTATTCCTATGAGACTTAGAACGTATATGAAAACAATGCCTATTAGGTTAAAAGTTCCTCAAGACAGCAGAGACCTTGGGTTTGATTCCTAGCACTACAAAAACCAAGCAAACAAACACAACCCTTGAATTTTAGTTGATAAGATGTATGCCAACATGTTTGTACTCCTTGCTGGACAAGACACCTGACAAAATTCAGCTTGAGAGAGGAAAAAGATTTATTTCGGCTCACACGTTACACTCCACCATGATGGGGAAGGAATGGCGGCAGGAGCTCTAGGAAGCTGGTCATGTTAAGCCCTCGGGAGAAAGTGGGGAGCGAGCAATGAGCTCTCTCCAGGACCCTGGCCCAAGGAATGGTGCCATCCAAAGTTAAGGTGGGTCTTCCCACCTCAATTAACCAGATCAAGATGATGATCCCTCACAGACATGCACAGAGTATGCCCTAACCTGGATACCCCCTCACAGGCTGCCCTTGGTTGAGTGCTTTCTGCCAGCAATGGGGAGTTGACTGCAACACAGAGGGACAGCTAGGAGCTCCTGGCCAGCCAGGCTACAGCATGAGAACCAGTCTCAAGAAAGTTGTTGTGACCAGGTATGGTGGCACACACTTTTAATCCTAGAACTCGGGAGGCGAGGTAGGAGGATCACTATGAGTTTTGAGTTTGAGGCCATCCTGGAGACCACATAGTGGGTTCCAGGTCAGCCCAGGCTAAAGCAAGACCCTACCTCAAAAAAAAAAAAAAAAAAAAAGTTGTTGTGGACTGGATGAAATAATTCATGCAGAAATTAGACCTGCCTCTGATATATGGCAATTATCCAATTAGTATCAATGGATGTAATATTATTTCTTATACCACCTCTGTGAAATAGAAATTATATAAAATTGGGACTGGAGAGATGTCTTAGTGGTTAAGGCACTTGCCTGCAATGACAAAGGACCCAGGTTCAATTCCCCAGACCCACGTAAGCCAGATGCACAAGGGAGCACAGTGTCTGAGTTTGTTTGCAGCAACTGGAAGCCCTGGAGCACCCATCTCTCTCTCTCTCTCTATCTGCCTCTTTCTCTGTCTCCCAGATAAGTACACAAAAAATGTTTTTTTAAAAAGAAATTATATACAATTAGTTAAAACATGACACCTTCCAACTACATACAGGTACATATATGTACGTATATGTGTATATATGTGCATACGCATGTGCACGAGCACACAAACGCACAAACACACACACAGAGTAACTTGGAGGTCTTTCCCAAACTGACTCCTTTTAAGAGTTTTCAAATGGAAGTTTGTGTTCGTAACTGTGAAGAAACCTCACGGGGCATCCACGAAAGGGCTGGGAGACGGCTCCCGTCTCCCACACAAGCATGGGGACCCGAGCTAAGATCCCCAGAATTCCTGTCAAGGCCAGGCATGGGGGGGACTCCGGTAATCCCAGCCTTGTGGAGATGGAGACAGATGGATCACCAGAACAAGCTGGCCAGCCACACTAGCCAAACTGGTGAGCTCTGAGCTCCAGTGAGAGATCTTGTCTCAAAACGTCAGGTGGAGAGTGACTGTGGAAATCCATGACCTTGACCACCGACCTCCACGTACACACTCCCACACACATGCATGTGTACCTGCACACACATGTGCACACATACACATTGAGCATGCATCCACATAAGCATGCACACCACACACAAGCACAGAAAGAGAGAAGTTCTTGTCAAAGCCATGATTCCACCCGTGCAGGTTACAACGTAACACATTGCCAAAGGCTTTGGGAACTTTCAGGTGCAAGCAAAGGCCATGTGGCAGCAGACGACGCGGGCTGGTGAACCCCAGAGACGTCACTCCTTCTATGAAGCGGCTGCTGCTCAGAGCTCGTGAGGGTGCGTGGCCACACAGTGGGGCAAATTCTTTTTTTCCAAGGTAGGGTCTCACTCTCTGGCCCAGGCTGACTTGTGTAGTCTCAGGGTGGCCTCGAACTCACGAAGATCCTCCTACTTCTGCATCCCAGGTGCTGGGATTAAAGGCGTGCGCCACCACGCCTGGCTGGGGCAAGTTCTTTATAGATTCAGACATAAGCCTCCTGGACCTCAGGCTGGCGAGAACCCCTGGTGAATGTGTTGACGTGCCAGTCCCGACCGTGAGGCCTGGTCTTTTTCATATTAATTCTCTGATGACTGGAAAATGGGGCAACGTCATTAAGTCTATTTCTCCACCGGTCTGCTGATCTATGCCCAAATCTTAATGATGTTACCTAGCGTCCAAACACCTCCATTTGCGCTTAGGAGAAAGCTTTCCATCCACCAAACGTGCTTAATTTCCTTTGCTCTGGGTATGAATTATTTCAAAGTTCTAATTTCCTGTCAGAACATGCTAGACTGATTCAGAAAAAAAAAAAAATCAGAAAAGAGAAAAAAGATTGAGCCAAGAAGTGAAAAAGGAGTGAAAGAAAAGGGAAAGAAATGGATTGAGAACTCCCTGAAAACGTAGACTAAATGGGGCCGTCCACAAGTAAAAGGGTGGACCCAGAACCCCAAGGCCTTCCTACAGGAACATCTGGGAAGGGAGGGATGGCAAGAGGCTGAAAGCCACGGGCACTGATGATAAGCTGGCATCAGTCAGGCCACTGCTCCAGGACCTAGTTCAGCTAACGAGGTAAGAAAGGGAAACAAAACACAACTTCAGGCTCTATACAGCTCAGGAAGAGTAATGGCGCCCAAACCAGCTGGCCAGCAAATCAAATGAGAAGAGTGGCTAAGTGTGCGTCCAATGAGAAGAGTAAGAAGAGCGAAGCGTTCAGCTTCCTGGGCGGCGAGTGCCCGTGGGGAGAGAGGGGGCACAGGTCTGCACACTCACGTGCCTGGTGCCTTGGGAATCTGCATCTGGAACTGGTTTTAAAAGAAAAGGCAGCGCAGTTCTGGAAAGCTGAGGCACCTGGACACCCTTCCCTGATTTCATTTCCCTCTGGATTTTCTGGAGCAGTACGTTAGCAAATATAAGACACTCACAGATTGAAGCTATGAGCCATAAACTGACTTACAAGGATTCAAGAGAGTCTAATGGTATCCCACAAACAGCAAAGCTACATAAAGTCTGTGGACAGTAAAAGGTAAGAGAAAGCTGGGCGTGGTGATGCACGCCTTTAATGTTGGCACTTGGGAGGCAGAGGTAGGAGGATCGCTGTGAGGTCAAGACAAGAGGGAGACCGTACTTCCATCAACCAGGTGAAATTTAATGGGAGTTCTATACTGAAGAACACATAAGCCAGGCTTCCTAACAGTGAACCTGACATTCACATGGCACTTATATTACAAACAACTTTCACATACTTTATGAAATGCCAAAGGTATCTGAACAACATCATTCCAACTTTTCAAGAGTAAAGGACGGGGACAGACACCAGCTTCCCTCAGGTCACACAGCTTGTCGAGGCAGTGCCACGCTTGGCTTCTCCTGTGCTAGGGAACTGCTCAGATCAGAAAACTGGCCCCAGTCCTCAACAACGCAGACAGAAACTTCTCTCATCATCTTTTAAACATTTTATTTTATTTACAAGCAGAGAGAGAGAAAGTTGCAGAGAGAGAGAATGGACATGCCAGGGCCTCTAGCCACTGCAAACAAACGCAGCACATGCGCACTGTGGAATCAAACCCAGGTCATTAGGCCTGAAGGCCTTAACCACTGAGCCATCTCTCCAGCCCCTTCTCTCGTCATCGTTAAGCTCAACAAGTTCTCCGAAATTCATTGAGGTGCAAGAAATGAAAATAAAATGAGGGGGGAAAAGAGGCTTCAGCATTTCAGAAAATCCCAAGGCTTTCTTCATACAGTATTTTCGTAAAATCTGCAAGGAGAGGTTAAAACACAAAGTGTCATACCTGCTTCACGTCTCCAATGTGGATGTGGTCT
The DNA here is from genome assembly GCA_036346955.1 of Dipus sagitta. Lineage (NCBI taxonomy): Eukaryota > Metazoa > Chordata > Mammalia > Rodentia > Dipodidae > Dipus > Dipus sagitta. The sequence goes on along the minus strand of CM070781.1, from coordinate 35,321,106 downwards.
TTTTGTTTCTCTTCATATAGACATCTCAGAAAAGAAATAATCAATTCATTCTCTCGTTGCTCATTTCTTGGTCTCAATTTCTTTAAAAAAATCAGAAATAGGAAATGATACATTTAGTTTAAATTGTCAACAAACCTGCTAATCCATCCCTCTGTTAGTACAAACAGCCTTTACCAGCTAGCTAGTGCTTTTACCCATGGGTCTCACTAGGGGGCACCAGCAAATCGAATAGTGAAGGTAATTTTTAAAAAGGGACAGCCAGCCAAGCCTCTAGGCCAGATTTAGCAGCTGATCTCTAATGTCCTCTTACCCAAAATAAATTTTAACATCAGATAAAGGCAGTTGAAATATTTAATAAACAAACATTTTAAAAAGGGAAGGAAAAAAATACAGTCTATGTAAATACCCAAAGGTCAGAAGCCAGAATCAAGGCATATTTAAAAATTCTTAGGTCAGGGAACTGGAAAGAACATGTAACTGGATTCAAGGTCACAGGGTCACATGGCCAGTGTGTTCATCATGAGGCACTGTGTGGCAGACCCATGAAGCAGGCACTTCCGTACAAAATCTGGGGTCATGTTCTGCTCTCTCTAGCTCCCCCCACCCCACACTCCTTCCCCTTAATTTTTTGAATTCTCTCTAGGACTTTTAATTTGTAGACAGTGGCAAAACTCACTGCTCTAGAAGTCAGGACACGTGGGCTCCATACAGCCTTACTGACAGCAGCCACGTCATTTCATCCTAGCTTTCCCCTTCAGTAACATAAGTAGAGTACATGCTACCCCCCAGTTCCCATCATTTGAAATATCAGTAACTGTGCAGTTTCAAAGTACCATCTAATTTAACATTACTTTCCCTGAATGAGACAAAAACTCAATGAATTACCCTACAGATACACAAAATTTTGTCTGAAGCCATGAAAATGCATCCCTTGTCTTGACAGTTATCTGCAGCCCTGTTCCTCCTTTCTCCCTAGCTCCAAACATCTAGCCCGCACTCTAACAGAACCAGAGCGACAAGTGGATGAAGTCTGAGTAAATGCTACTTTTGGCAACTTTCCCCCAGCTAACTAAGGATCAATGGTATTACCCTCATGTCACCAGTGTTAAAAACAAAGTAACTTTAACCGAGACACAGACACTCTCTCCCTTAGAGGCAATGACCGTGTTCAAAGGCTGCTGCTGCTTTGCCGCAGGAAGACAGTGAGCGATGAGAGGGTTTGTCTTTATTCAGGCTCCCTGCACTTGCTCATTTCACACTTGGCTGTTCAATATTGTAGAACCCAGAATGGGCACTCCCAACCTGGACCTGGAGCCACAAATCTTGATACAAAATTTATATGACACGTCCACCAAATGGCTTTCTCCACAGTGTTGCCACTGACTGGGTCCTCAAAAAGCAAATGTGGTGGCCACGGACTGCCATGGCTGCTTAGTGTTTCCCGGCCCTTGAACACAACCTAATAGCCCACAGACCAAGAGCAGCTCTCACTCGTTACTGCTGGCAACGCAAAATAGTATACTCATGTTGGAAGGCAATATGGCAGGATTTTATTTTATTTCTGAAACAGGACCACGAAAACAAATCTTTCTGCTTCAACCTCCTAAGTGCAGGAATTATAGTCACGTACCGCCACACAAAGCTGGCACTTTCTTAAGAACTAAACATAATCTTACTTCACCTAGGGGGAGCTGCTATTGCTGCTTGGCTAAATGGATCTATTATGCCCACAAAATTGCTCTCTAAATATTTCTTTATGCCATGTATTAGTGCTGTGCTCACTTTTGGTTAGAGAAGCTTCTCTTTTAGATGGCAGTGACTAGTGCGGGCTGAGAAGTGACAGTAGAGTGTTCAGAGCTAAGTGAGACATTTGTATCACACCATCCAAACACAGGAACCACGGTGGAAAAAGCAGTGAAAAGAATGTTAAGAGCCAGTCTGGAGAGATTGCTTAGTGGTTAAGGCACTTGCCAGCAAAGGCCTAAGGACCCAGGTTCAATTCTCCACAACCCAAGTAAGCTAGACACATGGTGGCACATGCATCTGGAGTTCATTTGCAGTGGCTAGAGGCCCTGGCATGCCCATTCTCTCTCTCTCTCTCTCCTCCCTCCCTCCCTCCCTCCCTCCCTCCCTCCCTCCCCCCCTCCCTTCCTCCCCCCATCTCTCTGCCTGTAATAAATAAATAAATCAGAGGAAAAGAAAAGAACGTAAGAGCCAAAGGATGGAGAGGAGAGCTTTGGAACACTGTCTTCCAGACACAAAGTAGCCAGTGCCTTCCTGACCTCAGTGGTCGTCACTGCCTGCACAGACCTGCACAACGCTGTCCTGCATGACAGAGGAGGGCAACAATAGATAAATGAATAAGTAAAAGAGGGACTAGTTGGAAAGAAGGGCTTCAAAGGAGGGATATGGCGGAGGACAGAAACAGGAGGAGGAGGGAATGATCAGGGTACATTGTGCATATGGTGGTTGGCAATAAATTTATTTTTAAAAATGTGGGGGCTGGAGAGATGACTTCGTGATTAAGGCATTTGCCTGCAAAGCCAAAGGACCTTGGTTCGATTCCCCAGGACCCATGTAAGCCAGATGCACATGGAGGCGCATGCCTCTGGAGGCCCTGGCACACCCATTCTCTTTCTCCCTCTCTCTGCCTCTTTTTCTCTCTCTCTCTCTCTCTCTAAAATAAATAAATAAAAATAAAGTTTTTAAAAAATGTATCCTTACTATATGACTTGGCAATTATATCTTGCACTACGCATCTAGTGAGGTGAAAACTTAGGGTTACACATAACCCTGCACAAAGATGTTTATGGCAGCCTCACTCACAGCTGTTAACACTTGAGGGCTGGCAAGATGGCTCAGCAGTTAAAGGCGTTTGCTTCCCCAGGCACCTACACACAGCGGCACGTGGAGGACAACTGGACATTCTTCTATGACGTCTGCACAGGAACACAGGGGGAAGCCCACATGTGCATAAACTACATGCCACCCATACTGTAACCCTGAGCACACGCAGAAAGGTGGAGGATAACCGAGGACACCTGGCATGTGCAGAGTGACGTGGCCAAGAACACCATCTATGACAAGAAGCTGGCCCCGGGGCAAAGATGAGGGGAGTGTCCGCGCCCTAAGTCTCCACTTGCTTGAGGCATCTGTGCAGTGACAAAACACTGCTTCTTCACCAGAAACAGACCCAAGGGAAGTCACGTGAACGGGGCTGGCTAACCTCGCTTTGTGTTCCACCGTCAGCCCTCTCGTTCCCAACCAAGGCAGCAAGGAGCTCAGAGAGAGGAAAGGTTATCCTTCTCAACCTTGGACTGCCCGTGCAAGTATAGTTACTTTGTAAGAATTCAAGGGCTGGAAAGATGGCTTAGTGGCTAAGGCACTTGCCTGCAAAGCCTAAGGACCCAGGTTCGATTCCCCAGTACTCATGTAAGCCCAGGTTAGATTCCCCAGTACTCAAGTAAGCCATATGCACAAGGTGGCACATGTGTCTGGAGTTTGTTTGTGGTGGCTGGAAGCCCTGGAGGCATCCATTCTATCTACTCCACCCCTCCCCCCCCCATAAATAAATAAATAAAAAGAATAAAAGAATTCAATAATACACACACTTTTTAAATTTATATGCTTTTCTATTGTATTGTGCTGTACTGTACTGTATTGTACTGTATTGAAAAAAAAAAAAAACACAACACTCTATGTGGATCCTAGCTACAGATGATTGGACTTCTGTGTGAGTAGGAAGAAAACTCAGTAGCAAAGGCCAGTAAGCTAGAAAAGAGATATAAAGGAAGAGAAAAGAAGGGAGGGGGGTACTTAATAGGATGGCATTGTATATATGTAAAGTAGAAGAATAGATTAGGCCCAAGTGAGGTCAGGGGAAGAGATTGAGTAAAGGAAAGGTGGAGGGAGGGCTAATCAAAATCTAAGAGGATATAAATAAATCATATGGAAACCTACTTCTTTGGATAATGGAACACTTAGGAGCCGTAGATTGTTACTAGAAAACTTTCAGTGCCAGGGATGGGATACCTTCCAGTGAGTTATTGGCCTGGGAGGTCCCCGATGGCCCCAAAACATTATAGGCCATTGCTGAGGCCCTTGGTTTCCCACCAGGAATAGAAGGTAAGACCCTATTGCTGAAGACTCCACATACTTGGGCTGCAAGGCCACTGAGAAATCCTGCTGGAACTGAGCTGATAACCTCCTCCATGTAGACCAGCTGACAGAAAGCTGGAAGAAGCCATTCTGCATGCAGTTCAATGGGAGAGAGAGAAATCACCAGTGAAGATACTCAACAGTGAATACTGCAAGCCTTATATTTGGCCAGCCAAGCCAAATGAGCCAACAGGTGCAATAGTAGCACATCTGTCATGGTGGAAACCAACTGCCCTCTAATTGGACTGGAGGCCTGCTACATGGGAGGGAATGCATCCCTGATACTGAAAACCTACAACATGGGTAGTCATGAGCCCTAGGGGTGGAACATCTTCTGCTGTCTGGCTAAATGTATATACTATGCTTATCAAACTGCCCAGCACACACTTCTCTTAATGTTCATACCTATATATTAATGCTACTCTCACTTTTGGTTAGAGAACCTTCTCTTTTCAGATGGTAGTGATCTTGGGATGACTCAGAAGGCACTATGGTGCTGGGAAGCAGTGACAGAGTGCTCAGCATTGCAGCATCTCTATCACACCTTGCCAGGCTCAGGGTCCATTGCAGAAGAGGTGGCGGAAAAGATGGAAGAGCCAGAGGAAGGATAGGACTCCTTACAACATGCTCCTCCAGACACAAAATGGCCTGGATATCCATGACCTCACAGTGCCTGACACTACCTACACAAGACCATCATAATAAGAGGTAAAAGGAGCCAGGCGTGGTGGCACACGCCTTTGATCCCAGCACTCGGGAGGCAGAGGTAGGAGGATCGCCGTGAGTTCGAGGTCACCCTGAGGTTCCATAGTGAATTCCAGGTCAGCCTGGGCTAGAGTGAGACCCTACCTTGAAAAACCAAAAAAAAAAAAAAAGAGGTAAAAGATCATGACATCAAAATAAAAGAGAGACTGACTGAGAGGAGGGGATATGATGGAGAATGGAGTTTCAAAGGGGAAAGTGGGGGGAGGGAGGGCATTATTATGGGATATTGTTTACAATCGTGACAGTTAATTAAAAAAAATAATTAAAAAAGAAACACAACAAAGTAGGGCACGGTAGCTCACATCTTTAATCCCAGCACTCAGGATGCTGAGTGAGGTAGGAGGATCATTAGGAATTCAAGGCCAGCTCAGCTGGGGCTACAGAGTAAGTTCCAGGTCAACCTGAGACCTTGCCTCAAAATAAACTAATGCTTCCAAAAGTAACAAAACTAATTTTCTTGTTTCATTAATCTTATTTCTATAAGGGACTCAAGAAGTATTATAAAGGCAACTGAAAAATTCCCAACAATGATAATGACTATCAGAAGTCAGACAGTCTATAGTGTTCCAGAGGAAGCTACTCAAAAAAGATAAGGCTCCCTTGGATAATACACTACCAATACTCTTAACACATTATAATATAATGTTACATTAGAAATAATTTTAAAATCATGGGAAGTTGGACATAGTGGCACACAACTTTAACCCCAGCACTCAGGAGGCAAAGGTAGGAGGCTTGCTCTAAGTCTGAAGCTGGCTTGGGCTACATAGTGAGTTGCAGGTCACTCTGGGCTAGAGTGAGACTCAACCTCAAAACAAAATAAGAAAAGGTTTTTCTGACTATTGCTTTTTAAGAGAATTTAATTATTTAAGGGGAGCAGAGAGAGATAGAGAGAGAGAGAGAGAGAGAGAGAGAGAATAGGCGCACCAGGACCTCAGCCATTGGAAACAAACCCCAGAAACATGTGCTACCTTGTGCATCAGCCTTTCCTGAGTACTGGGGAACTGAACCTGGGTCCTTAGGCTTCGCAGCAAGCACCTTAAGCACTACGCCATCCCTCCAGCCCATTTGTTTTAACTTGTTAACCCTGTTGTTTAATGCTGAGCATGGTGGCACATATCTGTAACCCCAGCAATTAGAAGGCAAGAGGACAGCCAGAAGTTTGAGACTAGCCTGGTCTACATGGCAAAACTCTGTAGTGAGACTCGAGGAACAGGGAGTGAGGGAAGGGAGAAACAAGGGAGGGAGACAGGTAAGTAGGTAGGTAGGTCATCTATTTAATAAATCGCCATTGCCTACTGAATACGCATCTACTTGATTTATCTATTCAGTGTTGAATTAAACCATCCCTTGAAATCCACTCATCCCAATTAGAAGAGTCACAGTTTGAACTTGACTAGACCCACTTCAGCCCAAAAGCAACTCTTCATGCCAACACAGTCATTTGATTCGGGGCCACTTGGCTAACAGGAAACTGCATGGGTGCCCAGCCAGGCATGCTTCAAAGCGATGCACTTGCTACCCTAAGTCACGTGACACAAGAACCAGCCCACAGCTAACAAAGGAGTGTGGAGGGGTCACAAGTTCCTTTAGAATGGCAGGGCTAATGAGCCCAGCTGCTCACTGGCACCAAATTCTCACAGTGCCTAAGGCCAGCACCATCATCATGGTTGTAATTTACTTCTTTTTCTTTATGGATATACCGCACTTATTTCACATCACATTTTTTAAAATTTTTTTGTTTTTATTTATTTATTTGAGAGCAACAGAGAGAGAGAGAGAAAGAGGCAGAGAGAAAGAATGGGCGTGCCAGGGCCTCCAGCCACTGCAAATGAAGTCCAGACGCGTGCGCCCCCTTGTGCATCTATCTGGCTAACGTGGGTCCTGGGGAACTGAGCCTCGAACCAGGGTCCTTAAGCTTCACAGGCAAGCGCTTAGCCGCTAAGCCATCTCTCCAGCCCTCACATTACATTTTTATTTACAAAACACTGAATATGGCATGTATGTTTTAGTAATCATTTATCACTAATTTCAACAGCAGTCACATTTGCCTTATAAAATAACACACCCTCAGAGGCATTATTCAGAAACAATCTACTTCCCAGGAAAAGACTAGATGCCACCTTTTTCCTTAGAACCATTTTGCACTGTATGATTTCCAAACACATTAGTAGGAACTACTCTGCAGAAAGACACCAAACGCTGGGTTTATAAAATGCATTGGAAAAGTAGGGCGTGGTGGTACAAGCCTTTAATCTCAGCACTTGGGAGGCATAGGTAGGAGGATCTGGCTGTGAGTACAAGGCCAGTCTTGGAATACAGAGTGAGTTCCAGGTCAACCTGAGCTAGAGTAAGACCCTACCTCAGAAGAAAAAAAAAAAGGGTGTTTTGGAAGAACCAAGAGTGGTCATTAAGGAAATAACTCAGTGAGACCATCAATATGCCATCATAAAAGATAAATGTTAGCTGGGCGTGGTGGCACACACCTTTAATTCCAGCAGTTGGAAGGCAGAGGTAGGTGGATCACCATGAGTTCAAGGCCATCCTGAAACCACATAGTGAATTCCAGGTCAGCCTGAGCTAGAGTGAAACCCTAACCCCCCCCCCCAAAAAAAAAATCAATGCCAAATTCATATCATTATAAAAGTCATATTTGCAATGATGAAAGTGAGACGTGAGCTGGGTTTTCTAAGCCAGGGAACAATATGACTTCTTTTGATTCACAGGAAAAAAAAAAAAGACATATGTAAAATATAGCAGGGCTGGGAGTATTAGCTAAGTACTTTAAATTTTTTTAATATTTTTATTTATTTGCATGGAGGGAGACCGAGTATGGGCATGCTGGGGCTTCTTTTCACTGCGAACAAACCTCAGACACATGTGCCACTTTATGAATCTGGATACTGGGGAACTGAACCAGGGCCAGCAGGGTTTGAAAGTAAGTGCCTCTAACCACTGAACCACTTCCCTGGCCCTAGTACTTCTGGTTTATTATTTATTTATTTATTTTATTGGGTTTTTTGAGGTGGGATCTTGCTCTAGCCCAGGCTGACCAGGAATTCACTTGATAGTCTCAGGATGGCCTTGAAATCACGGTGATCCTCCCACCACGGCTGGCTTGTTTTGTTGTTTGTTTGGATGCAGGGTCTCACTCTAGTGCTGACCTGGAACTCAACTCTCTAGTTTCAGGGTGGCCTTGAACTCAGTGATCCTACCTCTACCTTCTGAGTGTTGGGAAAGGTGTGCACCACCGTGTCCAGCGACTTCTGCTTTTTAAGGGAACTTCTACCATCTGCTTTTCTCAAGTCTCTGCTCAACTGTGTTAGGTGTCTGAACACCTGCATGTTTAGATGGGGACACACATCGTTAGGAACTCTCCCTGCGGCAGAGGCCGTCTCTGAACCGCCCACACAGTCATCACCCTAAAGTGAGACCCACGTTAGGAAAGGGAGATCCACCCTCCACGCCTGCTGGAAGACCCTCCCCTAAGTGACTTGCACCTGTCTCAAGGGCTGTGCACTTAGAACTCTAAAGATTCTTTCAATAAAAAACAAAGTAGTGAGCCTGAAGTTAACTCAGTAAATAAAACATAAAAGCAGTTGAAAATTGTGAAAACAGCTCTCTAAACTAAGTGTGAAAGTTAAAAAAATATATATAACAGAGAGCTGGAGAGATGGTTCAGTGGTTAGAGGCACTTGGTTACAAATCCTGATGGCCTAGGTTCGATTCCCCAGTACCCACATAAAGCCAGATGTACAAAGTCGTGCATCAAACTAGCATTCGCTTGCAGCGGCAACAGGCCCTGGTGTGCCCGTTCTCAATCTCTCTCTCCTTATAAATAAAAATATATTTTAAAAAATAACCAGGCATGGTGGCACATGCCTTTGATCCCAACACTCGGGAGGCAGAGGTAGGAGAGTGGCTAAGAGTTCGAGGCCACCCTGAGACTACATAGTGAATTCCAAGTCAGCCTAAGCTACAGTGAAACCCTACCTCAAAGAACCAAAAATAAATAAGCAAATAAATAAATAAGACACACCCTCCTATTCTTTCTACAATGTATGCCAATCTTACTGCAGAAGGAGAGAGAAGAATCCTTTAATTCTTGCCTCCACAAAGGGCGACCTTAACAGTCCCTGCAGTGGCTTCAGTGTTTGGGTTCAATCACTCCTTGATCAGTAGAACCCACCCAGTCACTACTGACCTTCACACACACACACAAAAGATCTATTAATTTTCGGTCCCAATGTGCTCTCCTCCCTTGAAAGGTGCCAGGAAACCCCACATGGCCCCTGGCGGAGGCAAAGATGGAGTCTATGACGAGCTCATGAGGGATTCATGCCGAGCAGGGCTGCAGGCGTGGCGGCCCTCGCAGCCCCGTTTCCCCAGATCCACAACAGCTCCGCGCAAGGAGAGCGGAGCTCAGGCTTAATGCGGACAGCCGATGAACTTGCCTTTTGTGTGCGGCATTTCTGTTTTGGTTTGATTTGCTCTGATTTTTCAGCCTCAATATATTATGTAGCACTATACATAACATGACCAAAATTTGTTTTCAAAACTGGAAAGGAGGAATAATTGTGTTCAACCCCATGCATAAATGTCTCATATGACTCAAACTTGTGGCTGACCTGAAGTCCTGACTGGGACAGAGCTATTGGAGGTTCCCAGGGAGCACAGGAGACCATAGAGGCCTACAACCAGGTCTTCTGTCTTCCAGTTTATAACTTATCTTAGTCTAACACTGGAGAGAGAGAGATGCCCCTGTTTTCCCCATGTGAATCACGAAAGTCTGCCCAGGGGCTAGACAGATGGCTTACTGGTTAAGGCACTTGCCTGTGATGCCTAAGGACTCAGGTTCAATTCCCTAGTACCCGTGTAAGCCAGATGCACAAGGTGGCCCATGCATCTGGAATTCCTTTGCACTGGCTACAGCACCTGACATGCCCATTCTGTATCTGTCTCTTTCTTTCTCTCTCTCTCTCTCTCTCTGTCTCAAATAAATAAATAAGATATTTTTTTAAAAAGAAACTAAGGCCCTGGAGACATGTCTTAGCAGTTAAGCGCTTGCATGTGAAGCCTAAGGACCCCGGTTAGAGGCTCTATTCCCCAGAACCCATGTCAGCCAGATGCACAAGGGGGCGCACGCATCTAGAGTTTGTTTGCAGTGACTGGAGGCCCTGGTGCACCCATTCTCTCTCTATATATATCTGCTTCTTTCTCTCTCTGCCTGTCACTTTCAAGTAAATAAATAAAAATAAACAAAATTAAAAAAAATTAAAAAGAAAGTAAGTTTGCCCAACATGCATCTATATCTCCAATTTAGCCCCTCTAGGGGACCCCTGAAGCTTAAACCAACAGGGCTGAAGGCCCGCCCCAGGGCCGGGACAGTGAGACTCCACTCCTTGCACAGGACATTCGATCATGGTCTGCCTAGCTTTGTCGTCCTGCTGCAAAGTAACCAGAGTGTACTACTGTACCTGAACCTCCTCAAATATAGTTGCCTGCTCCTGATTGGTCAATGTGGTCAGGTGCTTCTGGAGTTCTAGTTTGGTTTTGGAAGAATTCATTCCTATTTGGGAGAAAGGAGAAAGACAAACGCCGTGAAGGTTAGGAGGTAGACAGAGACCACAACCTCACCCGCCCACTCCCGGCTGGCAAGGCTGAGTGCACATCTTCTCAAGAAACTGCCGTCCCTGTGCGCCGCACGATGGCAGACCAGGCACTGTACACTAACTACCTGATAAAGAGGATGCCATTATCCCCACGTCACAGTTGGAGCACTGAGGCTCAGAGGGTTCACACAGTTTCCAAACGTTGTATGCCCCCAACTATGAGTGTTTCCAAGTTACTTCAACACACTCTGAACATTCTCTTCAAAACTGATAAACATGGGCTGGAGAGATGGCTCACAGATTAAGAAGCTTGCCCACAAAGTCTAAGGACCCAGGTTTGATATCCCAGTACCCACGTAAAGCCAGAAGCACAAAGTGGTGCATGTGTCTGTCTGGAGTTCCCTTGCAGTGGCTGGAGGCCCTGGCATGCCCATTCTTATCACCCTCATTCTCTCTCAAATGTTTCTTTAAAAGATAAACACTTGTGGACATAAGAGAACATGAAAATGTTTCCTTAAGGAAAAGAAACATGTACTGTTTGAAAAGTGACTTACAATCTTGGGCTGGAGAGATGGCTTAGCGGTTAAGATGCTTGCCTGCAAAGTCAAAGGACCCAGGTTTGATTCCCCAGCACCCACGTAAGCCAGATGCACAAGGTGGTGCATGCGTCTGGAGTTCATTTGTAGTGCCTAGGGGCCCTGGTGTGCTCTTTCTCTCTCTCTCTCAAATAAATAAAATTTTTAAAGATTGGGGAAAAAATACTGACTTAATCTCCCTTGAATGCTATTTAAGGTTCCTTTCATATAAAGTTGATTTACATATCTAACAATTTTCCTTTCACCACTACATGTTTAATATAATCATAAGACTATTTCATTAATAGTACAAAGGGTTTTGAGGGAAATTTATGAAAATTACTATAGAAAATGATAGTGCTCATGAGAATCTCATACTTAAGAGGTTCCATTCCTACATGAAGACAGCTCAGGGCCTGTTTCGTCTGTTGTTGGGGTCCAGAGATAACTGTCACACAAGATGAGGAGACTGTGAGGGAAGGAATCTGCTGACACAACAGCCATGGACAAAGCCCGCTGCTGGTTCTTCCCTTCCAGGGGTGGCCTGCCTCCCACAGCCCCGTCTCCTCAACTTGTTCCTTCTATTCCAAGACAGCCTTCCTTCACCCACCACCAATACCATCTCCTGCCCTGAGCGGTGAGCCCCTGAGCAGGGGCCGGACTAAGCCTGGAGCCTGAGCAGCGCTCAGAGTGCCTCCATGACTGAGGAGGGCCGGCTCAGAAAACATGCCTTTACTAGAGTTTGCTGACAGCCACGGATGCCTGGTAACCCTGCAGGGTCAGGAGGCCCACCAGCAGCAAGTCTGCCCATCAGCGATGCTCCTCACTCCCTCCCAGCAGGCTGCAGGGCAGGAGGTACAAACTGTGCAGCCAGCTCCGCTTCTGGAAAGGCACCCTTTGTTTTTCTTTAGTTTTAACCCAAGATAACCAACCCTAAAACGCCAACATAAAAATAGCCAGTATTGAGCCGGGCATGGTGGCACACACCTTTAATCCCAGCACTCGGGAGGCAGAGGTAGGAGGACTGCCGTGAGTTCGAGGCCACCCTGAGACTCCATAGTGAATTCCAGGTCAGCCTGGACTAGAGCGAGACCCTACCTCAAAAAAAAAAAAAAAGCCAGTATTTCTGGAGTGACTTTTAGGCTATGTCGCTCAACAGTTTACAGTATTATTTCATTTAAGTCTCTAAATACTTGGAAGTTTTTATATTTAAATATATTTTATTTATTTATTTGAGAGAGAGACAGAGAAAGGTAGAGAGTGAGAGAGAGAATGGGCACACCAGGGACCTCCAGCCACTGCAAACAAACTCCAGATGCATGTGCTGCCTCCGTGTGCATCTGACTTACATGGGTCCTGGGGAATCAAACCTAGGTCCTTTGGCTTTGCAGGCAAAATGCCTTAACCGCTAAGCCATGTTCTCCAGCCCCAGGTGGTTTTTTAAAAAACTAATCCCTATGCATAGATGAAGCAACTGAGACACAATGAAGTCAAGCATTTGTCCAAAGCCATCCACTGAATACGGGAGTTAGAGTGTGAACCACATATGTCTGCCTCCAGTGGTCTCCACAGCCTCCCTTGATAAGCAGCGATAAATGACCTAACACACGGTGTCCCCAAGCAGAAGTGACTTCAGAGGTGGTAAGGTGCAGAAAGGGTTTGTCACAGTGCAGTTCATGAACTCTTCCAGCCAGCTGCCAGGGCACCAGTCGGGGACTCAGACATAAAAGTTTGAAGCAAGGAAGTGCTTCAAATTATGAATGAGATATCCTTCAAGGGCTAGAGAAATGGCTAGAGGTTAAGGTGCTTGACTGCAAAGCCAAAGAACCCGGGTTCAATTTCCCAAAACTCATCTAAGCCAGATGAACAAGGTAGTGCACACATCTGGAGTTATTTGCCGTGACTGGAGGACCTGGCCACCCATTCTCTCCTCTAGCTGCCTGCTCACCCCTCAATTAATAAATAAAAAAAATTAAATAAGCATTCAATAATCACTAACTAATAATCCTTCCCAAATACAGAAGGCTGTCTGTCTGACAGCAATGTAAACATAGCACTTGGAGATTCTGTATTGTCAGTGGGAACTTCTAAACTCTAAAGAGAGTGAGCGTCAGAGTAAAGATGACACTTCAGAGCCTCAGGTGAAATCATAAAACCACAGCCTCTTCTCACTTCAGAACAAACGCAGGGGTCCTCTGACCAGTTAGCCTGACTCCGTGCCTCAATATATCACGACCAGCCTGAGCACCTCCACACAGCAACCCCCCTCAGGGCTCCCTGTGATGCCAAATGGGTTTGAATTGGGGGCAGGAAGTATGGTAGGCAGAGTAGAAATGGGCAGCATCCCCATCGGCAGTGAGCGCCTGTGAGGCTGCCGAAGCTGGAAGGACGGCTGTTGAATGACCCTGCTCTGCCACAGGAAACCCGGCTGAGAAGAAAAGAAGCCGCAACTCAACTTGTTTCTCAGAGAAAGCATCATTACTTGTAGTCATTTCCAAAACACTCCTCAGCTTTAAAAGAAGCAGACGGCATTGAAATACCACAGCAGCTATGCGGCTTTACAGATCACACACAAAATCAGGGGCGTCCCACAGGCCATCAAGCATGAAGAGTGGCGGTCTGGTGTCACCGACACACAGTGTACTGAGTTCTATGGCCAACAGTCTAGAAGTCCTTCTTGTGGCCATGTCAATGGTCCTTCTGTGGGTTCTTGACCAGACCATAATCTCTTTACAAGAATACACGATATGAGCTGGATAGAGGGCTTAGCAGTTAAGACGCTTACCTGCAAAGCCTAAAGACCCAGATTTGATTCCCCAGGACCCAAATAAACCACAGGCACAAGATGGTGCATGCATCTGGAGTTCATTTACAGTGGCTGGAGGCCCTGACGCATCCATTCTTAAAAAAAAAAAAAAAGTACATGATGGGAAAGACGGGACGGCAAATCTGCCCATGAAATAATGAGCTCTCCTCTACTGAGGCAGCCCCCATAGGGCACTAGTGGCCCATTCCACAAGGCTTCCCACACGGAGGGGGAAGCATGACCTCCCCAGACTCCTAATGTCTCTGTGTAATCGCTGCGTTTTACATCAGTAGCACTTTGGGCCTCAGTTGGATTTTTATCAGGTAAAAGCTGAGTTGAATGATTCTACCCCCAAAGTATAGTGATCTCGGTCCTGATTAAACTTGTCAGCTGCAAGTTTGCTAAACACAGCTTTATCAAGTGGGACTCTGGCTGCCCTCCAGTTCCACAGATCACAATCTGCTTTATGTTCAAGGCCAAAGTCATTCCGGCTTCCGAACAAGCTCTTAAGGAACATGTCCATCATCATTTACCTTATCTTGACAGCCACCATGGAAAGGGTTAGCGAGCCTCTCAGCTGACATCGCCAGTTCAAGCAAAACTTCTCTCATTCCCAGATATATTTTGTATGCTGTCAGCATACAAAACAGGAACAGCATGAAAACAGCTCATGTATTAATCATGCTCATTTGAAGAGCACGGTCATGTCACAAATGAACCCTCCCAGGCCTAAAGATGTCAACTGTTGATTTATTTCATTTTAAAAGATAAACCAAATAGGGCTGAAGAGATGGCCGAGTGGTTAAGGCAATGGCCTACAAAGCCAAAGGACCTCTGTTTGATTCCTCAAGACCCATGTAAGGCAGATACACAAGGTGGCCCATGCATCTGGAGTTCATTTGCAGTGGCTGGAGGGCCTGGTCTGCCCATTCTCTCCCTCACTCTGCCTTGTTCTCCCCCTCAAATAAATAATAAAAATAAAATACTTTTTAAAAAATAAATGAAAGATGAACCAAATAAGAGTTACGATCACAATCATCATTTCAAAAAAAAAAAAAAGAGAGAAGGAAAGAAGGAAGAAAGGAGGGGAGCTGGAGAGATGGCTAAGCGGGTAAGTGCTTGCCTCTGAAGCCTAAAGACGGGTTCCAGGCTTGATTCCCCAGGACCAATATAAGCCAGATGCACAAGGTGGTGCATGCATCTGGATTTCATTTGCAATGGCTGGAGGCCCTGGTGCACCCATTCTCTCTCTGCCTCTTTCTCTCTGTCTGTCGCTCTCAAATAAATAAATGGAAATACAGGAAAAAAAAATTTTAAAACAAAGAAAATAAGCTTTGTTAGGGATATACAGAATTAGAATGCCTGCATACTGCAGCATAATCACTGCAGGAATGGTAGTTCCTTTAAAAAAAATAGACATGCAATTACCATATAACTCCTCGATTTCACATCTGAGTATGAACCCCAAGGAACCAGAAGCAGAATCTGGACAGGTATTTGTATACCAGTACTCATGGCATCAATATTCACAACAGCTCTAAGGTAAAAACAACCCAAATGTCCAATGGGGAATAAGTAGATGGTTGAAATTGATTACTATTCGGTTTTAAAATGAAATGAAATTCTGACACATAGTACACAAGTGAACTCAGAAGACAACATGCTAAGTGAAATGAACCAGAAAAAAGGTAGACAAAACCAATTTATTCAACTTATATAAGGTACCTAGGTTAATCAGTCAAAGAATAGAAAACAGAATGTTGGACGGCAGGCAACAGGGAAACTGAAAAAGAAGAGTATTCAAGGAGTGGCCATTACTAAAGATGAGCAAGTTTTGGAGATGGGTGGTGCTGTTGGTGGTTTACACAACACTGGAAATGGACTTAAGACCACTGAACTACACAAGCGTCTTTAAAAAAGGTTTGAATGGGACTGGAGAGATGGCTCAGCAGTTAAGGGGCTTGTCTGCAGAGTCTAACAACCCAGGTTTGATTCCTCAGTATTCATGTAGAGCCAGGTGCACAGTATTCATGTAAAGCCAGATGCATCTGGACTACCTCTGCAATGGCTGGAGGCCTTAGTATGCCCACTCTCTCCACATACCCTTTGCAGACATGAAAAAATATTTAAGGGGTTGCAAAGATGGCTTGGCGATTAAGGCGCTTGCCTGAAGAGTCTAAGGGCCGAGGTTCGATTCCCCAGTACCCATGTAGGCCAGATGCAAAGGTGGCACTTGTGTTCGTTTGCTGTGCCTAGAGAGCCCTGGTACACTCATTCTCTCTCTCTACCTGCCTCTCTTTCTCAAATAAATAAAACATTAAAAAAGCTTAAAACAAGGTTAAAATGGTACATTTAAAGTTTTTGCTACAATTATTTGGAAGTAAAGGAAGTTAGGTCTAATGTCAGTGGGGTTGTTCTTTATATGATTATAATTTCTAACAGGTATTCTAAATACATAAGCCCTCATCAAGTCTATCACTTGTTTTGCTTTTTTTAAACAATAACATGGGTAGTTTAAATCACATGGCATTCCCCAAATCTTGCCAAAACACTTCAGACATCCTCCTATAAATTGAACAAAATACACAATCAAGAAGAGAAACACAAACCTGTCACTTTGGGGATTCCCGCACAAGAACACCCAAACCACTCACCACTGTGTCCTTGTAGCCTGTGCTGCTCCCCACCCGGAAACTATCCTGCTGAGGGCTATGGTGACCCTCTAGTTTGCAATCATCGTGGAAGTCCCCTAGGTCTTACCTCACTAGGTCTCGCTGTGGTGGCCAATATGACTGACCTACCCCCCACACACACACCTTTGATCAATGTTTGCGGACATGTTTCCCTAACACCTCCACACCCTCAGAGTGTTTGGAGGGGAGACGGTGTGAAGGGACGTGGGTTCTTATCTTTGTCTTCAGAGAGCCCAGAAAAATCAACTGATGTACCCAAGACAAGAATCCACCTACAATCCCTGTGATTGACACAACCTGACAGTCAGAACCTTGCAACAAGCGCTCCCTCTAAGGCTTTCCCATGGGCATCTGTGCTGTAGCCTGCAAGGGGCCACACTCACCTTCTATCCTCTCGCAGAGCTTGTGCAGGCTCTGCAAGGGGCAGTCCTCACACAGCTGGGCTGGCGCCTTGGTCGTCTGCTGCACCGCGGCCACCGTGAACGCCTGCTTCAGAGTCATCATGATCTCGTCAACCTGAGAGAAGGTGGAGCCAGCAAATGTCAACTGGCCGTTAGCTGGACCAAAATGTTGGCAAATTCATGAAAGACTTAGCACAAACTGACAGAAAATAGTGGCAGTACCTGACAGACTATTGTTAGATACACTACCTGGAGATCAGATGATCTTTATTTGTATTTGTATTTATTTGCAAGCAGACAGAGAGAATGAGCATGCGACATGCTCTTGCAAATGCATATGCACTCTAGAATCATGCACCACTTTGTAAATCTGGCTGTACATGGGTACTGGGGAATCAAACCTAGACAGTTAGGCTTTGCAAGCAAGCACCTTTAACCACTGAACCATCTCCCCAGCCCTGGATTCATCAATATTAAAACAGGTAAGGTACAATGTGTGTGTGTGTGTGTGTGTGTGTGTATGAGAGAGACAGAGAGAGAGAGAGAGAACTTTTTGCTCTTTTTTTTTTTCCTTTTTGGTATTTCAAGGTAGGTTCTTACTCTAGTCCAGGCTGACCTAGAATTCACTCTGTACTCTCAGGGAGGCCTCGAACTCATCCTACCTCTGCCTCCCCAGTGCTGGATTGCAGGCATGCAGCATCATGCCCAGCTGAGTTTGATTTTTGAAGCAGGGTCTCACTCTAGTCCCATGCTGACCTGGAACTCACTTTGTAGCCCACGCTGGCCGTGAACTCATGGTGATCCTCCTATGTCAGCCTCTTGAGCGCTGGGATTAAAGAAATGTGCCACCACACACAACCAAAGTAAAAATATTTATACTAAGTAAAAAGCAAATGTCTCTGTCTGAAAGTGCAAAATGATTTTTGCTTTTAAATGTGTGTGTGTATATATGTGTGTGTGTGTGTGTGTGTGTGTGTGTTTGTTTATTTGTTTGTTTGTTTGTTTCCCAGAGACATGCGTTAGTGGTTAAGGCTCTTGCCTGTAAAGCCTCTTTTGACTCTCCAGATCCTTCATTAGCCAGATGCACAAAGGTGAGGCAAGTGCAAGGTCTCAAATTCCCGCCAGGTGGCACAAGCGTCTGGAGTTCGATTGCACCGGTTGAGGCCTGGTGTGCCAATTCTCTCTATGTATCTCTGTCTCTCTTAAAAGAATTATTGGCAGGCAGAGAGAGAAGAGAGACAGAGAGAATGGGCATGCCGGGGCTTCCGGCCGCAGCAAATGGACTCCAAATGCATGGGCTACTTTGTGCCTCTGACTTCACATGGGTACTGGGGAATCAAATTCAGGCTATTAGGCTCTGCAGGCAAGAGCATTAACCACTGAGCCATCTCTCTAGCCCCAATTTGTTTGTTCTTAAACTGAAAAAGGGGGTTTCACGATACAGCTCCAACTAGCCTTGAACTCGCCATGTAGCTGACCTGGAACTTGCAATCCTCCTGCCTCCACCTCCAGAGTTGTGGAAGCACAGGTATGGGCTACCACACTCAGCCGAAATGATTATCAAAATGCTACATCAGACAAGAAAGTGAATGGATCATGCTCTTCAAAAATAGTGAAAGTTTAAAATGAAAATTCTAACAAGCTTCAGATGCATCAGACAGCACTAATCATGACTGAATCATTAAAAGCAAATGATAACATGTCGGTGAGGACATGCAGTTGTGCTAAGTAGGACTGGAGTGCCTCCCAAGGTTGCCGTGTAAGAAGCGCCCATCCTCTCTTACCAGAGCCTCACTGGTGCACTGGAACACGTAACAGACGAAATGAAAGCCGCCGCCGCTGCCGCCCGAAGACTCCCGGCAGATGAAACCAAAGTGGTCCACGTGGCGGATGCCCTGTGGGAGGCAGGGGAAGAGGACAAGGGGGCTGAGTTCCATCCAGCAGAGACGCTGCTGCCAGAAATGCAACCTCAGAGGGACACAGCCTCATTTTACAGAACACCACGAGAACACTATTTTCTCCAGTAGTTTTAAATTTTTAAAAATCTACTATACAAAGATCAATCATAATAAAATGGATGTTTTTATTCCACACTGAGAACTAAGGTTTGAAAATGCAAGTTATTTTTTAGAGACAGTGAGAGCGAGAATGAGAGAGAGAGAGAGAGCTGGCACATCAGGGCCTCAGCCACTGTAACTGAACTCCAGGGGCTTGTGCCACCAGGTGCAACCTTGCACTTGCCTCGCCTTTATGCATCTCGCTTATGTGGGATCTGGACAGAAATCGAGCATGGGTCCTTAGGCTTCGCAGGCAAGTGTTTAAACCAATAAGCCATCTCTCCAGCCTGAAAATACAACTTGTAACACTCATTTTAGGACTAAAAAGTGGAGAAAAGCAGACAGAAATAATTTTTCAAGTTTTCTTGAGCATTAAAGAACTACCTAATAATCCGGGCGTGGTGGCGCACGCCTTTAGTTCCAGCACTCTGGAGGCAGAGGTGGAAGAATCATCATGAGTTCAAGGCTGCCCTGAGACTACATAGTAAGTTCCAGGTCAGCCTGGGGTAGAGTGAGACCCTACCTCGAAAAACCAAAAAGAAAAAAAAAAAAAAGAAGAAGAAGTACCTAAACAAAAAAACAGCCACAGATTAAGAAACACATCTAGGGCTGGAGAGATGGCTTAGCTGTTAAGGCATTTGCCTGCAAAGCCAAAGGATTCCAGTTTGATTCTCCTGGACCCACGTAAGCCAGATGCACAAGGGGGCACATGCATCTGGAGTTCACTGGCAGTGGCTGGAGGCCCTGGCATGCCCATTCTCTCTTTCTCAAATAAATAAATATGTTTAAAAATTAAAAAAAGAAACATATACATGAACAAACAAGCACATACAAGTCATATATATAAATATGCTAAAAAGAGACTTAAAACATGATTGTACTCTTAAAATAACTAACAAGTAAACACTAAAGTAAACTGACTTGAAAAAATTTTATGTATACTGAGTACAGAAGACTTTTAGGCATAGGATACTAAGGCCAAGGTTCTGCCTCAGGGTCCTAAGAGCTCTTTCTGATAAACAATAACAGACAGACTTGTTTTGAAGGCACTGGCCAAGAGAAGCAACCTAAATACAATGACATCCTTCCTATAAATGTTAATGCACCGAGGTCTTCTGACAGGCACCTTCATGGAGAAACATAATTTCTAGCTAATTGTATAAGCATACAAACTACTTCTTTAGGAAATAAGATTATCACACTCAGAAAAAGAAAATGTATAGCATTAATCTTTCAACATAAAAAGCAGCAAAAGAAGATCAAATTTCTGTGTACAATTTCACTTTCAAGCACAGCACATTTCAGTACATAACTGCTGGCATAGCTTGGATTTCACCATGTTCTCCAAGAGCAGACTAAGCATATAATTAAGCAAATTGAACAGAGAGAGTGACTTAGGGGAGTAGGATTTAGAAAAGCATCTTCTTTGAAGTTATAAAGGAGGAGTTCCCCCTTTAATTTATTTAAAACTTTAATTACGTCCTTAAAAATCATCCCCTCTTGGGCTGGAGGGATGGCTTAGCAGTTAAGGCATTTGCCTGCAAAGCAAAAGGACTCAGGTTTGATTCCCCAGTAACTATATTAGCCAGATGCACAAGGCAGCACATGCGTCTGGAATTGATTTGCAGTAATTGGAGGGCATGGTGCGCCAATTCTCAATCTCTCTCTCTTTTCTCTCCCCCCTTTCTCTCTGTCAAATAAATAAATAAATAACATTTTTAAAAAAATCATCCCTCTGATTTGTTACGTAGCTTACATTATAGACCACAAGTACTCAGATTCTCACTCTATCTCATTAGTTATAGAAATAAAAAGTCCGAGTTTGAAAAAGAAGAGTCAAAGACTAGTATAGGGATCTATTCTCTCGGGACAATCTGGTGGAACAGGCACAGCTCAACAGACTTGACAGATTCCTCCACAACCTGTCTATGGCAAGCACCTAGAGGATCCATTATTAATCCAGAATGTAGTAGACACTACATTCCAGGTAAAAGATCCTCAATGATAAGCACAACCTTTTGCACTTTAGGGAGAAAGAAATAATGGTGGTTGACATTTAAAACTATGAATTTCTGCTGGGTGTGCTGGCACATGCCTTTAATATCAGCACTTGAGAGGACTGCCATGAGTCGAGGCCACCCTGAGACTGCATAGTAAATTCCAGGTCAGCCTGGGCTAGAGTAAAACCCTACCTCAAATATATACATATATATATACATGACTTTCTATAAAGTAGAAAAGTATGCATGGTATATGTGTCAGTGTATGCACAACATGCATACAAGTATACCCCATGATGATAACGCAAGGCTTCACTACTAGTAACTGGAAAAGAAAGAAAGGCAGGTTTATTTTCTTCAGGGTGTAGGTGATTAAGAGCAAAATTCTTCCATTTCAACATTATTATTGGCCTTGATACACTAAGGGAGAAGTAAAAGAAAGACCACACACTGAGTACTTAAAACACATCCACGTGTCACACAACAGGACCTCCTCAGGGTGACAGATACGAAAAGACCCTGGACCACATCACGAACCTGTCTGCACGTACCTGAGAGCAAAAGGAGATCTCCTTGAAACTCTTCTCCAACGCTACTTTTTTGGTGTCAGGACTGATGAGGTAAACTTCTGATTGGCCAATCTAAAAAGACAAACAAACAGAAAACAAGCTAGCTTCTCATGAAAATTTAATTCGTTTTTATTATAGAGGTCAGGACCTATGAAAACACAAGGTGGTAGGCTCTTATGAAATTCTAACTGCTGGCTAGAGAGGTGGCTGAGTGGTTAAAGTGATTGCTTGCAAAGCCTGATGGCAAGGGTTCAATTCCCTAGTACCCAAGTAACGCCAGATATACAAAGTGGCGTAGGCACCTGGGCTTCATATGTAGTTGCAGGTGACCCCAGCATGCCCATCCTCACTCACTCACTCACTCTGTCTCTCCCTCCTTGTAAATAAATAAATAAATAAATAAATAAAAATATATTTTCAAAATTCTAACTATATCACTGTAGAAAATAACTTCAAGAGGTCATACTTTGTCACCGATTTCAGTTGACAAGGGGAAACTACAATACATTCACTTATATAAAACAGCAGGCTTCAGAGAGGAATAGGGCCAAATAAGTCAGTAGTAAGCCTCTCAGCCCAAGACCCTTTCAAAGGAAGTGAGGCTGGGCATGGCGGTGCACGCCGTTAATTCCAGCACTCAGGAGGCAGCTGTAGGAGGATGGCTGAGCTTCAGGCCAGCCTGGGACTACACAGTGAGTGTCAGATCAGCCTGGGCTAGAGTGAGACTCCACCTTGAAAACAAACAAAGAAACCAAAACAAACAAATAAATAAAAATTATATAGAAGGAAGTGAATTTTCTACTCATTTGTGAAAAAATAAAACTTTCAAAACACTTTCTAATCACCATGTTCATAACCCATCAGTGTTCTTAAATTACTGTCAAAATTACCATTTATACAGTGCAGACAGTGCGTTAGGCAAGTACAGCCGCTACTTATCGGACTTAAAAGTTGGAACGGCAGCTTGACTTAGCACCGACTTGATGTCGTGACACACACACAGCAGTGCAGTGCTACACTGCTCGGCCTTACTACCATCAGCGCGTGCACTATGGACGGCTGCCTCCCGGCCTCCAGACCTCCACACATTGGTGTTTCTATACGTGTTGGTTTCTACAGACTAATTTCTCTTCAGGAGCAAGAGGGCAGTGTCACACCCTACACCGTCACTAACTCAGTCCTTCGTGTCTTCTGAACTCTTTATACTCTGAAGTGGACTACAAATCAGAACACAAGCTGGTTGGAAGCTGGGGTGTAAATCTGGAGTAACTAATCATACTCTCAATAAAGAGCCCATAGGGCTGGAGAGTTGGCTCAGTTGTTTGCCTGCAATAACCAATGACCCTTGCTCGATTCCCCAGTACCTGAATACAGCCAGTGCTTACAGGCCGTGGTGCATCCATTCTCTCTGCTTGCAAACAAATAATTTTTTTTTTTTTTTGGTGGTAGTGGTAGGATCTCTTTCAAAAGTCTATAGTTCTGCTGTATCATCTACAAGTCACAGGTAGGCTTCAGGCTCAGAATACTTTTCTCTTCCAGTCCAGTCTGCAAAGATGACCTGGAGGCCTTTTATCCTTGTCCTTCCACAGAATTCAAGCATGATAAATACACACTCTCAACAGTAGTACCTTCCTAAAGTAGCCCGGACTGTGTCTCTCTGCAGTAAGAGCTGACTCAGTATTCCTCACTTTGGATATATTTCATCTTCATCTCATTATAGAGGTTGATGTTTTTAACCAACATAATGAAGATAATCCCACCCCCTTTTTTCTTGAGATAGGGTCTCTTTTTTTAAGATAGGCTGGTCCTAAGCTGGGCCTGGTAGTGTACACACCATTAACCCAGAATTTGGGAGACAAAGGTAGAAGGATCACTATGAGTTCCAGGCCAGTTTGGGGCCACAGAGTGAGTTCCAGGTCAGCCTGGGCTACAGTGAGACCCTACCTCGAAAAACAAAGATCAACTGGTCTCAAATTCACAATGTAGCTTAGAATGACCTTGAACTTCTGACCCTCCTGGACCATCATGAGCAGTTCTGCGTGGTGCTGGGGTTCCAACCAACAGTCCTTTTGCAGGCCCAGTACTCTTTTCTTTTTTTCTTAAGGAAATCTGAAAACCTCACAGCTGAGGAGCAAAGCATTTTTATTTAGTTGAGGCAGGGCTATCAAGACCCCATCAGAATTAAAGTCAGGTGAGGCTCCCGAGAGCCTTTGCACATCCATTCAACACTCTGTCCCTCAGCTCCATCTCTCGACACCTCTTACCTCCGTCCACCCTTCTCCACTCCACTGCTTTCGTAGTCCAAGCACCCACCTCTCGCCTGGAGTACTGCAACTGCTTCTGAGTCCTCCTACTTTTCCTCCCCCAAGGACGTCCTCAGCTCTGTAACCAAAGCCACTGCACGCTGCGTTTTAAACACTGCAGTGACTGTCCCATTGCTTTCAGAACTAACAGAAAATTCTGGCTGGGTGTGGTGGTGCACGCCTTTAATCCCAGTACTTGGGAGACAGACGTAGGAGGATTGCCACGAGTTTGAGGCCAGCCTGAGACTACACAGTGAGTTCCAGGTCAGCCTGGACTACAGCAAGGACTACTTGGAAAAGCAACAACAACAACAAATCTGGATGTAAGCCATGAAGTCACTGCTCCCCACAACCCGTCTCTACCCACCTATCCACTTCTTGGACAGTCATCTGGCCCTGTCCCTCAGCACGGAGCCACCTGAACACCTACCCACCAGCTGTGCTTCAGGCACTAGTGACAAAGGCAGTGAGAACACAGATGAAAACCTACACCTGTCATGGAGTCTAAAATTCTTAGGCTCCATGGAATACAGAGTATTTAACTTGTTTCTTTGTAATTAGAGTAAGAAGCAGGAATCAGGAGGTGGGGTGCTACTGACATTACTGACGTATCTCCATGGCATATTGCCCTCTCATCAGAGACCTAAGACGGTAAGGAGGCAAGACCCAGGACACCTGAAGGGGAGTCTGCCAAGCACAGCAGCCGAGCAACGGCTTCCGGGCCTCTCGAGCATCACGCTCCATCCCACCCTTCCTGCCTTCTCTCCTGCTGCTATCTGAACCCAGGACACCCCGCCAGCTGGCCACACTGACACCTCTGCTTGGTGAGACCTGCATCCTCACAGATGCCTCTCGCGGTTCCCTGGGTGTTCCGCAGCATCCTCTGGCTCCTCACAGAGCTCGCTGCAGTGGTAAGTGGATGGTCACTGCAGCCATCACTTGATGTCTGCCTTTCTGGAATCTAATGTCTACGCGGGCAGAGGCTGTTCCTGTCTTGCTCACTGCCGTGTTTCTAGCACGTTACCGTCCCACAGTAAGTGCCTGTAAATAAATACCCTGAGCAGCTAGCTCAATGACTCCCGAGTGTTTTGGAAAAAACAATATAGACCTCACATTAAAGCACAAGTCTCACGGCCAACAAACAGCATTGTCTAGCGTGCTGGGTCAACTGTGATAAAAGTGACGTCAGCCTTTTTCACTGACACATTGTCTGGATTTCAAACCCGCAGCCTTAACCGATGTGGCCAGCTTCCTTACTCCTCGGCCATTTTCCTGCCTGGGTTAAATACGAAAAGAGCTATTTTACATTTAAGTCAATTTTACTAGGTAGAGTCAGCAATAAGCCCAAGAGGCGGAGGAGGGCAGCGTGGAGAATCAGTTCCCGTGGGCAGAGCCCATCACTGCAAGGGGAGGTTGAGTCCTGTCAGTTCAGACCCAGGAAGTCCCAGAAGACAAGCCAGTCCAGAAAACCCTTCTAGTCAGCCACAAACCCCAACAGCAAGGCCAGCTGCCTCACCCATTTCCTTTCTGGTATTTGTCTATCAACTGAACAATTTCTTTGGAAAAAAAATTATTCTTCTGCTGGGGGCGGGGGCGATGGTGGTGGTGGGGAAAGAAACTAGTTAAATTAATATTCTAGTTTGGACATGTGTTTTAAATGTAAAGCTATCCAAATATCAAATTACTCTAATAAAAGGTAAATTGTTTATAAATTCATTAAAATATTCCTATCTAGAAAAAAAAATCTGCTGAAATTTAGAGGCATTGTTAAAAATCCCTTTTAGAACGATTTTGTGTAATTATTCTTTCCACATTGAAAAGGAATCTTTACAACCATGGACATGGTGGGGGGGATTAAAGTTACTCAAAAACGTTAAGAAGGATTCACTTAAGCTTTCTTCAGATGTGAGGGCTATAAATACCATATGTGAGGAATTACTGGCCATAACAATATGGATTCACCCATCACTGCAAAAGCATGTGCCAAGACTGTTGCATAAGACAGATTTCTCAGAGAGCCGGAGAGCAGAAAGCTTGACCAGTACTTTACCGTGAACAGCATAGTCCGATTTTCCTCCATGTCTGTCGGCTGCACGACACTGTGCCCGCTGATGAGGTGATTCTCGATGTCGCTCTCCTCGAAGGAGCTGAAGAAGGCCCTGCTGCGGAGGCCGGCGTCCTGGAAGTCCTTGCGGAAGGCCAGCGAGCGCAGGCCGGGCTGCGAGAAGGACTTGCGCATGGGCTTGTGGCCGGGCTCGGGGTGGGCATGCGGCTGGGGCGGTGCGGCCAGGTCCGCCCTGCGGCTGCAGCTCACGTGGCTGAACTTCTCCATGCACTCATCGATCAGGGCCGGAGGAGCTTTCTTGTGTCCCACTGTCACACGGCCACAGAAGAGCACCTCGAACTTCTTGGCGAAGGTGTCGTCGAACTCCGAGGGGCAGCGCAGCTCCTCCTGGCGGGCGATCTTCCCCGCCTGTCGGATGGAGCTGATGATCTCAGGCACCTGCGCAGGAGAGGGAGCCCAGCTCAGCACAGTGCTTCTTATGAGCACCCACACCGTGCTCTGGGCCCGTGCAGGAGGGGTGAACCTCCACACTGGCAGAAATGCTACCTTGCCCACCAGGCCCTCTGCTAGGCACCCACATGCCAGAAGTCCCCTACAGGGTGAAATGACCAGCCCAGAGTGCAGCTCGGTGAGCAAGCAGGCTTTGGTCTGTGAAGCAAAGGATCCTCTGGAGAAGTCACCTCCACAGAGGTTTGTCTCCAACATGCTTCACCAAAACATGCTGGATTATTCTAAGAATTGGAGGGCGTGCCCTTTGGAAAGTCTTCCTCAATAAGTGGTGAGATAAAGAAGACTGAAATGATCTTATCAAAACATATTTAAGCAGAGCGTGGTGACGCATACCTTTAATGACAGCACTCGGGAGGCAGAGGCAGGAGGATCGCGGGGAGTTCGAGGCCAGCCTGAGACTACACAGTGAATTCCATGTCAACCTGAGCTAAAGCGAAACACTACCTTGAAAAAAAAAGCATATTTAAAGCCTGGTGTGGTGGTCCAAGCCTTTAATCCCTGCACTATGGAGGATCACAGTCAGTTCAAGGCCACCCTGAGAATACATAGTGAATTCCAAGTCAACCTGAGCTGGAGTGAGACCCTACCTCAAAAAAGAAACAAAAAAATTAAGCCAAGCGTGGTGGCAGAGCCAGCCTAGACCTAGAAAGTCAAGTCATCCTGAGCTAGAGTAACACCCGACCTCGCTGGAATGGGGGGGTGGGGAGATGGAAACACTTTAAGTCACAGCATCGTTATTGTCTTCAAGGCAGCTCACAAGTTAGGACTGGGTCCTGTACTTCCTCGTGTTGAATACCACAAGAAAGTGAGGAGGTTTCAGCCAGGCAGTAAGGAACACACTGGGGCCTTTTCACAGGAAAAACCTTTGCTTTCTACTGTGAAAGGCATGATTGAAAGAACGTAGCCGGGCGTGGTGGCGCACGCCTTTAATCCCAGTGCTGAGGAGGCCAAGGTAGGAGGATCGCCATGAGTTCGAGGCCACCCTGAAACGACATGGTGAATTCAAGGTCAGCGTGAGCTAGATAGGAACCCTACCTCTTAAAAAAAGAAAAAAAAAAGAAAAGAATATAGCAAGCCAGACTTGAAGGCACACTCCTAAAATCCCAGCTGAAGTATGAGGACTGTCAAGCTTGAGGCCAGCCTGAACTACAGAGTGAGTTCCAGATCAGCCTGGGTTAGAGAATCTACCTCAAAACAAAACAGAAAAATACATAAATAAATAAATAATGCAGCAAAAATTAATGGAGGTGAAAAGGCCCAAGTGAGGTCAGGGGAAGAGATTGAGTATAGGAAAGGTGGAAGGAGGGCTAATCAGTATCTAAAAGGATATAAATAAATCATATGGAAACCTACTTTTTTGGACAATGGAACACCCAGGAGCCGTAGACTGTTACTAGAAAATTTTCAGTGCCAGGGATGGGATACCTTCCAGAGAGTTGTTGACCAGGGAGGACCCTGATGCCCCCAGAACACTATAGGCCATTGCTGAGGCCCTTGGTTTCCCACCAGGAGTAGATGGTAAGACCCTGTTGCTGAAGACTCCACATACTTGGGCTGCAAGGCCACTGAGAAATCCTGCTGGAACTGAGCTGATAACCTCCTCCATGTAGACCAGCTGACAGAAAGCTGGAAGAAGCCATTCTGCATGCAGTTCAATGGAGAAAGAGAAAACACCACTGAAGATACTCAGCAGTGGACACTGCAAGCCTTATATTTGGCCAGCCAGGCCAAATGAGCCAACAGGTGCAATAGTGGCACATCTATCATGGTGAAAACCAACTGCCCTCCAATTGGACTGGAGGATTGCTCCATGGGAGGGAATACATCCCTGATACTGAAAACTTAAAACAGGGGTAGTCATGAGCCCTAGGGGTGTAACGTCTGTTGCTATCTGGCTAAATGTATATACTATGCTCATCAAACTGCCCAGTAAGCACTTCTGTTAATGTTCATACCCATATATTAATGCTACTCTCACTTTTGGTGAACCTTCTCTTTTCAGATGGCAGTGACCTTGGGATGACTCAGAAGGCATTATGGTGCTAGAAAGAAGTGACAGGAGTGCTCAGCACTGCAATATCTCAATCATACCTTCCAAGGCTCAGGTCAGGGTCTATTGCAGAAGAGGTGGTGGAAAGAATGTAAGAGCCAAAAGAAGGGTAGGAATCCTTGCAACGTACTCCTCCAGACACAAAATGGCCTGGATATGCATGACCTCACAGTGCCTGACACTACCTACACAAGACCATCAGGAGGAAAAGATCATGACCTCAAAATAAAAGAGAGACTGATTCAGAGGGGGAGGGAATATGATGGAGTATTGAGTTTCAAAGGGAAAAGTGGGGGGAGGGAGGACATTACCATCGGATATTGTTTACAATCATGGAAGTTGTTAATAAAAAATTTTAAAAAGCAGCAAAGGGTCTCACCTGCTGCAGAATCATCCCCACCACTAGACTGCCTGGTGAGTGACAAGAGTCTCCCCAGCAGCACCAGAAACTGTCACGAATAAATACCTCTGCACTGCTTAGGTGACCAAGAGCCACAGCCCTCCCTCTAGTATTCACAGTTCATGGAAACAAGGCAGGTAAGAGTTTAATCTTCCATATGAAAGACCCAGTTAACCCAATTTTCCGTTTTTCTGTGTGCAGAACATCCACAGGCATTACAAAGGGGAAAACAAACCCTTTTCCAATTCAGGTGAAGGACAAATCATCAGGTACAGGAAAGAGAAAGGGATCTACGTGTTTAAAGCTTGCCTTTATTATGCAGGTTCAAGTGCAGGTGTAATATGTGTACAAAGGAGATAACTAAGGTTTTGAAATGTCCCAGTCAGGAGCTCGGCTCATACACAGGGTGGCTAAAGCTCCGGG
This sequence comes from Dipus sagitta, assembly GCA_036346955.1. NCBI lineage: Eukaryota > Metazoa > Chordata > Mammalia > Rodentia > Dipodidae > Dipus > Dipus sagitta. Next base: position 35,291,719 of record CM070781.1, on the reverse strand, counting down.
CACAGGGAAGGAATTAAGCAGGGTCCTGGAGAACTGGAACACTCAGGAGGAAATGACCAGGGGAGTGGAGCAATGTGACGCAAGGATGGTGTCTTTAAGACAGGGGAAGGCTCTAGAGTGCCTAAGGCACCTGCCTGCAAAACGACCCGGGGTTCAGTTCCCCAATACCCGCGTAGAGCCAGATGCACAAAGTGGCGCATACCTCAGCGCTGGAGGCCCCGGGACACCCATTCTCTCTGTGCCATTGCCCCTGTGTGCATGCGCACAGCCTGTGGGTTGTGCACTTCTGGCCTCCGTGTGCATGTGCATGGGATGTGCACATCTGCACACACATCATACCATATATGCTATACACACACGTCAAAAAGAACAGAAGGGGGGCTGGAGAGATGGCTTAGCGGTTAAGCGCTTGCCTGTGAAGCCTAAGGACCCCGGTTCGAGGCTCGATTCTCCAGGACCCATGTTAGCCAGATGCACAAGGGGGCGCACGCGTCTGGAGTTCGTTTGCAGTGGCTGGAAGCCCTGGCACGCCCATTCTCTCTCTCTCTCTCTCTGTCTCACTCTCAAATAAGTAAATAAAAGTGAACAAAAAATATTTAAAAAAAAAAAAAAAAGAACAGAAGGGATGTCAATATTAACCCCAACAGAAACAGAACCGAAAAGGGCCCGTACGATCTCTAAAAACGTACTTCAAGTGACAATCTTTCCTGCAGAAGGACTGACCGACCCTCCTAGACTAATAGACTGAGGTCACTAGAGTTCATGGCTCTGACAGGATCTGGTACTTAGTTCAATGAGAGTGGTAACATCTGCGTCATCTGTTTGCAGATAAGCAGATAAAATTAATCAGAACTTAAACACAGCAAAATAACCTGAAAGGGTTTTACTTGAATCAACTCAACAAGGGTTTGATTTTCATTCCAGATACTATATGAACCTCCACAAAAAGGTTAGATAATTAAGATCAACTACCAACAACTAACCAAAAAGCAACCCTATGAAGACACAGAAATCCGGGCTGGGTGTGTTGCACAGTGGTACACCACAACACATGCAATGCCCTGGGTACAACTCTTTGTACCACCACCAAACTCCTGTTTGGTCAATCAACTCTGCTATATACTAAAGCACAGTGTGCTTATGTGTACATCTGCACGTTGTCCACAGGTAAAATAAGCTTCTGTAGAATTCCCATGATAACCAACACAGTCAAGGACGGCTTTTTCTAAACAACCCGCATCTGTCGCACACACAGGACAGGATGGCAGCTCTGGCACAGGCTGAACTGAACAGTTTTATAAAGTGCAAGGAAGGTGATACTCCTAGAGTATCAGAAAATATTCGTTTCTGTAAATAAAAATCCTTCTTTAAGCATTTGGGTCAGCTTTCTTTTAAGGATTTGGGGAATTTAAGGGATTATGCACATACTGCAAGTGTAATTTTCTTTGTGAGGATTTAGGAGAGAGCTCCTGAAACAACCTGAGAACAAAAAAGTCATTTTAGATTGCCCTGACAGTCTTGTTTTGCTGCCAACACAATATTAAATGGTATTTGTACTTAAATCTAGCAGTTGTCCCTGTTAGGTAACACTGAGTCATTGCAATCCTGCCGGAGCATGGCGGGACACAGTGGGCTTCATCCCTGCAGAAGCGCCTTCCCCATCACGAGGCGTTAAGGAAGGTACATGCTGCGACCACAAACACGTCTATTCAGCATACGTACTTTCCAAGAGGAACCACTTGTACTTTGCTATTGATGATGGTAATTAGTGGCTATTTGGTCATTGGTCATAAGTCAAAAGGGGGCAAAAACTCAATTAAACCAAGTTTTTCCTTATTCAACCTTCCATGCTTTGAATTTCATATCAAAAAGAATATTGTACCAGTGGCCCAGTATTATTATTTTAAATATTCTATTTATTTATTTGCAAGCAGGGAGAGGGAAGAAGAAAGAGAGGGAGGGAGAGAGAGAGAAAATGGGTACTCCAGGGCCTCTAGCGGCTGCAAACGAACTCCAGATGCATGTGCCACTTTGTGTATCTGGCTTTACTTGGGCACTGAGGAATCAAACCCAGGTCATTAAGCTTTGCAAGTAAGCACCTTAACCACTCAGCCCAACAATTATTATGAATGAGAAAAAATAATCTTCTATCACTATCCAGATACAACACATGTGGCCATTTGTGGTCCATACCAGCTTGGCCTCACAGGCTAGACTCAAGCATGAAGGTGACGAACACACCGCCCTCAGGAGACACAGTCTAGGCAGTCAGAGACACAGGGAGACATGTGATTCCCAGCAGGACAGGATGGATGCGACAACACAGACACGTGCACAGCCACCATCTGCATGCACCCGAGGCTGCCCTGGCAGCCGCTTCTCAGGGTGCGCTGCCGCTGCAGCGCCTGCGCCGTGCTGACAGTGAACCGGGGACGGGCACGCTCCACCTGTCAGGAGCTGGTAAACCCGCAGACTTCTACACACAGACCAGTCATATTCCAAAAGACCTGTTTGAAAAGTTCACTACTGGCCACTACATCAACACCTTTCTACAAGCTTTCAAAGTAAGACAACCCAGAGAAGTAAGTTAAAGGCTTCAGGAGCTAAGAAAAGAGGGTGGGAGAAGGGATGGAACAAGATGTAAAAGACGCACTTATGAAGGGAAGAAGCTGGGGCTACAGGTGCGGCTCAAAACATTAAAATTATTCAGCGTGGCTTCTACAAATCAGAATACTGGGCTGGAGAGATGCCTTAACAGTTAAGATGCTTGCATGCAAAGCCTAAGGAACCAGGTTCGGCTCCCCAGAACCCACATAAGCCAGATGGATAAGGTCGCACATACACATAAGATGGCACACATGTACAGAGTGTGATTTCAGTGGCTAGAGGCACTGGCGTGCCAACTCTTTCTTGCTCTCTTTTTCTCTCCTTCTTGCTCTCATAAATAAATAAGTGTCAGAACACTGGTCAGTGGCATCAACAATGACAAAACTCACAGGTGTGCTGAAACCCTGAGACCTGGATGAAAACGTGGGTCCTCAGAGTCTAACAACCTTTCTCCCTGAAAGCACCAACTGAAATGTGGCTGCACAGCAGAATGGTCAGTACTCCTGAACCCCGATGTCTGCTGCCAACTTCTAACTGGGGCCACCTATTTGGATGAAGATCCCTGGCATCTAAATTTTAAAAGTGGCCCCAGCCCTGATTACCAATGGGCATTTGGGGTCCCTTGTCAGAAATTGTCACAGGAAACTTTTCCCCTGGGGAGACGCAGACACATGATCTTCACCCCATATAGGACTCAGACCAAAGTACAATTATACCAACATCAGCTCGGTGAACCAATGAGTTTATTGGGGGTCACTTACAGAGCATAAAGAGGGGCTACTTACAGGAATGTGGGGTGCCAAAAGTGCCACTCTGATGGAGATTCCTGTGTCGAGATTGATCTTCAACCCTGCCTCAGAAAAAACAAGAAACAGAGGGAGAGAGAGAGAGAGAGAGAGAGAGAGAGGGAAGGAGGGAGAAGAAAAGGCTTTGATCCCTTAACAGGCTTGAAGGTAAAAAGCAAAGCTCCCCGGGCGGGTGCAGCAGGCTCAGGTCACAGGTAAAGAGAAAAAGACTCAATTCTATCTCCACACCCTGGTGACTCCAACACAGGCTGGCAACCATGCGCACACACTCAGGAGGAAACTGAGACAGAAACACTATGCTGACCTAAGCCACACGTGCTCTTCTGAATCATGAACGGTCCCTCTCAGCGAGCAGAACGTGCCATGTCCAAGATTCCTATGACCAGCCCCACGGAGCCAGGCCTTGTCATCTCACCCCACGTACGTAATGAGCCATAATCAATGAAACCAGCCCACCAGAGCCAAAGGAACACTGAGGAGATGGACGTTCGTCCTTGCCGTCTTCCCCCTCTCATTTTAAGAGGACAACTTCAAAAGTGTACTTTTCCCCACCTCCCCCCCCCCCCCACACACACACTAGTCTCCACGACACCCAGTCTGAATGAGCCGTGGATGCTGTCTCCAGATAGAACAGGCACTGTCCCTGGAAGGCCCAAAGTCGCAGGCCTATTGCTAGTGAACAGAGCAAAGATACACCTTGCCCTCTCCCTCTCCGTCTCCCTCTCCCTTCCCTCCCTCACAGAGGCCTTGGCCCTGGCTTTGGACTGTTTCTAGGAGCTGCTTGGTCTCAAGTGGGCAGTCTCTGCAATCAAGAAAAACTGAATATTATCATTCTATCATTTTCCAATAACTTGTCCTCTTTTTCAAACAGAGCAGCAGAATGCAGTCTTCAATTATCTTCATTTCGAATGTTTAACACACAACCACATAAAAGAAAAGCACCGAGACATAAATCCACCTATAAGCCTGACCCCAAAAGCATCTACAACTAAAGGGACAGTTTTTCTTCCAGGTGTTTTTTTTTTATATATTTCATTTATTTATTTTAGAGAGGGAGTGGCAGATAGAGAGAATGGGCGTACCAGGGCCTCTAGTCATTGCAAATGAACTCCAGACACTTGCACCACCCTGTGCATCTGGCTTTATGTGGGTACTGGGGAATCGAACCTGTGTCCTTTGGCTTTGCCAGCAAGCGCTTCACTGCTAAGCCACCTCTCAGGCCCCCAGGTGGGTTTTTGTATATTAATGAGTGTAAAAGGGTCACAGTACCCTGCACTTTCATCATCACAGGCTTATTTCTTTTGGTTAGTTTCCATTGTGTAAATGCACTACACGTGGTACTGTGCTACATAAGGACATTTTCATGAGTATCTACCGCCCAGGGAGCACACTCCTCGCTGACTACAGGTATGTTTCATTGACACAACAGCCCATACAGAAACACCTCAGTCCTTTTTGATAACCATGGCTCTGATCTTACTTACTTTGTGCCAACACAGATACAAGGCATTACTGTCGGGATCTTACATGTCACCCAGAAGGTCACACACCAGCTGTCCCTACTGCGCAGCAGTGGAAACCGTAGGAGACGGGGTCTACGTGGAAGAAGTAGTCCGTTGGGGGTGGGCTCTTGAAATGATCTTGGGAGTCAGGCCCGTCCCGTCTGCCCTCCTTACTTCGCTGTCACTGTGAGGTGGGCAGCTTTCCTCTGCCATGCACCTCTGCCGTGGCAAACTGCATTACCCAGGCAGAAAATGACAGGGCCCAGCAACCGTGGGATGAGCCCTTCAGTCACAAGGAATCTTTCCTCCTTTGACGTTGTGTTTTTCGGGTATTTTGTAACAGTGACAGACAGCCAATCAGCAAACAAGGGAGGTAAAGGAGGCTTGTTTTAACTTTTCGTTTGTGCTGTGTCTTGAGGCCTAGTCAAGATCCACCATGAACGCTGCTCACTAGTCAGCCACCGTGGCAAACACACAATGATCACCCCAACCTGACGCAACCCCCGTTGCGTTTCACAGCACACAAGGTGCTTGTGTGCACAATGGAAGCGAAAGGGGGGGGGGGAGTAGGGGAAATTTTAACAATACACTTACTATTGAAATCTAGACCACAGGGGCTAGAGAGATTGCTTAGCAGTTAAGGCATTTGCCTGCAAAGCCTAAGGACCCCAGTTCGATTCTCCAGGACCCACATAAGCCTGCTGCACAAGGGGGCACATGCGTCTGGAGTTTGTTTGCAGTGGCTGGAAGCCCTGGATTGCCCATTCTCTATCTCCACCCCCCCCCTCAAAATAAATAAATAACAACCTAAAACAAAAAACTAGACCATAAGCATTCCATTGGGAGTAGAGAAAGATACAGAGTAACCTTTTTTACAAAGATAGATGTGGACTTTGGCTGCTGGTCAAAACCTCTAGGAGAAATCAGCCCACTCCTGCCACAGCTGAGCCCATGAATCTCCTGTGCTGGCAGGGCCCCAGAAAACCTGTAACCGGAATGCTGTGACAAGCTCCGTGTGCCACTGATTCCGGTGCAGGCCACCCAAGCCCCAGGACCTCGGCTGCCTCTTCTGCCAAATGGACACCACCAGCTATCTTGTAGGCTCAATTTGCAGACAAAATTAAATAGCAGACAGCCTGGCAGCTAACAGTCGCCTGCCAATGAATGCTGTTCGTCTTGATGTCTGCAAGGTACAGGAGACCAACTCTCGCCTGCAGTTCCTAGAAGCGACGAGCTGTCTATTACTGCAACTGCTTCTCAGAACAGAACAGACAACGAATGCCAGCCACATTCAGAATTTGTCTGGGGGCTGGTGAGATGGCTCAGTGATTAAAGGCACTTGCTTGCAAAGCCTAATGGCCCAAGTTCAGTTCCCCGGTACCCTCATAAAGCCAGATGCACAAAGTGGCGCATGTACCTGAGTTTGTTTGTGATAGCAAGAGGCCCTGATGTGCTCATTCTCTCTCTCTCTCTCTCTCTCTCTCCCCCCTTCCTCCCTCCCTCTGTCCTTGAAAATAAAAAATAAATAAAACAAAAACTTGAGCTGGAGAGATGGCTTAGTGGTTAAGCGCTTGCCTGTGAAGCCTAAGGACCCTGTTTCGAGGCTCAACTCCCCAGGATCCACGTTAGCCAGATGCACAAGGGGGCGCATGTGTCTGGAGTTCGTTTGCAGTGGCTGGAGGCTCTGGTGCGCCCATTCTCTCTGTGTCTCTCTGCCTCTTTCTCGCTCTGCCTGTCGCTCTCAAATAAATAAATAAATAAATAAAAACAAAAATTTGGCTACAATTTCCACATAATCTATAAGTGCCGCACCTCCCTCTCTCACTCCACGGCCAGCGTGGCAGCAGCCTCACACAGCGACAGGAGGACTATCCTGAAGAACGAGGGCTGAGAGGCGGGACAGTCCCTTCACCCTCCACCAGCTACCTCTCCCTGGGACAGGCAGGAGCGGCGTGCAATCAGCCGCCAGCTTACAAGACACACAGGACTGCAGGAGGCAAGCAGTGTTGTAGCATTTTCAGGTCAGCTCTACAAACTTCGTAGGAAATACCTAACTGCTCACATGCCAGCTCCAAGATGCCCAGGGCAGTGCCCGCAACACCACGGCTACTCCATGAACATGCTCAGTGTCTGAACTGCTGCAATGCAAACAATGTCGAATGACTTCTAGGTTTATAAGGAGGAAGAAACCAAACAGATCTTGGGAAACTGGGCTAAACTTGGGACACACGTCGGGCACGCTGTCTCAGCCCGACAGGCACGCAGGCAGCGAATACTGGTGGGGGAACAAATGCTGTTCAGATATCAGCCAGAAGCACGGGGAAGGAAGACCTTTTAGATTATAGGATTTTTCCAGACAGCTGTAGACTGGCCCCTGGAAGCACCAACCCTACTTTTATGGTAAACATTTTTAGGTGGGAATTGCCAGGTGTACTTTTGTAAACACCACAAAGACGGTAGTTGAGGACTGGAGAGATGACTTAGTGGCTAAGGAGCTTGCCTGTGAAGCCTAAGGACCCACGTTCAATTCCCCAGTAAGCCAGATGTACAAGGTCACATGTACATATGGAGTTCTTTTGTAGTGGCTAGAGGCTCTGGCACACCCATTCTCTTTTTCTATCTGCCTCTTTTATTTAAAAAAAATATGATTTTATTTTTATTTACTTGAGAGAGAGAAAGAGGCAGCGAGAGAGAGAGACAAAGGGCACACCAGGGGCTCTAGCTGATGCAAACAAACTCCACACACTTGCACCCCCTTGTGCATCTGACTTACGTGGTCCTGGGGAATCAAACCTGGGTCCTTTAAAACACACACACACACACACACACACACACACACAAAGAAAGGGCTGGAGAGGTGGCGTCACAGTTAAGGCACTTGTTTGCAAAGCCAAAGGACCCAGGTTCATTCAATTCCCCAGGACCCATGTAAGCCAGATGCACAAGAGGGCGCATGTGTCTGGAGTTCCTCTCCAGCAGCTGGAGATGACCACCAACTGTCCCTGGCTCCATCACAATGGCATCTCCATGTCACCAGCCTTCCAAAAGTGCCTGTTCCCATCATGCATCTGCCTTATGACACATCCAGAAAACCTTAGGTAAGGACAAAAAAGTTCATCACCCTCAAATTCCTGAAATTCCCCACCTTATCAACTTAACACAGGAATAATCTCTCCTCCCATGAAAGTTTGCCATCAAACGAGCTACCCAAACTCCCAAAGACGTGAGCCTCTGGCTACGCCCGCTCTTCCTCTAAAACGGGTACCACTGGCCTTTCCTGAAGCATCTGCCTCAACAAGAGACAAAGAGAGTTCTATCTTTATTCCTTTTTTCTTTTATTTAGCTGCTGTATGGGCACACGGGTGAGTGTGTGCGTGCACACGCCACATGTGCTGTGGCAGTCAGAGCACCTTCAGATGCAGGTCCTCACCTTCCGCCTCATTTGAGGCAGGGTCTCTCACTGTCGTTCACTGCTCCATCTACCACTTTCTGGGATATTCTGTCTTCACCTTCCTTCTCTCACTGAGACACTGAAGCCCGCCACAGCTTCCAGCTTGATGTGGGGTCTGGAGATCTGAAAACAGGACTCGGGTACTTTATTCACTGAGCCATCTCTCTACGTCTTTGTTGTTGTTGTTAATCATTGTGTGTGTGCATCTGCATGCCATGAGGTCAGAGGTCTATCGAGTGTTAACCCTCAGCGTTGACACTTGCTTGAGGCAGGGGCTCTCGTTGGCTGACGGGTCCACCAGGCGAGCAGGCCAACAACCTTCCCCGATTCTCTGGTCTCTGCCTCTGACTCATTGAAGGAGCACTCGGATTTCAGTGCGTCACCACATCTGGCTTTATGTAGGTTCTGGGGAGCTGAACTCAGATCTCACACTGTGTGTGGCGAACGCTTTTTATCCACTGATCCACCTCCCCAGGCCCCCAGTATCTTTTTAAAAATAAACCCTGTACTTTAATCAATAAAGCCATTCTTTACCTTAAAAACTCCAAGTTTGTAGAATATTGGCTCATTTTATATATATATATATATATATAGGAGGTTGCCCCAGGCTGGCCTCAGACTCATGGCACTCCTCCTACCTCAGCCTCCCGAGTACTGGGATTATGAAATTCTTAAGTCTTTTCTAAAGTATAAGTCAAAATCTCGGCTGCTTCCCCACCACCTGCCCCCCCCCCCAGGAGAGGTCTCAGGAGAACACCCTGGTTGCAGTCCACAGCACTGGGTTACATCTCCACGGCCACAGCCCTCATCTCTCTTGCCAGCAGGTAGTGTGTGTGTGAGGGATCAAAGCCATCCTGTTACTGGTATGGTTCAGAGTCCTAAGGTCACCCAGTGGGATTTCCAGCTCTTGTTTCCCAGAACAAAGAATTGGACAAGGGACACATGGGTATCTGTAAAAATAGAGACGGTTTATTAAAAGAGCACTCCCAAGGGTGGAAGTGGACACAGAGCTGGGGAGGGTTAGAAGCTCAGCTGCCCTGGCTATGACTCATGATCATTTACATAGCAACAGCGCCTCCATTTGTCTACCGCACACTTTTTTCATATGCTCAGTCCCTTACATGAATCCCTTGGTTGGGGGTTTCCAGTCTTCCTCTCATGTTACTCTTTTATTTATTTATGCGTGTCTCTGTGTGTACACGCACACATGTGTGCATCAGGCTCTCTTGCTGCTACAAACACTAGATGCAAGTGCCACTTTTAACGTGCAGACAGGGCACCAGAAGACAGGCGGCTCAGAAAAACTCCCCCAGGCCTCTCTGACATGCTGGACAAAACTTGTTCACAAATACTGTTCTTAGTAGTAGTAAATATATATGCAAAGCTATCCTTTCTTCTATTTATTTTCATCCCCTTTCTATTTATTTTACAATTTTAAATAGCACTTACTAACAAAAGACTCAGGGTGGGGCTACCTGGTAAGCTCTACATACTTCGGGGTTTTTTTTGTTTTGCTTTGTTTTTTTGTCTTTAGAGATAGGGTCTCACTCTAGCCCAGGCTGACCTGAAATTCACTAGGTAATCTCAGGGTGGCCTCAACTACCACTGCCTCACTAGTGCTGGGATTAAAGGCGTGCCCAGCAACTTTGTTATACTTTTAATACTTATTTTATTTAATTGAGAGAAAAGGAGAGGCGGGGGGCGGGGGGACAGAAAGGTTGTGCCAGGGCCTCCAACCACTTCAAACGAAATCCAGAAGCATGCACCACTTTGTGTATCTGGCTTACATGGGCCCTCGGAAATCAAACCTGGGTCCTTAAGGTTTCCCAGGCAAGTGCCCTAACCTCTAAGCTATTTCTCCAGCCCTACTTTGTTATTTTTGCTTATTTGCATGGCATTTCCCTCTATAATTTACACAAAGCTGCTTTTTTCAACTTTTTTTGTTTCTTTGTTTTTCAAGGTAGGGTCTTCACTCTAGCCTAGGTTGATTAGCAATTTACTATGGAGTCTCAGACTGGCCTCGAACTCATGGCGATCCTCCTACCTCTGCCTCCCAAGCGTTGAGATTAAAGACGTGCTCCACCATACCTGGCTTGCTTTTGTAACCTTAAAAAGAATTTGAATTTACTTTATTACGTGTGTGATGTATGTGTGGTGTCACAGCACACATGTGGAGGTCTGAGGACAACCTCAGGATGTCTGTCCTCGCCTTCCACTTGGCTTGAGACAAGGTCTCCCTTGTTGCTCTGTTCTGCTGCTTCCTGTGTGGGCCAGTCTAGCTGCCCGTGAGCTATGGACTCTCCTGGCTCCACCTCCCGCTGCTGTAAGCGCACCGAGATCACGGGCACCTGTGTCCACTTCGTGTCCACTTTACGTGGTACTGGAGAACTCGGGCCAGCAGGCTCGCAAGCAAGCATCACCAACTGCAGAGTCATCACTCCAGCCCCTATTTTTAGTTTACATTTTAGAAAAGAATAATTTTTAAAAATATTTATTGATGGGGCTAGAGAGATGGCTCAGCGGTTAAGGCTCTTGCCTGCAGAGCCTAAGAACTAGAGTTTGATTCCCCAGTACCAACATAAACCCAGAAGCACAAAGTGGCACATGCATCTGGAGTCTGTTTACAGTGGCTGGAGGCCTTGGCACACCCGTTCTGTGTCTTTTCTTTCTCTGCTTGCAAATTAAAAATTAATTAATATTTGTTGATTTGAGAGAGAGAAAATGGGAACACCAGGCCTGCAGCCACTGCAAACTCCAGGCACATGCACCACTGGTGCATCTGGCTTCACGTGGGTACTGGCCATTTTTATGTGGGTACTAGAATTCAGACCATCAGGCTTTGCAACAAAGCACCTCTAACTGGTGAGCCATCTCTCTGGGTCTCTACTGCCGCCTTTGTTCAGCATGTCACCTGCACGAACATACCTGGCAGCCAAGTGACAGCCCTGTCACCAGCACCTGTGAGTTCCACAGCAGTTTCCAAAGGAATGTTTCAAACTTACACCTGCTGATCCATGAGGTGGGCTCAAGCATCAGAATGAGTTCTGATCTGATCTCTCTTGGAAATCACTCATCTACCATCCTTCAACACACCACACGAAATGTTACAGCAGTAACTGCAATCTTGTATAGTATCACACATGTTCAAACTCCTGAACTTCCTCCAGACCAGTGGCAGAAGCAGATCTTTGCTCCCTGATCCTCCTGAGCCCCCCCCCCCCTTCCTACCGGTGGGCACCACCACAACTGGCCTGCCTTCTCTCATACCATTCTGAGTCTTTCCTTATAATAACCAAAACCTTTTCCTTACTTCATCCTTTTCTTTAACCTGGTCCACAGGCAGATCAGAACTTGGCCACTAGCAGCTCAGTGAGAACCAGTGTAATGACCCATATCACACTTTATACATCATGAACTCTACCTAATACCAAGTGTGACAGAATTATACCACTGCTGTTGGTTTTCTCCCAGGTACAAATGTGAGACAGCTACAATATACTTGTGAGCCTCAGGCCGCATCCTCAGCACACATTCCCCAAACACAGTGGCCGGCCTTGTTCCACCGTCCACAGATGAAGGCCATCGCGCACAAACAGAACTGCGGCAGCATCAGGTCCCACAGAGAACAGAATCGAGGTCGTCAGAAGCAGTGCCTGGCCTTTGGCGAATGTTTCTCTTTGTCGCTTTACCTGTCCAGCTCCATGAGAGAAAAGCACTCCTGAGGCACCAAGTGTCCCTCCAAGCCAGCTGCCCCAGGGTCATCTCCCCATGTGCCACGAGAAAGGATTAGATTATTCCCATCACTTCTCGTTGCAAAATCCTACTATCCTATACCAATACGACAGCCAGAGACCCAAGACCAGGAAAGCCTCCAACATCAGCAGCACAGTGATATATGTGAAATATTATATGTGAATTGCAAAACACAACAAGAAATGACAAAGGACCCTCAACTGCCAAAGCACCCATGTGGCAGACCCAGCCAAAAGATCATGTGAACTCGATTTAAGGATCTGGCTGTAAGCCCAGGATAAACCCACAGAATGGCCTGGATACCAAAGAAATGGAAGGAAGGAATCGCTAGGGTATTAGGAGAAATGTCAACCTGAAGTCAAGAGAGGGGTCACAGGCCTCCCCATCATGGAGGAGCAGGCCAATGAGTGTGTTTCACGTTTGGTTTTAGTAGCCTTCAAAAGCTGCAATGGGGGCTGGAGAGATGGCTCAGTGGTTAAGAAGCTTGCCTACAAAAACTAACAACCAGGGTTCAATTCCCCAGTACCCACATAAAGCCTGATACCCAAGGTAGTACATGCATCTGGAGTTTTGGCTTTTTGTTTTGTTTTGTTTTGTTTTGTTTTGTTTTGCAGTGACTAAAGGCCCTAACACACCCATTCTTCTCTCTCTTCTCTCTGGGTAAAGGAAGGAAGGTTAAGACACAAAGGGACTAGTGGTTTGAATGCCACAAAGTACCCCATAAGTATATGCATTTCAGTAACTGTCCACTGAAATTAAAAAAAGAAAATCGGAGCAAAAGAAAAAAAGACAAGCCCTGAGATCCTGTCTGAATCTCTGAGCGCCAGCACGGGTCCGCACCACGGGCAGCTGGCGTCTCAAAGCTCAGGCGTCCTCCACTCTCAGCCCAGGCCCAGCTCCTCTGTACTTCTGGGGCAGGGTGCGATTTCAACTTCACTAGATCTGCTGGTTTACAATCAGGAACATTCCTAGAGATCCAACCCCGAAACCAAGGCTGACAAGAGATAACGACAGGGCAGCGGCCAAGAGCTGCTGGTGGGAACGCGCCCAAGCCTGGCTGCCTCTCCCATGCCAGGGAGCACTAGAGTGTGTCTAGAAGCTTCCATGACTCACTCTGGCTGATCTTTGACCTACCCACCATAGTGAGATTCAGTCCACTCAGTGGGAACTATAGACTGTGAATCCTAACATTTCCAAAAGTGACATTCACCGTGGTTTACGAGGACAAGGGGGAAAGTAAAATGAAGATAGGTCCATGGGGAGGCGCAGTCCCATCTGGGTGACATCACTGCCTCTAAAACGCCTTTAGTGAGCTGTGCTCACACTGCAGATGTGGGGATGACTGCTGTGTCCTGCTTGCCTCTCCCCTCTCTCTCTAGGGGTCACATCTACTCTCCCAAGGCCAACAGAAGATCTGTTTAATCTACATCTCACAACCCGGCCAGAAAATTCTTTTCTAAACTTAACTCAAATCTCCAATCACCTCTTTTTAAAAATTACCAAAGGTCAGGCATGGTGGCACATGCCTTTAATCCCAGCACTCAGGAAGCCAAGGTAGGAGGATCACATTGAGTTCAAGGCCACCGTGAGACTACATAGTGAATTCAAGATACCAGATCAGCCTGGGCTAGAGCAAGATCATACCTCAAAAAAACAAACCCCCACCCCCCCCCAAAAAAAATCACCTATACTTCAAGCTCCTTGGCCTAACAATAGACCAAACTACTCGTTCCCTTTACCTGTAAGTAGGCCTCTCCTTACTCCTTGTTTTACATATGCTTTCCAGGTTATCAGACTCAGAACCTGGCAAGTGATGCTTCTCATTTCTCCTCCCTGCATCTCAGCACCAGCCAGCAGAGTGGACTTGGTCTCTCAGCATGAGCTCCAAACCTCAAGGACTGGCCCTGGCCTGCAAGGTGCTCAGCCAGACCACTGAAGACCCTCGCCTCCCCCAGGACCCTGCCAAGCACCCATCGATCCTGCTCTTCACCAGTCCTTGGGAAGCACAAGGTCGGCCCTCTGCCCACAAACCTGCTAGGGTTCCTGGTCAGCCTCTACCCAAACACGGGCGGCTGATCCCCCCCACCACCACCACCAGAGGCCCTTCATGACTGGCACCAATTAACTCTTGCTGCTTTACTTCAACTTCCCTGAAGAAGTTCGCTCCCAGACATGGTGCACAGAGATGGGAGTCTCTGTCCACTGATTTCAGTCCACCTCCATGCCTTCACTCAAGCCGCTTCTTCCGTCTGGAATGTTCTCAAGCCCTAGATGAGACCCTCCCATCATTCAGTAAACCAACTCATTCTAGAATCAGGAAAGGCAGCTACACAAGGCTGGAATGACTGACGTCAGGGTCACAGCGCCTGGCTGCGCAGAGCTGGGACTGCACCTCCCCAGGCAGGGCTGCTTTTCCAGACCAATGGTCTCCTTCTAACAAATGTGTTTTGATATGAAATTTCTATTGGGGGCTAAAGTCTCTCAACTTACCGAAGTAAAAGAACAAAGGCTAGCACCCACATTTCTAAAGAACTGGGGGACATCCGAGACCCACAGCCTGACCACTTCTGCACTCCAAGTTGAGCAGCATAAGCCATGTAAGCATGAAGACGTGCCGGGCTTGCGAGCAGTCACCCTCTCCCCTCAGAGGGTCCGTCAGGCTGGGGCTCTAGGCCTCTGTCTATTTAATCAGGATTAAAGCACAAATTTGCCAAAGTCTACAGACAAAAACAGCAGAGACAGGTGTGCCACGACAGTGTGCCCTTTTCCTAACACCTACATACCCAAACGACAGCTCCAGCTCCCAGCCTCACAGCTTTTTGTTGTTGTTGTTGTTTCTCGACGTAGGGTCTCACTCTAGCTCAGGCTGACCTGGAATTCACTATGGAGTCTCAGGGTGGCCTCGAACTCACAGCGATCCTCCTACCTCTGCCTCCTGAGTGCTGGCATTAAAGGCATGTGCCACCACGCTCGGCCTGACAGCTTCTTTTTTTAATTTGTTTATTTGAGAGCGACAGAGAGAGAGAGAGAGAATGGGCACGCCAGGGCCTCCAGCCACTGCAAACGAACTCCAGACGCGTGTGCCCCCTTGTGCATCTGGCTAACGTGGGTCCTGGGGAATCGAACCTCGAACCGGGGTCCTTAGGCTTCACAGGCAAGTGCTTAACCGCTAAGCCATCTCTCCAGACCCCTGACAGTTCTTTTAAGGATGACAATATCTAAGTAAGTCATCTACAATTGGTTACGATTAGTCCTGATTAAAATCGACTGTGCAACTGTAAACAGGCATGCTGGGAGGTCTGAGAGCTCCTAAACCTACCTTCTGGCAGAGCTGTTGTGTGACCGACTCTGCACACACGTGCCTTCTCCTCCCAGGTCAGGAAACCTGTCCATTCCCCACGCACAGCAGACACACACACGTACACACACAGCAACATATCAAACTGCGCGCTCAACCTGGAGGGGCAGCGAGACGCAGCCAAGAATGTCTGCAGACACCACACTGCTCGGCTGGACGGCGCGGTCACCACACAACTGCACTCAGGTGACACACTGAGCAAGATCTTTCTCTGGAGGAAAAGTCAGACATCCAGTCTCAGCACACTTACACTACAGAAGTGCCAGTCAAGCCAACTTGGTACAGCATTCTTTCAAGCACGCTGAAGTTAAGTGGCACAGACCACCACAGCAGAGTAACACAAAGTCCTGTGATTTACTTTCATCTGCCTAGAAACAGGATGTATTTCAGAATCCCTTCTAGTCATTGAAAACATTCAGGAATATGGCTATTTCTGAGCCAGTAACAGGGTGTGGTGGACTAGATGTCTTATAGCATTTCATGCTTATAAATAATCTATTAATACTCGATACATGAAGAGTCACTAGCTTATTACTCCTAAGTAGGCAAAGTTAGTAAGTTCTAGTATTTCATATATTTAGAAACATACATGTGTTCTTTTTTAAATTGGCACAATAGAAGCAGTCACAATAGGCTGTGCAAATGTCTCCAAGCAAATACTGTCAGAAAAATCTTACAGTTCATTTTCACCTCATGACTGGTTTCCTTTGGGCCCACCCAGTAAAAGAACTTCCACAAAATACCATTATTGGCTAATTCTCTGCCTCTGGCGGACCTACAATTATAAACCCCACTAAACTAATAAACTTCCTGCCTATTTGTAAAGACTTCGAAAACTGGAGAGTCGACATCTTTGGTTGGCAAACATTCTCCAGAGTATAAAAATCTTGGCAATGAAGAAATCCATTTTGATGCTTTGACCAGAAACTAGAAAGCAACCCCTCCCGGCCCCTATTTCAGGCAAGGGGAATGAGAGACACACAGGTGTGACCTTGGACAAGGTCACTCAGGCTGCTGGTGGCAGAATGAGTGTAATTCTTTGAGGCCCACTTTCTCTTATCTGATCTAAATGACCTGTGGCCTGACGACAGCATGCTGTTCTTGTTCTGCACTACTGAGCAGACCTCACGGTGAACCACATAGTCTCCATCTCCCAGCAAGAGATGCAGAGAGAGAGCTCTCGAGCAAGCATCAGACATCTTGCTGTAATCGTGGTTAACCCTCTGAGACAGCCATGACCCTGACAGAGGGCTTCTTGTTTCTTATCTTTAAAAATGAGGGAAGGGGGCTGGAGAGATGGCTTAGTGGTTAATGCAAATGCCTGCAAAGCCTAAGGACACAGGTTTAGTTCTTCAGTACCCACATAAGCCAGGTGCACAAGGTGAGGCATGCATCTGGAGTTCCTTTGCAAAAGTAGCTAGAGGCCCTGGCATGCACAATCTCTCCATCTGCCTCTCTCTCTCAAAATAAATAAATAAAAATAAATAAGAGGGAGGGGCTGGGCTTAGTGGTTAAGGCACTGACCTACAAAGCCTAAGGACTTCAGTTCAATTCCCCAGTACCCACGTAAAGCCAGTTGCACAAAGTGACACAAGCGTCTGGAGTTCATTTGCAATAGATGGATGGTCTGGCATGCCCATTCTCTCTCTCTCTCTCTCTCTCTCTCTCTCACCAACTTGGGTCCTTAGGCGTTGCAGGCAAGCACCTTAACCACTGAGCCATCACTCCGGCTCTTCACTGGGGTTTAGAAACACAGAAAAGGAGGTTGACTCTCAGGATCCTTCTCTCCTCTGTGGAAGTGGACGAAGATCTGAGACCCTTGGCCTGCTGCAGTCAGAGAAAAACAGGCTCAAACTGGAGAAAGGTACAGTGGCTGATCATTTGACTCCAAGTGCCCATTTGAGATCAAGGACAGACCCAGGGAGGGGTAACATGCACAAGTTCAGGAAACCTGTAGATTCATGGCTACTTCCAGTTATTCCTGCAAACTTGAGCTAGAAGGGAGAAAAAAAGGGGAGAGGCAAGGAAAAGAGAGAAGAGAGACACAAAACAAGTCAACAATAAAATGAATGAAAATAGTCTGTAGTCACCTCAAAACAGAGTCTAGCTGGGCATGGTACCACACACTTTAAATCCCGGCACTAGGGCTGGAGAGATGGCTTAGCGGTTAAGCGCTTGCCTGTGAAGCCTAAGGACCCCAGTTCAAGGCTTGATTCTCCAGGTCCCAAATAAACCAGATGCACAAGTTGGCACATGTATCTGGAGTTCGTTTGCAGTGGCTGGAGGCCTTGGTGAGCCCATTCTCTATCTGCCTCTTTCTCCCTCTGTCGCTCTCAAATAAATAAATAAATAAGGGCTGGAGAGATGGCTTAGCGGTTAAGCGCTTGCCTGTAAAGCCTAAGGACCCTGGTTCAAGGCTCTATTCCCCAGGACCCACGTTAGCCAGATGCATAAGGGGCGCATGCATCTGGAGTTTGTTTGCAGTGGCTGGAGGCTCTGGTGCACCCATTCTCTCTTATTATCTGCTTCTTTCTCCTCTGCTGTCACTTTCACATAAATAATAAAAATAAACAAAATTTAAAAAAAAAAAATAATAAATAAATAAATAAATAAATCCCAGCACTAGGGAAGCAGAGGTAGAGGAATGCTGTGAATTCAAGGCCAGCCTGTACAGTGAGTTCCAGGTCAGCCAGAGCTACAGTGAGATCATACCTTGGTGGTGGGGTAGGGGGTAACCTGAGTCTATCATCTGATTGCCCTTAACATTCTTCCAATCCTGACCTACCTGTAGTTTTCAATCCAAGTTTCTTTCCTAATTCTTGTTTTTTTCCCCCCTTTTTCTTCTTTAGTCAAGAATGCCATGAAATACAAAAGCACTAAAAGTATCTGTTACAGGCCACGGAGATGGCTCAGTGGTTAATGGCAATGTTTGTAAAGCCGGATGGCCAGGGTTCAGTTCCCATTACCCACATAAAGCCAGATACAGAAAGAGGTGCATGTATCTGGAGTTGGATTGCAGTGGCAAGAGACATTGTCAGGCCCATTCTCATTCTCTCTCTCTCTCCCTCTCTCCTTCCGTCCCTCCCCACCATTTCCCCACAAATATATAATATTTTTAAGAAAATATTTGTTATGAGCCAGGCATGGTGGCACACGCCTTTAATCCCAGCAGTCTGGAGACACAGATAGGAGGGCTGTTGTGATTTCTTTTTTTTTTTATTTATTTTTTTTATTTTTTTTTATTTTTTGGTTTTTCGAGGTAGGGTCTCACTCTGGCTCAGGCTGACCGGGAACTCACTATGTAGTCTCAGGGTGGCCTTGAACTCACGGCGATCCACCTACCTCTGCCTCCCAAGTGCTGGGATTAAAGGAATGTGCCACCACGCCCAGCTGATTGTTGTGATTTCAAGACCACCCTGACACTACATAATGAATTCCAGGTCAGCCGGGCCTAGAACAAGTCCCTACCTCAAAAAGCAAAATTAATAATGATAATAATAATAAAATCTTTGTTCTGTTTCAATAGGTATTAGCCTTGTACTCCTATTTTTTCACTGCAAGGAGAAAAGTTCAGTTTGTCAGAGGACGAGATACTTTTCGAATTTCTGCCAACCTTGTTTCACCTGCTGAGTGTGCCTGGCACTTCCTGTTACACAGAAAGCACAGCTATACCAGGGAAGGCGTGCACTGAGAGCCAGAGGACTCAGCCTCCAGTCTTCACAGCTGTGACTTCTATGCACAACCTGGTGACTGCAGTTAGCCATACATCATGTACTCGAAACTGCTTAGAGAAGGGATAAAGTGTTCCCTCCACAAAAGTATTAACTGTATAAGATAATGCATGTGCTAATTAGCTACATTCAGTCACTCTACAATGTCCATATAGTTCAAAATACCAAGATGAGCATGGTAAGTACCACTTTATCTCCCCATTTAAAAACATTAAGTTTAAAACAATAGTCACAAGTTACCTAACCTCTAGACTTCACTTTTTCGTAACCTTTCAAAAAACACAAACGACTAGGCAATAACACTGGCACCACAATTGTTCCAAGAGTCAAGTCAATCACTGGATTTGGTTCCCAACACAGTGGCTGGCGTGTGATAAGCTCAGAAACACACTCATCTCCCCTCGCTGGTATGTGAACGCCAACCAAATCTCCCCACCTCGTTAATGCCCGCTGCAGGCAGTATTTTTCCAGACAGCATCAATGTCTCCTACTAGAGATGTGATGCATAGACAGTCGCCCATATGCCTCCCTGGACACAGGAGACCTACGAGGAACAGGGGGGTCCCGGCAGGGCAGCTGGGTGTGAGGACGATGAGCCCCCCACCCAAGTCCACCCACTTGCACTGCACACACGCTCAGGCCGTGTGTGCGTCCTGCACCCCTCACGCCTGGCTGGTCCTCCACACTAAGGGAACCTTGTGTTTCTCACACCTTTCCCATGTCAAAGGATCTTCACCCACGCCCACCACTCACATGTCCCCTGACCATTCTCTATGGCCACACAGACCTGAAATTTGTAGGTAGACTCTCAACTGATTAAATAGAGTATTACAAAATACACTATATTACCTCAAAGACATGTACACTTTTCATCTTTATTTTATTTTTATTTATTTATTAGAAAGAGAGAATGGATGCGTCAGAGCCTCTAGCCACTGCAAACGAACTCCAGACACTCGTGCCACCTTGTGCGTCTGGCTTACGTGGGTTCTGAGGAATCAAACCTGGGATCTTAGGCTTTGCAGGCAAGCGCCTTAACCGCTAAGCCATCTCTCCAGTCCTGCTTGTCATTTCAGAACATTTTGAAGACAGAGTGCCAAGAAATCAGCAAGGCAAGGTCTGCAATAACCAGAACCCAAGGTATTCGGGTCTCAGTTCTGCTGCACACTAGCTGCAGGAGCTTATGGAAAAAAAAAAAAACAACACTACTGCTTCACTGCTCTGGGTGTGCTTTTTTTTTTTTTTTTTTGGTTTTTCGAGGTAGCATCTCACTCTGGTCCAGGCTGACCTGGAATTAACTCTGTCGTCTCAGGTGGCCTTGAACTCATGGTGATCCTCCTACCTCTGCCTCCCCAGTGCTGGGATTAAAGGCGTGCGCCACCACGCCCGGCTTGGGTGTCCATTTCTTTATGCAGAAAACAAATGGAATTATAGTGGAAGCTCCATCTTGCTCACTTCACAACAGCATTTCTAAGTACCACCAAGCTGAGCACCATCCGAGCCAAAATTACTGGCACACTATGCTGGGAATAAAAGAAAAGGGTCACTTAATTCTGAATCTCCCTGAGTCCCAATGATTTGGCTAACATGCCTTCTTCAAGGTTAAAAAAGACTGGTATCTAGAACAACACAAGAGCCAGGAAAATGGCTCAGTAGGTAAATAAGGTAACTGTGATGCAAGCATAGGACCGAGTCGTCTCCCTTGCCCCACATAAAGTGTATGCGACCTGCACACTTCACACGGGCAGGTGGGCCATGCCATGATCCCAGCACTGGGGAAGCAGAGACAGGGGATCCCTGAGGCGCACTGGATAGCTAGCATAGCCAAACTGGTGAACTGCAGGTTCATGCAAGAGCCTGTCTCCAATAAGGTGGAGAGCGATGAAGCAAAACTCCTGTGTTGACCTCGGGCTTCTACATCTGCGTAGGCACACGCATGTTCTCACACACACACACACAATGGTAGAACTGAACTTGTAACGAGTGTACCACAGCCTGGCTGGAGAAGGTGTCACTAGGGGGTGGATCTTGGCGTCCATTCCCAAAGTGGAGAAAGAACAGTCTGGAGCTCTGGCTGTTGGTGGTGTCTCTCTACTTAGATCTATGGAAGTGAGCCAGCTTCTTCCAACATTGATGGAGTTCCCTTAGAATTTGTAAGCTTGAAAGAAACCCTTTCCTCCCATAAGCTGTGTCTGGTTGTGTGTTTGTCCCAGAAACTAAAAGCTTATCTAAACATTCTACAAACATGGAGCTGGAGAGATGGCTTAGTGGTTAAGGCATTTGCCTGCAAAGCCAGAGGATCCTGGTTCAACTCTCCAGGACCCACATAAGCCAGATGCACAAGGGGGTGAATGAATCTGGAGTTCGTTTACAGTAGCTGGAAGCCCTGGCATGCCCATTATCTCTCTCTCTCTCTCTCTCTCCTTCTGCTTCTTTCTCCCTCTCAAATAAGTAAACAAATAAAAATATATTTAAACACTCATACAAACATGTGTACACAAGCACGCATGCAAAAAAAAAAAAAGAGAGAGAAACAAGGCACTTATAAAACAACCCCAAATAATTCTGAAACATGCTATATAACATTAGTACTAGAATACCTATTCTTCTCATAACCAGCTGCATCATGACCTACACTTGCCCTTTTCTACAGACTTCACTCAGCCCTCACCTTCTCCCTAGAGCCCGGGCTGGCTAGCTGATTCTCTGTGCACCAGCAAGAGTCACACAACAGTTCAGCTGCCGTCACAGGTCTCCTCTCCCCATCAGACGGCAAGAAGCGAGAAGGCTGGGAGTGCCTTCTCATCTCGGTCCCCACAGCGCACAACATCACCCACGTAACAGCCTCTGACGTCCACTGCCCCGTTCTGCCAGGATGTTTTCCCCAGGCTTTCATAAGCAGATTTTGACATTACTCTGTCATTTATAAAAACAAATACTGAGCTGGGAAAAGGGCACAGGGTTGAAGGTACTTACTCACCAAAAAAAAAAAAAAAAAAAAAAAGGAATACCAAAAACTTAAGTAGCAAGCTGAATTTTATAGATGAGAAAACAGGCTTAGCAAAATTAACTTAGCCAAGCAGGCATGGTGGCGCACACCTTTAGTCCCAGCACTCAGGGAGGCAGAGGTAGGTGGACTGCCGTGAGTTCGAGGCCACCCTGAGACTCCATAGTGAATTCCAGGTCAGCCTGGGCTAGAGTGAGACCCTACCTCGAAACACCAAAAAAAAAAAAAAAAATTAACTTAGCCAAGTTCAATGAAAGTACGTAAGCAGAGCCCATGAGACTTACCTCACTATAACACATCACAAATACAAAAATAACTTTTGGGAAAACAACAACAAAGTACACAAAAATTAAGGAAATTATTTGCCTATATTTATCATTGTCTGTAGGTTTTTTCCATGTTCACAAATATCATTGTGTAGGAATTCAAAAGACAACATTATTTCTTCTCCTTAAATTAATCACATGACAGTAGGCAAATACAAACTAAAACAACCCTGAGACATTACTTCATTCCTATAATTACCAAAACCCAGCTCTCAACCTCAGTACCCTCTTCCTCCTAGAAACTTCTGTGTCATGAGCAAAGCAGAGGAAGAAGCACACGTGCAATTGGAAGTGTACACAGGAAAGATGAGGCAGGCGTCCTGGGAATGAATGGAGCCTGTGGACCCAACGGGCCTGCAAAGACAGGAATGCCCAAGGCTGGGGACATTGGCACAAGCTTTGGGACGGCATGCTACTGTTGATAATTTCTCAATGAATCTAGAACTTTCATCACCATCTCATGGCCAAGATCACCCCTCAGAGTCCTTCCTTGCTTACAACCCAAACAATCTGTTGGTCAGATGGACCTGCGGCACTCTGGGATAAGTCCTTAGTTGTGTACCATAAATGATGTCTTCAGCTGTCTCAGAAGAAACAATAACGGGGGCTGGAGAGGTGGCTCAGAGGATACGACACTTACCTGCAGAGCCTAACAACCCGGGTTCGATTCCCCAGTATCCATGTAAAGCCAAGATACGCAAAGTGGTGCATGCATCTGGAGTTCATCTGCAATAGCAGCTAGAGGCCCTGATGCACCCATTCTCTTCCCTCCCCTTATCTCTTTCTGTTGGAAAATAAATAATTTTAAAACTTTAAAAAAATAACAACAATAAAAAATTTGCCAAGAGCCAAATGCTGGTGAGGACACACAGCATGGAGAACTGCACTCATTGATGGTGGAAATGCACAGTGGTACACTGGGTAGAAGACAGTTTGGCACCTTCCTTTCAAAGCTAAGCATACAGGCTGGAGAGATGGCTTAGTGGTTAAGGTGCTTGCCTACGAAGCCTAAGGACCCAGGTTCTATTCCCCAATGCCCACGTAAAGGCAGATGCACAAGGTGGCACATGCACCTAGCACTTGTTTGCAGTGGCGAGAGGCCTTGGTGAGCCCATCTCTCCTGCCTCATTGTCTCACTTTCTCTCTCTCTCTCTTAAATATTTTTTTAAATTTTCTTTTGTTTTATTTATTTACTTGAGAGTGACAGAGAGAGAGAGAGAGAAAAAATGGGTCCGCCAGGGCTTCCGCCACTGCAAATGAGCTCCAGACATGTGTGCCCCCTTGTGCATTTGGCTAACGTGGGTCGTGGGGAACTGAGCCTTGAACCGGGGTCCTTAGGCTTCACAGGCAAGTGCTTAACCGCTAAGCCACCTCTCCAGCCCTTAAATAAATATTAAAAATGAAAAAACGAAGCATATTCTTACTATATGACCTGGACGGAGTGCTCCATGCAGTGTACAAAGACAAGGTAAAAATATGACCACAGAAAAGCCGATATACAGATAGATGGTCATAGTAATTGTATTCAAAGCTGCCAAAACTTGGAAGCAACTAAGGTCTCCTTGTAGCAGAAGTCAACTGGTCATGCACAGAACATCTACGGCAGCTCTTCTGCCCATGGCTGTGATCAAACACCTGACTGGAAACAGCGTAGGGAGGGAAAGCTTCTTTATGTCAGCTTATTTTCCAAGGGAATTCTTTCCGTACTGGCTGCATGGGGCACATCACATCCCCAACCAGGAAGCAGAGAATGAACAGGAGCCAGGCCAGGCTATGGGGCTCAAAGCCCACCCGCAGGGACACACTTCCTCAAACAAGGTTCCACCCCTTAAAGGCTCCACAACCTTCCCAAATAGCACTACCAGCTGAGGACCAAGTGTTCAAATCCACAGCGTTATGGGAGACATGTTATTTTCAAAACCACATCCTCTAAGTAATGGAGTGCTTTCCAGCACTTAAAGGAAATAAGCTGTAAAAGACAAGGGTGGAATATGAAGGTGTATCGCTAAGTGAAAGTAAGCCTGCATTCCTCTCAGAACACAACACTCTTTATAAGCAAAATTCTCTTTACAGAGAGTTAAAAGAACCTGAAGGTTATGGGTGTAGAGAGACATGAGCCGAGCACTACCAACTGAGAATAATAAAAACGCTCTATACACTAAGACAGCAGACATGTCACTACACACGAGGACTGAGACAGGAATGACAATGTTCCATACGATAAAGACAGCAGACACGTCACGACACACTGCAAACTCGTCTAGTGTGATGCCAGAGGGAGCTACAAGCTCCGGGTGACACAGCTGTGCCGAGGTGTGCTCACCGCCAGTAACGGCTGTGCAGTCCCAGTGGGGGATGGGAGGCACATGAGCTGAAGCAGACCTGTCTGGGAAACCTCTGTGCATGCACTCAGCACACGTGCACACATACACACGTGCTCTGAGTAATGGTGGGTTTCTTCCCTAAGAAAAGGAAGCAATGATCATTCTAACAAATAGCGTCTGATGTCTCATCTCCAGTTTCGGTAATACCCTAACAGTATGTGAGGCAGGGTTAAAAACACTGAAGAATGTAGGCCAGAGGCATTTGTAATTTGCTGAGAGTAGTTAGTACAGAACAAGTTCAATTGTTATATTTTTTGTATGTGCATGCGTGCACCATGGGAGTGTGTGTGAATGTGAGTGTGTGTATCTGCATGTTGTGTGTGTGTGGAGGCCAAAGGTCAATGTCAAGTGTCCTCCTCTACGACTCTCCACCTTACTGAGAAAGGATGACTCAGCATTATTTACCTCCTCGATGCCGGGACAACCATCTGGCCAGAAGCAGCTTCTGGGAGGAAAGGGCTCATGTCAGGCTTACAGATCCCAGGGCAGCTCTACCACAGCGGGAGAAGCTGGCTCACTCCATACATCCACAGCACAGAGTCAGCAGCCAACACACAAGCATGAACGGTCAGAGCTCAAGCTGGCTAGTGGGCCAGATCCACCAACCGCCATCAACAAGCGGGTCTTCTGCAGCAGGGATCTATCTGCTGAAGAGCTAAGTAGGAAGCTTACTCAAAAATGCCTGGATCTGGCGGGAGGAATGGCTCAGCAGTTAAAGACACTCTATTGCAAAGCCTGACTACCTGGTTTGATTCCCCTGTACCCACATGAAGCCAGCTGCCCAAAATGACACATGCATCTGGAGTTCATTTGCAGTGGCAAGAGTGCCTGGTATGCCCATTCTCTCCCCTCTCTCTGCTTCAAATAAACGAATAAAGAGAAAATATTTTTAAATGCCTGAGTCTATGGGGACATACATTTGTATTCAAACCACCACTCTCAGGAAGCCTGCACATCACCCACTTGGCTGGACAAGCTAGCCAGCAAGCCCACAGCTATTCCTGTACACATCTCCACCTTATGGGTGCACACCACTGAACCCCGCATTTTATATGAGTGCTGGGGACCTGAACGCAGTCCTCAGCCTTGTACAGCAAGCACTTTACACATTGAGCCAGCCCCAGAATGTTCAATTTATTTTATTTTTATTTATTTATTTGAGAGAGAGAGAGATACAGAATTAGGCAGGTAGAAAGAGAGAGAGAATGGGCACTCCAGGACCTCCAGCCACGGCAAACAAACTCCAGATGTATGCACCCGTTTGTGCATCTGGCTTGTGTGGGTCCTGGGGAGTTGAACCTCCTCGGTCCTTTGACTTAGCAGGTAAAGCGCCTTAACCACTAAGCCATCTCTCCAGCCCCAATTTTTTTTTTTAAGTGAACGAAGTATATGATACAAACTTTTTCTTCAACTAGTCTCCTAGATACCCAATTAAGAGAACTTTTCTTTTTGGGTTTTTTTTAGTATTCATTCATTTATTTGCAAGCAAGTAGAAACAAGCAGAGAAAGAGATCCAGAATGGGTGTGCCAGGGTTAAACCAAAAAGAACAATGGCCATTGTTCCTCCTCACTCCCCAAGTGCAAGCCGCCATCACCTCTAACAAAACCACAACAGCCTTGTCTCACGGTTTGCATCCAAAGCACACAGCAGCCAGTGTCGCCCTCCTCTTACATCCTTCTCATCACTTCCCACTGTAAAAGCAAACCGAAACACTGCTCAGAACCACCACCCAGAGGCCCAGAGTCCTCTACACACCTTAGGCCCACCCCTCTACACCGGCTATCCTGGGCCTTCTTCCAGCTCCCAGACCCAGAGCGCACCAGGTGTCCACTGTCCACTCAGATGTAATGTGGCCCCCACCTGCACTAAGCACCATCAGAAACCTCCTTATCCATCTGTGTGCTTTGCTGTCTCCCCTGGTCAGAATTTGAGCTCCTCAAAACAGGGCCATGGGCTGCCTCTGCACGGCTAAACCCAGCTCATCTCACAGCCTGGCAGACAGGCAGGCCTGTGTGGCATGATTGTGAAGTGACTTATTGAATGAACGATGGTGAGAAACCCACTTAGAAGGTCAAAATGGAACTGGAAAGCTTGGTTTTACATAAAATATTAATTAGTGATCAATTATTTGTTTCAAAACCATCATTCCTTCCCTGTTGTATTTTTAAATACATGCCTTACAAAACGTCAATGGAGTTTTTTAAATGCTTTAATTTATTTATTTGCGAGTACAGAGATAGAGAGAGAGAAGGTGAGGGAGGAAGAGAATAGGTGTGCCATGGCCTTTAGCTGCAGCAAACTGCAGATGCATGTGCTACTTCATGCATTTGGCTTTATGTGGGTATTGGGAAATTGAACCTGGGTAGTTAGGCTTTGCAGGCAAGCGTCTTAACCACTGAACCATCTCTCCAGCCCTCAGAGTGCAGTTTTTCCAAAGGATAAACCTGTTATGCAAAATGAATCAATTCCTCCAGGGAGTGGAGAAACTGGAGAGATGGCTCAGGTGTTACCGGCTGCAAGCCTGTTGACCCAAGTCCAGGCCCCAGCACCCGGGTACGGCTGGATGCAAAGTGGCGCAGGCATCTGTATCCCACTATGCCCTGTGCAATGGGTCAAGGCCAAAGAATCCCAAAGCGCTCAGGCCATCTAGACTGGCCTTTCAGGTGGCAAAAAGACAAGAAGAAAAATCCTACTCAGAAACAAGGTGGGGCTGGAGAGATGGCTTAGCAGTGAAGGCACTTACCTGCAAAACCAAAGGACCCAGGTTCAATTCCCCAGTAGCCACATAGAGCCAGATGTGCAAGGTGGTGCATGTGTCTAGAGTTCCTTTGCAGTGGCTAGAGGGCCTAGAACACCCATTCTCTCTTTGCCTCTTTCTTTCTCTCTCAAAGAAATGAATTTTTAAAAGAAGTTGTATTTTGGGCTGGAGAGATGGCTTAGCGGTTAAGCGCTTGCCTGTGAAGCCTAAGGACCCTGGTTCGAGGCTCGACTCCCCAGGACCCACGTTAGCCAGATGCATAAGGGGGCACACGCGTCTGGAGTTCGTTTGCAGTGGCTGGAGGCCCTGGCGCGCCCATTCTCTCTGTGTCTCTCTCTCTGCCTCTCTCTCACTCTGTCTGTCGCTCTCAAATAAATAAATAAAATAAACAAAAAAATTTAAAAAAAAGAAGTTGTATTTTAAGCTGAGTGTGGTGGTACATGCCTTTAATACCAGCACTTGGGAGGCTAGGTAGGAGGATGGCCTTGACTTCAAGGCTACCCTGACACTACAGAATGAATTCCGGGTCAGTCTGGGCTAGAGCAAGACCCTACCTCAAGAAAAAGGAAGAAAAAAAAAGTGTGCCTTTCTCTAACCAGCCCCCCCCCCCCCACACACACACACAGATCTCATTAAAACTTTCCATCTTGGGCTGAAGAATGGCTTAGCAGTTAAGACAGTTGCCTGTGAAGCCTAAGGAGCCGAGTTAGATTCCTGAGGACCCACATAAGCCAGATGCACAAGGGGCGCAGTGCGTCTGGAGTTCATTTGCAGAGGCTAGAGGCCCTGGTGCACCCATTCACTTTCTCAGTGCCTCTTCCTCTCTCTCTCTCTCTCTCTAAAGAAATAAAATATTGTATTTTAAAAAAAAAAAAAAAAACCTTTCATCTTGATTCATTACGAAATTGCTCCCTGGACACTGAGAAAAGAAAATCAACTTCTCTCTCAAGTGTCTCTCTGTGTCTGTCCACACCCACCCCCCTTTTTCCTTTCCTGCCAGGTGCTGAGATGCAGTTGCAAAGGTCAAAATGGAAAATAAATCAGCTAAGTGACTGGGTTGCAGGTGTCGTGCCTTGTACGTGTTTGTCACTTGAGTGCTCTTAAAGAGTTATTTTAAAATTAAATACGTGGTAGCACGCGAATTTAATCCCAGTCTTTGGGAGGCAGAGGTAGGAGGTTCCCCGTGAATTTGAGGCCAGCCTGTGACTAGATAGTGAATTCCTAGATCAGCCTGGGCTAGAATGAGACCCTACCTCAGGAGGAAAAAAAAGTGGCAATTAGAGATAGATTTACACCAAAAACACTGAATGAATTCTTGCTGTTGACGTTCTGAGGTGTACAGAGTAATAGTTCTGGAATAACATGATTCAAAATGGAATCTGGCCCACAGTCCACAGCTCAGTCCCGGAACTCCTCAGAAGTCCTGCCATTTGGAGGAGAATGACAATCCTCACACAGGTCCTTGTGCTTCTGAAATGCCCCTGGTGTTTTCACTGTCCTCTCTGTAGCAAAGTAAACAGAGATCCACCTCACTCCTACAGTGAACAGCAACTTATAAAATATCTTCTGGAAAAGTAAACAAAGCCTACAAACAGACTAACAGTAGCAGCTTTTAAAAAGAAATAGCCCATCTTTAAAACTTACTCCTGCGCTGGAGAGATGGCTTAGCAGTTAAGGTGCTTGCCTGCAAAGCCAAAGGACCTGACTGTGATTCCCAATTACCCATGTAAAGCCAGATGCACAGGGTGCTGCATGCCTTGGGAGTTAGTTTGCAGTGGTTAGAGGCTCTGATACACCTATTCTCTCTATCTGCCTCTCTCTCCATCCATCAATCAATCAATAAAATATTTTAAAAATACTAAAATGTACTCCTTACTGCTTCTGAAACAAAACAGCTCATGTGTCTCAATTTCTATCCCCCTACATTTGGCTTCACAGGTACTACAATAGGATAACACATCGCAAGTACTCCCCTCCAGCATGAGCTAATGACAGCTAAAGACTGTCAGAGAGAAAGAGCCATTCTCTTCCCGGACACAGCCACTGGCTAAGGGATGAGGAGTGTGGTGAGAAGGGGATGAAGGAAGGCAAAGTGGAGTACATGTGATCAAAATAT
This sequence comes from Dipus sagitta, assembly GCA_036346955.1. Lineage (NCBI taxonomy): Eukaryota > Metazoa > Chordata > Mammalia > Rodentia > Dipodidae > Dipus > Dipus sagitta. The sequence goes on along the minus strand of CM070781.1, from coordinate 35,261,919 downwards.
AATACATACATATGAAACATCAAAAGTAAGCACATGCCCTTTGGAAGCTGGGATAGAGGAGGATCATGGAGAGTTCCAGGACAGCTCGGGACTACACAGTGAATTCCAGGTCACCCTGGACTAGAGCGAGACCCTACCTCAAAAAAAAAAAAAAAACAGGAATAACAACAAACTTTTTTGTTGATTTTCTTGTGGTAGGGTATTGCTTACAGTGATCCTCCTACCTCTGCCTCCTGAGTTTGTGTGCTGCCACACCCAGCTAATTTATTAAAAAAAAACAAAAAACAAGTATAACAAAAGCAACTCAACTCCTCAACCTAGATTGAGTATAATCCCTTAACACACTAAACCACTTTTTAAATTGCACTAATATTTTTAAGATTTACTATTATATCTAAAAGCTGAAGATCCTTCGAGCCAGAAAATGTGGACAAACCAATCTTATAATGACTCAAAACTGTTTTTATAAGCCAACTCATTCCAACAGCAGCTGTTTCAGGAGGCGATTCTGGTGGGGACGCAGAAGGAATGTTATTACACAGGGCCTGCCTCTTAACTAGTGCTAGCTAGTTTCTCCCTCCTCTTTCTTATCATTTAAATTACAGGTGAGCCACATGTGCCCACAAGCAGGTATTCGGAAAAATGTAATTAGATTTAAAAAAAAAAAAAAACACTATAAAAGTATCGCATCCTTACTGCAGATGTAACCCCCACCTAGTTGGTATTTGTAACGGGTCAAGAGACTAGTTCTCTCCAAGATATGTTTATTATCCAGCCTGTCCATACACACACACGAGGGGGGGGGGGGAGAGAGACCCAGACCCCAACAAAGGATGCGTGTCCCTGGGTGTTGCTAGGAGTCCTTAAGGCCTGAGAGGAAGGTTGTCGCACACACCTGGGGTCCTAGGCACCTATAACAATTCACGTGTAACCTGGCCGGAGGGCACCCTAGCAATTCCCAGCAGTGGAAGTGCCCGGATTTTGTAACACTCAGTTCTGAAAGTGCTCAAGTTGTAGACATAAAACTTTGTTTCTTTGAAGAAGGCTCTCACTCCAGCAGGGGGCTGACCTGGATACTCACAGGACAAGCCCAGGCTGGTCTCGAACTCGCGGAGATCCTGAGAGCGCCACCACGCCGAGAGACATAAAACTTTCTGGCAATGGAAAGAACAGTTTACACTTCACAGCCAGACCTCAGAGCTGGTCCTTTTTAATTAAAACTGGGGTAAGATCGTGTGCGGGCCCCGGGCTCCCCCAGCGACCATCCATGCCAGCCTCCCGGGCACAGGCGCGGCTCCGGGCGGGCGTCGGGGGCGGTCCCGCCGGGACGCGGAGGGGAGGTCGTGCTCGGCGTCCCCATGTGGGAAAACGGGCGGTCGGCCCCCGGGGCGGCAGGATCCGTGGATGAACCGGCGGTTGGACGGCCCGAGACCCCCACCCCGAGCCCCCGGCCGGCCGCGGGAGCCGCGCTCCAGGGCGCCCGCCCCGCGCCCGACACCGCCTACCTTGGCCACCCAGCTGAACAACGGTGACATCGCGGCCCGGGCGGCGGCTCCTCGCCCGCCGGCTCCGCTCACAGGCTCCGCCGGATCGTGGGCCCGCGGGCGGCCGGGGCCGGGCTCGGGGCGCGGCGGGGCGCGGGCATCCTTCCCTGCGGTGGCGGCGGCCGAGGCGGCGCAGGAGGCGGAGGCGGCGGCGGCTCCTCCCCGCGCGTGGCCGCCGAGAGAGAGGTGGCGCCCGCGGGCGGCCGGCCGAGGAAGGAAGGGGCGGGGAGCTGGGGGCGTGGTCTGATGTAGCCACGCCCACCAGGCCCGCGGCGGGAAGTTAGGACGCGCTGGGTGTCGCCCCCTACAGGAAGGCTCAGGAAAAACCCTGCTGACTTGAGTAGCTCAGTGGCTTTCCAGGCCTCTGGGCCGTTTTGGGGTTTTGTTTCTTTTTCTGCACAACTTGGAGAAATCTTAAGTCCCTCTCCCCTCTCCCCCGCCCCCCCGTGAGGTTTAAAAACCGCAATTGCCCAGGGATGAGGGGAGGGGGATGGTGCACACACCTTTAATCGCAGCAGAGGTAAGTTAGAGGCCACTCTGACTCCTGGGCTAGACTGAGACCCTACCTTGAAAAAATAAATAAATAAAATAAAACCCGCAGACTTACAGGGGACACCACACCATGCCAGACAGCTTTCCAGGGGTCACCCCACCCCCACTTTGCTCAGATCCCTGATAACAAAAGGGCCAGTGTTGCCTGGCCCTCTAAGACGTTTATGTAACCAGAGGTGCTTTTCTTTTCTTTTTTTTTTAATACATTTTATTTATTTATTTACTTGAGAGAGAAAGAGGTAGAGAGAATGGGCACACCAGGGCCTCCAGCCACTGAAAACGAACTCCAGACACATGTGCCCCCTTGTGCATCTGGCTTACTTGGGTCCTGGAAAATTGAACCGGGATCCTTTGGCTTTGCAGGTAAACACCTTAAGGGCTAAGCCATCTCTCCAGCCCCAGAGGTGCTTTTCTTGGCTTCCTAACAACCAGCTACAGAGGAGTGGAATGGGATAGGGTAGAGGCAAAAGACCTGAGCCTCCAGCTACCTGGTGGTAAAAATCCCCTACACAGACAGACACACACACACACCCAGAACTGAAGTCATTCATTTTCTCTAGGCCAGATGAGGAGGCAGTGTAGTCATTTTATGGCTACAAAGGTTAAAGTGAATTTCCAGCCAGAAGCTCCTGACTTCCACGTTGTGACCAAAAATAAATAAATAAATAAAAAGTCCAAAGTCTGTAGTGGCTGATGTGGGATGTATGTGTCACAAAGAGCTGCTCACAGTTCCTCAGCCAGCTGGCCAGCCCAGCCCACAAAATCTACTGTTGTGACATTAAGGGAGAATTATCTTCACAGTGAGACAACATGATACTTTTAAATTTATTTTTATTTATTTATTAGAGACAGAGAGAGAGAGAGAGTGAGTGAGAGAGAGAGAGAGAATGGGTGTACCAGGGCATCCAGCCACTGCAAACGAACACCAGATGCATGCACCACCACGTGCATCTGGCTTACGTAGGGCCTGGAGAATCAAACCTGGGTCCTCAGGCTTTGCAGGCAAGTGCCTTAACCACCAAACCATCTTTCCAGCCCCATCATGATATTTTGCTGTCCTCCAAATGACATCACATCCTTATTGATGTTACTTGTTTATAATCACCTAACAAACTACCTCCAAATGGAGATGCATGCAATAACAATTTCTGTGGGTCAAAAACCCAGGAATATCCAGCCTTGGTGGCACACGCCTTTAATCCCAGCACTTGGGAGGCAAGAGGTAGGAGGATCACAGTGAGTTCAAGGCCACCCTGAGACTACAGAGTGAATTCCAGGTCAGCCTGGGCTACTGTGAGACCCTACCTCCAAAAAACAAAAAATAATTAAAAAATTAAAAAAAAAAAAAACAGGAACATCTAGGCTGGGTGTCTGAAACTCAGGGTTTTGCTTGAATTTCAGTCAAGCTGTTAGCTGGGACTGCATTTATTCCACAATTGAAAGGGACTAGAAGGCAGGTGTGATAGCACACACCTTTAATCCCAGCACTCGGAGGCACAGATAGGAGGACTGGTGTGAGCTCAAGTCCAGCCTGAGACTACAGAGGGAGTTATTCCAGGTCATCCTGGGCTAGAGTGAGAACCCTACCTCAAAATTCATTTTTGTTTAATTAAGTACCTCCAAACCTTCATGAAGAGTTGTTCCAACTGTCAAGGCCTGTGGGACATGGACCAAGTCTTGCTGGTCTTCACCACAGAGCTGCTCAGCTGGGATTCCCCCAACACCTCCATGTCCAAAAGAGAAGTTAGTCAGTTTTTCAGACAACTTTGTGTTGCTGGCAGAAAACAGCCGACTAAGAGCAGCTTGTGGGAGAAAGGTTTATTTTGGCTTACAGACTTGAGGAGAAGCTCGATGATGACAGGGAAAAATGAGACATGAGCAGACGGTGGACATCACCCCCTCGCCAACATAAGGCGGACAACAGCAACAGGAGAGTGTGTCAAACACTGGCGAGGGGAAGCTGGCTATGATACCCATAGCCCGCCCCAAATAATACACTGCCTCCAGGAGGCTTCAATTCCCCACCTGTCACCAGCTGGGGACCTTGCATTCAGAACACATAAGTTCGGCTGGAGAGATGGCTTAGTGGTTAATGCACTTGCCCAAAAAGCAAAGGACCCAGGTTTGATTCTTCAGGACTCATGTAAGGCAAGGTGGCAATACATTTGGAGTTCATCTTCAGTGGCTGGAGGCCCTGGTACAGCTATATTCTCTGTGTGTGTGTCTCTCTCTCTCTCTTTTCCTCTTTCTCAATTAAATAAAAATTAAAATATTAATAAATTTCAAAAAAAACACATAAATTAGGCTGGGCGTGGTGGCACATGCTCGCCTTGAGTTTGAAGGCCACTCTGAGACTACGTAGTGAATTCCAGGTCAGCTTAGCCTAAAGCAAGACCCTACCTTGAAAAAACAAACAAACAAGAAAGAAGAACACACAAGTTTCTGGGGTACACCTGAGTCGAACCACCACAGACATTTTGTTAAATTCACTTCCCAGCACATTTGCCTTTGATTCCTTAATACAAAAAATGTCGGAGCTGTATTTAGGGAGAAAACACAAGGGCATGACAAGAAACAGCAAAGGATTGTGGGCATAGTAGTCACCTCACTCCACCACCCCCTTCCTGGAGAAGACAAACCACAAAGGCATAAGGGAAAATCCAGAGTGATGACGCTCCAATAGAGGCCAAGGGGACTACGAGGGGCCTTGGGCACATCTTACAGGGGCGCGGTGCCTTCCTTCTTTAAGTAGTGCTCTTCCCTAAAGGTCACAGAGAAGAAGCCCGGTGCTCCACAGCCACGTAGCTGAATCTATCAGCACACCACTTTCTAAGCAAGCTGAGCGGCTCATTAAAGGGAGATCCCTTCTCCTCTAAGGCTGTCCACTCAAGGTGTGTCCAGGGACCAACAGCAGAGCCATCAACTGTCAATTCCTTACAAATGCAGAACCTAGGGGACTGGGGAAATGGCTCAGCGGTACGGCATTGGCCTGCGAAGCCTAAGGACCCAGGTTCTATTCCCCAGGACCCACGTAAGCCAAAGGCACAAGGGGGCACATGTGTCTGGAGTTCGTATGTAGTGGCTAGAGGCCCTGGCGTGCCCATTCTCTCTCTCTCTTTATCTGTCTCTTTCTCTCTCATAAACAAATAAATAAAATATTAGGCTGGAGAGATGGCTTAGCAGTTAAGTGCTTGCCTGTGAAGCCTAAGGACCCCGGTTCGAGGCTCGTTTCCCCAGGACACACGTAAGCCAGATGCACAAGGGGGCGCACGCATCTGGAGTTCCTTTGAAGTAGCTAGAGGCCCTGGTGTGCCCATTCTCTCTCTCTCTCTGTCATTGTCAAATAAATAAATAAAAATAAAAATAATAAAATAATAATAAGTAAATATAAATAAACCAACAAAGGCATGCACCACCACGGCCGACTACTTTAAAAAAAAAATGCAGAATCTAAACCCAGTGTTGCATTTCACAACTTTATTCCCCACACTCACTCACACTCCAGAGGCTGAGATACAGGCACTGCAGTGAGACGGAAGGCAGCCTGGGTTAGAGTGAGACCCTACTCCAGCGCCCCCAAGCTACCCCTGAACAAGAAATGCAGGACCTTCGCTTTCCCGTGATTCCTGGCATCATATGATACGTATTCTTTGGCATTTGTCCCTGCCTCATAACACCCTCCTGAAAACCAGCCAAAGAAATGAACTTTGCTTCCCCAAAGCGGGTCACAGAAACTAATCTTCCCTCATCTTTCTTCTCTGACCTGGCCAGAAACAAAGTCTCTGATCCGCTCTATTCTTGTCCAACAGCAGGTCATAAGCCTTCGTTGTGCCAGGGGGGCCTGCCCGACACCCCAGCAGGGGGAACACTGCACACAGACGCCAAGAGGAGCAGCGACAGAGACGGGACTATGCCAGTGAGGGCTCCATGATCCCACAGGACGGGGTTCCGAGGTTTCAGGGAGCTGAACGTGGGGGGATCCAGGAGAGCAGTGTGCTGCAGGGCCAAGGGGCTCCACGTGTCTCCCCCGACGCCACCCTGCGCATCCCACCTGTACGCTCTATAAAATCTTTTACAACAAACAGGGCTGGAGAGATGGCTTAGCGGTTAAGCGCTTGCCTGTGAAGCCTAAGGACCCTGGTTCGAGGCTCGATTCCCCAGGACCCATGTTAGCCAGATGCACAAGGAGGCGCACGCGTCTGCAGTTCGTTTGCAGTGGCTGGAAGCCCTGGTGCGCCCATTCTCTCTCTCTGTCTCTATCTGCCTCTTCCTCTCTCTGTCTGTCACTTTCAAATAAATAAATAAAAACAAAAAAATAAATAAATAAAAAGGTGTGTGCCACCATGCCTGGCATTAAAAAAATAAATAAATAAATAAAATAAAATCTTTTACAACAAACTGGTCATTGTGTTCCTTGAGTTCTGCAAGCCACTAGAGCAAGTGAACCAAATGCAAGGAGGGGACTGGGGGAGTTTATAGAAGGTGGGTCAGGAGCACAGGTAAACAAAGTCAGGCATGGTGGAACACGCCTGTGGTCCTAGCACTCAAGAGGCTGAGGCAGGAGCATCCCAAGTCACAGCCAGCCTGGACTACATACTGAGAGGACCCTGTTGGGCCTTGAGAGGCCCGCACGTGAGGCCTAGTGGAACTTCCTGCGCCTAGCTAAAGTTTGGGGATCTGCCTCTGGCCAGATGTGACTCAGCAAGATGCCTAATGGCCTCTGGCCTGCTACTTCTGCGCAGCAGTTGGAATTCCTGCGCGCGTGCTTAGAATCTATCATTTCAAAGGTCGTGCTATACTATTGGCCCTTACCTCTCCCCCCATCCTAGAATCCCCACCCTCGTTCTCAACATTATATAGGCAACCGCCTGTAACAATAAAGCGAGTTCCTGCTTCGACAAGACTCCCGACTCAGTGTGGTTTTTCTCCGGTGACTAGGAGAGGTTCTGAGTTGTCCGACGTTCAACCTCTTCCTCAACCCCTTGGGAGGAACCAGCGGGCCTGCTCCTTCCTCAGCACTGCCTGTCGGGGGGAACCCGGCAGGACCCAAGAAAGGAACAGAGAGAGAGAGAAAAAAAAAAAAGAAACAAAGAAAGAGAGAAAGAAAAAGAAAGGCAGGGAAGAGAAGAGACAGAAGAGAATGAAAGAGGGAGAGAAGAAGGGAGGGAAAGAAGGGAATAAAGGAAGGAAGAAGAAAGGAAGGAGGGAGGGGAAGAGAAGAGACAGAAGAGAATGAGAGAGGGAGAGAAGGGAGGGAAAGGAAGGAAGGAAGGAAGGAAGGAGGGAGGGGAAGAGAAGAGACAAAAGAAAATGAGAGAGAGGAAGGTGTAGCAGACAGATCAGGATCGCTGAGATGAACTTCCAGACCAGGCACAGTTATGGAGGAAGGGATGTTTATTGAAGCTTACAGATCCAGGGGAAGTTCCATAATGGCAGAAGAAGCTGGCCTGCCTTCACAGGACCAAGCAGAGAGCGAGAAGCACAAGCCTAAAAGTCAAAAGCCACACCTTAAGATCCACCCAGTGACACTGCCTCCAGCCAGGTGGCTACAGATGCAAACTACAAACAATAAAGAACTGAATATATTGGGGGCCATCTATTCAAACTACCACAGAAGGGAAGAAGGGAGGAAAGAAAGAAAGAAAGGAAGAAAGGAAGGAAGGAAGGAAGGAAGGAAGGAAGGAAGGAAGGAAGGAAGGAAAGAAAGGAGGGAGAGGAAGAGACAAAAGAAAATGAGAGAGAGGAAGGGAAGAAGGGAGGAAAAGAAAGAAGAAACAACAAAAGGAAAGAAAAAGAAAGGAAGGAAGGAAGGGAGGGAGGGAGGGAAGAAATCACATAGGCAAACCAACCTGGACCTGCATCTGAGGAATGGTAGTGGTCTTCTCAGCTGAGCCCCTCTAGTGGCTACCCTCTCATTGCTGGGACAGAGTATCCAACCAGGAGCAGCTTACAAAAGGAAAGGGGTTGCCTTCAGCTATGCTTTCAAGAGGAAGTTTCCTCATGGTGGGAAAGCTTGGAAGAAGGAGAGGACAGCTGGTGTCACATCTCCTCAGCCACGGGGAGGAAGTAGAGAGGGAGAGCTCACTGCGACAAGCAGAGCTGGGCTATGAGGCACCAAGGCCCATCCCCGGTGACACAGCTTCTCACTCAAGGGTTACCAAAGGCTGCACGAGCTGGGCAGTAAGTATGAGGCTCGATCACAAGCACATGAGGAGACGGGGGACAGTCTGCATTCACACCGCCACAGTCTCCTACCTATGGGACTTGCCACTGTCTCCAGGTGGTGTCAGATTGAATTGGATTAGATGGTAGCAGTGGCTGTTTGTTTATGGATGGGGAGAAATGTCCATACGTTTTGAGGCCATGGAAGTCTCCTGTGTGGGTTATGTTGTAAGGACAGAAGGCAGCTAGACACACCCAAACACTAGCTTACGTTAAAGTTTGAGAAGCACTACTATGACATTCATTGATATCAGTCTCTCTTTTTTTTTTTTTTTTTTTTGCTTTTTCGAGGTAGGGCCTCACTCTGGTCCAGGCTGACCTGAACTATGTAGTCTCAGGGTAGCCTCGAACACTCAGCGATCCTCCTACCTCTGCCTCCCGAGTGCTGGGATTAAAGGCATGCTCCACCACGCCCGGCTCAGTCTCTATTTTTAATATTTTATTTATTTGCAAGTAGAAAGATACAAACTAAGCAAGACAGACAGAGTTTGAGAAACACTACTATGAGTTCATTGATACTGGCAGAAAGAGACAGACTGGGGCTGGAGAGATGGCTTAGCAGTTAAGCGCTTGCCTGTGAAGCCTAAGGACCCTGGTTCGAGGCTGGATTCCCCAGGACCCACATTAGCCAGATGCACAAGGGAGCGCACGCGTCTGGAGTTCGTTTGCAGTGGCTGGAGGCCCTGGCGCGCCCATTCACTCGCTCTCTCTCTCTCTGTCGGCCTCATTCTCTCTCTGTCTGTCACTCTCAAATAAATAAATAAAACAGAAAAAATTTAAAAATAAAAAAAAAAGAAAGAGACAGACTGGAGGGGGGAATGGGCATGCTAGGGCCTCTAGTCACTGAAAATGAACTTCAGATGCTTGTGCTACTTTGGGCATCTGGCTTTAGATGGGTACTGGGGCATCAAACCCAGGTAGTTAAGGCCAGCTCAATATTGGTTGTTTAAAAGATAATGAAGGCCAGGCATGGTGGCGCATACCTTTAATCCCAACACTCAGGAGGCAGAGGTAGGAGGATCACCATGAGTTCGAGGCCACCCTGACAATACAGAGTGAATTCCAGGTCAGCCTTTGCTAAAGTGAGACCCTACCTCAAAAAAACCAACATGCAAACAACCAAATTAATGAAAATAGGGTTGGAGAGATGGCTTAACGATTAAAGCACTTGCCTGTGAATCCTAAGGACCCAGGTTCAATTCCCCAGAACCCACATAAGCCAAATGCACATGGTGGCACATGCATCTGGAGTTCGTTTGTAGTCCCTAGAAGCTCGGGAGCACCTATTCTCTCCCTTCCCACCCCTGCCTCAATAAATGAAAACTATTAAAATGTAATGAAAATAAATTATTGACCAGTCGTCTCTTGAGAAAACAGCTCAGGTGAACTTGACACAGTGGAAGCAGCCTAATGACAGAGGTAGGGGAGCGTTTTGTCAGACCAGACAAGTTGAACCATGACAAATGTCATCGTACTCCATCACACCAGCTTCAAACTGAGCTCTCCAAAAATGCCCAAGCTCTAGAAGCTACCCTAGAAGAAGGAGGAAGAGACCCTAGAAATGTCCAAAGAAGCTTCAAGCACCTAGGACTAACTTTTCTGTCTCAGAAGGTAGGGAGGCTACAAAAGAGAGATTACATGAGATTAAGGTATAAGAAACTACATCTCAAGCCAGGTGTGATGGCACATGCTTGAATCCCAGATACCTGAAAGGCTGAGACAGGAGGATCCTGAGTTTGAGGCCAGGGCAAACATAGCAAGACACTTGTAACAAAACAAAAGAAACACAGGCTGGGGAGATTGCTCAGTGGTTAAAGGCTGTTTGCTCACAAAGCCTGCTGGCCTGGATTTGATTCCCCAGTACCCACATAAAGCCAGCTGCAAGAGGCCCTGGGGTGCCCATACTCTCTTCCTTTCTCTCTACTGGCAAATAAAAATATAAATAAAAATGTTTTTAAAGACTTTTTATTTTTATTTATTTATTTGAAAGTAACAGACAGAGAGAGAAAGAGGCAGATAAGAGAGAGCAGAGAATGGGCACGCCAGGGCCTCCAGCCACTGCAAAGGAACTCCAGACGCGAGTGCCCCTTTGTGCATATGGTTAACGTGGGTCCTGGGGAATTGAGCCTTGAACCGGGGTCCTTAGGCTTCACAGGCAAGCGCTTAACCGCTAAGCCATCTCTCCAGCCCTAAATAAAAATATTTTTTAAATGAGAAAACAACCTTTAATCCCAGCACTCAGGAAGCAAAGATAGGAGGATCGCCATGAGTTCAAGGCCACCCTGAGACTACATAGCGAATTATTCCAGGTCAGCCTGGGCTAGAGTGAAATCCTGGGAGGCAGGGGAAGAGGAAGAACAGTGAACTATGACCAAATCCTGACTATAACAGCTATAAGAAGAAAGTATAGACAGGTGAAATTGGAACAGGCTTCATTGTTTAAACGTGGACTCAGACCTGTATGTCTATATGTCTGTCTGTCTGTCTGTCTGTATAAATGAATCAATAATGATGAATCTGGGGTGCAGGCTCAGGCAACTCTAATTTGAACTGACCTTAAGTTCTTGTACTTAAAGATATAAAAAGGAGACTCACAGAATTCTCCCTTTGGGCCAGGTCTCCCAGCCTGCGCCAAGAACGGGCAGAATCACTCCTTTCATGGGAAGGTAGGGGCTTTTACAGTGCGCTTGACAGTGACTTCTGGAACTTTAACACCAAGCATTTTGAGAAACATACATGAAAGGCCCTTTTCTTAGTTTACTGGCAGCATGTAACTTAACAGTCACAAGGCACAAAGAAATTCTGTGTTACAGTCTACAATTTCATTAAAGGGAAATTGCTAACATCAGACAATCAATAACTGCTCCTACACTCGAAGGACAATTTACCTTAAAATACTACCTTTCCTCCCATCTGAACAATGTCTCTTTCCCAAGACACTGTATGAAAAGACTATATGTGGGCTGGAGGGATGGCTTAGCAGTTAAGGTGCTTGCCTGCAAAGCCATAGAACCCAGGTTCAATTCCCAAGGACTCACATAAGCCAGATGCACAAAGTGGTGCATGTGTCTGACACTGCGGAGCTCTACATGTGACACTACTGTCACTACAGAAAATCTAACACTGCTGCCTTTTGAAGTGAATTTGTGTGTGTGTGTGTGTGTGTGCATCTGGCTGTATGTGGTTACCAGGGAATATAACCGAGGTCCTTTGGCTTTGCCGGTACATGCCTTAATCAATAAGCCATCTCTTCAGTCCATGACTTTCTTTAAAAAAAAAAAAAAAAAAACTATGTGATTCAGAAAAAGAGAGGAGAGAGGGAGAAAGAGAATGAGTGTGTCAGGACATTAGGCCACTGCAAATAATCTCCAGCTGCATGTGCCACTTTGTGCATCTGGCTTTACATGGGTACAGGGGACTTGAACCTGGACCTACAGGCTTTGTAGACAAGTGCCTTTAACCACTGAGCCACCTCTCCACCCCTCCAAGATGTTCAGAGATCACTGATGCCGCTCCTCCCTTCTCAGTTTTCCTGAACACTAAGGGATGATTTCAAAGGTGGCAGACCTTAGGAACGGGACAAAGCATTCCTACTAAGCCTGACCATACCTTCCCCCAACAAGCCCAGACTCTCCTGCCCAGCTTTTGTGCCAAGTTCCTCCTTTGAGAAGGAACAAGAAGCAGAGACCGGAAGTACCGGAGTTCAGGAGGTGGGGGCAGACAGGCTGCAAGCCTCCAGCTCAAAGGAGGAGGGCAGGGAGGCAAGGAAGCCCATATGAAGAAATGACCTCACTCAGACAGCTAGCTCCTGCCCGCCGCAAGCCCTGGTTAAAAATGGGCCCATTGTAATCCCAACTCCACGAGAAAATCCAACTGAGTTGCACTGAATCAGAACCCCTGGGCAACTGCTCGGGAATGGATTCAGCTCCCAAATATGAATATTCATTAGCATATATACTGTAAGGCACAGTCCTTGCAGGAAGCAAGGAGAGTTGAGTCACACGCCAATCCTGCCCTCAAGGCGCATAAAAAGTGGCAGGAAGCATAAACAGGAAAGACTGGAAAATGCCATGGAAAAGGTGAGGCTTTGAGGTGTTCCCACTCCAGGCTGCAAAGGAAGAAGGGCTAACAGGACATGGTGACACACAACTTTAATCCAAGCACAGGAGGCTAAAGTAGGGGGTTTGCTGACAGCTTGAAGCCAGCCTGGGATAGACAGAGACCCTGCCTGAACTCCACACGCATGCACCACCCTGTGCATCGGGCTTATGTGGGGACTAGGGATCCTTAGGCTTCACAGGCAAATGCCTTAAGCACTAAGCCATCTCTCCAACCCCGTCTTTTTTTAAAAAAATTATTTGTTTTTATTTATTTGATAGTGAGACAGAGAGTATGGCCACACCAAGGCCTCTTGCCACTGTGAATGATCTCCAGATGTATGCATCACTTTGTGCATCTGGCTTTAAGTGGGTGCTGGGGAATTGAACTTGACATAGCAGACTTTGCTGGCAAACACTTTTTTTTGTTTATTGTTTTTATTTATTTGAGAGTGACAGACACACAGAGAGAAAGAAAGAGAGAAAGAGAGAGAGAGAGACAGAATGGGCACGCCAGGGCCTCCAGCCACTGCAAACGAACTCCAGATGCATGCGCCCCCTTGTGCATCTGGCTAACGAGGGTCCGGGGGAATCGAGCCTCGAACCGGGGTCCTTAGGCTTCACAGGCAAGCGCTTAACCGCTAAGGCCATTTCTCCAGCCCACAAGCACTTTTAATCACTGAACCATCTTTCCAGCCCTAGTCCCAAGCATGGAATTTCCAGCCTGTAGAATGTTGTGTAGATAATCACCTGAGCTTACAGCCTAATGCCAGAAATAAGTGTTCACCAATCTGTGCCTCCACTTCATGTGCTTTTTGACTTTTCCCCTTTATTGAACACCGATGGCTGGATCTTGGCTTAGTCTTGACCCCGAAGGCTCTGTTTGGGCATGACTTAAGAAGTGAGTGTGAGTATGTCCTGGAGAGAATGTCACAGTTGTGGACAGGTGGGAAAGATGGAGGGGTGAAAGAAGGGAGGGTGAAGCCTCCATAAGTGGCAGGAAAGAAAGCAGGCCTTGGGAGGAGTTTCTGAGCCTGTGAGAAAGAGAAAGGGCCAGTAACATGCGCACGCAGAAGCTCTGCCCAGGGGAGTGACAGGAACTTACCCGGGAGACCTGGACTCTTCGGGTTGTGGTTCCATAATCAAGGGAGCATAGTCTGCAGCTCATAAGCAGGAGAGAGAAACCTTGAGAGGCATCCTGAAGGCCTGCAGGAGTTGATTTTGGTTCACACACAACGCCCTCTGTGATCGTAACTGTTTTTCCTGTCATGTTTCACGTCTCTGTAAACCCAGCTCTGAACTTGGAGTCTGTATTGGACTTCTCCGTTTAAAACTTACACCGGGGGCTGGGGGAGATGGCTCAGCAGTTAATGAGAGGTTGCTGTACATGAGGGCTTTGAGACGACCTGAGTTCAATTCCCCAGCACCCACGTAGACCCATATATGTATGTAACCTCAATCCTGTGAGGGTCAGAGAGTGGAGGGTTGCTGGGGCTTGCTGAGTAAAAAAAGAAAAAAAAAATGGTGAAAAGGGCAGCCGTGGTTTGAGTGAAATACTCTGAAGAAGTGGCTGAGAAAAAGAGGAGGACACCGGAACGTCTCCTTTGGCCACCACACGTGTGTGCACAGGGTGCATGCATCCGCACACGAATGCATATGCCACACATCATACAAACTGCACACTGTGTAGGCATACGTGCTTCAAAAACAAAAGAAAAAGAGCCTGGCGTGGTGGCGCACGCCTTTAATCCCAGCACTCGGGAGGCAGAGGTAGGAGGATCGCCGTTGAGTTTGAGGCCACCCTGAGACTACATAGTGAATTCCAGGTCAGCCTGGGCTAGAGTAAGACCTACCTTGAAAAACCGAAGAATAAATAAATAATAAAAAGAAAAAATAGCTGGGCGTGGTGGCGCACGCCTTTATTCCCAGCACGCAGGAGGCAGAGGTAGGAGGATCGCCATGAGTTCAAGGCCACCCTGAGACTACAGAGTGAATTCCAGGTCAGCCTGAGATACAGCGAGACCCTACCTCGAAAAACCAAATAATAATAATAATAATAATAATAATAATAATAGGAAAAAGCTTATAGTATCATTGTTGCATGCCAATAATTAGTGCTGTCATCACCACCTTTGATAACGTTTTCTTCCATCCCACCCCCCTGCTGCCTCCTATTTTGATTTTTTTTCGAGGTAGGGTCTCACTCTAGCCCAGGCTGACCTGGAATTCACTCTGTAGTCCCAGCCTGGCCTCAAATTCACAGCAATCCTCCTACCTCTGCCTGCTGAGTGCTGGGACTAACGGCGTGCACCACCACGCCCTGCTCGGTGACTTTTTCTGAGCACCTACTGCCTGCCACGACTCCCATCCGTTGCTTTGCACATTTCATCTCATTCAGGCCCAAAGCCAGCTCTGTTCCGTACAAGCCCCACTATGATAAACGCACAAGGAATTAGCTCGTCTGATGCTGCGCAGTCATCGTGCATTGAGATGTCTGAAACTGAGGCATGACTCATTCTTACAAAACTGTGGGTCACACACTTGTGCAACCATCATTTCTATCTAATTCCAAAACACTTTCTCCACTGCAAAGAGAAACCTAGTATTTATTAGCAGTCTCTTTCTATTTACTCTCCACTCCTCCAGGGTAGCCGCTGATGTACTTTATCCTTTGCTTTAAATTTAATATTTTTTTAAAATTTATTTCAGAGGGGAAGAGAGAGAGAGAGGGAGAATGGGTATGCCAGAGCCTCTAGCCACTGCAAAAGGACCTGCAAATGCATGATCCACCACTTGCATCTGCCTTACGTGGGTCCTGGGGAATCAAACCTGGGTCATCAGGTTTTATAAAGAGTGCTTTTACACCCTCCAGAGCTCTAGGTCCATTGTGAAAGAGGTGGCAGAAAGCATGTAAGAGCCAAAGGAAGGGCACCACTCCTTACAATGCAACTGTCCACACAGAAATTGGCCTCGATATCCATGGCCTTGCAGTGCCTAGCAATACCTTCACAAGACCCTCATAATAGGAGAAAAAGATGACATCAACAAGAGAGACTAATGGAGAGAGGAAGGATATGATGGAGTGTGGATATGTGAAGGGGAAAGTGGGGGAGGGGAGGGGAAATGTCATGGTTTATTGTCTGTAAGTATAGAAGTTGTCAATAAAAAATTAAAAACAAAAAAATAGATGGTTGTTTTATACAATAAAATTGCCTTTCTGAATTAAAAAAAGAAGAGGAAGAAGAAAAAGAGGTGCTTTTAACTACTGAGCCATGTACCCAGCTCTTTTTTGCTTTTCTTTTTTTTTTTAATTTTTCAGTGTATGGTCTTACTGTAGCCCAGGAACTCACTCTGTAGTTCCAGGCTGACCTAGGACTCATGTCAGTCCTCCTACCTCTGCCTCCTGAGTGCTGGGATTAAAGATGTGGGCCACCATGCCTGGCTCCTTTGCTCTTTATTTTTTTTTTTCAAACTTACTGACAACCAAGAACAATATAACATGATCATAATCTCCTCCCACCACCTTCCCTTTTTCCCATCTCCTCTACCCTCTCCACTCAGTCTCTTCTTTCCAACTAGTCTCTCCTTTCTCTTTCTCTTTCTCTCTCTCTCTCTCTCTCTCTGTGTGTGTGTGTATGTGTGTGTGTCTGAGTGTGTGTGGTTTTGTGAGGCAGGGTCTCACTCGACCTGGAATTTACTCTGCATTCTCAGGGTGGCCTCGAACTCACAGCAATCTCCTACCTCTGCCTGCCCAGTGCTGGTATCAAGGCATGCACCACTATGCCTGGATCTCTCTTTCTTTTGAGGCAGGGGCTGGAGGCCACTGCACATAAATAAATAAACACAAAATAATTTTTTAAAAAGAGGCTGGAAAGATGGCTTGGTGGTAAAACATCTGCCTGCAAACCCAAAGGACCCAGGTTCGATTCCCCAGTACCCACGCAAAAGCAAAAGCATGTATCTGGAGTTCATTTGCAATGGCTAGAGGCCCTGACATGCTCATTCTCTTCCCCTCCTTCCCTCTCTGCCTGTCTCTCTCTCTCCCCTCTCTCTCTGTCTCTTTTTCTCTCTCTATCAAAGAAATAAATAAAGTAATTTTTAAAAAGAAATACACGGAACTCCAAGTGTTTCAGGTTTCAGAGTGCTTGCATATATCCAGTGAGATGTTTGAGGGATGGGACACAAGTATTAACACAAAGTTCATTCATAATCCACTTATATAGACAGTGTGAAAAATAATCTTATATAATTCACTGCACCTCCAGTTTACTATGGCCCATCACAGGACACAGGTTTTCCACTTGAAGCATCATAGCTGTATACAAAAGGTTTGGATTTAAAAAATATGTACATTTATTTGCAAGGAGAGAAAGAGAGAAGGGGTGCGGCAGGACCTCTAGCCACTGCAAATGAATTCTAGATGCATTAACCACTTTGTGCATCTAGCTTTACATGGGTACTGGGGAATCAAACCTGGGTCATTAGGTTTTGCAGGCAAGTGTTTTAACTGCTGAGCCAACTCCCCAGTCCCAAGTTTTGGATGCTGAAGCCTTCTAGAGTTTGAATGTTCAGATTAGCAATGTTCCATCTGCATTTTGATAGATCTATGCCAATGTTTAAGTTAAGATCTCTGGTTTAATGTTTTCATTTTGTGCATTCAATTGTTAACAACGAGCAAATTTAACATGAACATTTTCAATGGCTCCAGCCACCTTTAAATTTATCCCAAAGCCTGGAAAAATCAAAAGCTGGCTATAACTCATCTAGAAATACCAGGGTGGGGCTGGAGAAATGGCTTAGCAGTTAAGGCATTTGCCTGTGAAGCCAAAGGACCCAGGTTCGATTCCCCAGGACCCACGTAAGCAAGATGCACACGGGGCACACACATCTAGAGTTCCTTTGCAGTGGCTGGAAGCCCTGGCATGCACATTTCTCTCTCTCTCTCTCTCTCTCTCTCTCCTCTCTCTGTAAATAAATAAATAAACTAGAAACACCAGGGTGACTGGGCAGCATAAACGGGGATGGTTGAACTTGTAACTCTGGGAAGGCCCTCTCTAGAATGAAGTCCACAGGAGCTGTTTGAGGTGCCTCTTTGCTCTAGGCATGCAAGTCTTGCTAAAACTGAAACTTATCTCTTCCACTAAAATAATAACCAAATCAAAATGCTGCGGCACTTCAAAACCTACTATATTTCAAAACCTACATTTTTCTATTTGAATACCTGTTCCTGTCACAATATTTTGTTAATATGTACACTAGCCATGTTCACTTTTTAGCCCGTAAAGCATGCCAAAATTAGAAACAGCGTTTATCTATTTTTAGTTCAGTCTATACAGTTTAAGCAAATAATCTCTTTCCCAAAGCACTGCACATATGTTTTAAATTCCAGAAAAAAAAAAACAGCAGTAATGAGCTCAAAAAAGAAAACAGTAAAAATTCAGAGTCAAAGATTTTGACATCCATACCCTGTGTTATAACAAAACAGAGGTTCTCAGCTTAAAGCAAACTTCCCATTTCCTCTGTTTCCACAGTAAATCCTACTTGCCTGATTTTCGATAGTTGAGTTTACCTTTGACTAGAATAATCTTCTCACTTCCAAAGTTACATCTACTTTATTGCAGTTACCTTTGCATTGCCCAGACAAAGCACCCGACCAAAAGCAGCTGATGGAAGGAAAGGATTTATTTGGGCTTACAGTCTTGGGGGGAAGCTTCATGATGGCAGGGGAAAGATGGTAGCTCACAAGTTCGCCATCAATAGTGGCACGTCTGTCATGGTGGAAACCAACTGCCCTCTAATTGGACTAGAGGCCCGCTCCATGGGAGGAAATACATCCCTGATAATGAAAACTTAAAACAGGGATAGTCATGAGCCCTAGGGGTGTAACATCTGCTGATGTCTGGCTAAATGTATATACTATGCTTATCAAACTGCCCAGTAAGCACGTCTCTTAATGTTCATACTCTTATATTAATGCTACTCTCACTTTGGGTAGAGAATCTTCTCTTTTCAGATGGCAGTGACCTTGGGATGACTCAGAAGGCATCATGGTGCTGGAAAGAAGTGACCACAGTGCTCAGTACTGCAATATCTCTATCATACCTTCCAAGGCTCAGGGTCTAATGCAGAAGAGGTAGCAGAAAGAATATAAGAGCCAAAGGAAGGACAGGACTCCTTACAACATGCTCCTCCAGACACAAAATGGCCTGGATATCCATGACCTCACAGTGCCTGACACTACCTACAGAAGACCATCATAAGAGGAGGAAAAGATCATGACATCAAAATAAAAGAGACTGATTGAGATGGAGAGGAGATATGATGGAGAGTGGAGTTTCAAAGGGGAAAGTGGGGGGAGGGAGGGTATTACCATGGGATATTTTTTATAATCATGGAAGTTGTTAATAAAAATTTGAATAAATAAATAAAGCTTGCCATCACCTTCTTAACACAGCTGCAGGAGAGTGACGCAAACTCACACTGGCAAGGCCCACCTCCTGCAGCAAGTCTCCACCTCCCAAATGACCATCAGCTGGACATCAGGCATTCAGAATGCATGAGTTCATGGGGGACACCTAATGCAAACCATTACATTCTGCCCTGGCCCCCATGAACTGATGAAGATCCATGATGTAAAATGCAATGCACCCAGTCCACCTTTAAAAGTCCTCATAGTAGCCAGGTGTGGTGGCACATGCCTAATCCCAGCACTTAGGACAGAGAGGTAGGAGGATCACCATGAGTTCAGTCAGCCTGGACTAAAGCAAAACCCTTCCTCAAGAAAAGAAAAAGCGGGCTGGAGAGATGGCTTAGCGGTTAAGTGCTTGCCTGTGAAGCCTAAGGACTCCGGTTTGAGGCTCTATTCCCCAGGACCCACGTAAGCCAGATGTGCAAGGTGGTGCATGCATCTGGAGTTCGTTTGCAGTGGCTGGAGGCCCTGATGCACCCATTCTCCCCCCCCACTCTCTCTCTCCCTCCCTCCCTCTTTGTCTGTCACTCTCAAATAAATAAATATAAACAAACAAAAAGAAAAAGAAAAAAAGAAAAAGAAAAAGAAAAAGAGCGGGCTGGAGAGATGGCTTAGCGGTTAAGCGCTTGCCAGTGAAGCTAAGGACCCCGGTTCGAGGCTCGATTCCCCAGGACACACGTTAGCCAGATGCACAAGGGGGCGCACGTGTCTGGAGTTCGTTTGCAGTGGCTGGAGGCCCTGGCGTGCCCATTCTCTTTCTCTCTCTCTGCCTCTTTCTCTGTCTGCCTGTCACTCAGAAAGAAAGAAAGAAAGAAAGAAAGAAAGAAAGAAAGAAAGAAAGAAAGAAAGAAAGAAAGAAAGAAGAAGAAAGAAAGAAAAGAAAAAGAGGGCTAGACAAGCGTGTTGGTACAAGCCTTTAATCCGAGCACTCAGAGGCACAAGTAGAAGGATCGCCATGGGTTCAAGACCACTCTGAGACTCCGTAGTGAATTCCAGGTCAGCCTGGGCAAGAGTGAGACCCTACCTCGAAAAAGCCAAAATAAATAAACAAACTTTAAAAACTAAAATAAAACACCTGAATCTATCATTGATCTACTGGGGGACATACATTCAAACTACCATGCAGCCCTTCTCGAAACTCAAGGCTCAAGAGAGAAGAAAGCAATGTTCACTGAGCAGATGTTGCCCATTATTATTTCATTAATCATCGCAACCCTTGCAGCTAAGAGAGGTGACAATAGTAATAAAACCCCATGCAGATTGAAAGTGCTACCTGCCAGACCGCACTGAAGCCAGCAACCCTTGGACGGAGTCCATTATAGTCCATTATACCTCAGGTACTACTCCAAGTGTTCCCAATATGTGCAGGAGGATCCTGGTCACCTATTGGGATGGGAACTCACAGCACCCAGCTGGAGGAGACCAAACCGAGCATTTAGATGTAGGCACTCTGCCAACCTCATCACGTAACTCCACAGTCCCTAATTACCATCTTAGAGACCTGCTGCAAGGCCTTATTTGTTCTGCTTTTGCAGATGCGGAAACTGGGCTTCAGAAAGTTGAGAGAGATGCTCTCTCCGGCCTGGGGCTGTGACCTTATGAGCCACCAAGCAGATCCCAGTCGCTATAAACACTAGGCTCTGTGCTCTAAGATCGTGGGTCCCATGTGGCCAAGAGAGACTCTTGAGGCAGCTGCTAAGTTCTGGCAGCTTCTATCCAGTGTGGGCTTTGTCAGGGAAGGGGTCCACCTCTCTGGTGAAGCTGGGGATGCTGTCTGATGCTAGACTGGAAGGTGAAGGGTTAATAGATTTCCTGAAAGCCAGAGGGAAGTAAAGAGTTAATAACTTTCGGTCTGGAGGGATGGCTTAGCAGTTAAGACACTTGTCTACAAAGCCAAAGGACCCAGGTTCGACTCCCCAGGACCCACATTAGCCAAATGCACAAGGAGGGTTCATGCATCTGGAGTTCCTTTGCAGTGGCTAGAGGCCCTGGTGCAGCCCATTCTCTCTCTCTCTCCCTCTTTCTCTGTCAAACAAATAAATAAATAAAAATTAACAAAAAAAAACACAAAAAAAACAAGAGTTAAAACCTTTCCCTAAGGCTAGAAGGCCATAAAAGAAACAACAGAGGCGTTCAGCCCTGACAAGCCCGACACCTCTCCTGACTGATGTAATCACCTTAGCTCAGATGGCTTTGAAGGACCAGAAACGAACTGGGTGTCCTCCCCCTTGGACAATCCTGGCTGAAGAGGCCTATTCTAAACAAGGACACAAACAGCTACTAGTTCTTTACCTAGTGCACCCGGTACAGTCTGTTTCTTAGGATCCTCCTTATAAACCTGAACCCCAGCCTGGCTCAGAGTTTCAGCCTCCAGCCCCGCAGGGAGGTTGCTGCCCCTCACTGTTCCTCTCAATACACAGTATGTCTGCAGAGATCAAGTCCCGTGTTCTCCTTTGCTCTTCTCTTACACTTTCCTCACGGAAGGAATGGAGCCAGAAAGGGCAGCAAACTCTAATGAGTGAATGGATGAGAAAGGAAGAGAGGAAGTGAAGGAGGGAGGGAGGAAGGGGAGGGGAGGGGAAGGAAGGGAACGGAAGGGAAAGGAAAAGAAGGGGGGAAAGAGGTAGGAAGGGAGGAAGGAGGAAAGAAGCAAGCTCTCTTCAGGTCTGAGGCAGCATGACCCTTCTCAGGGCCATAGCCAGGCCAGCAGCTCTTCAGAGGGAATCCAAGCCAGCTGCCCCTTGAGGCCATGCCGGGAGCTGCAAGTCAGATGGACCTGCACCCACAATAAAGCAGGGCCTGGCAGCTGGGTGTGGGCGAGGAGGGAGCAGTCGTCCTCCCTTTGAAAAGCTGCCCTGGGTATAGCTGAAGGACTTGACTTCTCAGAGGCCAGGATCCATGGTAGCGTGAGATCCGGCTCCTACCAAAGCCTAAACTGCTTTCTCGGTTGAAACATCAGTGGCTCTAGGACATCACTGGGAATCGCTTTCCCAGGAAACGTGTCACCCTGGTGATGCTTCTTCCCTCCAGCTGTGAGATAGGTGCAGGGGCAGGCAGAAAGCTAGATCTAAAGGGGCACCCGCACCCAGCGCCTCTGGGTCAGGAATGCTGCTTTACGGCTTCAGGGATTCAAGCAGCAATCGCGTATATCCAACCGGGTTCACTGTGTATGTGCACAGCACTGACAGAGAGGTGGGCTCCAGTCATCCACTCAGTCACCTACCACATGTCTGTCACACATCACCACACCCCAGTCCCTAGGGTGCTGCCCTCAGTGGAACCTTTTCTGGTCCAGCAAGCCCATACCACAAGCAAACAGGAAGTGGCCCAGCTGGTGATAAGAACATGGGGAAGCAGCAGGGGAAGAGCTATGAAGACACACGGAGAAGGCTCCAAAGCCAGTACCAGAGCCCCATAAGGCAGCCTGGGGACCTAAGCAGTGTAGAAATGCCAAGCTGAAATTAGTGTGTCCCCCCCCATGGGAGACGAGGTTCAGAACAGCCTTCCGGACATGAACAGTGACCATCACATTCATGACATCTGCTATTGTTACCTGCACAATATAGGGCCCATCAACATTCCGTCACAGATGATGGGCGAGGGCAAAAATAAAAGGACATTAAAATAAATGAGGGGGCTGGGCACGGTGGCACATGCTTTTAATCCCAGCACTTGGAAGGCTGAGGTAGGAAGATCGTTGTGAGCTCAAGGCCGGCCTGAAACTAACTCCAGGTCACTGTGAGTGAGAGTAAGACCCTTCCTCGAAAACTCAAAAAAAAAAAAAAAAAAAAAAGGAGGAGGAGGAGGGAACTAAAGAGTTAATAACTTTCGGTCTGGAGGGATGGCTTAGCAGTTATGGTACGAGCCTGAAAAGACCCAGATTTGATTCCCCAGGACCCACGTAAGCCAGATGCACAAGGTGGCGCATGTTTCTGGAGTTCATTTGCAGTGGGTGAAGGCCCTGGTGTGCCCATTCTCTCTCTCTCCCTCTCACAAATAAATAAAATTAAAAAAAAAAGAAGAAGAAGGGGTTGGGTGGAAGAGGATAGGGATGAAAGAAGGTAACAGGGAAATTATGATCAAGATACATTATGTACATGTGTGAAAAATATCAATAAAATGTTTAAAACATAGGGCTGGAGAGATGGCTTAGCAGTTAAGGCACATGCCTGCAAAACCTAAGGACCAGGTTCAATTCTCCAGGTCCCACATAAGCCAGATGCACATGGTGGCGCATGCATCTGAAGTTTGTTTACAGTGGCTAGAGGCCTTGGCGTGCCCATTCTCACTCTCTCTCATCTCTCTCTCCCTCCCTGTGTCTTTAATAAATAAATATATAAATAAAATATTTTTTGTAAGTTAAAAAAAAAATAAAACTAAGAGTCTGGGGAAATGGCTCAGTGGTTAAAAGTGCTTGCTTGCAAAGCCTACCAACCTAGGCTCAATTCGCCAGTACCCACATAAAGGTGATAACAAGAGACTCTGAGGTGTCTACACACACATGTGCACGAGAGCAAGCGTGTGCAGCAGGCACACACAGTTTCCAATAAACACACTTTTTAAAAAATTGTTTTTCAAGGTAGGGTCTTGCTCTAGCCCAGGATGACCTAGAATTCACTATGTAGTCTCAGGGTGGCCTCAAACTCATGGTGATCCTCCTACCCCTGCCTCCAGAGTGCTGGGGCTAAAGGCGTGCGCCACCACACACATCCTTTTTTTTTTTTTTTTGTAAAATATTTTTAAGAAAAAAGTAACTCATTTGGGGAAAAAAAAAAAGGGAGAGATTATTCCAAATCTAGTAAGGACTAAATTCGGATACTAGAGTTTTAGGGTAGTGTTCTTGTTTCCTATAGTTTCTTTAATAGGTAAAATGCCCCAGCCAATTAAATAACAGGTCAGATGTGAGCAGTCAGAGAACTTGGACAAAATTGCATGACCATTGCATAGAAGAAGTAGGGTCAGGACCAGGAAGTCCGAGTCAAGAAACACTTCCTGTCTTATCTTGACATACGCCTATCATACTTGGCCTGAATTCAAGAAGCAAAGATATGACTCTTCCAGGAGAAAGAGGCATTGGTGTGGACCTAATACGATCATCTTTATACAAGAAGTCCAGTTCACCTGGCCAAGAGGACCATGAATGGGTAGGACCAGATGCCCACTCCTAGTATAAACTCACTCCATGAGTGACTGCTGATCATTTTATTTGGCATTTAAAATTAAATATACCATCGGGTGTGGTAGTGCACACCTTTAATCCCAGCACTCAGGAGGCAGAGGTAGGAGGATCGCCATGAGTTCGAGGCCACCCTGAGACTACATAGTTAATTCCAGGTCAGCCTGGGTCAGAGTGAGACCTTACCTCAACAACAACAAAAAAAATTAAATATACCCTATTTGGGCATCTTGAAAAACTACCACCCTACAAACTGGGCGTGGTGGCACACGCCTTTAATCCCAGCACTCAGGAGGCAGAGGTGGGAGGATCATAGGGAGTTCAAGGACACCCTGAGACTACATAGTGAATTCCTGGGCTAGAGCAAGTGAGACCCTACCTCTGCAAAAAAAAAAAAAAAACCTGTCACCTTTTGCAGCAAGAATCAGCTTGAAAAAAACAAGAAATAATACCAGGCGTGGTGGCACATGCCTTTAATCCCACCACTCAGAAACAGAGGTAGGAGGATCATTGTGAGTTCAAGGCCAGCCTGAGACTACATGGTAAATTCCAGGTCAGCTGGGGCTACAGCAAGGCCCTAAATGGGGGAAAAACAAAAACAAAAAAAAAACTAAATAAAGTAATAATGTGGTGGGGGCAATGGCTCAGTTAGTAAAGTGCTTTCTGCCCAAGGGGATGAGGGCTTGAGTTGGGATCCCCAGCACCGATATAAAAGGCCAGGCATGGGCTGGAGAGATGGCTTAGTGGTTAAGTGTTTGCCTGTGAAGCCTAAGGACACCGGTTCGAGGCTCAACTCCCCAGGACCCACGTTAGCCAGATGCACAAGGGGGCGCACGCGTCTGGAGTTCATTTGCAGTGGCTGGAAGCCCTGGCACGCCCATTCTCTCTCTCTCTCTGCCTCTTTCTGTCTGTCGCTCTCAAATAAATAAATAAAAAAAATAAATAAACAAATAAAAGGCCAGGCATGACCGTGCCCACCTGTAACCCCAGTGCTCAGGAGGTGGAGAGTGCGGTAGCTCCCTAGAGCATACCAGCAAGGCAGCCTAGTGGAACAGGTGAGCTCTGCGGTCAGCGTGAGCCCCTGTCTCAGTGAATGCGGTCGAGAGCAACCAAGGACGACAACGCGAGGAAGACACTGACCTCTGGTCTCTCCACACGGGAATCTGTACACGAGTGTGCACCCCCCTCCCTCAGCTGGGGATGCATGTATGAGTGGCCATGCTCAGCTTTTTAAAAGGGTGCTGGGGATTGAACTCACGTTGTCGTATTTGTGCAGAAAGCACTCGTTTGCTGA
The DNA here is from genome assembly GCA_036346955.1 of Dipus sagitta. Classification (NCBI taxonomy): domain Eukaryota; kingdom Metazoa; phylum Chordata; class Mammalia; order Rodentia; family Dipodidae; genus Dipus; species Dipus sagitta. Next base: position 35,236,565 of record CM070781.1, on the reverse strand, counting down.
GCCATCTTACCCAAACCCTAGAGGATTTTTTTTTTTTTTTTTTTTTTTTTTACTTTTTCCTTTCTTTCTTTTTCTATGAAAGAGAGAAAAAGGGAAAACTGGCACGCCAGGGCCTCTAGCCACTGCAATCGAACTCCAGATGTGTGTGCCACCTTGAGTGTATGTGTGCCACCTTGAGCTCTTGCATCACCTTGGGTGTCTGGCTTACGTGGGACCTACAAAGCCAAACATGGGTCTTTAGGCTTCGTAGGCAAGTGCCTTAACCACTTAGCCACCTACCTAGCCCTTACTTTTTCTTTCTTTCTTTTTAAATAGTTTTTTTGTTGTTTTTTTTTTTGTTTTGTTTTTAGTTTTTTCGAGGTAGGGTCTCACTCCAGCCCAGACGGACCTGGAATTAACTATGTAGTCTCAGGGTGGTCTCGAACTCACAGCGATCCTCCTGCCTCTCCCTCCCGAGTGCTAGGATTCAAGGTGTGTGCCACCACGCCTGGCTTAAATAGCTTTTTTGACTCTGGTTTTCACTCTAGCTCAGGCTGACTTGAATCTCATTTTAGTCCTAGGCTGGCCTCGAACTCATAGCAATCCTCCTACCTCTGCCTCCTGAGACCTGGGACTAAAAGCATGCACCACCATGCCCAACTGCCCTATTGTATTTTTCTTAATATTTGTATATATTTACAAGGAGAGAGAGAGAGAAAGAACAGGCATGCCGCAGCCTCTAGTCGCTGCAAACCAACTTCAGATGCATGTAACACTCTGGTGTTACATGGGTACTGGGAAATCAAATCAGGGTAGTTATTGCAGGCAGAGCCTTAACCACCGAACCATCTCTCTAGGCCCCTCACCTTCACTCCTAGAAGTCCCCCTCCGCCCCCCTCCCACCATGCATAGTTGTTTTTTCTTTTCTTTCTTTCTTTCTTTTTTTTTTTGGTTTTACAAGGTAGTGTTTCACTCTGGCCCAAGCTGACCTGGAATGCACTATGTAGTCTCAGGGTTGCCCAGAACTCACCAAGATCCTCCTACTTCTACCCACTGCAATCCGCCTACCTCTGCCTCCCAAGTGCTGGGATTAAAGGCATGTACCAACACACCTGGCTCTCTATACCATTTTTTAATTTTTTTAATTTTTTTGCAGGCAGAGAGATAGAGAGAAGAGAGACACAGAGAGAGAGAGACAGAGAGAATGGGCACATCAGGGTCTTCAGCCACTGCAAACAAACTCCAGACCCATGCACCCCCTTGTGTGTCTGGCTTATGTGGGTCCTGGGAATTGAAACTGGGCCTTTGGCTTTGCAGGCAAGCACCTTAACCACTAAGCCATCTCTCCAGCCCTAGAGTACTTTTTTTTTCCTGAGGTAAGGTCTCACTCTAGCCCAGGCTGACCTGGAATTCACTATGGAGTCTCAGGGTGGCCTCGAACTCACTGCGATTCTCCTACCTCTGCCTCCCGAGTGCTGGGATTAAAGGCGTGCACCACCATGCCCAGCTTTTCCAACCCTATAGTATTTTTAAGCAAACTAAAATAACTGAGTTAAGGAGGAGATGGGTCAATGGATAATGACATAAATCAGTTTATGACACATTAAGTGAAGCTCAAAGTCATAGAGCCACGGGTAATATGGCCATATGTTAACTACAGAGTTTTTTTTTTTTTAAGCCTCCTACTATCAGATAGCTGAGGGGGTTATCTCAGTAAATCGTGTCTTCCTCACAGCGGCCTTCCAGGTGCAGGACTTCTCGTGTCACCACCTGTCACCATCCTAAGCCAGTCCTCTCTCACAGGCGTCACTCCGAAGAGCAGCTCACTCACCACCTACACCTGGCTGAGCTGTGACGTCACTGTCTGGATTCCCCAGGGATGACTGGATCGACTCGCTCTGTGCAAGAATTCCAAGGCCCTTTCAAATCTGTCCTCAGCCTACACGTAGCAGATCTCGATTCGAACTCAGTAACAATTCCCCGTGTCCTCTTTACTGTCCCAGCACCAGTGGTTTGCAGATAATGGACAGACCCTTGTCCTCAGTGTTCACTCCAAGGGAGACTCCTGAGTTGTCACACTGTCAGCAATGACTTTTTTTTTTTTTTTTTTTTGAGGTAGGGTCTCACTCTAGCCCAGGCTGACCGGGAACTCACTTTGTAGCCCCAAGCTGGCCTCAAACTCACAGCGATCTTCCTATGTCCACTCCCCTAGGGCTGGGATTAAAGGTGTGCACCACCACACCCGGTAGCAATCAATTTTTTAACACAATGAATGAACAGTATATAGTGGCTATGCCTTTCTGCTTACCAAAACTGAGTCTAAAAGTCAGCATGTGGGCTGGAGAGATGGCTTAGCAGTTAAGCGCTTGCCTGTGAAGCCTAAGGACCCCGGTTCGAGGCTCTATTTCCCAGGACCCACGTTAGCCAGATGCACAAGGGGGCGCACGCATCTGGAGTTCGTTTGTAGTGGCTGGAATTCAATTTGAACTCAGTAACAATTCTCTGGCACACCCATTCTCTCTTTCTCTCTCTCTCTGTCACTCTCAAATAAATAAATAAAAATGAACAAAAAATTAAAAAAAAATAAAAGTCAACATGTGACCCAGATCCGGCTAATGAGCTCTGGATAGGTACCTGTGCCGTGTTGGGGGAAGAGCTACAGCCGCTGTCATGCAAGTCTGAGGCTAGAAACAAAAGGCCAAAACGTAGATGGGCATGGTGGTATGGGCCTCTAATCCCAACGCCTGGGAGGCAGAGGTAGGTGGGTTGCTGTGGGTTCAAAGCTAGCCTGAGAGTACATGGCAAATTCCAGATCAAACTGGGCTAGAGTTGAGACCCCACATTCAAAAACCAATTTTAAAAAAAAGGTCAAAAAGTCCCCACAGCAAATATAGCAGAACGGAAAGAGATGAGAGCTCCCATGACTGATGAGGAGGACCCAGCCGCACTGGAATGGCCTGCCTCCAGACCCGTATTAAGTTAGATGTCTAAACATATTTATTGTCCAAACCACATTTTAATGTGCTAATGAATTCTTGGAAATCTCACTAAAATGAAAATTCTGGTTCTATAGAGCTGGGACATGGCCTGAGAGCCAACATTTATTACAGGCTGTCTGGGGAAACTGCCAAGTTCTATGTTATGAGGGAAGATGATAAAGCCACTCTGAGTTGAGCACTCTATGACTGGCTGAAAACACATCCTCACTGCCTGCCTCCACGTCCAACATAACCTCATGAACACCCCCCCCCAACTTCTTTTTTGTTATTGTTGTTTTTGAGGTAGGGTCTCACTCTGGCCCAGGCTGACCTGGAATTTACTATGCAGTCTCAGGGTGGCCTCGAACTCACGGTGATCCTCCTACCTCTGCCTCCCGAGTGCTGGGATTAAAGGCTTGCGCCACCACGCCCGGCAACCGCCCCCCCCCAAACTTCTAACTCCACACAAGCAGCCTAGCAGACCAGGCTTGAGCCCACCCCGGAAGGAGCTATCAGCTACTGTGCACTTCGACACCACCCCACACATGGGCCTCAGTCACTTTTCCCACAACCGTCTGCATCTGTGTTTTCCCAGATGTGCTCTTTACAATCTTATTAAAGTCATCAGTAAACAATGACAGTGACATGCTTGATGGGCGAACTGATACTGAAAGACTTCACACTTAATTGCAAAATGATTGAATTCCCTAGTTCCTATATTATAGACCACATCAGGGCGTGTGTTCTATGTCAGGGACGTGGGAATGTAAAACCACAGAAACAGCTTTCCATTTGCAGTCACGACATGCAGGTGGCCCTGCCTGACGAGGCTGGAAGTGCACACGGCACTTGGAAAACATTTTGTTTAGTTATAAAAACTGCTATAATTAAAGCTGGGCGTGGTGGTTCACGCCTTTAATCCCAGCACTAAGGAGGCAGAGGTAGGAGGATCACCGTGAGTTCAAGGCCAACCTGAGACCATAGAGAATTCCAGGTCAGCCTGAGCTAAAGTGAGGTCCTACCTCAAAAAAACAAACAAACAAACAAAAAACTGCTGTAATTATGTATCAGCATAAAACTGAGGCTGGCCAGGTTTGGTGGCACACATCTTTAATCCAAGCATTTAGGAGACAGAAGTAGGAGGATCGCTGTGAGTTCAAGGGCAGCCTGAGACTTCATAGTGAATTCCAGGTCAGCCGGGGTTAGAGGGAGACCCTACCCCACACACACACACACACACACACAGAGCATGATGGCTCAGTAGTTAAAGGCACTTGCTTGCAAAGTCAGCTAGCCTAGGATTCAATTCTTAAGCCACCCAGGTAAAGATGGAGGAAAAAAAGTAGTGCAAGCATCTGAAATTCATTTTCAGTGGCAAGAGGGCTTGGATGACCCCACACACACACACATGTGCAAACAAAAATATGAAATATCAATCAACCCACGCGTTGTGGCGCACGCCTTTAATCCAACACTCAGAAGGCAGATGCAGGAGGATCACCGGGAGTTTGAGCACACCCTGAGATCACAAAGTGAATTCCAGGTCAGCCTGGAATAGGATGAAACCCTACCTTGAAAAACCAAAAAACTAAAAATTTTAAAAAGTCAATCAATGTCTGTTCACTCAGGAGCCGTAGATTGTTGCTAGAAAATTTTCAGTGCCAGGGATGGGATACCTTCCAATGAGTTGTTGACTAAGGAGGTCCCTGATGCCCCCAAAACATTATAGGCCATTGCCGAGGCCCTTGGTTTCCCACCAGGAATAGATGGTAAGACCCTATTGCTGAAGACTCCACATACTTGGGCAGCAAGGCCACTGAGAAATCCTGCTGGAACTCAGCTGATAACCTCCTCCATGTAGACCAGCTGACAGAAAGCTGGAAGAAGCCATTCTACATGCAGTTCAATGGGAGAAAGAGAAATCACCACTGAAGATACTCAACAGTGAACACTGCAAGCCTTATAACTGGCCAGCCAGGCCAAATGAGCCAACAGGTGCAATAGTGGCATGTCTATCATGGTGGAAACCAACTGCCCTCTAATTGGACTGGAGGCCCACTCCATGGGAGGGAATACATCCCTGATACTGAAAACCTACAACACGGGTAGTCATGAGCCCTAGGGTTATAACGTCTGCTGATGTCTGGATAAATGCATGTACTATGCTTATCAAACTGCCCAGTAAACACTTCTCTTAATATTCATACCCTTATTAATGCTACTCTCACTTTGGGTAGAGAATCTTCTCTTTTCAGATGGCAGTGACCTTGGGACGTCTCAGAAGGTATTATAGTGCTAGAAAGAAGTGACTGGAGTACTGAGTAATATCTCAATCACACTTTCCAAGGCTCAGGGTCTAATGCAGAAAAGGTGGCAGAAAGAATGTAAGAGCCAAAAGAAGGGTAGGACTCCTTACAACGTGCTCCCTCCAGACATAAAATGGCCTGGATATCCATGGCCTCACAGTGCCTGACACTACCTACATAAGAACATCATAATAGAAGGAAAAGATCATGACATCAAAATGAAAGAGAGACTGATTGAGATGGGGAGGGGATATGATGGAGAATGGAATTTCAAAGGGGAAAGTGGGGGGAGGGAGGGTATTACCATGGGATATTTTTTATAATCATGGAAGATGTTAATAAAAATTGAGAAAAATAAAAAATTTAAAATTTTTTAAAAGTCAATCAATGTCTGTTGACAAACTATAGCAAAGATACCACTGTGAAGTAGGATGCAGGAGTCTGTGCAACTGTAGAGGACGGACTACGGGAATCTCTGCATCTTCCTCTCAAGTTTGCTTGGAACCTAAAACTGCTTCATAGAAACAGTCATAAGATGGTTTTTGAAACCATCAATTTTGATGTGAAGTTTTCCTACAGCAGGTACTTCTTATTTATTTATTTTTATTTTACAGAGAGCAAGAGAGAAAGAGAGAGAGAGAGAGAGAGAATTGGCACACCAGGGCCTCAGCCACTGTATTCAAACTCCAGACGCTTGTGCCACCTAGGTGGACATCTGCGACCTTGCACTTGCCTCACCTTTGTGCACCTGGCTTACATGGGGTCTGAAGAGTAGAACATGGATTCTTAGGTTTCACAGGCAAACGCCTTAACCGCTAAACCATCTCTCCAGCCCCAGCACAGGTGCTTTTCCATGAATAAATGATCCACATGATACGCTAGTCTCAGGACTCTGCAACAGCTAAATGCCATGCTATTAGAAGTCTGCTATGATTTTACTCAGATCAACACATAAATTCCTCCTGATAGCATTTTGTGTAGGTCCTGAAATAATTAAGATATATTTATTTCTCTGAAAGCAGAGAGAAAGAGAAAAAGAGTAGGTACGCTAGGGCCTCTTGCCACTGCAAACCCCAGATGCAAGCACCACTTTGTACATCTCGCTTTATGTGGGTACTGGACAATCAGGCTTTGGAAAGAAGCACTTTTAACTGCTGAGCCATCTCCCCAGTCCAGTAACGCCCATTTTATAGATGAAAAAAAAAAAAACAAGGCACAGAGAAAGGTCACCCGCCCAGGGTGATTAAGAAGCAAAACAGTGGGCTGGAGAGATGGCTTAGCCTTTAAGGCATTTCCCTGCAAAGCCGAAGGACCCAAGTTCAATTCCCCAGGACCCACGTAAGCCACATGCACAAGGGGGCGCATGTGTCTGGAGTTCGTTTGCAGTGGCTGGAGGCCCTGTGTGCCCATTCTCTATCTGCCTCTTTTTCCTTCTCTCTCTCTCTCAAGTAAAAAAATAAATAAAAAATAAAAATATTTTTAAAAAAAGAAAAAGAAAAACAGCAGCTCCCAATTTCCTCCTCAGACTGGTGTGATGCGGCACTGAATACCACTGTCCTGGCTTGTCACCTGGGTCCCCAAAAATAGCCCCAAGGAGAGAAACTGGGCCAGGGAGTTCATCTTCTTGGAGAGTTCAGGAAATACACAATAAGTTTGACCAGGCGTAGGGAAGAAAGAAAAGAACATGGTGATGAACGGGTTCCCTCTAGGGGGTCACTGGGGTCAGTTTCCCAGGAGATCTTTGGAGGAATTACGAGGACAAGGGGTCAACAACCAGCAGGTCATATCCTCCCCCAGCAAAGCCCTTTTCCTTTTATAAATAAAGTTTTATTGGACTGTAGCCCAGCCCAGTCTTTTCATACATGACACGGCTCTGTTGCTAAAACTGCAGAGTAGAGTAGCGGCCACAGAGATCGTATGGCCCTGAAGAGCAAAGGTTTGCTGACCCCCGATGTAGAACATCCGGAAGGAAAGGGGGAGTATTTATTCACCACATTTGTGTTAGGTCACCCCAGGGGTTCTTAGCTGACTCGGGCCATCAGGCAAGTCTGAGCCAGTTCTGGGGGCTGGCAGGAAGCCCAGGCTGGGCGCAGTGTCTGGGGCTGACGAGGAAAGGGTGCCAGCGAACACGGGCACGGGAACCCAGAGGCCAGGCGGAGGACCAGGCGCCAGAGCCCGAGGGCCTCAGAAGTCTCCTCCGTACCAGGGAAAGCAACACCTCACTCAGAGATTAGGTAGGAACTGTAGCAGAAAATACATGTTGGCCTCACAGCAAATGCCTAGCATGTGGGGATAAACATTACCGATTATCTCACAAACACTCTTCCGAAAAACACTAGTAATTAGAAGACATAATCATCAGTGCCTATGGTCTAAGTCTAAATTCTGCACTACACGGGAAAATATTGCAAAAGAGTCCTCACAGATTTTCTTAATTAGAGAAGAAACCAGATGGCCTGTAACTAGAGAGCCTTCTGCTATAAGGGCATTTGTGCCTGTGATTACCCGCCCCCCCCATGCGTGCCTGTGGTGTATGTACGTGTGTTCAGATATGTGCTCTCCATGCTCATGTGTGTGAGACCAACAAAGATGTTGGGGTCCTCCACTATCACTCTTCTACCCAATTGTCTTGAGACAGAACCTACAGCTCAACTTTTTTCAATTAGACAAGCAAACGCCAACAATCATCCTGTCTCTGATCTGGCGCCACATCTGGGCACGTATGGCTATGCCCAGCTTTTTACAAGGGTGCTGGACATCAAATTCAGTCCTTGTGGTTACGTAGCAAACACTCTTCATGCCATGTCTCCATCTCTGTATAAACAAAAGTGATTTCCAGGGCTGGAGAGATGGCTTAGCGGTTAAGCGCTTGCCTGTGAAGCCTAAGGACCCTGGTTCGAGGCTCAGTTCCCCAGGACCCACGTTAGCCAGACGCACAAGGGGGCGCACATGTCTGGAGTTCGTTTGCAGTGGCTGGAGGCCCTGGCGCGCCCATTCTCTCTCTCTCTTTCTCTCTGCCTCTTTCTCTTGGTCTGTCGCTCTCAAATAAATAAATAAAAATGAACCAAAAAATTAAAAAAAAAAAAAAGTGATTTCCAGGCTGGAGAAATGGCTCAGTAGTTAAGGCATTTGCCTGCAAAGTCTAAGGACCAGGGCGAGATTCTCCAGCACCCACGTCTAGAATTCATTTGCAGTGGGCTAGAGGTCCTGGCACACCCATTTTCTCCCTCATCTGCCTCTTTCTCACTCATAAATAGATAAATAATTTTTTAAGTGATTTCTAGCTGAGATTGGTGGTATGGGCCTATAATCCAGCACTCAGGAGGCAGAGGCAGGAATTAAGTTCTAGACCAGACGAGGCTACGTAGAATGTGTAAGGACAGCCATAGCTCTTCAGGGAGACGCTATGTTAAACAACGTAAGGGTTAGGGGCAGGGGCAGAAGGCTGGCTGGCAGAGTGTTTGCTTTGTATGCACGAGGCCCTGTTCTCCATCACAGGACTTAAGAAAAAGATAAACCAATAACTGAGAACAGCTGCATTATTTGTAACAATAGAAAAATAAAAATAACCCAAGTGTCCATCACTTGATGATCAGATAAACCAAATTCTACACAACGTAATATCATTCAGCTACAAGAAAGAATCAAGTGGGTGAAGAGATGGCTTAGCGGTTAAGGCACTTACTTGCCTGCGAAGCTAAGGACTCAGGTTCGATTCTCCAGGTCCCATATAAGCTAGAATGCACATGATGGCCCATGCATGTGGAATTTGTTTACAGTGACTGGAGGCTCTAGCACACCTATTCTCACTCACTCTCTCTCTCTCTCTTTTCTCCCTCTCTCTGTCTCTAATAAATAAAAATACATCTTAAAAGCCAGGTGTGGTGGTTCACACCTCTAATCCCAGCACTTGGGAGGCAAAGGTAGGAGGATCACTGTGAGTTTGAGGCTAGCCTGAGACTACATAAAGAATTCCAGGTCAGCCTGGACTCAGCATTGAAATATCTCAATCACACCTTCCAAGGCTCAGAGTCCATTGCGGAAGAGGTGGCAGAAAGAACACAAGAGCCAAAGGAAGGGAAGGACTCCTTACAACATGCTCCTCCAGACACAAAATGGCCTGGATATCCATGACCTCACAGTGCCTGACACTACCTACACAAGTCCATCATAATAGGAGGAAAAGATGATGACATCAAAATTAAAGAGAACCGGGTGTGGTGGCACATGCCTTTAGTCCCAGCACTCAGGAGGCAGAGGTAGGAGGATCACTGTGAGTTCAAGGCCACCCTGAGACTCCACAGTAAATTCCAGGTCAGAGTGGCCTAGAATGGAACCCTACCTTGAGAAATGAAAAAAAAAAAAATAAGAAATGAAAATAAAATAAGAGAGAGTGGTGAGAGGGGGAGGGGATATGATGGAGAGTGGAGTTTCAAAGGGAAAGTGGGAGAGGGAGGGAATTACCATGGGTTATTGTCTACAATTATGAAGTTGTCAATTAAAAAAAATAAATTTAAACAAATGGGAAAAAATGTTTTTAAAATGTTAAAAGCAAAAAGAGAAAGGATCAGTTATCAGTTCCAGAAGTTACTTTCCTGGAGGCATGAGGATACCTGAGGTCTTTGTGAGACTCCGTCCTGGCGTACCGCGGCCAGGGCCAAAAGGTGCGGAACGTGATGGCGCAGCCCATCAACTTGATCTTCAGATACTTGCAAAGGAGACCTAGGATTCAGGTGTGGCTCTATGAGCAAGTGAGTATGCGGGTAGAGGACTGTATTAATGGTTTCCGTCAGTACATGACCCTCATGTGAGATGATGCAGAAGAAATTCAGTCAAAACAAAGTCAAGAAAACAACTGGGCTGGGCCTGGTGGTTCATACCTTTAGTTGCACCACTTGGTTTTTAATCTTTTTTATTTTATTTGCTTATTTTATTTGAGGGAGAGATAGAAAGAGGGAGGGAGAAGCTGGGCGTGGTTGTGCAAGCCTTTAGTCCCAGCACTCAGGAGGCAGAGGTAGGAGGATCACCATGAGTTCGAGGCCACCCTGAGACTACATAGTGAATCCCATGTCAGCCTGGACTAGAGTGAAACCCTACCTCAAAAAACCAAGAGGGAAAAAAAAGGGGGGAGGGAGGAAGGAGGGAGGGAACAAGAGAGACAGAAAAAAAGAGACTGGAAGCACCAGGGCCTTCAGCCATTGTAAATGAACTCCAGTGCATGCTCCACCTTGTGCATCTGGCTTATTGGGTCTTGGGGGATCGAACCTGGGTCCCTTGGCTTCACAGGCAAATGCCTTAACCACTAAACTATCTTTCTCCAGCCCTTTAATTCCAGCACTTAGAAGGCAGAGTTAGGTGGATCACCAGTTCGAGGCCACCCTAAGACTACATAGTGAATTCCAGGTCAGCCTGAGCTACAGCGAGACTGTACCTTGAAAAATAAAAAACAAAGCTGGGCGTGCTGGCGCACGCCTTTAATCCCAGCACTCGGGAGGCAGAGGTAGGAGGATCACCACGAGTTCAAGGCCACCATGAGACTCCATAGTGAATTCCAGGTCAGCCTGGGCTAGAGTGAGACCCTACCTTGAAAAACCAAAAAGAAAAATAAAAAGAAAAAAGAAAAACAAACAAAAAAACTGGGGTTGGATCATGCTGAAAGAAGGTATTATTACCCCACTACAAAGTGTTTCCAACTAGAAATAATCAAGGAAGTGAGAAGATGAGAACACAAGATTTTTTTTTTAGAGTGTCTTCAGTTGGGAGCATAATTCTGAAACATTTGTTCATAAGGTTTTGATGGCCTTTATGTTATTACTGTGTGAAAATAAATATTGTGAGGCTGTTTGTATTTTTTAAAAAACTAATCAATGATCAATACACGCCAGTACATGGATGACCGTTGACAACACACTAAGAGAAAGATGACAGGCACACAGGGCTCATATGGTACGGACGACTCCACGCATACGAAATGCTCAGAAGAGGCAAAAGTACACAACAGAAAGTAGATTAGTGATTGATGAGGACTAGAGGGGGGAGGGCGGGAGGATGGGAGGCAAAGATGGAGTGACAGGGGTCTTAGGAAATCACAACAGCTGTGCACCCTGTGACCGGACTGCAAGCCACAGGATGGACTCTCAGAGGGGTGAACATCTCATCGTGTGGATTCTCGGTGGATGAGATCTTGGGCCAGTTATTTAATCTCTCTGACCTTCAGTTTCCTCATCTGTAAGATAAAGAAATTTCCTTTTTCTGTAAGATAAAGATACTACTGTTCACTTATTATTACTACTATAACATATTTATTGAACACTTACTATAACAGATCTTGCTCCTCTTTTGTACTTTTTTAAAAATATTTTTTATTGTCAACTTACATAATTACAGACAATAAACTACCTCACTTTCCCCTTTGCAACTCCATTCTCAACTCTTTTGTACTTAAAAAAATATGTATATATTTATTTATGAGAGAGCAGATAGATAAATAGATAGGTAGAGAGAAAGAGAGAGACAGAGAATGGATGTGCCAGGGCCTCTAGCCAATGCAATAAACTCCAGATACATGTGCCACCTTCTGCATCTGCCTTTAAAAAAAAAAAGGTGGACAGCCGGTACGATGACATATGCCTTTAATCCCAGCACTTGGGAAGCAGAGGTAGGAGGATCACCGAGAGTTCGAGGCCACCCTGAGACTACACAGTGAATTCCAGGTCAGCCTGAGCTAGAGTGAGACCCTACCTTGAAAAGCTGTGACTGTCAGCTGGACATGGTGGCGCACTCCTTAATTCCAGCACTCGGGAAGCAGAGGTAGGAGGATCGACGTGAGTTTGAGGCCATCCTGAGAATACATAGTGAGTTCCAGGTCAGCCTGGGCTAGTATGAAAAAAAAAAAAAAAACTGTGGCTGTCCCCATGATCTTAGATCCTTTCTGCTAGCTCAGAAGTGTGTGCAAAGAGCCAAAGTCTTTTTTTTTTTTTTAATTTTTGAGGTAGGGTCTCACTCTAGCCCAGGCTGACCTGGAATTCACTATGGAGTCTCAGGGTGGCCTCGAACTCACAGTGATCCTCCTACCTCTGCCTCCTGAGTGCTGAGATTAAAGGCGTGTGCCACCATGCCCAGCTCGCCCCTATGCTGTTTTTGATGTTGACCACAACAATGTACATTCCCCCCAATACTGCCCCACCATGCCCGGACCCAATGTCTTTAAAAAAAAAATTATTGTTATTTATTTGAGAGAGAAAGAGGCAGATAGAGGTTAGATAGATGATAGATAGATAGATAGATAGATAGATAGATAGATAGACAGACAGACAGACAGACAGACAGAGAAAAATGGGTGCACCAGGGCCCTTCCACCCATCAGTCAGAGAGTCCTCTTGATTGTATCCAAAACATTTCCTTGGAATACTCCGGCTGTTTTCCATTCCACCTGCTCTTACATTGCTTATGGGTGTTATAGCCAGTGTCCCCTTGCCACTGTTTGGCACACTCTCCTGTTGCTGTTGTCCTCCTGATGTTGGCCAGGAGGTGATGTCCACCCTCTGCTCATGCCCTCGCTTTCCCCTGTCATCATGGAGCTTCCCCTCAAGTCTGTAAGACAAAATAAGCCCCTTTTTTCCCCACAAGCTGCTCTTGGTCGGGTGATTTCTGCCAGCACTGCAAACCTGACTGCAACATATCTCTTCTATATTTTCCCCATGAACTTTGGTTGGAGCACGGTTGTGAGGTGGACTGTATTACTGCCACAAATGCTCACTGATGGTCCCTCTAGAGGGAAGATTCCATCTTACCACGCTGAGATGTCAGGTTTGGTCCCTGGAATCATTTTCGGGCTCGTCAGTTACCACAGCAGAGCCCCCGACATTCCAGGGAAGAGGCAGCTGAGGGAGGCCGGGCCTCAGAACACAGACGCTGACCCACGGGCTCAGCCCACCCACAGGGGCCGTGGCTCTGGAGCAGGAAGTCGAGCTCTGGGCTCTCTGCTAGAGGCTCGGGTCCCGCGTGGCTGATGCTCAGCGGGGGGTACTCTGGTCCGGAGACCCCTGAGGAAACGCAGCCTAGCGGGGCCTCTGCAAATTAGCCTTGGTCAGACGCCCCTCTGCGGACCACCGCCGGTTTCCATCCTACTCGAAGAAAACCCGTCTTCTGTCTTTCTTCTGCTCTCTCGTGTCTCCTTTCTGATCTATCCTAATTGTGTGGCGGGGGGGGCACAACAGCAGAGGCAACCCACCTTCCCCACTACCCCCTCCGATCTGTCCTTGCCCTGCTGTGGCCCTTGACTTAATGTCTTAAACTCTGTCTCTAGTGTTCAATCCCATTCTTTGGCATGATTCTGGCTAAGCTCATCCTTGGCCCTGACCCCATCCTGGGGTGACTTGTCTGGGCAGCCTGGAGTCACTCACCCTGGCCCAGTCTCTGCACACGCTGCACCTGTCCCGCCCAGGCCCAGTGTCACTCATCCGGTGCTTCTGGCCTCACTACTGGGTAGACACCTGTTGGGTCGGTTGACCTCTCCAGATCTCAGACAGTCTGGTTCTTCCCAGGGCTGCAGTCCGGCCTGGCAGCCCCAGCACTCAGCCAGCAGATCCAGAGGGTCATGGCTCACCTAGAAGGAGCTGGCTGCATCAGTGTGTTCGTGTATGCAGAACACATGTGGTACAAGGGGCTCTGCTCTCCTTGGGGCCTCCCCATTCAAAACTTAATAATAGTGTCTTCCAGACACAATGTGGCCGTGGTAGTCATGACCTCACAGTGGCTAGACACTACCTACATATTAGAACCTGCATAATAGGAGGGGGAAAAAATGACATCAAAAAAGAGAGGGCTGGAGAGATGGCTTAGCAGTTAAGTGCTTGCCTGTGAAGCCTAAGGGCCCCAGTTCGAGACTCTATTCTCCATGACCCACGTTAGCCAGATGCACAAAGGGGCACACATGTCTGGAGTTCATTTGCAGTGGCTGGAGGCCCTGGCGTGCCCATTCTCTCTCTCTCTTTATCTGCCTTTTTCTCTGTATATGTCCCTCTCAAATAAAGAAAGAAAGAAAATGAACAAAAAAAAAAAAAAAAGAAGAAGAAGAAGAAGAAGAGAGGGCTGGAGAGATGGCTTAGTGGATAAGGCATTTACCTGCAAAGCCAAAGGACCCAGGTTCAATTCCCTAGGACCCAGGTAAAGCCAGATGCACAAGGGGCACATGTGTGTGGAGTTCATTTGCAGTGGCTAGAGGCCCTGGTGTGCCCATTCTCTCTATATATGTCTCTCTTCTCTCTATCTCTCTCTCCTGGCAAATAAATAAATTAAATTTTTAAAAGTCAGAAGCTGCCTGGCATGGGGTGGTGACCCTACCTCAAAAAGAAACCAAAAAAGAAAAAAAAAAAGAAAGACTAATTGGGAAGAAGAAGGGATTCGGTGGAGGGTGGACTTGGGAAGAGGAAAAGTGAAGGAGGTGGGAGGGGATTATGATCATGGTATATTGTCTATATGTAAGGAGTGGTCAATAAAAAGTGTAAAAAATTAGCTGGGCATGGTGGCGCACGCCTTTAATCTCAGCATTCTGGAGGCAGAGGCAGAAGGATCACCGTGAGTTCAAGGCCACCCTGAGGATACAAGTTGTGTGCATCATTCACAAGGGGTGCACTTGGCATTTATTGAAAGCACGCTAGATGGTAAGACAGATGCCAGACGTATATCAGCATATATCCTGAGCTGCAGTGTTTTCTCTAGCGGTGTAGTGGTAAAACTCAGATTTTAAAGCTGGATATGGTGCTGCACGCCTTTAATCCCAGCACTCAGGAGGCACAGGTAGGAGGATCACCGTGAGTTCGAGGCCATCCTGAGACTACAGAACGAATTCCAGGTCAGCCTGGGCTAGAGCAAGACCCTACCTCAAAACAAACAAACAAACAAAAAGCCGGGCGTGGTGGCGCACGCCTTTAATCCCAGCATTCGGGAGGCAGAGGTAGGAGGATCTCCATGAGTTCGAGGCCACCCTGAGACAACATAGTTACTTCCAGGTCAGCCTGGACCACAGTGAGACCCTACCTCGGAAAAAAAAAAAACACTCGGATTTTAAATGTTTATATAATTACCTGAGGATATGCATGCAGAACATGTAGGTTTGCCTGGCTCCAGAGTCCTTATTTATTTATTTTACTACTGCATTCTTGGTATATGTACAGAATATGAATATACATATATATGTAGTATATAGAGGTGTGTTTGTGTGTTTATGTATATAGAGGAGAGTTACAGATGTATATATAGGAAAATATGTGCTCAAAGATGTGTATATGGATAGTAAACCACCAGATGTATGTATGTATGTATGTACGTGTATATATGTATATGTACAGTTATATTCTGTGTGTATGTGTGTGAGTATATATGTATGTGAAATACATGTGCACATATATGCACATGTATACATATGCACACATGGGTATGTGTTTGTAGGTAGTGAGAGGTATAAAATGTTTCTGATCTTCACTTAGAAATCAGGTACTATATTGCTTTAACCACCTGGCATCACTTTGAAGACAACATGATATCCACTCCCTTTTTTCTTTTTTTTTTGAGGCAGGCCCAACAGATTGGCCATTTATTACTATTATTATTTTAGAGAGAGAGTAAATTTGGATGCCAGGGCCTCAGCCACTGCAGTCAAACTCCAGACACTTGCACCACCTAGTGAGCATGTAGACCTTGTGTTTGCCTCACCTATGTGCATCTGGCTTACATGGGATCTGGAGAGTCAAACATGGGTCCTTAGTCTTCTCAGGCAAGCGCCTTAACCAGCCTGGCAACATGACAGTCTAACAAAAGTTCTAAAATGCTCTGAAAACTACACTGGGTATGGAAGCCATTGAGAAATTGCTCTGTGAGAGATTCTAGTCCCAGCTTTCTAACTAGCTTGTGCAGGTCAAAGTTTCCTCTGTGTAGCCCAGCAGCACTCAGACGGCAGAAGTAGAAGGACCTTGGTGAGTTCAAGGCCACCCTGAGACTACACAGTGAATTCCAAGTGAGCCAGGGAGAAAGAGTGAGACCCTACCTTGAAACCTCCCCCCCCCCCAAAAAAAAAAAAAAGTTTCCTATGTGTAAAATGCAGGAGTTTGACTTGAGGCTTACCAGGGCTCATTCCTATTCTCAAATGCCAAAGTTCGGAAGAAATAAATCTTTCAAAATTAACCCCTCTTAAATATCTCTATATTTAAAGTTGACTAATGCTTGCTTACAAGTACTATTAGTACATTTGCTTTTCTAGTGCCTTTTGCATGTGAAATCCTTGCATAAATATCTTCTCCAAGTATGGAGGGAAAAGAGTTCCATTTCCTACGAACGCCCATCTAATGACTGCATTAAAATTAAACAATGAAGTGCATTAGAGGTCATTCTTAGCTTTTTGCATAGTTAAAAGTTCAGAAATGAATGAAGTTAGATATTTGTCTTTTAGTGAGCCAAAGAGCTCACCAAGAAAGGAGGGGGCTGAAGAGACCAGACACGGGCTATTTTTGTAAGGGGAAAGTAAAGGGCTCCAGCAGAACCCATCCTTCCACAGTGCCGGGAGTTGGGTTTCAGAGACTTTGCTAAACACTCGGACTGTTTATCCTGGCAAAAGCCCATGAATGCAATCTTTAGCCACACTGGGGGGAAAAAAAAGAGACAGATGAGTTCAAGATATTCCAAAGAGATTCCAAACATTCCCCAACCAAAGTTCATGGGGAAACTATAGAAAAGATACAAAACAGAATTTAACTCATTATTTTAAATTTGCTTGTTTTGCTTTGTCTGGTTTTTTTTTTTTTTTTTTTTTTTTTTTTTTTTTTTTTTTTTGAGGTAGGGTCTCACTCTAGTCCAGGCTGACCTGGAATTCACTATGTAGTCTCAGGGTGTCCTCGAACTCACGGTGATCCTCCTACCTCTGCCTCCTGAGTGCTAGGATTAAAGTCGTGCGCCACCACGACTGGCTCATTATTTTAAATTTTATTTCTTTATTTCTTTATTTATTTTTATTTGAGACACAGAGAGAGAGAGAGAATGAGTGTGCCAGGGCCTCCAGCCACTGCAAACGAACTCCTGACACATGTGCCACCTTGTGCATCTGGCTTACATGGGACCTGGAGAATCGAACCTGGGTCCTTAGGCTTTGCAGGCAAACGCCTTAACTGTTAAGACATCTATCTAGCCCTAAATCTTACTTCTTGATCTTGCTGGGTTATTAACACAGGGAAAAATAAGTTAAATTTGAAGTGCAAGTCTGAGTGAAAGTTGCTTTACATTGAAGGATGACTTTATAAAATATCTCCTGTGAATGAATTTGAAGGGAACGGGATGGGGGGAGAAGAAAAAGGTCAAGGGATTGTGGGCCAAACAGCTCTTTGTGAATGGGAACTTTTAAATTTTTTTGGGGGGGGATGGCTTAGCGGTTAAGGCATTTGCCTTCAAAGCCAAAGGACCCAGGCTCGATTCCCTAGGACCCATGTAAGCCAGATGCACAAGGTGGTCCATGCATCTGGAGTTCATTTGCAGTGGCTGGAGGCCCTGACATGCCCATTCTCTCTCTCTCTCTTTCTCTCTGCCAAATAAAGAAATAAAAACAAAATATATTTTATAAAAAAGAATTTTGTGTGTGTGCATGCATGTGTCTCTGTGTGGTACGTCCCATGGTACACAGGCGGATATCTGTGGACAACGTCAGATTATTTCTCCTCTCTGTCTACCATCCTTTTCTGTTTGTTGGTTTGTTTTTTTGTTTGTTTGTTTTTTGGAGGTAGGATCTCACTCTAGCCCAGGCTCATCTGGAACTCACTCTGTAGCCCAAGGCTAGCCTTGAACTCACTTCAAGTGTCCTACCTTAGCCTCCAGAGTGCTGGGATTAAAGGCATGCACCCCAGCTTCCCTGCTCTTGTTTTGAAACAGGGTCTCTGGGGGTCTTTGGTGCATATGCACCAGTCTAAGTGGTCCACAAGCCTCCGGATTCTTAGGGCCCTGTCTCCCATTGCTGTGGATGCACTGGAAATCACAGACATGCACACCAGTTTGTGTCTGTAGTTACGCGGGTGCCTTTAACCACTTAGCCATCTCCCCAGCCTCTGGTTAGGAATCCTTTAGATAATTAGAAATAAAATACATAAGTGAATGGCCTACACAAGGAATTGCAGTCAGCTTCACATTGCTGGTAAAAAAAATACCCGACCAAACTCCATGATGGTAGGGGAAAACAATGGCATGAGCAGAGGATGGATATCACCTCCCGGCCAACATCAGGTAGACAACAGAAGCAGGAGAGTGTGCCAAACAATGGCAAGGGGAGGCTGGCTATGACACCCATAAGCCCATCCCAATGATACACCACCTCCATGAGGATCCAGTTCCCAAATTGCCACCAGTTGGGGACCTAGCATTCAGAACACCTAAGTTTATGGGGGACACCTGAATCAAACCACCACACTAGGCATGCAAAAAACCAATAACAACCATCCTTCCTATGCACTTGGTTGCTACAAACACAGACACTCCTCAACGTACAATAGTCATGTCTCTATAAAACCACTGTAAGTTAAAAGGGTGGGAAAACGTATTTAGTAACTGGAAGATGCTTAGGAATGGAACTTCAGGATCACTGAGTGCATCCAGCAGCTTTCCACGGCTGTAACAGAATACCTGAGACACGCTACTTTATAAAGAGAAAGAGGTCTACTTAGCTCACAGCTTTGGAAGCTCAAGGGCCTGGCATCTGCGGCAGCTCTGTTCTGGTGAGGGCCCGCCCTCTGAGCTGGGACATCATCATGACAGATGTGCATGTGTGGAAGAGCTAGCTAGCCAAACAGGAAGAGGGAGGAGAGATTCCACCATTCCTCCCAAGGCCCCTCCTCAGTGATCTAAGAAGCCCTCACTAGTTCCCACCTCTTAAGGCTCCACATCTCAACTCCACCACCCCGGAAATGGAGCCTCCGATTACACTGGTGTAATTCGGTGACACGACCAAGCCATTCCAAACCACAGCCTAGGATCTGCACATGATCCCCTTTTGTAGATAATAACAAGCCCCTGTCCAAAGTGACAGTCATATTTCTTTTTCATTCATTCACTTCTCAGTCTTCTTCTATTTTCCTGTCATTCCTCCCTTTTGTCATTTTTTTTCTCCCTAATAGACTATAATAGCACCTCCTCCCAAAAAGTCAGTGAATGACAACCTCACCATCAACATATTCAAATTACAGCAGTTGACAGACATTTCCTTTAGGAATTCCTATACAGACAGGCCAACCTCTATTCACCTATTGAAGCTGATATAAACATAATCTTTGTTGATATCCTATATTTACAAATGATCTTTTCTACCCTATGAAAAGAAAGCGTACCTTTTTCTAACCAAAAGCCAGAAAACGTGGAGCCAAAGTCACCCACCTGAAGTAACTCAATAGGTCAGTCAGCACTTCTAGAGTGTGTCCTCCACCGTCACCCTCATCAGGGATTCAGTGGGTTGGGGGGGGGAGGTGGGGACATATTCAGAGATCCTAGAGTGACACCCAGGAACCCACATTGGTGACACATCCCTTACAGGGAGTCCAGTGAACGTCAGCATTTGGCTGCTGGTTCTGCATTCTCACGCTCGCTTCTGACTGCATATTAAAACCATCGTTCCTGGGCTGGAGGGATGACTTAGCGGTTAAGGCGTTTGCCTGCAAAGCCAAAAGACCCCAGTTTGATTCCCCAGGAGCCACATAAGCCAGATGTACAAGGGGGCACACGCATCTGAGTTTGTTTGCAGTGGCTGGAGGCCCTGGCCTGCCCATTCTCTCTCTCCCTCTTCCTCTTTCTCTCTCTCAAATAAGTAAAAAATATTTTTAAAATTTTTTTTTAAAAAAGCCTTATTGTCCTTCTTTGTCCTGGCACACATTTTTTTAAACAGAGAGCAAGAGACAGGAGACACAGGGAATTGGTGCCCCAAGGCCTCAGCCACTGCCCTCAAAGTCCATATGCTTGTGCCACCTTGTGGGAATATGCCATCTTGCTCTTGCCTCACCTTTGTGCATCTGGCTAACATGGGATCTGAAGAGACGAACATGGGTCCTTAGGCTTTGCAGGCAAGCACCTTACCTGCTAAGCCATCTCTCTAGCCCCACAATTATTTTTTTGTTTTGTTTTTCAAGGTAGGGTCTCACTCTAGCCTAGGCTGACCTGGAATATATATATATATAGAGAGCGATCCTCCTACCTCTGCCTCCCAAATGCTGGGATTTATAGGCATGTACCGCCAAGCCCGGCTCACAATTTTAACCCAGAGAATAGGACTGGATTTCTTGTAGACTTGTGAACACTGTTGCGGTTTGAATGTGAAATCCCCCCTAAGCTCAAGTGTTTGCACACTTAATCCCCAGCTGGTGGTGCTATTTGTGAAAGAGGAGGAGACTTGGAGGAAGTGTAGCACAAGAGAGAAAGTGGGATTTAAACGGGCTACAGTAGGAGAAGCAGAAGAAAGCCAGGGCCTTACCACAAGGATCTGGAAGCCAACAGAAACGGACATTCAACCAGACAGAGGAATCCAGACTCTGATATCAAACCTCCATGCTGCAGTCAGCTTTGCACTGCCGGACAACCACCCCACCAGAAGCAGTTTATGGGAAGAAAGGGTTTATTTGGGGTTACAGGACCCAGGGGAACACCACCACTGGTGGAAGAAGCTGGATCACTTCCATAGACCCAAGCAGAGAGAGACAGCACCAACAGACAGCACCACAAATCCACCCGAGCTCCAACTGCTCTCCACATACCTTAGGACTAGACTCCAAGATCCAGGGACATGCCTCCTATGAAAGGGATCTGCTTGCTAGAGGCTCAATTTTTAAAATTCTTATTTCTTAGAAAGAGACAGAGGCAGCGAGAGAGAGAAAGAGAGAGAATGGGCACACTAGGGCCTTCCGCTACTGCAAACGAACTCCAGACACATGTGCCGCCTTATGCATCTGGCTTACATGGGTCCTGGGGAATTCAGCCTAGGTCCTTTGGCTTTGCAGATAAGCACCTTAAGTGCTAAGCCATCTCTTCAGCCCCAGAGGCCCAATTTTAATGGAACATTTCAGTCTATGGGGCCATACATTCAAACTATCACATTTCAACCACCTCACTGTCCTACCCAAGAGAGAAAACTCCCTGGGTAATTCATTACCAAAGGCTTACAAAACAAAACACTGCTCTCTGTTTAAGATATTTAAACATCTGGTATTCACCACTGTTGGGTAGAATCACAATCTGTTTGCGCAAAGAAATAGAAAAGAAGCCGGGCGCGGCAGTGCACGCCTTTAATCCCAGCACTGGGGAGGCAGACGTAAGAGGTTCACTGTGAGTTCGAGGCTACCCTGAGACGACATAGTGAATTCCAGGTCAGCGTGAGCTAGGGGGAGACTTTACCTTGAAAAACCAAACAAAATTAAAAAATAAAAATAAATAAATAAAAACAAAATGAGGACTGGAGAGATGGCTTAGGGGTTAAGGCACTTGCCTATGTAGCCTCAGGACCCAGATTTGATTCTCCAGGTCCTATGTAAGCCGGATGCACAACATGGTGCATGCGTCTGGAGTTCATTTGCAGTGGCTGCAGGCCCTGGCATGCCCAATTCCACCCCCCCCTTTTCCTCCCTATTTCTCTCCCTAATAAATAAATAAAAACTTTTAAAATTATTTAAATAAAGAAAAGAAAAAAGCCAGGCATGGTGGCACACGCCTTTAATCCCAGCACTCAGGAGGCAGAGGTAGGAGGATCACTGTGAGTTCAAGGCCATGCTGAGACTACATAGTGAATTCCAGGTCAGCCTGGACTAGAGTGAAATGCTACTTCAATAAAAAAAAAAATTAATAAATAAATAAAATGAGTCACAGCAAGCTAACTGAAGCCGTTGGAGGCAGAGGGTATTCACAGAGGCATGAAAGGAGGGGCTTTCGTCCTAGTGTTTATCCAGTGTCACTGGCGTCCTCTCTGTCTCTGGCCTTAGCATTAGGTGATGATGTTTATTTAATGCCAGAACTCGCCATCGTCTTTCCTGGAGAGGTCTTCCTCTACGCCTTCCTCGCACGGTACCTTTCTTCCAAAGCACACGCATTCCGTCCACACAGTTAGAGCGCACACAGGCAGATGAGGGCACGTTCTTGTGACCACACTGCCATCCCAGGACACCATCTGCTGATTTTCTCAGATGAATGCTCTCCAAACAGCACGACATAAATCAACTGTAACTGAACTGACTGACTTAAACATGTTAAAGGTGGACGGGAGCACTTTTAGGGCCAATTTCTCCCTTTGGTTTTATAAAATAAATGTATACCTAACTACTCTGATCTTTTCCAAGAGAAGCTGTTACATCATTTTGTTAAGGTAGTATAACATTTCATGAAAAAAATTCTCTCTCAGTGGCACGGTGATAGGGGACTTTATGGGTTAGCTTATTAACTTATTTATTTATTGGGTTTTTTTGTTTGTTAGTTTTTTCAAGGTAGGGTCTCACTCTAGCTAGGGCTGACCTGGAATTCACTATGCAGTCTCACGGTGGCCTTAAACTCATGGTGACCCTCCTACCTCTGCCTCCCAAGTGCCGTGATTAAGGGCGTGCGGGGGGGGGGGGGGATGGAGAAATGGTTTAGTGGTTAAGGCACTTGCCTGAAAAGCCAAAGGACCCAGGTTCAATTCCCCAGGATCCATGTATGTCCATTCTCTCCCTCCCTCCCTCCCTCCCCCCCCCCTCGCCCCTCTGTATCTTTCAAATAAAATATTAAAAAAAAAAAAAAGAAGAAGAAGAAGAAGAAAGAAAGGGAGGGTCGGGAGAGGGGAGAGAGGGAGGGAAGGAAATAAGCAGAAGAACCATAGGCTTTACCGTTATTTACCACAGGAACCAGGCATCGTCACGCGGTAGATGTGACCCAAGGCTAAGATCACACAGGAGTGCTTGTGCTTAGTACTTAAGGCAGCGGACAGATCCCTCAGCCCACCATGGGTGCACTGTGAGCCTCTCTACTGTGCATTTCTTGTGTACTGTACCGAATGGCATCCCACCCCCCATCCCTTGGGCCCAACTGTGAAAGTAGCTACATAGATTATATTTTGAATTTGTGTAAACTAATCTTTATGAAATGGGAAGTAGCTTTAAACTAGTCCTGCAAAGCACTATAAATGATGCAGGTAATAATGCAAACAGGAATGAAAAGGAAGAGCTGGAGAGATGGCTCACCTGTTAAGGCATTTGCCCGCAAAGCCAAAGGACCCAGGTTTGATTCCCCAGGACCCATGTAAGCCAGACGCCCATGGTGGCGCATGCATCAGGAGTTTTGCAGTGCTGGAGATCCTGGTGAGCCCATTCTCATTCTCTCTCTCTCTCTCTCTCTCTCTCTGTTGCTTTCTCTCTCTCAAATAAATAAAAAATAAAACTAATCAACAGGAAAAGAACAGACTTCTGACCAAGTCTAGTATTTTTCTCTGAGACACAGGAGATAAAACAGTAACAAGGTAACCAGATCTGACAAGAAGCTGGGGAAAGGAAAAAGACACAAAAGAAGCCCAGACTGTATCAAAACTTGACTCATATCCACCATCCTCATCAATGACCTTGCCCAGTCAACAGTAAACCTTGGGGAAGCTGGCTAAAAGTATGCTTATGCGGTTTGTAAATAATCACATGTTTCTTTTTTTGTTTATTTATTTATTTGAGAGCGACAGAGAGAAGGAGGCAGAGAGAGAGAGAGAGAGAATGGGCGCGCCAGAGCTTCCAGCCTCTGTAAACGAACTCCAGATGCGTGCGCCCCCTTGTGCATCTGGCTAACGTGGGTCCTGGGGAATTGAGCCTCGAACCGGGGTCCTTAGGCTTCACAGGCAAGCGCTTAACCGCTAAGCCATCTCTCCAGCCCTAATCACGTGTTTCTTAATGTGATTAAAAAATGTAGAGCTGCCAGATGTGGTAGCGCATGCCTTTAATCCCAGCGATTGGAAGGCAGAGGTAGGAGGATAGCCATGATTTCAAGGCCACCCTGAGACTATGCAGTGAATTCCTGGTCAGTTTGAGCTAGAGTGAAACCCTACCTCGAAAAACTCAAAAATAAAAAGTAGCGCTCACTAAGAAATTCCTTACCCATCATGCAACTTGCAAGGGTACAGTGTAGGTATCACCTGATCGCGTGCAGGAAACAGTCTTCAGGTCCAATAACTGAGTCAGGATTTGGAAGGGGGATGCTTTGTTTTGTTGTGTTTTTTTTTTTTTTCTTTTGTTTTTAGAAAGATTAAAGCTTTAGAAGACACTTGAGTCCTATCACTTTGGTTCTTTTTTCAATTTTGTTTTTATTTATTTGACAGAAAGAGGCAGGTACAGAAAGAGAGAGAATGGGCACGCCAGGGCCTCCAGCCACTACAAACGAACCCCAGATGCATGTGACACCATGTGCATCTGGCTTACGTGGGTACTGGGGAATAGAACCTGGGTCCTTTGGCTTTACAGGGCAAGCAACTTAACGACTAAAGCCATCTCTCCAACCCATTTATTTTTTTCGAGGTAGGGTCTCACTCTAGCCCAGGCTGACCTGGAATTCACTATGTAGTCCCAGGCTGGTCTTGAACTCACCACGATCCTCCTATGTCTGCCTCCCAAGTGCTGGGATTAAAGGTGTGTACCACAATGCCTGACGAGATGTTAGTTTTTTTTTTTTTACTAGACATGCCAGGGCCACTAGCCATGGCGAATGAATTCCAGATGTATGTGCCCCTTGTGCATCTGACTTACGTGGGTCCTAGGGATTCGAACCTGGGTCCCTTGGCTTCTCAAGCAAACGCCTAAGCTGCTAAGCCATTTCTCCAGCCCATAATGTTGAATTTTTGAACATATATCTTATGTTTATCATTCCCAATAACTGTTATAAACATCCTTCCAAGAAAAAAAAAAACTGTAAATTGTCCCATAAATCCCAAATTCAGTTAAGCAATCCATGTACAGCTGTAAGCATTTTCTGCTTATTCAATCCCAATGTACTTGAAATAAAGGTCCCGACTCCCGTGCCACACAAACCATGCAGCCATGCCCTGTGGTTGTGGTCCCGCCTCACACTTACTTTTGTTTGATCATCAGCCTTGAACACGTAGCAGACACTCTGCTGGGGGGCGGCGTCCTCCTTGAGGAGACAAGCGAAGTAACTGGGGTCGTGACTGTTGTGAATCAGCTTGTGCACATGCTGAGGCCTGCACTCGAAGATGCTAGAACAGATCAGAGGGTCCCAGTGCTGACTTCTCCCGGGCTCAGGCTCACACCTCAGTCCACAGGGTGAAACCCAGAGGCGGACTTGCTTGGTCGCCCCTTCCTTCCTGGAGCACTGTCCGCTGAGTCTCCGGACCTCCGCCACCACCCAGGGCAGCATGGGCATCGTGGTGAGAGAATGCACGGGCAAGGAGCCCACCAGCTGCAGGCCGAAGTCCACCGAGGCCTCGTGAGGGAGCGCATGCCTCCTCGCCGTGAAGGTTATGGGTTCCATCTTAGGAAAGGCCTCGGCAAAAGCTTGCCCGTGTTTTCCCGCTTTAGAGCGAGCGAGCAATCTGTTGGACACGCTTCTGATGCGCAGCCCTGGGGGAGAAAAACAGGGCATTGGGATGTAATAGCTATTTCCAGAGCATTATTATTCTAGAACCTGAAAGTGTGAAAGCCAAATGTAGGAAGAAATGGATATTGGTTCACATGAAGTCTGCCTAGGAAGAGCTCTCCTGAAATTGTATTGCATGTGACACAGACATAATAGAACTGTCACCCTCACTATGGGACACAAAGACCCCACCGGGAAACTGCTGGTTCAAATGAGCTTCACAGCGCACACGACGTGAGCTCAACAGCAAACAGGACTGCACTGCTCTGAAGGCCACACGACCCGCTGTGTTACCGAACGGTGATCTCAAGGGATTTCTCTAACATGCTAAAACTCAGTACAACAAAGTCTCCCAGAAACAATTCATATGAGAAAAAAATAATATCATAAATCTATCACTGAACTCTAATTTGACTTAGCACATATTATACCATTCAAATTTCACTTTTAAAAATTGTTTTAGAAGCCTGGCATGGTGGTAAATGTCTTTAATCCCAGCACTTGGGAGGCAGAGGTAGGAGGATCACCATGAGTTTGAGGCCAGCCTGAGACTACATAGTGAATTCAGGTCAGCCTGGGCTACAGCTGGACCCTACCATGAAAAAAAAAAAACATTATGTCAGTGCTGGAGAGATGGCTTAGTGGTTAGGGTGCTTGCTTATGAAGCCTAAGGACCCAGGTTAGAACAAAAAAAGAAAGTTACAGACCAATATCCCTCATGAACATAGATGCAAAAATTCTCAACAAAATATTGGCAAGCAGAATACAAGAATATATCAGAAATATCATTCATCCCAACCAAGTAGGCTTTATCCCAGAGATGCAGGGATGGTTCAACATATGCAAATCGATAAATGTAATACATTTTATAAATGAACTGAAGGACAAAAATCACATGATCATCTCATTAGACGCAGAAAAAGCATTTGACAAAATCCAGCATCCCTTCATGATAAAAGTCCTACAGAGACTGGGAATAGAAGGAACATATCTCAATATAATAAAGGCTACTTATGACAAGCCTACAGCCAACATATTACTAAATGGGGAAAAATTAGAAGCTTTTCCACTAAAATCAGGAACAAGACAAGGGTGTCCACTGTCCCCACTTTTATTTAATATAGTACTGGAAGTCTTAGGCATAGCAATAAGGCAAGAGACACACATGAAAGGGATACAAATTGGAAAGGAAGACATCAAGTTATTATTACTTGCAGATGACATGATTCTATATATAAAGGACCCTAAAGACTCTACCAGCAAACTGTTAGAGCTGATAAACACCTATAGCCATGTAGCATAATACAAAATAAATACACAGAAATCAGTAGCCTTCCTATATGCTAACAACAAACACACATAGGATGAAATCAGAGAATCCCTCCCATTCACAATTGCATCAGAAAAAAAAAAATTAAGTACTCTGGAATAAACCTAACCAAGGAAGTGAAGAATCTCTACAATGAAAACTTTAAAACACTCAAGTGAGAAATTGCAGAAGACACTAGGAAATGGAAAAACATCGCTTGTCCCTGGATCAGAAGAATCAATACTGTGAAAATGGTAAAATATATTTTTTAAGGAAAAGATGAATTTGGGGTCATGGCTTCAGCGCTCCAGTTCCTGATTGGTTGTGCCACAGATGAAGAGGCACATTGTGGCAGGGGTGTATAGCAGAACCACACACCCCTCCTCATGGTTGGGAATAAAAGCACAGGAGAAAGTGGCTGGTGTCCTACTACCTCTTTCAGGGTCGCACCCTCAATGACCAAAAGACCTCCTTTAAGGCCTCACCTCTCTTCCAGGGGACCAACCCTTTACCATGCAGACCTTTAGGGAACATTATAGATCTACACCACTGCTCTGGCCATTTAGACTCCATCCCATCACAACTTCTAGCTGACACCACTAGAAAAACTCATCACGAATTGAAAGAGGTGGGGGGAATTAATAGGACAGTATTGTATATATGGAAGTAGACGAACAGATTAATGGGGGTGAAAAGGCCTAAGTGAGGTCAAGGGAAGAGACTGAGTAAAGGAAAGATGGAAGGAAGGCTAATCAAAATCTAAGAGGATATAAATAAATCATATGGAAACCTACTTTTTTGGACAATGGAACACTCAGGAGCATAGATTGTTACTAGAAAAATTTCAGTGCCACGGATGGGATACCTTCCAGTGAGTTGTTGGCCAGGGAGGTCCCTGATGCCCCCAAAACATTACAGGCCATTGCTGAGGCCCTTGGTTTCCCACGAGGAATAGATGGTAAGACACTGTTGCTGAAGACTCCACATACTTGGGCTGCAAGGCCACTGAGAAATCCTGCTGGAACTGAGCTGAAAACCTCCTCCATGCAGACCAGCTGACAGAACGCTAGAAAAAGTCACATTTCATGCAGTTCAATAAGAGAGAGAGAAATCACCAGTGAAGATACCCAACAGTGGACACAGCAAGCCTTATATTTGGCGAGCCAGGCCAAATGAGCCCAAGGGTGTAATAGTGGCACGTCTGTTATGGGGGAAACCAACTGCCCTCTAATTTC
The DNA here is from genome assembly GCA_036346955.1 of Dipus sagitta. Lineage (NCBI taxonomy): Eukaryota > Metazoa > Chordata > Mammalia > Rodentia > Dipodidae > Dipus > Dipus sagitta. The sequence continues at coordinate 35,208,151 of CM070781.1, read as the reverse complement.
ACTAGAGGCTGCTCCATGGGGGGGAAATCATGCCTGCTACTGAAAACCTACATCAGAGGCAGTCATGAGCCCTAGGGGTGTAATGTCTGCTGCTGTCTGACTAAAAGTATATACTATGCTCACCAAACTGCCCAGTAAGCACTCCTTTTAATGTTCATACCTATATACTAATGCTTCTCTCACTTTCGGTTAGAGAACCTTCTCTTTTCAGATGGCAGCGACCTTGGGACGACTAAGAAGGCACCACAGGTGCTGAGGAAAAGTGACAGAGGAGTGCTCAGCACTGAAATATCTCTATCACACCTTCCAAGGCTCAGGGTCCATTGTGGAAGAGGTGGCGGAAAGAATGTAAGAGCCAAAGGAAGGGTTGGACTCCTTACAACGTGTTCCTCCAGACACAAAATGGCCTGGATATCCATGACCTCACAGTGCCTGACACTACCTACATAAGACCCTCACAATAGGAAGAAAAGATCATGACATCAAAATGAAAGAGAGACTGAGTGAGAGGAAGGGATGATATGATAGAGAGTGGAGTTTCAAAGGGGAAAGTGGGGGGAGGGAGGGAATTACCATGGGATACTATTTGTAATTATGGAAGTGGTCAATGAAAAAAAAAAACTCATTGTTTCCTCTCCTACAAAAAAGGAGCACCATCCTTCAATCCATACCTGAGAAAATGATTTTTTTTTTTTGAGGTAAAGCCTCACTCTAGCCCAGGCTGACCTAGAACTCACTCTGTAGACTCAGGCTGGCCTCGAACTCACAGGGATCCTCCTACCTCTGCCTCCCAAGTGCTAGGACTACAGTCATGTGCCACCATGTCCGGCTATGTCCATTCTTTCTTCCCTGCTTTTCTCACTCTAGCTCAGGCTGACCTGGAATTCACTCTGTAGTCTCAGGGTGGCCTCAAACTCAGGACAATCCTCCTACCCCTGCCTCCCGAGTTCTGGGATTAAAGGTATTCCCCACCACATCGGTGCCTCACATATTCACTACAGTCATTTTACTAACACAGAGTTTATTATATCTCTCCTTTCTAAAACTCCCTTACTAATCACCCTCTCCTACACACACACACACACACACACACACACACACACACACACACACACCCATGAACTCATAGTATGGAAGTTCTCTTTGGATCTGCAACTTTATATTCTCCCACATGCCCTCCTTCATGTCCTTCATGTCCTTTTTGGCTTTGAAGCTAGAAGCCCAGTCACAGTTCCCATATAAGATGTGATTTTTCCTGGCCCCGCGCCACAGCGCATACTGTTCCCCTCTCTCTTTGGAATATAATACCAATCACAAACTGTAAAGGGCCTGACATTTTCTCTTACTGGCAAGCTAAAAATTGACCTGTCACAAGTTAACTTGCTGAGAGAATAAACAAGATTCCTAGGTCACAGGCAAAAGATAATTGATCCCTTGGATCAACAGTGGTAGTCACAGAGTCAGGACTCCTGTCCATTTCCTGGGCCCCCCAACCTCCCTAGGCCAGGTGACACCTGCATAACAGGGAGTTTCGGGGAGCCGGTGTCCGTTACTGTGGGGAGTGATACATCCATCCGTGCGGTTCTGTCTCCCACAGCTAAGTGCTGCAGACACCGTGACAGGAAAGGTCACAGAGCCAAAGCACCCAGTGTCCCTACTCCTTGGATGTGTAGACACACGTCTCCCAACCAGCCTACTCCTTTTCCCACAAAGGATAGCTATTAAATTAAGACGTTTATTTAGGAAAGTACAAAACCAAGGGAAGGAAAAGGAATAACCCGTGTGGTCTGAGAGCCCATGTGGGTCTAGAAGAAACGTGGAAAGAGGTTTAGAGAGAAGCAGAGCACGCCTGCAGGTGCGAGGGCAGGAAGGGGCAGAGAGGGTCACGGGGGTTCTCTTCTGCTCTTGGCCCAAAACCCAAGCAGCCGACCCTTGTCCTGGCATTCCAACATATAATTCCATTGTGGTTGGAGCAGCCACAGCCTCTTGCTTCCTACATGGTCCAGAGCAGCTATCAGCCTGCCCTCTGATCTTTGCACTTTGTGCCTCATCATCATATTGAAGAGTTTGAATAGGCATCCATCACTATCCAAACTTTTAACAATATTTTTTTCAGAGCTGGAGACATGAGTTAGTGATTAAGATGCTAGCCTGCAAAGCCTAAGGACCCAGGTTCGATTCCTCAGTACTCACGTAAGCCAGATGCACAAGGCGGCTCATGTATCTGGAGTTTGTTTTGTTTGCAATGTCTAGAGGCCCTGGAGCACCCATTCTCTCTCTCCTCTCCCAAGTGCTAGGATTAAAGGTGTGCACCACCACATCTGGTCCAACTCTTGTGCTTTGAGTGCTTGGTCCCCAGCTGGTGGTGATTTTGGGAGATGGAGCCTTGCTGGAGGAGGTGTGTTTTTTGGGGAATGGGTTTAGGAGTATCACAGCCAGTTCCTTCTTTTGAGAGCTCAGCTCACTCTTTCTCTCTTTTTTTTTTTTTTTTTTGTTTTTCAAGGTAGGGTCTCACTCTAGCTCAGGCTGACCTGGAATTCACTATGTAGTCTCAGAGTGGTCTCAAACTCATGATGATCCTCCTACCTCTGCCTCTTGAGTGCTGGGATTAAAGGCGTGCGCCACCAGGCCTGACTTATAAATATATTTTTTTCTTATTTATTTGCAAGCAGAGAGAAGGAGAAAAAGAAAGAAAGAATGGGTGCACCTGGTGCCTGACTCTCTGTTCCCTTAATATATGGCTATTTCTGACAGTGAAAATAGTATTGAAGTTCATAGATTCCAACCAATAATTCATTCTCCCTCCCTTTCTTTTACTCTTTCCTTTCCTCCCTCCTCCCTCAGCCTCCCTCCCTCCCTCCCTCTCTCTCTCTCTCTCTCTCTCCCTCTCCCTCCCTCCCTTCCTCCCTCCCTCCCTCCTTTCTTCCCCCTCTCCTCTCTATACAGGTGAAAACGGCATTAAATGTCTAGCCTGACCTCCAGTCCTGTAACTGAATCTGCTTTCAGTTCTAACCGTTGACAGCTGCTAATCCCAAGACATGTTTAAAGAAGTTCTAGAATTACCACAAAGGACACACCCGAGATCTATCAATTATTTTAGGGTAGGCAGTTATTAATCAGGTGGCAACAAGCATAGAAAAATCACTTTCGCTTTTCTTGTCATTTAAATCACTTGATAAGTAATGAGCGGTCAAATTGGTTCTGCCATTTTATTAAGAGAACTATTTGAGGGCTGGAGAGATGGCTTAGCGGTTAAGCGCTTGCCTGTGAAGCCTAAGGACCCCGGTTCGAGGCTCAATTCCCCAGGACCCACGTTAACCAGATGCACAAGGGGGCGCGTGCGTCTGGAGTTCATTTGCAGTGGCTGGAGGCCCTGGCGCGCCCATTCTCTCTCTCTTTCTCTCTCTCTCTCTCTACCGGCCTCATTCTCTCTCTGTCTGTCACTCTCAAATAAATAAATAAAACAGAAAAAAATAAATAAATAAAAATTTTTTTAAAAAAAGAGAACTATTTGAGGGGTGGAGAGATGGCTTAGAGGATAAGGCACTTGCCTGCAAAGCCAAAGGTGCTCGGTTCGAGTCCCCAGGTCCCACATAAGCCAGATGTACAAGGTGGGGCATGCGTCTGGAGTTTGTTTGCAGCGGCTAGAAGCTCTGGCGTGCCCGTTCTCTCCCCCCTCCCTCCCTCCCTCTCTCTCTCTCAAATAAATAAATAAAATAAAATATTTTTTTAAAACTATTTGAATACTTAGTTTTCACTTTTCAACCATCTGCAGCAGCCTTCATTTCTCTGTAAAAGCAGAGTAGATGGTAACCCTGCTCAGAAAATACTAAGTTGAACAGCAGACACAGCCATAATTATTTACAAATAGTTCAGATTCTTCTGGCAAAGGCATTACAGCTTGGATATGAAATATCCCCCACAGGCTCCTGTTTGAAGTACTCGGTCCTTAGCCAGTGGCACAGTTTGGGGAGGTTGTGGAAACTTTGGGACATATGGCAGCGGACGTGGGTTGCTGGGACGGGACTTGAAGGTTTCATCTGCCTCTGGTTCCTGCCTCAGCTCTGCTTCCTGATCATCCAAGATGGGAGGATTCCCCAAGACAGGAGAAGCCTCCCCCAAGATAGGAGGTGCCTCCACCCCATGCTCCCACCAACATAAGACTGGTCTACTTCCACCACCATGCCTTCTCCACCATGATGAACTGATGTTTACTGAAACCACGAGACAGAAATAAATCCTTTCTTCCTACCATTACTTCTTTCTGATATTTTATCACAGCCACAAGAAAGGTTGCTAACGAATGCAATGGGATTCTGGGTAAATAATTACCTTATTTTCCAGAGGGTCATGGAATAGATGAACTATTCAGTAATACTAGCAAGCCATCACTGTACTCTTTGTTTTCCCCTGAAGTAGGATCTCACTCTAGCCCAGGCTGAGTTGGAACTCATTCTGTAGTCCCAGGCTGGCCTTGAGCTCACAGTGACTCCCTACTTCCGCATCCCAAGTGCTGGGATTAAACACATGTGCCACCACACCCAGCCACTATACTTTCAAAACTATCCCAGGGCTGGAGAGATGGCTCAGCAGTTAAGGCACTTGCCTGCAAAGCCTAAAAACCAGAGTTCGATTCCCCTGTACCCACGTAAAGCAAGACGCACTAAGTGGCACATCCATCTGGTGTTTGTTTGCAGCGGCTAAAGGCCCTAATGCCCGCATTCTCTCTCCCTCTCTCTCTCATTACAAATAAAAATATTTTTTTAAAAAAAAGACTATCCCAGGGCTGGAGAGATGGCTTAGCAATTAAGGCACTTTCCTGTGATGCCTAAGGACCCATTCTCAACTCCCCAGATACCTTGTAAGCCAGATGCACAAGGTGACGCATGCACAAGATCACACATGTGCACAAGGTGGTGCACACATAAGGAGTTCAACTGCAGTGTCTGGAAGCCCTGGTGCACCAATTCTTTCTCCCTCTCTTTCTAGTTAAAAAAAATCTATCCAAATAGATAGTAAGAACCTATTCATGAAGACTCCACATACTTGGGCTGCAAGGTCACTGAGAAATCCTGGTGGAGCTGAGCTGCAAACTCCTCCATGTAGACCAGCTGACAGAAAGCTGGAAAACACCACACTGCATGCCGTTCAGTGGGAGAGAGAGAAATCACCAGTGAAGATACTCCACAGGGGACACTGCAAGCCTTATATTTTGCCAGCCAGGCCAAATGAGCCAACAGGGGCAACAGTGGCACATCTGTGATGGAGGAAACCAACTGCCCTTTAATGTGACTGGAGGCCCGCTTCATGGGAGGGAATACATCCCTGATACTGAAAACCTACAACAGGGGTAGTCGTGAGCCCTAGGGGTGTAACATGTCCTGCTGTCTGGCTAAATGTACATATTATGCTCACCAAACTGACCAGTAAGCACTTCTCTTAATGTTCATACCCATATATTAATGCTACTTGCACTTTTGGTTAGAGAACCTTCTCTTTTCAGATGGCAGTGACCTTGGGATGACTCAGAAGGCATCACAGTGCTGAGAAGAAGTGACAGAGGAGTGCTCAGCACTGAAAGATGTCTATCACATCTTCCAAGGCTCAGGGTCCACTGAGGAAGAGGTGGCGGAAAGAATGTAAGAGCCAAAGGAAGGGTAGAAGTCCTTACAATGTGCTCCTCCAGACACAAAATGGCCTGGATATCCATGACCTCACAGTGCCTGACACTACCTACACAAGACCATCATAAGAGGAGGAAAAGATCACGACATCAAAATAAAAGACTGATTGAGAGGGAGAGGGCATATGATGGAGAGTGAAATTTCAAAGGGTTTAGTGGAAGGAGGGAGGGAATTGCCATGGGATATTGTTTACAGTCATGGAAGTTGTCAATAAAAAAATCTATCCAAGGGCTGGAGAGAAGGCTTAGCGGTTAAGTGCTTGCCTATGAAGCCTAAGGACCCTGGTTCGAGGCTCGATTCCCCAGGACCCACGTTAGCCAGATGAACAGCGGGGCGCATGCGTCTGGAGTCCGTTTGCAGTGGCTGGAGGCCCTGGCGCGCCCATTCTCTGTTTCTCTGCCTCTTTCTCTCTTTGTCTGTCGCTCTCAAATAAATAAATAAAAATAAAAAATATTTAAAAAAAAATCTATCTAAGCCACGTGTGGTGGCACACAGAGGTAGGAGGATCGCCATGAGTTTGAGGCCACCCTGAGACTACATAGTGAATTCCAGGTCAGCCTGGAATAGAGACACTACCTCAAAAAAAAAAAAAAAAAAAAAAAAAAATCTATCCCAATCCACATTTTCAGTCAGGCTGAGAATGAACCATTGGTAACTTCAGTCCCTGGAGGTCTCTTCCGTGTCATATCCACAGCAGGAAACACCGTGACCCATCACTCCAGGGGGCTTGTGTACCAGGTGATTCCTCTCGACAGCCCCTTAAACACATCAGCCGCCCAAACCCAAGGAGGCTTTGCTCCCGGGAGACTGTCCATAACCTGCTGTGAGCTCTGCTGGGCCACCTGCCGCGGGCTTACACTCAGAACACTTTAAGAGAGCCAGGACCTTTTAAGCCATTTAGAAACCCCCCTCATATTTGAAACAAAGCAACTGGGTGCCGTTAAGTGGCTTGTCGAAATTCAGTGACAGGACGGGGCAGTGCCCATCCCTGACTCCATCCCACAGCTGCAAAGACCCTCAGCTCCCCACGAGAACACTTTCCAGTGGGAAGCCCATGAAGCAAGTCACTTACCTTCTCCGCATCCGAAGTCCATTCTTTTTTCAGAGACACAGAGAGAATGGGCACACCCGGGCCTCCAGCCCCGCAAAAAAACTCCACGTGCATGTATCACTTTGTGCATTTGGCTTTACATGACTACTAAGGAATTGAACTCAGGTCTTTAAGCTTTTTTTTTCCCCCCCTGGTTTATGGAGGAGGAGTCTTGATCTAGTCCAGACTTGCCATCCTCCTACCTCTGCCTCCCAAGTGCTTGGAGTAAAGGCGTGCGCCACCACACCCAGCCCTGAAGTTTAGTCTTTTTTTTTTTTTTTTTGGTTTTTCAAGGTAGGAAGGTAGGGTCTCACTGGCCCAGGCTGACCTGGAACTAACTATGTTGTCTCAGGGTGGCCTTGAACTCATGGCGATCCTCCTACCTCTGCCTCCTAAATGCTGGGATTAAAGTCATGCGCCACCACGCCCGGCTGAAGTTTATTCTTATAGAAGGAAAAAGGCAGATCAGCTCCCTGTTTCCTTCTGTCTCTAAAAGCTGGTGAATATAATTTTCATAATTTGAGATACCAAATGTCCTCGGCATTGTGTGAGGATACAAAGCTGCTCCCATCCTCCCTCCACGAACAAAACTGTGGGGGAGGTTCATGAAGGATGGGACTTACTGATCAGGAAGTAAGAGAAGCATGAGTAGGTTTGGGGAAGCTATTGGGAACCCCCATATGCCCCTTGCAAGGGAACCGCAGAGGGTGGGATGGGGACTTGCCAGTAGCTGACAACACAGGCCATCCTCAGCCAGATCAGGCCTCACCTCCTGTCAACACTGGGGGGAGGGTCGACGGCTTGAAGGGGGTTCGAGTGCACGTCCTGAAGATTCTTGCACTGGAAGTTTGCCCTCAGTGCGATGGCGCTGGAAGAAGGTAGAACCTTTAAGAGGAAGGGCCTGGTGCAAGGTGACTGAACCCTAACTGCTCTAGCGAGGGGATTAGTACCTCGTGGAGTAGGTGACTTCTGTAGAAGTTTGTCAGTTCTCACGAGAAGACAGGTGTGGCGGCACACGCCTCTGATCCCAGCACTGAGGTAAGAGGATCGCTGTGAGTTTGAAGCCAGCCTGAGACGACATAGTGAGTTCCAGGTCAGCCTGGGCTAGACAGTGAGACTCTACTTCGAATTGTTACAAAGAACCATAACCCCTTCCCCACTCCCCTGCTTCCTGACTTGACACTTTATTTGAGAGAGAAAGGAAAAGGATGACAGAGAGAGAGAGAGAGAGAGAGAGAGAGAGAATGGGAGCACCAGGGCCTCCAGCCACTGCAAACAACATCCAGACATATGCACCATCTTATACATCCAGCTTATATGAGTACTGGGGAATCAAACCTGGGTCCTTAGGCTTCGCAGGCAAGCGACTTAACCACTAAACCACCCCTCCAGCCTCTACTGTCATTTTTGCCCTTACCCCTGCTGGTGGTGATGCTATCCACTACGTTGTGACATATGCCTGGGCCATGGCATCTGAATTTTCCTCACAAGAATTGTAAGTCAACTAAGCTTGTTTTCTTTAAACGTATTCAGCCTTGGGCTGGAGAGATGGCTCAGTGGTTAAGTGCTTGCCTGTGAAGCCTAAGGACCCTGGTTCGAGGCTTAATTCCCCAGGACCCACATAAGCCAGATGCACAAGGGGGCGCATTCATCTGGAGTTCTTTTGCAGTAGCTGGAGGCTCTGGAGCACCCATTCTCTCTCTTCTCTCTCTCTCTCTGCCTGTCGCTCTCAAATAAATAAATAAAAATAAACTATCTTTCTAATGTGTTAGTTTGGCTGTTCTAAGTTTTACATGGTTTCACTAATCCAAGCTTAATACCACAGTTATACTCTAAAAATATAAAGTAAGTTAGGTGTGAGGGCACACGCTGTCTTTAATGTCAGCATTCAAGAGGCAGAGGTAGGGAGATCTCCGTGAGTTCGAGGCCACCCTGAGACTACGTAGTGAATTCCAGGTCAGCCTGGGCTAGAGTGAGACCCTACCTCGAAAAACCAAATAAATAAGATAAGATAAGATAAGATAAGATAAAACAGGCCTGCAAGGTGGCGCACTTTAATCACAGCACTGGGGAGGCAGAAGTAGGAGGATTGGCATGAGTTCAAGCCACCCTGAGACTACATAGTTAATTCCAGGTCAGCCTGGGCCAGAGTGAGACCCTACTTTGAAAACCCGAAAAACAAAACAAACAAACCAACAAACAAAAACTGCCTCTTTCTCTCTGTCTGTTCTCACAAATAAATAAGTACAAATATTTTACAAAAACAAATGCAATAATCACAGCAATAAGCAACTTTGAGTGCACGTATGCCAGCTACTGCCTTCGTAAGCACTGCATGTGTGTAAATTCATGGGTTCTGACGACAAACTGGCAAGCGCTTACTTACTTTGGAAGTTTATATTCACTGACCATTTAAAATGTCTTCTGTTGTGGTGGTTTCTGCTTTTGAGATACTGGGCACCATGCCAGGCAGGCACTCCAACACTGAGCTGTATCCCTCACTCCTTTTTCTTTTCAGTCTCGCTAAGTTGACAAGGTTGGCCTCAAAGTTTAAATCCTTCTGCCTCAGCCTCAAGAGTAATCAGGATGATAGGCGTGTGCCACCATATCCACCTATATGTAATGTTTTGTTAAGTGAGTACGTTATGTGTGGAAGGGTTTGCTTGCTTGGGTTTTTTTTTTTAGATATTTTATTTACTTGTTTGCAGAGAGAGAGTGGGTGCTCCAGGGCCAGCCGCCACTTGCTGGAAAGATGCTACAGATGCATGTGCCCATTCTGCGCATCTGGCTTTACATGGGTACTGGGGATCTGAATCTGGGCTGAACTCCAGGCCAGAGGCTTTGCAAACAAGGGCTTTAATGATTTTAACACCTGAGCCCCAGCCCTGTGGAATCTTTAAAAAAAACATCTTATTTATTTATTTATTTGCATGCAGAGAGAGAAGAGAGAAAGAATAGGTGTGCCAGGGCATCCAGCCACTGCAAATGAACTCCAGATGCGTGCACCACTTTGTGCATCCGGCTTTATGTGGGTACTGGGGAAATCACACTCAGGTCCTTGGGCTTTGTAGGCAAGTGACTTAACCAATGAGCCATCTCTCCAGCCACCACCACCACCCCCCCCCGCCCTTTTTCTTTTCTTTCTTTCTTTTTTTTTTCTTTCTTTCTTTTTCTTTTCTTTTCTTTTCTTTTTTTTTTTTTTTTTTTTTGAGACAGGGTCTTCTGTGGCTCAGGCTGGCCTCTAACTTACTGTATAGACAAGGATGACTCTGAACTCCTGATCCTCCTGCCTCTACCTCCCAAATGTGGGTATTACAGGTATGTACTACCAAGCCCAGCAGTACACTATCTTTTTAAAGAAAGAAATGGCTATTGCCTTGAAGAAAACAGGGACACTCAGAATTAAACATAATTGTTAGTGGTAGGATATAACCCTATATTCTTCATGGTTTTACTGGCAACTAATTGTCAAAATTATTTCACATGGCCTACATAGTTTTCTAAACATTTGGAACACAAGATAAAATGATACATTGCCTTTAAATCTATGATCCCATTAAATTTTGATTTGAAAAAAATCAAAACTCTTGAAAATGGAAACCACTGTGTCTTTTGTGAATAATCTCCTTTAAAAATATTTTCACAAAGGGTGGAGAGATAGCTTAGCAGCTAAGGCACCTGCCTGTACAGCCAAAGGACCCAGGTTTGATTCCCCAGGACCCACATAAGCCAGATGCACAAGGTGGCGCATGTGTCTGGAGCTCATTTGCAGTGGCTAGAGGCCCTAGGCATGCCCATTCTCTATCTGGCGCTTTTTCTGCTTCTCTCTCTCAAATAAATAAATAAATAGACAGTTTTTTAATTGAAAAATATTTTCACTGGAATGCAGGACTGAAGAGGAGAAAAGGCAGCAAAAGGAAATCACAAGGAACAATTCTGATTGAAGACTAAATCCTTTGCCACGGGTGGGAAATAGCTCAGCAGTTAAAGGGGCTTGCTTGCAAAGCCTACAGGCCTGGGTTTGATTCCCCAATACCCACGTACAGCCAGATGCACAAAGGGGTGCACGCATCTAGAGTTTGTTTGCAAAAGCACAAAGACCTGCCGTACCCATTCCTCCCTCTCCCTCTCTCTCCTCTGGTAAACTAAAAGCAAAAATTCCTTTGCCACTGCTACAGTGACAGGAAACAGTACTCTTGGCTCCTAAGTGGATTCCGTCCTTTTAATGAACAGATTCTACTTCCCTGAGCTGTCATGGCCAAGAAAAGAACAGGCTGCCAGACAGATCACGTACCGCGTTTACCGTAGTCCTTAAACTTGAGAAGGGCAGCCGGCACACACAGAAAGGGCAAGACAAACTGTCCCCGAATGGACGCGTGTGTTTGAGGTTCTCCGGGGAATCTGAAAACTATGGACGGGGGATCTACAGAGAAAATGCTGGGGAGAGGCAAGACAGCAAGGGGCAGAGGGGTTCAGGGAGCTTATCATTCCCATTCCCTAAAATAACAGAAAATCTCCTTTGAAACACAGTACTCTCAATGGGCATGGGGCACCACACCTTTAATCCCAGCCCTTGGGAGGCTGAAGTACGAGGGTCTCCATGAGTTGAAGGACAGCCTGGGCTAGAGTGAGACCCTCTGACAGAAAAAGAAAGAAAAAGAGCAGGGAAGAAAACTAGACACGAGACTATTTTGTTTTATTGTTTGTTTCTTTTGAGGCAGGGTCTCACTCTAGCCCAGGCTGTCCTCAAACTCACAGTAACCCAGCTCCTGGTTTTCCTCTCAAGCAAATGGTAATGCAAAATAAAAGCAAATCAACAAAAAACACCCTCCTCCGGGCATGTTCTAGAAGATCTGGGTCAGAAAAGGATGCCTGCCCACACCTAGCTCTGCCCCTCCTGGTCAGCACAGCAGTTCATTCTCTTAGCATACTTTCAGATACTGTGACAAAAGTGGAGTAGAAAAGAAGCTCAAACTTAAGCTGATTTCCTGAATTACTGTGCAAGGGTTAATTACTGAGCCAGGCGTGGTGGCGCACGCCTTTGATCCCAGCACTCGGGAGGCAGAGGTAGGAGGACCACCGTGAGTTCGAGGCCACCCTGAGACTACATAGCGAATTCCAGGTCGGCCTCGGCTAGAGAGAGAGACTCTACATCAAAAAAACAAACAAAAAAAAAAAATAGTTAATTAATGAGGATCTAAAACTTATCTCCTAAAAAGGAGATGGAAAAAATCCCGAAGAAGGAACTGTCCAGAAAGAGCCCAAAGGGATGATAAAAAGGAAAGACGGTTTAGGTCAAAACAAAGTAAAATAGAGTTCATTGTTAGGGTGGCGCAGCAACCACAAAAATGAGTGATAAGCAAACGAACACATCTGGTTTGTTCACTTACCCCTCCCCTTGGCTACGAAAACTATAATAAAAGCTCGGGGTCCGAGCTTCTGTGGAGGGCTACCTCAAGCTTCTTGGCCCCCAGGTAATAAACTCCTCTACTTTCACTCACTCGAGTTGGAGTGATCTTTCCAGAGAATTCTACAACAATGGTATATAAAGTGGGTACTGGCCAGGCATGATGGCACAGACCTTTAATCCCAGTATTCAATCAGGCAGAGATAGTGAGTTTAGTGAATTTCAGGCCAGTCTGGACTAGAGCGAGACCCCACCTTGAAAAAACCAACCAACCAACCAAAAAACAGCAATAACAAAAAAAAAAAAAAAAAAATGGCTACTGTCATGACTGCCACTCAAGCAAAAATGTCAAAACTTTATCATGAGCCGAGCCTGGTGGCACACCCCTTTAATCCTGGCACTTGGGAGGCATTATTGGTAGAGAATCCCCATGAGTTCAAGGCCATCCTGAGACTACAGAGTGAATTCCAGATCAGCCTGGACTAGAGCAAGACCCTACCTCACAAAAACAAACAAACAAAAAAACTTTATCATGATGAACCCAAGGACTACAAAGCTTTCCTCTCCTGCTAGTAATTCATAAGTGCACCAGCAATTTTTTCCTTCTTCTACTTGTCTGCAAATAGCTGAACAAGTCCACAGAAAGGCACTTATTTTAGTCATTACCTGATTAGTTAATGCATCACAACTGGCCCCTTTAGTGTCTTCATCATCAGTTAATCAGGACAGTGCACTTGTTTTGGGCATCTTACGAGGTTCCCTCTAACTCACACCTGTGCATACTGGCCCGGCACCTCATGTATGAGGATGGCTACTTACAGACAAATGTCATGGCAATGGCTACTTATGGATAAGTCCGGAGAGTAATGGTCTCTCCCGCCCCCCCCCCCCCCATGACTTTGTAGAAAAGCACAAACTCTCACACTTGTAAATACCAGCACTGGGGAGGTAGAAGTGGGAGAAACCCCTTGAATTAAGGCCAGCCTGGGTTACCGAAAGAGTTCCAGGCTGGCAGGAGCTAAAGTGAGGCCCTACCTCAAAAGACAACCAGCCAGGGCTGGAGAGTTTGCTTAGAGGTTAAGGCGCTTGCCTGCAAAGCCAAAGGAGCTCAGTTCGATTCCCCAGGACCCACATAAGGCAGATGCACAAGGTGTCTCTCTCTGCCTCTGTCTGTCTCTCAAATAAAAGTAAAATAAAAATAGCACACGCCTTGAATCCCAGCACTCGCAAGGCAGAGGTATGAGGATCACGGGAGTTCGAGGCTACCCTGAGACTACATAGTGAATTCCAGGTCAGCCTGGGCTAGAGTGAAACCCTACCTGGAAAAAACTATAAATAAATAAATAAATAAAGACAACCAGACAGACAGATCGGAGACTGTGATAACATCCAATCTCAAATAGTTGCGAATCACCTGTATATAGCTTTTTTTAATGCAACTTCCTGACTCCTTAAGACATTCTTGGGGTTCCCAGTCAGGAGCTGATAATGAGGCACAGTTTCCTAACCACCAGGAGCCCCCACCCCCATAACAGAAAAGGGTACCAGAACTGACCTGCTGTAGGAAGTTACAGAACATGAAAAGTCAGTTTGGTCAAAAGCGGCTACCGGCTTAAAAAAAAAAATCCCAACACTTGGGAGGCTGAGGTAGGAGGGCAGTGAATATGAAAAACGTAAAATAAAATTTAAAAACAACTGATTCCCAAGGAGCGTTCCAGCCTCTTGGACCAGCTGCTGTTCTTTTATTCCTCCCAGCCCCACCCACTCAGAGCAAGCTTCCCAAACCCCAAAAACCCAGGAGTGGCCATCATCCAGCTCCCAGCAATCCCACCTCACATCAGAGGGAGAAAAAAAAAGAAAAATTCTTCAGCTCTCCGAAACGAGGGTTCTTTCTCAGGGCCTGGGCTTCTGTGTAGGTGGAGAGCAAAGAGTTTAGATGTTTAAACGCGTGGAGATAGCCGAGTTTCATGGGTGAGACTCACTTCAATCAGGTCATTTAGAAACTCATCCTGAAGATGTTCATCAGTGAGATCTTCCAGTCATATAATATAAAAGGAAGAATGAGGGATCTATGACGTGAACACCCACCTACCCATTCATGTGCAGCACTGAAAATTAAACAGTTTGGTGACAGGAACAACCATCACTTTCAATTTCTTTCCCCCTTTTTTTTTTAAAAGCAACTTCCGGAGTACAAGCAATTTTAAATAAAATAACAAGTAGGCAAGCCGCATCTTAGGTGAGTTTCAAACAAGATGTAACGTCTTTTAGAAAACAGCGAGAAAAAAAAAAAACACCCCAAACCAGCCACGCGTGGCGGACTTTGAGGGAGTCTGATGCTCATGGAGCGATGCGGAAACTGCTAGAAACAATTAAACGGGGCTTTCAACATGCCCGGGACAGGATGTGCCCATAGAAAGAAACGTTGCGCGCTCCGGTGACGCCGCCGAGTCAACTACTGCAAAGTACCTATGAACTTTTAAAGGGTGGCGCGGGGTCACGCTGACCACTGTCCGTCCCCCCCCCCCAGTCTGGTGACCTCACAAGCACGGCGGGCCCGGAGGGACTTGGCGGGCGGGAGGATGGCAGGAGATGCCCGGGAGGAGGGGCGGGGGAAGGCCTGATCTCCAGGTCTCCCGTGCGCTCCCAGGTCCACCCGGGGACACCGAGTGTCCAGCGCGGGCACCTGCGCCCCTCCCCCGGCTCCGACGGTGAGCAGTGCGCAGCGCAGGGCTGGGGATGGGGAGCCGCGGGATGGCGAGGAGGGGACCGCGGGCCAAGTCCCCGAAGGTGCCTACCTGAGCCTGGGCGCGCTCAAAGCCCGGGGCCCGAGCGGGGCGCGGAGGTGCCCGGGGGCGCCCTGGAGCCGGCCTGGGCGGGCGGGGTCCCCATCAGCATCCTGCTCAGCTCGGCTGCGCTCGGGCCGGGGTCGGGAGCTGGGCGGGGGCGGGAGGACCTCTCCGGCCGTCCGGCGTCTCTTCTCCTCCGGGAGGGAGGGCGCGGGGTCCCGCGGCGGCAGCAACAGGCGCGGGGAGCGGGCGGCGGCGGCGGCGGCGGCGGAGGAGGAGGAGGAGGAGGAGGCGGTGTCTGCGCGCGGCTCGCGTTTCCTCCTCCCGGGCTGGGCGATCGGGGGAGGCGAGGGGAGGGCCGAGGCCGGGATCTCTCTCCTCGGTCCCGGGAGAGACAGAGAGAAACTGGGGGGGGGGGGGTGCAATGTCCCCCTCCCCCACGGCGCCGCGTGACCGGGACGCGCGAGCAACAGCTGCTGCAGTGCGGTGTGCCCGCGGCCTCTCGTCCCCTCCCCTCCCCTCCCCGGAGGTGCATCCCCACCCTGCCCCTGGGGTACCCAGCACCGCCCGAGGAAAGCCCGCGGGGAGGGTGCTCGGACCGCCCTCCCCCAATGCAACCCAGGGGCCTCTCGGGGGAGCGCGGGGCCCGCGCGTTATAAATAAAGATTTGGAGGAAAAAAAAAAAGCCCTCGCGGCGGGATGTGTGGCCGCACACGGTGTTCTCGGCCGCCTATTTATAGCAGGTGGCACTGCCCGCCGGGCTGTCCGGAGACGCTCGCAGCGGATGGCTTCACCAGCCCTGCCCATCCGCGCGGTCTACTTCTCCCTCCGAAATGGACCTGGTGCAAAATGCGCAGCAGCGCCCAGGCCACCCGGGCCAGCGTCGCCCTGCTTCCCGCCCCGGGGGAAGGATGCGGAGCCCAGGCCGGGATGCCCCAAGGGGCGCTGGCACGTCACGCGGGAGAGTCAGGGGAGCCAGCGAGGCTGAAGTGCCTTCCTGGGATTAACCATCGCTACGGCAGGTTGTGACCAGGTGCGGGAGTGACGCAGAGCCCGAACTGCGCGCGCCAACACACACGCACGCGCGCCTGTGTACACACACACACACACACACACCTGCACACACACGCGCGCGTGCCCGCCCCAGCTCACCGGGAAAGTCCCCAGCGGTGTTGTGGCGCGTCGGGACAGACACAGGGGAGATGCAAAAGGAAGGCCAGGAAAGCCAGTGCGCCACGCAGGCTCCTAAAGCCCCTTCCCACTGATGTACCTGGAGGCGGTTTGACTCCCCAGAGGAGCTGAAAGCATCAGAGGAAAGTGGGGGACACCGAACACCACCTCCAAGGGGAGAGCAGAGAGCAGCTAGCTGGAGGCAGAGGCAGAGGGGATGCAGGGCGGGAGGGAGGCGGGGGGGGGGGGGCGGGTTGTTGCTAAGAACAGCTGAAGGCAGGCTGGAGGGGAGCTGCTGGCCCCTGGAGCTGCGGGCTTGCATTGTGGCCCTCCTTGTGGCTGTCTTGTGCTTAGCTCATTCTTCGCTATAGCAGGTGGTGAACTTAGCCTTCGATGTTTTATAGGAGATCAGCGGGGCTGGAGAGATGGCTCAGCGGTTATGGAGCTTGCCTACAAAGCCTAACGACTCGGGCTCAGTTCCATAATACCCATGAAAAACCGGGTGCCCATTCTTTCTGTATGTCTCCTTTCTCTCTCTCTGCTTGCAAATAAATAAAAAATATTTATTGATTGATTGATTGATTTAAGAAGAGGCAGAGAGAGAGAGAGAATGGGAGCACCGGGGCCTATAGCTACTGCAAACGAATTCCAGATGCCTGCACCACCTTGTGAATCTGCCTTACCAACCACTGGGCCATCTCTCCAGCCAATAAAAATATTTTTAAAAAGAGGTGAGCACCAGGCTTGGTGGCGCACACCTTTAATCTCAGCACTTGGGAGGCAGAGGTAGGAGGATCGCTGTGAGTTCAAGGCCACCCTGAGATTACATAGTTAATTCCAGGTCAGCCAGGGCTAGAGCAAGACCCTACCTGGAAAAAAAAACAAATTTAATTAATTAATTAATTAATTAAGAAAATAAAAAGAAGTGAGGAATAGATGTCTTGAATAACTAATGAATTAATTAGCTTGTGAGAATTGTTCTTCAGAACAAGACCAGATAAACCAGTTAAACCACATTGTTGACTCCAGGATCACTACTTCACGTTTTTTATCTTCAATTCCACTGTATGGTTACCCACCCTTCCCTCTGCTTGGCCTGCTGAATCTGTCCACCCCCCCCCCCCCCAGAGGTCTGCCATGTCAAGACTGGAACACACATGACCACCCATTCAAGGCCATCCCACTCTGTGGGTCACACTTCCCTGAGAGATGATAGTTGGAACCATTGCTCATCACCCTGCCTAGTAGGCCCTGCTGAGGGAAGAAGGGGTCAGGCCAAGGAGAGGACAATGGATTTGCTGGACTCTTCTTACAGTGTCCTGGACAGAACCTTCTCTCACCCTGCCACTCCATTCCATATGCATATATATATATATATATATATATATGTGTGTGTGTGTGTGTGTGTGTGTGTGTGTGTGTATACACGTATATATATACATATACATATACATATATCAATCATTGTCCATTCCCTTTGTGAAACAAATAATCTTTAAAAATAAAGTAAAAGGAAGCCAGGCATGGTGGTGCACACTCTACCTAAAAAAAAATAATAAATCAAAATAATTTGGAGCTGGAGAGATGGCTTGCTAGTTAAGAAGCTTGCCAGCAAAGTCCAAGGACCCAGGTTCAATTCCCCAGGACCCACGTAAGCCAGATGCACAAGGTGGTGCATGCATCTGGAGTTTCTTTGCAGTGGCTGGAGGCCCTGGGGCAACCATTTTCTCCCTATGTGCCTCTTGCTCTATCTTTCTCAAATAATTTTAAAAAATAATAATTTTATCTATTTTTTATTTATTTATTTGAGAGCAACAGACAGGCTGAGAAAGAAAGAGGCAGAGAGAGAGAGAGAGAGAGAGAGAGAGAGAGAGAGAGAGAGAGAATGGACGCACCAGGGCCTCCAACCACCGCAAACGACCTCCAGGTGCATGCACCACCTTGTGCATCTGGTTTAGGTGGGTCCTGGGGAATCAAGTCTCAAACCAGGGTCCTTAGGTTTCACAGGCAAGCACTTAACTGCTAAGCCATCTCTCCATTTTATCTATTTATAAACAACAAGAGATAGAGGAGAGACAGACAGAAAAAATGGGCATGTCAGAGCCTCTTGTTGCTGCAAATGGACTCCAGATGCATCTGCCATTTTGTGCATCTGGCTTCACATGTATACAGGGGAAGTGAACTCAGGTCTTTAGGCTCTGCAGGCAAGCACCTTAACAGCTGCTAAGCTCTTTCTCCAGCCCTTTTTTTTTCCCCCCCATGTAGAGTTTCACTCTAGTCCAGGCTGACCTGAAATTCACTCTGTAGTTTCAAGGTGGCATCAAACTCAAGGTGATCCTTCTACCTCTGCCTCCAGCATGCTGGGATTAAAGGTGTGCGCACCATGCCCAGCCCCCTTTTTGTTGTTTTTTGGGTTTTTGTTTGTTTGTTCATTCGTTTTATTTATTTGAGAGAGAGAGAAAGACATGGACACGGAGAGATAGAGAATGGACCTGCCAGGGCCTCTAGCCATTGCAAATGAACTCCAGATGCATGCATCACTTTGTGCATCTGATTTTACATGGGTACTGGGGAATCGAACCTGGGTCCTTTGGCTTTGCAGGCAAGAGCCTTAATCAATAATCCATCACTTCAGCCGCCCCCCACCCACCCCACCCCCCTGCTCTTTTATTTGAGGTAGGGTCTCAGTCTAGCCCAGACTGACGTGTGAAATTCACTCTTTAGTCTCAGGCTGGCCTCGAACTCATAGCAACCCTCCTACCTCTGCCTGCAAGTGCTGGAATTAAAGGCACATGCCACAGCTCCCGGCTTCCATTCCCTTATTTTGTCCTTACTGCCATCAGTCCTTCCCTCTCACACTCCTGGTCAACTGAGAACAGGAGGCTTAGGGACAGAGAGGCAACCAGGTGGCAGCCTCAGCAGGACATAAGAAAGTTCCTGGGAGAGGGCAGCGGCAGGCCTAGGCCCAGCCTCATAATGTTGACAGCCCTCCCCCCGCCCAAACACTCTGGAAAATTCCAGCTGGGACATTTGCGACTCAGCACCAAATGGTCATTTGCTCTGGCCCAGCCTGGGTTAGGGGAGGACGGTGGCCCTGTGAGCAGCGGCAGTCTGCATCACTTTTCCAGTGCTCAGGCTCAGTCAGTGCCTGGTCATGAGAGACTGCATGACACGTTGAGCTCCCTGGGCCAGAACTCCCTCTACAACACAGGAGAAAGAAAGTCTGAGGGCGAAGCCAGGCATCTTGGCACATGCCCTTAATCCCAACACTTGGGAGGCAGAAGTAGGAGGATCCCAGTGAATTCAAGGCCACCCTGAGACTACATAATGAATTCCAGGTCAGCTTGAGGTAGAGTGACACTCTACCTCGAAAAACCAAAAAGAGAAAAAAAAAAAGAAAGAAAGAAAGAAAGAAAAGAAAAGAAATTCTGAGGGCTGGAGAAATGGCTTAGCAGTTAAGGCGCTTGCCTGAGAAGCCTAAGGACTCAGGCTCCAGTACCCAAATAAAGACAGATGCACAAGATGATGCATGTGTCTGGAGTCTGTTTGCAGTGGCTAGAGGGTGTACCCATTCTCCTTCCCTCTTTCTCTCTGTTTTTTGGTGTCTCTCTCTCTGCTTGGGAATAAATAAATAAAATTTTTAGGGCTGGAGAGATGGCTTAGCAGTTAAGGCGCTTGCCTGAGAAGCCTAAGGACCCAGGTTTGATTCCCCAGGTGGCTACAGGCCCTGGTGTGCCCATTCTCTCTCTCCATCTCTCTGTCTCTAATAAATGAATAAAAAATAAAAATACTTTAAACTGCAAATTCAATTTCATATTAAAGAAAAAAAGCCAGGTGTGGTGGTGCACACCTTTAATCCCAGCTCTCAGGAGGCAGAGATAGGAGGATCCCTATGAGTTTGAGGACACCCTGAGAGTACATAGTAACTTCCAGGTCAGCCTGGGCTAGAATGAAACCCTACCTTGAAAAACCAAAAAAAATAAAAATAAAAATAAAAATAAAAAAGTGGACACTGCAAGCCTTATAATTGGCCAGCCAGGCCAAATGAGCCAACGGGTGCAATAGTGGCACGTCTATCATGGTGGAAACCAACTGCCCTCCAATTGGACTAGAGACCCGCTCCATGGGAGGGAATACATATCCCTGATACTGAAGACTTAAAACAGGGGTAGTCATGAGCCCTAGGGTTGTAACATCTGCTGATGTCTGGATAAGTGTATATACTATGCTTATCAAACTGCCCAGTAAGCACCTGTCTTAATATTCATACTCTTTTTTTTTTTTTTTTTTGAGGTAGGGTCTCAATCTAGCCCAGGCTGACCTGGAATTCACTATGGAGTCTCAGGGTGGCCTTGAACTCACGGCGATCCTCCTACCTCTGCCTCCCGAGTGCTGGGATTAAAGGCGTGTGCCACCACGCCCGGCTCAATATTCATACTCTTATATTAATGCTACTCTCACTTTCGGTTGAGAATCTTCTCTTTTCAGATGGCAGTGACCTTGGGACGACTCAGAAGGTATCATGGTGCTGGAAAGAAGTGACCAGAGTACCGAGTAATATCTCAATCACACCTTCCAAGGCTCAGGTTCTAATGCGGAAGAGGTGGTGGAAAGAATGTAAGAGCTAAAGGAAGGGTAGGACTCCTTACAACGTGCTCCCTCCAGACACAAAATGGCCTGGATATCCATGACCTCACAGTGCCTGACACTACCCACACAAGACCATCATAAGAGGAGGAAAAGATCATGACATCAAAATAAAAGAGAGACTGAGATGGGGAGGGGATATGATGGAGAGTGGAATTTCAAAGGGGAAAATGGGGGGAGGGAGGTTATTACCATGGGATATTTTTTATAATCATGGAAAATGTTTAAAAAATTGAGAAAAATTTTAAGAAAATTGGCAAGTGGGAAAAAAATACACTAGGATGTTTGAGGTAAATGAGGCATGGAAGACTGTACTTCTTCCATATCAGTGAGACAAGAAATTCCCATTGTAAGTGACCCTAAAAGGGCAATTTCTAATGAACAATGGATCCCAGACTATGTATTTTTGATGATATAATTCATATTATGATGTTACTCTAAAAAATAAATAATATGGCTAAAGTGAAAATTATATTTTCCAGAAGAAAGAAAAAAGAAATTCTGAACTCCGCCCTACAAACACACACACACTACAGCTTTTTTAAGCTATCAGAGAATAGACTGTCTTGCTTCAAAGGTGTCTCTTTGCTCAGATTTATAGAGGTAAAACATTCTCCTGCCATCAATGGTACTCCCCTAAAATTTGTAACATGAGGACCCACATTCCCTCAGGGAACTGGGCCCATACCCATCAGCTACAGGTTATAGATTCATCACACTGGAGTCCTGAGGACAGTGTTAATTCTAGCAGCCCCCATGGTCTTAATCACCCAGTGCGAAAATATAACTACAAAATGTAACCGCAATATAAACAAAGATTCAGACTAAGAGGCTCCCCTGTCTTATGCTGGCTTACAGTACTAGACTCTCACATTAGCTCGTGCCTTCTGCCTCTGCCTGTCCCTGATTAGCCAGCCACTGTTGTCTTTAAATAAAAATGCCCCAGCACTCGGGAGGCAGAGGTAGGATTGCCATGAGTTCAAGGCCACCCTGAGACTACATAGGGAATTCCAGGCCAGCCTGGGCTAGAGTGAGATCCTACCTCGAACACTCCCCACCCAAAAAAAAAAAACACACAAATGAGAGCTGGGCGCAGTCGCGCACATCTTAAGTCCCAACACTTGAGAAGCAGAGAGTAGGAGGATCACTATGAGTCTGAGGCCAGCCTAAGACTACATAGTGAATTCCAGGTAAAACAAAACAAGGTGCTCGCTTCGGCAGAACAAACACTGAAGGTGGACCGATACAGAGAGGATTAGCGTGGCCCCTGTGCTAGGACCACATGCAGGTTCGTGAAGGGTCCATGCTTTGCGGGACCTGGCCATCCACGGCGTGACGTCACCTTAAAGTGGTAGGAAAAGTCTGGTATTTGCATCTAAATACTTGTGAAATCTGTGTTTAAGATGCGTTTTCCAGCACGAACTCGAACCTGTCAATACTTCATCATACACGAGACCCCAGACACCTCCCAGGGTACTTAATAGCAAATTGTGGTTGTTGGGAGGGCGAGTCATGTTCATCAGTAAACTGCTCATCCTATAGTAAGTAAGCTAATAACTAATGGGTTTATTAAAAAAGAAAGAAAGGAAGAAAGAAAGAAAGAAAGAGAGAGAGAAGAAAGAAAGAGAGAGAAAGAAAGAAATTGGCCTTTATACCCATGACCTCTCAGTGCCTAGCACTACCTTCACAAGACCCTCATATAACAGGAAGAGATGATGACATCAAAATAAAACAAAAACTAATGTAGAGAGGGAGGGGATATGATGGAGAGTGGATTTGTGAAAGGGAAAGTGAAGGAGGGGATGGAATTATCATGGTTTATGGTCTGTAATTATGGACGTGTCAATAACAAAAGTTTTTGTTGTTGTTGTCATTGTTTTTAAGTCTGGTAAGGGCTGGAGAGATGACTCAGTGGTTAAGGCACTTGCCTGCCAAGCCTAAGGACTCAGGTTCGGTTCCCTAGTGCCCACATAAAGCCAGATGCACAAGATGGCACATGCATCTGGAATTTACCATGGCTAGAAGCCCTGGCATGTCCATTCTCTCTATCAGCCTCTTTCTTTCTCTCTCAAATAAATAAACATTTAATTTTAAAAGTCTGGTTAATGTAGGAACCTTTAATAAAATAACTATTATCGGCTGGGCATGGTGGCACATGCCTTTAATCCCAGCACTCGGAAGGCAGAAGTAGGAGGATCACCGTGAGTTTGAGGCCACCCTGAGACTACATAGTGAATTCCAGGTCACCCTGAGCCAGAGTGAGACCCTACCTTGAAAACAAAACAAAACAAAACAAATAAAATAAAATAACTATTATCAAATTTTTAAAAAATTGTTTTTTGAGACAAAGTTTTTCTATATAGGCCAAACTAGCTTTGAATTTGAGATCCTCGTGCCTCAACCTCCTGAGTGCTGGGATTATACAGGTGTGTCATTGTCCCGGTTATTATTAAATCCATCATCTAGGTATCTCAGTGTTTATCTTTGTGAGGAATCTAAATGCTAATTATTATCATGATACACATATACTTAATTTCAAAACTGACATATTAGATAAAGAGCTCTTAATCAGTGGACCATTTCCAAAACTTACATCAATAATGACAAAAATTGGGCTGAAGAGATGGCTTAGTAGTTAAGGCATTTGCCTGCAAAGTCAAAAGACCCAGGTTCAATTCCCCTGTACTCATGTAAGCCAGATGCACAAGGTGGTGCATATGACTAGAGTTTGTTTGCAATGGCTAGAGGCGCCTGCCATTTGCATTCTCTCTCTCTCTCTGCTTCTTTCTCTCTCTCAAATAAACAATAAGTAAAATATATTTAAAAAAAATAAAATGAAGCCTGGCATGGTGGCATATGCCTTTATTCTCAGCACTTGGCAGGCAGAGGTAGGAGGATCACTGTGAGTTCGAGGCCATCCTGAAACTACATGGTGAATTCCAGGTCAGCCTGGGCTAGAGCAAGACCTTGCCTCGAAAAAACCGAACAAAACAAAACAAGTAAAATGAGGGCTGGAGAGATGGCTCAGCAGTTAAAAGACATTTGTTAAAGGCCACCCTGAGACTATATACTGAATCCCAGGATTCCAAGTCAGCCTGGGCTAGAGTGAAATCCTACCTTGAAAAAAAAAAAAAAAAAAGTGTATCTTGAACCAGGCATGGTGGCACACGTCTTTAATCCCAGCACTCAGGAAGCAGAGGTAGGAGGATCCTTGTGAGTTCGAGGCCACCCTGAGACTACATAGTGAATTCCAGGACAGCCCGGGCTAGAGTGAGACCTTACCTGGAACAACAAAAAACAAACTGTAAAATTAGAGTAGATAACCAGGGAAGCTTTTGGAATTTCAGCAATTTAAACAAACAAAAGTTGTACTGTGAGAAGAACTGGCGCATGCTCAAGTGGGAGGTATAAATCCATGCAGGGTGAGTGTGGTAGCCTGTGCGCTCCAAGACCAGCTCAGGCTTCTGTGAAGTGTCTGATCTCCTTTTATGGACAACGCACACAAAACTCCAAGCGCTGCGCCCACTTCCTCTCTCAGCAGCCTCTCCTACTGGCCATGGCTCTACACCAGCCCTCTGAGGAGATCAAGCCTTCTCATGGGGGTCCTGTTTTCACCCCACGACGATTATCTATCTGGTCACCGAGTATGCAACAGAAACTGGGCTGGGTAACACATCACCCTTTATTGTAACATCTACACTTGGCTGAGGTTGGGCTGGGGAAAAGGCCTTAGCGGTTAAGGCGTTTGTCTGTGAAGCCTAAGGACCCCGGTTCGATTCCCCAAGACCCACGTAAGCCAGATGCACAAGGGGGTGCATGCATCTGGAGTTCGTTTGCAGTAGGCTGGAGGCCCTGGTGTTCTCTCTTTCTCTCTGCCTCTTCCTCTATATTTCTCTCTCTCTCTCTCTCAAATAAAATATTAAAAATAAATAAATAAATAAACTTGGCAGAGGTTAATGGAAATCTTCCTGTACATGCTCAGAGCTAATAATGGCTATCAGTGATTTCACCCAAATGCAGATGGGCGCTGTCAAGACCCATCTTCATTTCCATCCCCATGGCAATCCTTGTGCCCCATGAGTACTCCCACGGTGCTAGCTGTGCTTGATTTTGCCCTCCCCATTCAAGCAGTCTCAATAGAGCCAAGGGGATCTGCTGAAGTGTTAGCTGGGCGTGGCGCACTGTTTTACTTTAGAACCTGCCCATCCCTTCTCAGAGTAGAAATCAAAAGCATTACAGGGCTGGAGGGATGGCTTAGCGGTTAAGGCATTTCCTGCAAAGCCAAAGGAGCCAGGTTCAATTCTCCAGGACCCACGTTAGCCAGATGCACAAGGGAATGCAAACATCTGAAGTTCCTTTGCAGTGGCTGGAGGCCCTGGCATGCCCATTCTATCTTTCTCTCCCTTCTCTGTTAAATTTAAAAAAAATTAATTAATTAAAAAGCGTAACAACTCAATGTGTGGGGTTTTTTTGTTGTTGTTGTTTCTTTGTTTTTGTTTTGTTTTTTTCAAGGTAATGTCTTGCTCTAAACATGGCTGACCTGGAACTCACTCTGTAGTGTCAGGCTGGCCTCAAACTCACAGTGATCCCCTCCTACCTCTGCCTCCTAAGTTCCTTGACTACAGTTACATAGTTACAAAGTATCTCCCCACCTGGAACCCACCAATCCTGTTAAAGGTCACCCAACTCCTCCCTTAGCTGCACTTTGTTTGCCCAGTACCTGGCTGTGGTTTTCCTTTAAAAGGCCTGTGAGCCACTTCTTCTGGGTCGCAGTTCCAGCTCCCGACTCTGGCTGCATCCCTGATGAATCCAGCCTTTAATAAACTTTTTTTCTGGTTTTCATTGAGCTCGAGCAGGCTCTGCCTCATTATTTGCACGACCCCTAACCCAACATCTCTATGTAGTTTCAGGGTGGCCTCGAACTCATGGCGATCCTCCTATCTCTGCCTCCTGAGTGCTGGGATTAAAGACATGCGCCACCACGCCCTGCTTGAATCTTCTCCAGCACCCTCCTGCAGGTAGGTCTCCCTCCATTCAGCCCTGGGGTCTCCTCATGTTTCCCACTTGTGGTAGGAAGAGTGGGATTTTATTTTTTGTCATTGTCTCTGGTGATCTGGGTGGTAAAGCATGTGACTCCTTGTTTGACTGTCAACAACAAGATCTGATTTCCAGAGATACCACAAAAGAACAAAAAAGTTACCGGACAGTTGAGATCTCATCCACTTGCAGGATGGGTCCAAAGTTCCGTTGACAAAAGTATGATTTTAGGGCTGGGGAGATGGCTCAGCAGCAAAGCTTGAAGGCCTGGGTTTGATTCCCCAGGTCTCATGTAAATCCAGACAAAGAAAGTGGCACATGTGTTTGGAGTTCGTTTACACTGGCAGGAGACCCTGGAGTGCCCATAGTACCACACTCTCTCTATGTCTCTCTCAAGTTCATAAATAAAAATAAATTTAAAAAATAATTAGGCAGTTGGTCACAGACTCATTGCCGAACCTACCTGCTTAAAAAATATATGGCCTTGCATGGTGGAGCACGCCTTTAATCCTGGCACTTGGGAGGCAGAGGTAGGAGAATCACTGTGAGTTAAAGGCCAGCCTGGGATTATAGATTGGGTTCCAGGTAGCCTGGACTACAGTGAAATTCTACCTCAAAAAAACAAACAAACAAAAAGGACCGGCTTAGCTGTTAAGGTGCTTGCCTGAAAAGTCAAAGGACTCAGGTTCAATTCTCCAGGACCCATGTAAGCCAGATGCACAAGGTGGTACATGTGTCTGGAGTTCATTTGCAGAGGCTGCAGGCCCAACCCCTATTTTCTCTCTCTCTCTCTCTCCATCTCCCTCCCTCTTTCTCTCTCTCTCTCTCTCATAAATAAGTCGATTAATTTAAAAAGAGAGAGTGAAGCCGGGCGTGGTGGCGCACGCCTTTAATCCCAGCACTCGGGAGGCAGAGGTAGGAGGATCACTGTGAGTTCGAGGCCACCCTGAGACTACATAGTGAATTCCAGGTCAGCCTGAACTAAAGTGAGACCCTACCTCGTAAAACCAAAAAAAATAAAATAAAATAAAACCAAAAAAAAAAAAAAAAAAGAGAGAGTGAGGAAAAAAAAAAACTAAACATAGCCTTATAGCCTGGGCTAAAGTGAGAGCCTACCTCAAAAAAAAAAAAAAAAAAAAAATAGAAAGGTAGAAGAAAAAAAAAAAAACAAAATATGTAGCCTCAGGGCCTCAGGTAGGCCTTGAACTCAAGATGGTCTTCCTACCTCAGCTTCCCAAGTGCTACAATTATAACCATAAGCCACCATGCCTGCCCCCAACCTTTTTTTTTATGTCTTTACTTGGTTAAAAAAAAAAAAAAAACGGGCTGGAGAGATGGCTTAGCGGTTAAGCGCTTGCCTGTGAAGCCTAAGGACCCCGGTTCGAGGCTTGATTCTCCAGGACCCACGTTAGCCAGATGCACAAGGGGGCACATGCGTCTAGAATTCGTTTGCAGCGGCTGGAGGCCCTGGCGCACCCATTCTCTCTCTCTTTCTCTACCTGCCTCTTCCTCTCTCTGTCTGTCACTCTCAAATAAATAAATAAAAATGAATTTTTAAAAAATAAAAAAATAATAATAAACTTTATAAGACTCCTTTGTTAATTCCTAGTTTATTTTTATTTTATTATTATTATTTTGGGAGATTCGAGGTAGGGTCTCACTCTAGCCCAGGCTGACCTGCAATTTACTATGTAGTCTCTGGGTGGCCTTGAACTCATGGCGATCCTCCTACCTCTGCCTCCCAAATGCTGGGATTAGAGGCGTGCGCCACCACGCCCGGCTCTGTATATATGTTTTTTGGAGCAGGGTCTTACTCTAGCCCTGACTGATCTGAAACTCCCTGTGTAGCCCAGGCTGGTCTCAAATTCATGGCAATCCTCCTACCTCAGTTCCTGAGTGCTGGGATTGAAGGTGTGCATCACCACACCTGGCTTGCCTTTATATATATTAAAGTTTTTTTTTTTCTATTTTTATTCTTTTATTCCCCCCCCCTCTGTCTGTGTGTGTGTGTGTGTGTGTGTGTGTGTGTGTGTACATTGGACAATCTCAGGGTGTTTCTCCTCTCCTTCTATCTTTACTTTGCAACAGGGTCTCTGTTGCTACTGCTGCTAAATTCTCCTGGCTTTGCCCCCATTGGGCTACAGCCCAGTGCACCGTTTTGCGTTCAGCTTCATGTGAGCTCTGGGGATGCTCAGGCTTGGCAGCCTTGCAAGTAAGCACCTTTAACCCCTGAGCCATTGCTCCAGCCCCTTTATTTATACTTTCTGGTGCCTTGAACACATTCAAACCATCCACATCATGTCAGAGATGTGGCAGACAAGAATGAGGGAGGGAGCGGATGAATGCATAAATGAATACGCAGACGAGAGGCAAAGAACACCCACCTGCTCCCCAGGGCCTCCGGCTACGTTCTTTGTATTTTATTTTATTATTTTGGTTTTATTATTTGGTTTCTCACTCTAGCTCAGGCTGACCTGGAATTCACTATGTATTCTCAGGCTGGCCTCTGATTTATGGAGATCCTCCTACCTCTGCCTCCCAAGTGCTGGGATTAAAGGCATGTGCCACCACGCCTGGTTTTTGTTTGTTTGTTTTAATTTTTTATTGACAACTTCCATAGTTAGACAATAAACCATGATAATTCCCTCACTCCTCCCTTTTCCCCTTGCAACTCCCCTCTCCATCATATCACCTCCCCCTTTCAATTAGTATCTCTTTTATTTCTATGTTATCATCTTTTCTTCCTATTATGAAGGTCTTGTGTAGGTAGTACCAGGCACTGTAAGGTCATGGTCATTTTTTAAAAATTTTTTTAAAATGTATTTTTTTATTTTTATTTATTTGAGAGAGAGAGAGAGAGAGATACAGAAATAGGCAGAGAGAGAGAGAGAATGGGCGCGCCAGGGCTTCCAGCCACTGCAAATGAACTCTAGACGCGTGCGCCCCCTTGTGCATCTGGTTAACGTGGGTCCTGGGGAATCGAGCCTTGAGCCGGGGTCCTTAGGCTTCACAGGCAAGCGCTTAACCGCTAAACCATCTCTCCAGCCCCATGGTCATTTTTTTTAATTCACTTTATTTATTGGGGAGAAAGAGGCAGAGAGAAAGAGAGAATGGGTGCACCAGAGCCTCTAGTCACTGCCTGTGCCACCTTGTGCTTGTGGCTTGTGTGGCCTATGTGGGTCCTGGCGAATCAAACCTGGTTCCTTAGGCTTTGCAGGCAAACTGGCTCTCTATAAGTTATCCATCTCATCTTTCATTCTTTTTTTTTTTTTTTTTTTTGGTTTTTCGAGGTAGGGTCTCACTCTAGCCCAGGCTGACCTGGAATTCACTATGGAGTCTCAGGGTGGCCTCGAACTCACGGCGATCCTCCTACCTCTGCCTCCCGAGTGCTGGGATTAAAGGCGTGCGCCACTACGCCCAGCTCATCTTTCATTCTTTTAGGAGCTCTCAGAAGTTTGGATTTGTACCCCTCTCACCCTTACTGTTTAGGCTTAGAGGGGTACAAATGAGCTGTCCAGGTCTGGAGAGAAGGCTTAGCAGTTAGGTGCTTGCCTGTGAAGCCTAAGGACCCCGGTTCAAGGCTCGATTCCCCAGGACCCACATAAGTCAGATGCACAAGGTGGCACACGCACCTGGAGTTTGTGAGACCCTGGTGCACCCATTCTCTATCTATCTGCCTCTTTCTTTCTCTGTCTGTCACTCTCAAATAAATAAATAAAAATAAACAAAAAAAAATTTAAAAAACAGAGCTGTCCTAAGGCAAAAAAGAAAAAAAACAAAGAAAAAAAAGTTGTGAGGCAGAAGTTACTTTTGACCTATCTTTAGGCCCAACTGTTTATTACTATTATTATATTTATGTTATGTTATGTTATTTTTGTTATGTTATATGTTATTTTGTTTTTTGTTTGTTAGTGTGGCCTTGAACTCATGCTGATCCTCCTACCTCTGCCTCCTGAGTGCTGGGATTAAAGGGTTGAGCCACCACACCCCGCCTCCAACCCTTTACTTCTAAACTCCATTCCGGTTTTGTAAATTGCTTGTCTGGGTGTGATATTTCAGAGGTGTATTGTTTGCTTGGCTAATAAGAAATGGGAGGGTCTGGTAATTTCCTTGGCTTTCAGATACCCTCCTTGTTGGGGGTGTTCCTGGTATCTCTGGGCCTCCTTGCCCTGTGACTTCAGGAGACCATCCTGAGAAGGAGGGTTCCACTGACCAGCAGGTCTCGGAGAGAGGTGTGACAGGCTCGCCTCCCTTTGATCTCTTTGCCGCTTGCATAACAATAGTTCAGGCTGTGAATAGCTTTAGAGGAGAGCTTTCTTTATTACTTGGCAATTTGCTTTAACATTAAAGCTGAGCTAGAGACTCTTAGCTATCCTCTCCTTTTCCTCTGGCTAAATCTGCACTGTAGGGTGAAGGCCTGTCTCCTGCAGGTGGGGAACGCGAGTCCTTGACTAGGAATGTTAAGGGAAAAATAAGAAGCAGCTGGACTTTACCGAGATACCCAAACTAGTGGATCAGCAGCCGGGGGTTAAGTACGCTCAACCCGGAGACACTGACTGGCTGACGGCTTCCTTCCCCACCCTGAGCCAGCCGCAGAAGGGAGAAGACTCAGGAGACCCTATCTGCCATCTGAGACTTTGCTAATTTAGTTGGCCATATTTCACTAAAGGCCGACTTAGTAAATCTTTTAGGTTTCACAGGCCATTCAGTCTGTGTTCCAGCTCTTAATTCTCCAAGTTGTGCAAGAGTAGCACTTGTTAAAGAGAGAGAGAGAGAGAGAAAGAGAGCCGGTGGTGGCCCACACCTTTAATCCCAGCATTCTGGAGGCAGAGGTAGGAGGATCTCCGTGAGTTCGAGGCTGGCCTGAGACTACATAAATGAATTACAGGTCAGCCTGGACTAGAGTGAGACCCTACCTCAAAAAAAATTTTTTTGTAATTTTTTTTTTAAGTGCACAAGTGTCTGGTGTTCATTTGTAGCCAGAAATCCTGTCTTGCCCCCACCTCACACAAATAACTACATATAAAAGAACACCTAACAAGTGAGAGAGCCAAGACTCCATCAGTCATTGTTTCTTCTTCTTTTATGCCCCAGGACAAGAGGGAAAGTGCCCTTGCTTCCAGCATCGGTGGGCATGAATACTCATACCCGCCCCAATAGCTGGCACCCAGTGGTCAAAGATTTTCTTTCTTTTCCCTCCCTTCTTTCTTTCTTTCTCTCTCTTTCCTTTATGGTAGGGTCTCACTATAGCCAAGGCTGGCCCTGGTTGACCTGGAATGCACTTTGTAGTCTCAGGGAGGCCTTGAACCCATTGTGATCCTCCTACCTCTGCCTCTTGAGTATTAGTATTAAAGGCATGCACCGCTATGCCTAGCTGAGACCACCTTTTTGTTTGTTTGTCTTCAAGACAATTTTTTTAAAAATATATTTTATTTATTGATTTATTTATTTGAGAGAGAGAAAGAGGCAGAAAGAGATAGAGAGAGAATGGGCACGCCACATCTTCTATCCACTGCAAACGAATTCCAGATGCATGTGCCCCCTTGTGCATCTGGCTTGCTTGGGTCCTGGAGAATTGAACCGGGATCCTTTGGCTTTGCAGGCAAATGCCATAACCGCTAAGCCATCTCTCCAGCCCCCCTTTTTTTCCTAGCCTCTTTTTAAGACAACTTTTTAAAAATCTATTTATTTACTTATTTGAGAGAGAGACAGAAAGAATGGGTGTGCCAGGGCCTCAAGCCACTGCAAATGAACTCCAAATGCATGTGACATCTTGTGCATCTGGCTTATGTGGGTCCTGAGGAGTTGAATGTGGGTCCCTTGGCTTTGCAGGCAAGTGCCTTAACCATAAAGCCATCTCTCTAGCCCTAAGACAACTTCTTAAATATTTTTTTAAATTTATTTTTGTTTATTTTTATTTATTTGAGAGCAACAGAGAAAGAGGGACATACATAGAGAGAATGGGCGCGCCAGGGCTTCCAGCCACTGAAAATGAACGCCAGATGCGTGCGCCCCCTTGTGTGTCTGGCTAACGTGGGTCCTGGGGAATAGAGCCTTGAACCGGGGTCCTTAGGCTTCACAGGCAAGCGCTTAACTGCTAAGCTATCTGTCCAGCCCAAAAGAAATATTTTTATTAAGGAGAGAGAGAGAGGGAGAGATAGATATTATGGGTGTTCCAAGCCTCCCACTACAGCAAACAAACACCTGACTCACTCTGTCATCTGGCTTTACTTGGGTACTGAGGAATTGAACCCAGGACTTTAGGCTTTGTAAACAAGCATCTGAACCGGTGTGTGTGGGGGGGTGTGCATCACAGAGAGTGAGAGGGAGAGAATGGTCACACCAGGGCCTCTAGTCACTATAAAGGAACTCCAGACCCCTTGTGCATCAGGCTTACTGGGGATTTTTTTTTTTTTTTTTTTTTTGGTTTTTCGAGGTAGAGTCTCACTCTAGCCCAGGCTGACCTGGAATTCACTTTGTATTCTCAGGGTGGCCTCGAACTCATGGCAATTCTACCTCTGCTGGGATTAAAGGCGTGCGCCACCATGCCCGGCTTTTACTGGGGAATTGAACCTGGGTCCTTAGACTTCACAGGCAAGTGCCTTAACCACTAGGCATCTCTCCAGACCCTTACCAGTTTTTATGTAGTCCTGTTTCCCAATTCCCTCCTGGGAGGACAGGGGGCTTTCCCACAGTCTGTTCTCCTGTAGGTGAAAACTGAAATAATGCCAATCTCTTGGAAACTTAAGACTTCAGGCATTCAGCAATTCAGCTATGTCAGAACAACCTCTTTCCTTCTTAAATGGAATTCTGCCAGCCAGGGAGGGAGAGCTTAGCCAAAGTTGGGGACACTAACAATTTAAGAAGTCTTTCTGTCTTTGAAGCTCCCCCCACCCCCCAGGGAGGGTCCATTGGAAGCTATAGGATGTGCCTGAGGCTATACAGTCAGGAGTGCGGTGGTCCACCAAGGAGCACACTGAGCTAGTGGGAAGGCTGCCCATTCAAATGGACGTTGTGCAGAACAAAACAGAACATTTAAATAAAAATATTTATTTATTTGTCTGAGAGAGAGAGAGAGAGAGAGAGGGAGAGAAAGAGAGGCAGATAAAGAGAGAGCCACTGCAAACAAACTCCAGAAGCATGTGCCACCTTGCATCTGGCTTATGTAGGTCCTGGGGAATCAAGCCTAGGTCCTTTGGTTTTGAAGGCAAGTGTCTTAACTGCTAAGCCATCTCTCCAATACTATTTTGTGTTTTTTAAATAATTTATTCATTTGAGAGAGAGAGCAAGAGTGAGAGACAGACAGGCAGAGAGAGTATGTGTACACCAAGGCCTACCATTGGAAAGAAACTCCAGACTCATGCGTCATTGTGCATCTGGCTTTATGTGGGTACTGGGGAATTGGAATTGAACCCAGGCCATCAGGCTTTGCAAGCAAGTGGCTTTAACCACTCAGCCATCTCTCCAGCTCATTTTTTGTTTTGATTTTTTAAAATTAATGTATTTGTGTGTGTGTGTGAGGGAGAGAGAGAGAGAGAATGGGCACACCAGGGCCTCTAGCCACTGCAAACTCCAGATGCATGTGCCACCTTGTGCATCTAGCTTATGTGGGACCTGGAGAATTGAACCTGGGTCTTTAGCCTTCACAGGCAAGTGCCTTAAATGCTAAGCCATGTCTCCAGCCCTTGTTTTGATTTTTAAAATATTTATTTAGTTGCAAGCAGGGAGAGACAGAAGAGAGAGACAGCAGAGAGAAAGAGACAGAAGAGAGAGAGAGAGAGAATATGGGCACGTCAGGACCTCCAGCTACTGAAAACGAACTTCAGAAGCATGTGCCACTTTGGGTATCTGGCTTTCACTGGGTGCTGGGGAATCAAACCTGGGTCACTAGGTTTTGCAGAAAAACGCCTTAACCACCAAGCCATCTCTCCAACCTGTTTTTTTTGTTGTTGTTTTTGTTTTTTGTTTGTTTGGTTTAAGGTAGGGCCTCAGTCTAGTCCAGGTTGGCCTCAAACTCACAGAGATCCTCTACCTTAGCTGTGCCACCACATCTGACTAAATTGTTGTTTAGAAACTGTCGAAGCCTGGTGTGGTGGCGCACGCCTTTAATTCCAGCACTTGGGAGGCAGAGGTAGGAGGATCTCAGTGAGTTCAAGGCCACCCTGAGACTAATTCCAGGTCAGTCTGGGCTAAAGTGAGACCCTACCTCAAAAAACCAACCAAACCAAACAAACAAAAAAACTCCAGTTGAATTCCAGGAGAATAAATGGAAGAGGTTCTTCCTATTTACACTGGTGTGAACTAAGAAGACCAGACAGCTGCTGAGGCACCTGTGACCTGGGGGAAAAGGAGGCCTGATGTGGTGCATCTAGCTTCACTTTACTGGGGAACTGAACTCAGGCTGTCAGGCTTTGTAAGCAACTGCCTTTAACTCTTGAGCCATCTCTCCAGCCCATCCTTCCTTTTCTTCTCTTTTTGTTTTTTGTTTTCTGAGGTAGGGTCTCACTGTAACTCAGGCTGACCTGGAATTCACTTTGTAATTTTCTCAGGATGGCCTCAAACTCATGACAATCCTCCTACCTCTGTCTCCCAAGTGCAGGGATTAAAGGCGTGCACCACCACACCGGCTCTATCCTTCCTTTTCTTTCTTTCTTTTTTTTTTTTTTTTGGTTTTTCGAGGTAGGGTTTCACTCTCGCCCAGGCTGACCTGGAATTCACTATGGAGTCTCAGGGTGGCCTCGAACTCACGGCGATCCTCCTACCTCTGCCTCCCGAGTGCTGGGATTAAAGGCGTGCGCCACCACGCCTGGCTTCCATCCTTCCTTTTCTTATCCATGGTGTCCTATCCTGTCCCTAAGAACCCAAAAAACTGAAGCATTGCTGAATCTAGAGGGGAAAACAACAATAAAGAAACAAAGCCAGGCTGGAGAGCTGGCTTAGAGGTTAAGGCATTTGCCTGCAAAGTCTAAGGACCCAGGTTCAATTCTCCAGGTCCCACATAAGCCAGATGCACATGGTGGTGTATACATCTGGAGTTCATTTGCAGTGCCTTCAGGCCCTGGCACACCCATAATCTTTCTGTCTCTCTCTTGCTCTCTTGTAAATAAATAAAACAAAGAAAAGAAACAAAGCAGGGTGTGGTGGTGCACTCATTTAACCCCAGCACTTGAGAGGCAGTGGTAGGAGGAGTGCTGTGAGCTCAGAGTTCAAGGCTACCCTGAGACTACATAGTGAATTCCAGGTCAACTTGGGTTAGAGTGAAACCCTATTTCAAAAAATAAATAAATAAATAAATAAAAATAAACTCACTTTTGCTCCCCATCCTGGACCATGGAAGTTTACTGTCTGGCTGAGACTGTGGTTGGGGGTGGGGTAAAGTGGGGATGAAGTTGAATAGAGTTCATCATTAGAAGCCCATGTCATGACACATGAACTAATGCTCACAAGCTGGTGTGGGGATCCACAGCCAAGAGAAGTAATATTGAAGCAGAACAGAAACACAGGGAAAGTTATGAGGACATGAGAGAGAAAAAAGTCCCTTACCCTGGAGTCAGGTGAAGCCTCTTTCTAGAAGAATTCTGAACCCAGCTGGGTGTGGTGGCGCACTCCCTTGATCCCAACACTCGGGAGGCAGAGGTGGGGGATCACTGTGAGTTCAAGGCCACCCTGAGTCTACAAAGTGAATTCCAGGTCAGCCTGGGCAAGTGTGAGACCCTACCTTGAAAAACCAAAAAAAAAAAAAAAAAAGTCGTTAGTGGGTTGGAGAGATGGCTCAGCAGTTAAAGGAGTTTGTGTGCAAAGCCTGATGGCCTGGGTTTGACCTAGAAATATACTAAAATATCTGTACCCACTTAAAGCCAGATGCACAAAGTGGCACATGCATTTGGAGTTCATTTGCAGTGGCAAGAAGCCCTGAGCTGCCCAGTCTCATATATTCATTTTCTCTCTCTTTCTCAATCCCTCCTTGCAAATAAATGAAAACTATTTTTTTTTTTTTTTTGGTCGGGCATGGTGGCACACGCTTTTAATCCCAGCACTCAGGTGGCAGAGGTAGGAAGATTGCAGTGAGTTCGATACCATCCTGAGACTACATAGTGAATTCCAAGTCAGCCTGGGCTAGAGTGAAACCCTACCTCAACCTCCCCACCAAAATAACAGACTTTTTACTTAGTTACTTTTATTTTATTTATTTATTTATGTGTGTGTCAGGGTCTCCTGCTACTGCAAACAAACTCCAGATGCATGTGTCACTTTGAGCATCTGGCTTTACATGGGTACCGGGAATTGAACCAGGGTTGCCAGGCTTTGTAGGCAATTGCCTTACCTGCTGAACCATCTCTCCAGCACCTGGTGTCTTTTGTCTCACTTGTGCCCAGGTTGACTTGGAATTCACTATGGAGTCTCAGGGTGGCTTTAAACTCATGGGGATCCTCCTACCTCTGCCTTTTGAGTGCTGAGAATAAAGGAGTGCACCACCACACCTGCCATTTAAAATATATATATTTAGGGCTGGAGAGATGGCTTAGCGGTTAAGCGCTTGCCAGTGAAGCCTAAGGACCCCGGTTCGAGGCTCAACTCCCCAGGACCCACGTTAGCCAGATGCACAAGGGGACGCATGCGTCTGGAGTTCGTTTGCAGTGGCTGGAGGCCCTGGCGCGCCCATTCTCTCTGCCTCTTTCTTGCTCTGTCTGTCGCTCTCAAATATATAAATAAAATAAACAAAAAATGTACATATAGAATAATTACAAAAAAATAAAATATATTTATTTATTTATTTGAGAGAGAGGCAGATAGAGAATGGGCACACCAGGGCCTCCAGCCATCTTGTGCACCTGGCTTACGTGGGTCCTGGGGAATCGAATCTAGGTCCTTTGGCTTTGCCAGCAAGCACCTTAGCTGCTAAGCCATTTCTCCAGCACTTTTGTTTTTTGTAGGGTTTGGCTCTAGCCAAGGCTGACTTGTAAGTCACTATGTAGTCTCAGGGTGGCCTCGAACTCATAATTCTCCTACCTCTGTCTCCCGAGTGCTGAGACTAAAAGATGCATGCCCCCTTTGTGCATCTGGCTTACGTGGGTCCTGGAGGATTGAACTGGGATCCTTTGGCTTTGTAGGAAAACGCCTTAATGGCTAAGCTATCTCTCCAGCCCCTGATGGCTTGTTTTTAATGATTGAGTTACTACTCTGTGTTGGTAAGAGTGGGACAAAAGAATCATGCAAAAAAAAAAAAAAAAATAAGTGAAAATAGCCTTCTAGAATCATTTTGGTTTAATCACAAATGCTAGAACTTGAACTTGACAATTTTGAAAGGGATAAGCTCAGAAGAGGAGCTTAGAAAACTGTATGTTCCACAGTTCAAACACGTCTACATTGAAGGTGGTAGAGTATGTGGATATGAGTGCGTAACTGCGCCTTTCTCTTTAGCTGTAAGGTCAGAGTTGTATGTTTATATCAGTTTGCAGACAGATGCCTGGCCCCTGGCAGGATGCAAACGTCTCAGGCAGTAAACTATGAATGGACACCCAAGTCGCTCTGAGGATGCCTAACTTTAAGGTATGGAAATAAACACTGAGCTGTTGTCCACTCAAAAGCTCTTCAAAGTGGGACACCCATATTTGACTTGTCACTTAACTCCTTGGATTTTAAAACTACCTGGGCTTCCACTGTCAGTGAAATAATATTTTCTTTTAAGAGCATTGTGACTGGAAAAAATCAATGAGATAAATGAGATGCCTTCTCAGAGGTTCTTTCTTTCCTTTTTCCTTCTTCCTTCCTTCTTTCTTTTTTTGGGTTTTCAAGGTAGGGTCTCTCTAGTCTTAGGGTGGCCTTGAACTCAAAGGGAAAGAGCTGTTATTTATTTCAGAGATCACCAAGAAGACAATAAAGTCAGTTGGCCTGCATTTCTTCCCTAAGAGACAGCAAGTCTGTCTGTTCTCCATCCCAATCCTCACTAGTGACTTTTAAAACATTTTTTTCAAGGTAGGGACTCGCTCTTAGCCCAGGCTAACCTGGAATACTCTATGTAGTCTCAGATTGGCCTCAAACTCATGGTGCTCTTCCTGCCTCTGCCTCACAGGTGCTGATTAAAGGTGTGTGCCACCATGCCCAGCTTAAACCTTTTCATTTAGGAACATTATTATAAATTAGTGATACTCCCATTGGGTTACACTCTTATGTCCCTTGTTCCCCAACCCTATACCACTAAGGGCCCTCCTCAGTGGGTGTATCAGTGTTCACTGTGGCATCATGAACGCACCAGCCAGTCTCTGTGGAGGCCAGTACCTCACAGGGCACTTCCCACACTGTGGGTTCACGTTCCCACCCCACTTCCCCAGTGCTCCCTTTGCCTTGGAGGATGTTAGGAGTCTCCTTTAGTGTAAGCTCAAAGCAACCCTTCAGCCTCAGCTTCACCGGTGCTGGGATCTCAAGGGTGAGCCGCATGCTTGGAAGCATATTTAAAAAGCTTCCTCCACTGACATAGTGAGACTGATATTTGACCTTAAGAAGAGGGCAAAAATCAGAAAAAAATAGAACTCTAGTGGTTTATACATGCAAACACATTTGTTAATTTAGGCCAAAAACAAAACAAAACAAACAAAAAACCCACACTTCATCTATTCACTTATCTTACTTTATAAGCAAATGATATAAACAAGTATAAATATACCTCAAAAGTGGTAGTAAATTTATTTCAGCTACTTATAAAAAATTCACACAAGTTAAGGCATATTAATTACAATCTATGTTTAGAATTTAGTTTTTGAAATCTTCATTAAAAAGAGTTTCGAGAATGCCCAGGCTTAACATTTCAGTAAAAATGTTGACTGGTAGGGTCTCGTTATCTTTTCCTTACTTTAGTGATCAAAAATAAAACAATGGGGAATGCAGATCTATTTAAAATATGTTAAAGACTTATGACATTGGAATCATTTGGTCCTCAGGAATATTGCTTTAAAAGTCAAGTTCAGCTTAGTGGGAGGTAAAAATAATGACACCCAGTCCTGGGATGTTTATTCTGATTTTGCCTGTAGGTGATACTTTTGAGGCTGGAAATAATTTTCTTCAATAGTATTGACAAGTTCCTTCAGTTCCTTCTTCAGCTGCTCAGGGTCACTGAAAAAGAAAGGGGAAAAAAAATCCACATTAATGGATTATTTCTTTTCAAAAATATTTTTATTTATTTATTTGAGAGAGAGAGAGAATGGGCACTCCAGGGCCTCCAGCCACTGCAAATGAACTCCAGATGCATGCATCACTTTGTGTATCTGGCTTATGTGGTCCTGGGGAATTGAACCCAGGTCTGCTGGCTTTGCAGGCAAAGGCCTTAACCTCTAGACCATCTCCCAGCCCTTTATTTTTATTTATTTATTTATTTATTTATTTATTTATGAGAGGGAGGGAGAGAGAATGGATGTGCCAGAGTTCTAGCCACTGCAAATGAACTCCAGACACATGAACCACCCTGTGCATCTGGCTTATGTGGGTTCTGGGGGATTGAACCTGGGCCCTTAGGCTTCACAGGCAAGTGCCTTAACCACTAAGCCATCTCTCCAGCCCTGGATTCTTTTTTCCTCTTCTGTTTGGAGATTCCAGCAGGGCAGCGCAGCTACTTGTACACCCTTGACCAGAGACCTGTCCATCTCCATTCACGGAAGGTCACCCTCTTTATTCTACCCAGTGCGGCTTCGGGAGGGACACACAGGGAGCAGTGAGGGAGGAAGGAGACACCCACCTAGCCGGCCAGAGCAGCCAACTCAACTGGCAGCAATGGGGTGACACATCTTGCAGCCACATTGTCCTCACACCGTTTTTCTTTTTCTTTTTTTTTTTTTTTTTTTTTTTTTTTTGGTTTTTCAAGGTAGGGTCTCGCTCTAGCCCAGGCTGACCTGGAATTCACTATGTAGTCTCAGGGTGGCCTTGAACTCATGGCGATCCTCCTACCTCTGCCTCCCGAGTGCTGGGATTAAAGGCGTGCGCCACCACGCCCGGCTCCGTTTTTCTTTTGAGAGACAGGGTTTGCTACGTAGCACTGGTAAGATCAAAGCAACCCTTCAGCCTCAGCTTCACCGGTGCTGGGATCTCAAGCGGGAGCGGCATGCTTGGAAGGGTATTTAAAAGGCTTCCTCCACTGACCTAGTGAGACTGATGTTTGACCTTAAGAAGAGGGCAAAAAAAGGAAACAATAGAACTCTAGTGGTTTATGCATGCAAACACATTTGTTGATTTAGGAAAAAAGAAGAAAAACGAAAGAAAAAAATTTCCAGCTGGGGAGATTGCTCATTGGGGGCCAGGAGCAGAATGTGGTAGTTTGAATAAATGCCCCCCAATAGATTCAGGAGTTCAGAGTCCATTACAGAAGAGGTGTAGGAAAGAATGTAAGAGCCAAAAGAAGGGGAGTACTGTTTACAATTCACTCTTCTGGACACAAAATGCCCTGAATATCCATGACCTCCCACACCTATCTAGGAGCGGCCATGAGGGCATCGTGGAGATGCAATTACCCTTCATAGTGAGTAGACTTGAAATGGAGACCTGCAGGGATGAGACTCTGAAAGGCAAGATGAGCAGGGACTGAGGTTTTTCCGACCAACTGACATGTGGAGTCGAACTTCAAGCCAGGCTGAAGGACTCCAGCCAGCCCCGTGGATCCCAGACGTGCAAAGCAGCTCCGCAGCCTCCTGAGCCAGTTTCCACCACGAATGTCCTTCCCTTCTGTTTGTTTCAAGGTAGAGTTCTGCTTTAGCCCAAGCTGACCTGGAACTGCACTCTGTACTCTGAGGCTCAAACTCACAGAGATCCTCCTACCTCTGCCTCTCGCTAGCATTAAAGGTGTGTACACCAAGCCTGGCTTTTTGAGGCAGGGTCTTACTCTTGCCTAAGCTGACCTGGAACTCACTTTGTAGCTC
The DNA here is from genome assembly GCA_036346955.1 of Dipus sagitta. Lineage (NCBI taxonomy): Eukaryota > Metazoa > Chordata > Mammalia > Rodentia > Dipodidae > Dipus > Dipus sagitta. The sequence goes on along the minus strand of CM070781.1, from coordinate 35,167,424 downwards.
AGGCTGGCCTTGAACTCACAGAAATCTTTCTACCTTAGCTTCCTGAGTGCTGTGAATATGGGCAGAAGCCATCACACCTGCCTTCTTTTCAGTCTTTTGAAGTGTGGGTAGAGAAAATTTTAAATTGCATATATGGCTTGTATGTTATTTCTACTGGACAGTATTGTCTTTTTTTTTTTTTTTTTTTTTTTGACGTAGGGTCTCACTCTAACCCAGGCTGACTTGGAATTCACTATGTAGTCTCAGGGTGGCCTCAAACTCACAGTGATCCTCCTACCTCTGCCTCCGGAGTGCTGGGATTAAAGGTGTGTGCCCAACTACACCCAGCTCTAAAGGTGCTGTTTCACGACCAGATACTGGACAGATAAGTGCCAGTTAACTCAGCTTAGTCATGTACACAGGGCTGAAGAGAGAGCTCAGACATTTAAAGGAACTTTCTTGCAAAGACTGCCAGACTGAGTTCAAGTCTCCAGTACCCATGTAAAGCTAGATACACAAAGTGGCACATGCATCTGGAGTTCATTTGTAGTAGCAAGAGGCCCTGCTCTGCCCAATCTCTCTCCTTGCGCACAAGTATTTTTAAAAAATAAAAAAGGCAGGGGCTTAGAAGTCACAGTGCTTGCCAGCAAAACCAAACAACCCATCTTTGATTTCGCAGGACCCACTTAAGTCAGATGTAGAAGGTGGCACGTTTGTCTAGATTTTGTAGTGGCTGGAAGCTGTGGCATGTCCATTCTCTCTCTCTCTCTCTCTCTCTCTCTCTCTCTCTCTCTCTCTCCTTACAAATAAATAAACCTGAAAGAAAGCTGGAAAAAGCCACATTGCATGCAGTTCAATGGGAGAGAGAGAAACTACCAGTGAAGATACCCAACAGTGGCACACTGCAAGCCTTATGTTTGGCCAGCCAGGCAAAATGAGCCAATGGGTGCAATAGTGACATGTCTGTTATGAGGGAAACCAACCACCCTCTAATTGGACTAGAGGCCTGCTCCATGGGAGGGAATACATCCCTGATACTGAAAACCTACAATAGGGGTAGTCATGAGCCCTAGGGGTGTAATATCTGCTGCTGTCTGGCTAAATGTATATACTATGCTCATCAAACTGCCCAGTAAGAACTTCTCTTAATGTTCATACCCATATATAAATGCTTCTCTCACTTTTGCTTAGAGAACCTTCTCTTTTCAGATGGCAGTGACCTTGGGATGACATAAAAGGCAACGTGGTGCTGAGAAGAAGTGACAGAGGAGTGCTCAGCACTGAAATATCTCAATCACAGCTTCCATGGCTCAGGGTCCAATGTGGAAGAGGTGGCAGAAAGAATGTAAGAGCAAAGGAAGGGTAGGACTCCTTACAACATGCTCCTCCAGACACAAGATGGTCTGGATATCCATGACCTCATAGTGCCTGACACTACCTACACAAAACCAGCATAATCGGAGGAAGATCATAACATCAAAATAAAAGAGACTGATTGAGAGGGGGAGGGGATATGATGGAGAATGGAGTTTCAAAGGGGAAAGTGGGGGGAGGGAGAGAATTACCAAGGGATATTGTTTACAATTATGGAGGTTGTCAATAAAAAAAAAAAACATTAAAAAAAAAAAAGAAGAAAGCGAATGGGTGCACCAGGGCTTGTAGCCACTGCAAACGAGCTCCAAACACATCTGCTACTCTGTGTATCTGGCTTTACGTGGGTACTGGGGAGTCTAACCCAGGCCATTAGGCTTTGCAGGCAAGTGCCTTAACCACTAAGTAATCTCTCCAACCCTATATCCTCATCTCTTTCTCTTGTTTTTCCTTGTATTTTTTTTTAATGTTTCGTTTTTTTTTTTTTTTTTTTTTTTTTTTAGGTAAGGTTTTACCCTAGTCCAGGCTGACCTGGAATTCGCTAAGTAGTCTCAGGGTGGCCTTGAACTCACAGTGATCCAACTACCTCTGCCTTCCAAGTGCTGGGATTAAAGGTATGCACTACCAAAAAAAAAAAAAAAAATTTTTTTTTTTTGAAATAGTAGCTGGGTGTGGTGGCACAGGCCTTTAATCCCAGCACTCTGGAGGAAGAGGAGGGAGGACCGCCATGAGTTCGAGGCCACCCCGAGACTACATAATGAGTTCCAAGTCAGCCTGGGCTACAGTGAAACCCTACCTCAACGCCCCCCCCCCCATACACAAAAATAGCCAGGTGGCACACACCTTTAATCCCAGCACTCAGGAGACAGAGGGATAAGAGGATGAGCATGAGTTTGAGGCCAGCCTGGGATTACATAGTGAATTCGAGGTCAGCCTGGGCTACAACGAGACTTTACCTTGAAAAACCAAAAATTAAAAAAAGAAATTGCTGAGTGCATATGGAATTGGTTTGGGATTTCATTTTTATTTGTATTTTATCTATTTGAGAGAGAGTTTGGGTATAGCAGGGCCTCTTACCCCTGCAAATGAACTTCAGAGTCATGAACCACCTTGTGTGTGTTGGGCGGGGGGGACTTTACATGGGTACTGTGGAATCAAACCCCAGCCATCAGGCTTTGTAAACAAGTACCTTTAACCACTGAGCCATGTCCTCAGGCCTGGAATGGATTTTAATTAATTTATTTTTTTTATTTTTTGTTTATTTTTATTTGCTTGAGAGGGGGAGAGAAAGAGAGAGAGAGAGAGAGAGAGAGAGAATGGGCGCACCAGGGCCTCCGGCCACTACAAATGAACTCCAGATGCATGCGCCCCCTTGTGCATCTGGCTTACGTGGGTCCCGGGGAATGGAGCCTTGAACTGGGGGCCTTAGGCTTCATAGGCAAGCGCTTAACTGCTAAACCATCTCTCCAGCCTGATTTCAATTTATTTTATCAGAAACATGGGAAGACCACTGGGGTGAAAACCAAAAAAATTCATTGGCACTGGTTAGCAATAAAAGTACCCAGGAAGTCCAGGTGTGGTGGCACACCCCTTTAATCACAGCACTCAGAAGGCAGAGGTAGGAGGATCACTGTGAGTTCAAGGCCACCCTGAGACTCCATAGTGAACTCTAGGTCAGCCTAAACTAGAGTGAGACCCTACCTCCAAAGGAAAAAAAACAAAAACAAACAAACAAACAAACCAGGAAAAGGACATTATCTTGCTATTACTGATATTAGGTATGTAATTTTCCCAGACAAAGAAAGGCAGGAGAGATGTAAGGGAGGAAGGAGCAAGCACGGTTATCCATGGGTGCTCAAGCAATTGTGATATTACAGTGTTGCTGCAGTTCTAATTAAACTATCTGTTGGAAACCTGAGCTGTTTTACTTACCATCTGAGCAAAACCAAATAGGAAGTCTCAGGAATAAAATTATAAACTCCTTGTACCTGAGCCAGGCGTGGTTGGCATGCCTTTAATCCCAGCACTCAGGAGACAGTGGTAAGAGGATCACTGTGAGTTTGAGGCCAAGTCTGGGACTACACAGTGAGACTCTTCCTTGAAAAGAAAAAAAAAAAAATCACAGCAGCTGGCATGCTTGTCATACCTGTTGCCAGGGGGGCGCACACAGCTCGGCATAGTACTTGATCTTGGGCTCTGTCCCACTGGTCTGCATGGTGGCCACGCCCCCATTGACAAAGGTGAAGGTGATCATCTGGCTGTTCTTACTAGTAGGAAGGACCTAGGAATTAATGCACACATGTCACACGCTTTAATAGTCACGTGAACTCCTCTGGCCCAGCTGATGTTGTCCCTGCATAAGCAAGAAAATAAAGTGTGGACCAGGCATGGCGGCGCACGCCTTTAATCCCAGCACTCGGGAGGCAGAGGTAGGAGGATCCCTGAGAGTTCGAGGCACCCTGAGACTACATAGGGAATTCCAGGTCAACCTGGGCTAGAGCGAGACCCTTCCTTCAAAAACCAAAAATAAATAAATAAGTAAATGTGGAACAAGTGCACTGCTGAGTAAAGAACATTTGTTAGAAAACCCGAAAATGTGCTTCACGTGAATGAAATATTATTATAATTTATGAATATTACATACTTCATGTACTAGCTTGTTACCTGCCTAGATTGATACACACTCGCCTGGTGTGGTGGCACCTGCCTTAAATCTCAGCACTGGCGGGGGGTGGGGGACTGAGTGAGGAAGTTCTCCATCTGTTCTAGACCAGCCTGGGCTATAAAGTAAGTTCCAGATCAGCCTGGGCTAGAGTGACACCTTACCTCAAAAACAAACAAAAAGAGCTTAAATTAAAACACGCAAGACACCAATTTAAGTGGAGTAATAATACACTACAGAAAAACTAGACCAAGGGCCAAGAATGGTGGCACATGCCTTTTATCCCAGCACTACAGAGTGGGTTTCAGGTCAGCCTGGGCGACAGCGAGACCCTCCCTTCAACTGCCACCCCTTGCCCCATACCTCAATGTTGCAAAGAGAAACTTTGTCAAAAAGACTCTAATAGCCAGGCATGTTGGCGCACGCCTTTACCAGCACTAGGGAGGCAGAGGTGTTGTAGTCAGGTTCGCATTGCTGGTAGAAATCAGCTGACCAAGAGCAGCTGGCGGGAAAAAGCTGTTTAACCTTGGCTTATAGGCTCGAGGGGACGTTCCATGATGGCAGGGGAAAACAATAGCATGAGCAGAGAGGGTGGACATCACCTCCTGGCCAACATGAGGAGGACAACAGCACCTGTGTGTATGTGTGTGGGGGTGGTCACACCAAGGGGGACAATAGCAACAGGAGAGTGTGCCAAACACTGACAAGGGGAAACTGGCTATAACACCCATAAGCCCGCCCCCAACAATACACTGCCTCCGGGAGGTGTTAATCCCCAAATCTCCATCAGCTGGGAACCTAGCATTCAGAACATCTACGTTTATGGGGGACACCTGAATCAAACCACCACAAGAGGTAAGAGGACTGCCGAGAGTTCGAGGCGATCCTGAGACTACATAGTGAATTCCAGGTGAGCCTGAGCTACAGGGGAAAGTGGGAGGAGGGAGGGCATTACCATGGGATATTGTTTATAATCACGGAAGTTGTTGATTAAAAAAAGAGAATATTAAAAAAAGAAGTGGATTGATTTCAATGACGGTATGTAATCTAGAACCACACCACACCTGTCTACTTCCCAAATTACACCTCCTCTGGGATTTCTATCTAACCTCCAGTGGAGGGTACTTGGCAGGTGAGGCTGCTGGGTTTCTCGTGTCTTTCTTGGTGTTTTTCCGCATCAGAGCTCCTCCCCACAGGCTGGTGCGAGGACTTCTTTCAAGGGTGTTCAGTTCAGGCAGACAGGGCATGAGTGATCGCCCAGCATAAAATAACACATGGTTCTTATTTGTGTCTAAGGAGAAAGTTCACTCTCTGCCCTCATCCGCACAGCTATTAGACTGTCAAGTCCACTGCAAGTTTTTCTTCCATGAGAAAGAGATAGATACAGAGAGAGAGAGAGACAGAGAGAGAGAACGAACAGTGATACGAACTACCTTGCTGGCCATCAGGCCACGGAAGGCAGTGGGTAAACCGTTTTGCAGGGATCTAGTGCCTACTGGCATGCCTTTGTGGGACATGCCGGTGGTAAGGGTGCCACCCTGCCCTCCTGTTTCTATGGTTGCGACAGGAAGGGGCCAGAGGAGAGGTGGGAAAGGAAACAGGAGGAGTGGGATCTACTTGCATGGGACTGGGACACTGGTTTGAGGGGGGGTTCAAGGGCAAAGGGCAAGGCTGAGGGGGGGTGGGGGGGTGGGACGCGGGAGGCGGGGCAGAACTGGAACACTGGACAGGGTCGGACAGGATGGGGGGCGCAGCAGGGGGAGCTGGGGTGGGCAGCGTGGAGGTGGAGAAGGACAGAAAGGGGGCAGCAGAGAGGGCAGGCCGGGCAGCCCGAGGGCCAGTGAGCGCTGCCTTCAGCCGCTCTCTCCTCTTCTGTCTCGTGGCCCGTAATCGCGCCCTCCTCATCTCGCTGGCGCTGCCCTGACTTCGCTTCCCAGGCCAGGCGAGCCAGCGCGGCCTGAGGTCCTCACACGGAAGCTGGGGCGGCACCGGCAGCTCCCCGCGACCCCAGCGCAGCTGCGGCGGCAGTGGGGGAGGCAGCGGGGTTGCCGGCGGCCCGGACTTTCTCTTGATGGTTCTCTGAAGAGGGCCTCTGGGTGCAGCACGCCTCGCCGGTGCTCCACTGCGACATTCTCTGCCTCTACTGTCCTTCCACGACCCATGAGGAGCCTCACCGGCTGCCTGTGGAACGGGCTGACGCGCTGCCCTGGCCCCCGCCTCGTGGACGGTAGGGCGGGGTGGCGCTGGGTCGGGATGCCCCGGGGCACGAGCACCAGAATGCCCAGGAGTCTGGACAACCCCAACGGGGCTGTGCCCAGCGCACCCTCTAGCAGAAACAAGTTCTGCCCTGGTCCTCTGTGGCCTGCCTGTCACCAAAGCCCCAGGGCCACCTGAGTCCCTTTGCTTTCCATCTGGGACACCTGCGTCTTGTACCTGGTACAACAACTCCTTCTTCTCCTTCTCCATTTTCCCCGCCTCCTTTAGTTCATCTTCAACCTCCTCATCTTCCTCCTCCTTTTCTTCTACCCCCACTCCTTCCTTCTTCTTTCCCAGATGTACCCCTCTTCTCCCCTCTGTATTTGTATCCCCTCTGGCCCTTGCCTCTGTGTCCTTCTCACAAAGGACTGGGCGGTGTCCCGCTGTCACGGCCTCCTCAGCCCCTTGTCCCAGGCGCACTGTCACAGAAGGTGACGGAGTGTCCTGCCCAGAAGGACACATGCACACACTTCTGCGGCATGAGGAGCTGTTAGCGGTTATGACAAGTTTTGACCATAGCTTCCCTGAGGATTGCACTGGCATCGTGGGGGCACTGTCCAGGATGCTCTGCGGAAGTGCAGGATGGAAGACGGGCCTGGACACTGGCAGCTTGGCCTGACCAGCCAGGGGTCTTGGAGGGGAACAAGGAAGCTCGACCTTGGCAGCATCGGGGCTGTGTGCGGCAGGCAGCGTGGGCTGACCAGCGAGGGGTCTGAGACAGCGACGATCAAGCTTAACTCTGGCAGGTGTGCCAGGGCTACGTGCGGCAGGCCGGGTGGGCTGACCAGCCAGGGGTCTTAGACAGCAACGACCAAGCTTGACCATGGCAGGCCTCCCAGGGCTATGTGAAGCAGGCTGCATGAGCTGACCAGCCAGGGGTCTTGGAGGGTGATGATCCTCCTTGATGGTGGCATGAGTACCAGGACTGTGTGGGGCAGGCAGGGCAGACTGACGAGCCAGGGGTCTTGGAGGGCAAACATCCACCTTGACCGTGGCATGAGTACCAGGACTGTGTGGGGCAGGCAGGGCAGACTGATGAGCCAGGGGTCTTGGAGGGCAAACATCCACCCTGACCGTGTCATGAGTACCAGGTCTGTGTGGGGCAGGCAGGGCAGACTGACGAGCCAGGGATCTTGGAGGGCAAACATCCACCTTGACCGTGGCATGAGTACCAGCACTGTGTGGGGCAGGCAGGGCAGACTGACGAGCCAGGGGTCTTGGAGGGCAAACATCCACCCTGACCGTGGCAGGAGTACCAGGACTGTGTGGGGCAGGCAGGGCAGACTCACGAGCCAGGGGACTGGGACGATCCAGGGAGGGCTGGCGGCAGGGTGCATGGCCACGCCGCCTCAGAAAGCCGTCCATACTGAGTAAGTTTTGCAGCAAACAATGATCCGCAGCAGTGAGTCTCAGGAGAGCTCACGCCAGGCTTCTCCAGCTTGTGGCTCCAGAGAAGTACTGAGGCTCATGAGGGCCTCTTGCCACTTATGAGCAGTTGGCCTTTGTGACATCATACTGGGACTTCTGACCAATAGGGTTCTCTTGGGGGGGAGGGGTAGACCAGGAAGTGGGTGATGAGCACAAAGGGGGTGGGGAGGGGTAAAGAGGTGATTCCCCTGAGCAAGGGAGAAAGAAGCCCATTGTACTTCAGAGCTTCTTGACTTCCAGATGCTCCCGCGGGTGTTGGAACTAGAAGGTCCACTGTGTACAGGGTGGGGATCACAGTCATGCCCAGCAATGCTCCTCATCCCTGCCAGGGCACAGTATGTTCAAAGCCTCCAGGGGCCTCTCCCTAGTCTGTGCAGTCTTGCAGTGGGCCACCTTCACAGTGATGACCCTAGGGGCACCGGCTACCCTGTACTTTTCTGGTTAGAGAAGCTTCTCTTATCAGGTGCCGATGACCACTGGGATGACCCAAAAGGCAACATAGTGCTGAGAAGTAGAGATGGAGGAGTGTCCAGCACTGAAACATCTCACACCCTCCAAGGCTCAGGGTCCATTGCGGAAGAGGTGGCAGAAAGAATGTAAGAGCCAAAGGAAGGGTACCACTGCTTACATACAACTGTCTGGACAGAACTTGGCCTCGATATCCAAGATCTCGCATTGCCTAGCAATACCTACACAAGACCTTCATAGTAGGACAAAAGACGATGCCATCAAATTAAGGGAGAGACTAATGGAGAGAGGGAAGGACGTGATGGAGAACAGAGTTATGAAGAACAACGTGGGGGAGGAGAAGGAAATACCATGGTTTGACCTTGTCAATAAAAAATATTTAAAAAAATAAACAAACATTGTTTTTAAAAAAGAAAGAAAATAAGTTTTGTTAGGGATATAGAGAATTAGAATCCCTGCATACTGCAGCATAATCATTGCAGGAATGGTAGTTCCTTAAAAAAAAATAAACATGCAATTACCATATAACTCCTCGATTTAACATCTGAGTATGTACCCCAAAGAAGCAAAAGTAGAATCTGGACAGACATTTGTACACCAGTACTCATGGCATCAATATCCACAACAGCCCTAAGGTAAAAATGACCCAAATATCCAATGGGGAATAACTAGATGGTTGAAATTGATTACTATTCAGTCTTAAAATGAAATGAAATTCTGACACATACTACATGAGTGAACTCAGAAGACAAAATGCTAACTGAAATGAACCAGAAAAAAGGTAGACAAAACCTATTTATTCAACTTATATAAGGTACCTAGGATAATCAATCTGTAAGAATAGAAAACAGAATGTTGGAGGCCAGGCAACAGGGAAACTGAAAAAGAAGGGTATTCAAGGAGTGGCCATTACTAAAGATGAGCAAGTTTTCGAGATGGGTGGTGCTGTTGGTGGTTTACACAACACTGGAAATGAACTTAAGACCACTGAACTACACAAGCTTCTTTAAAAAAGGTTCGAATGGGACTGGAGAGATGGCTCAGCAGTTAAGGGGCTTGTCTGCAGAGCCTAACAACCCAGGTTTGATTCCTCAGTATTCATGTAGAGCCAGGTGCACAAAATGGCCACACATCTAGACTACGCTTGCAATGGCTGGAGGCCTTAGTGTGCCCATTCTCTCCCCACACCCTTTGCACACATGAAAAAATATTTAAGGGGTTTGAAAGATAGCTTAGCGATTAAGGCGCTTGCCTGAGAAGCCTAAGAGCCCAGGTTCGATTCCATAGCACTTTAGGGAAAAAGAAATAATGGGGGCTGACACTTAAAACTACAAATTTCTGCCAGGTGTCGTGACACATGCCTTTAGTCCCAGCACTTGGGAGGTAGAGGTAAGAGGATCACCCTGAGTTCAAAGCCACCCTGAGACTGCATAGTGAATTCAGGTCAGCCCGGGCTAGTGTGAAACCCTACCTCAAATATATATATGTATATGAATTTTTATAAAGTAGAAATATATATACATGGTATATGTGTCAGTATATATGTACAACATGCATACAAATATACCCCCTGATGGCTGGAGAGATGGCTTAGCGGTTAAGCGCTTGCCTGTGAAGCCTAAGGACCCCAGTTCAAGGCTCGATTCCCCAGGGCCCATGTTAGCCAGATGCACAAGGGGGTGCACGACTCTGGAATTCGTGTGCAGAGGCTGGAGGCCCTGGAACGCCCATTCTCTGTCTCTGTCTCTCTCTCTGTCACTCTTAAATAAATAAATATAAACAAAAAATTTAAAAAATATCCCCTGATGATAACGCAAGACTTCACTACCAGTAACTGGAAAAAGAAAGGCAGGTTTATTTTCTTCAGTGTGTTGGTGCTTAAGACCAAAATTCTTCCATTTCAACATTATAATTGGCCTTGATACACTAAGGGAGAAGTAAAAGAAAGACCACACACTGAGAACTTAAAACACATCCACGTGTCACACAACAGGACCTCCTCAGGGTGACAGATACGAAAAGACCCTGGACCACATCACGAACCTGTCTGCACGTACCTGAGAGCAAAAGGAGATCTCCTTGAAACTCTTCTCCAACGCTACTTTTTTGGTGTCAGGCCTGATGAGGTAAACTTCTGACTGGCCAATCTAGAAAGACAAACAAAGAGAAAACAAGCTGGCTTCTCATGGAAATTTAATTCAATTTTATTATTGAATTCAATGAACTAGGGTTCAATTCCCCAGTACCCAAGTAACGCCAGATGTACAAAGTGGCGTAGGCATCTGGGCTTCATATGTAGTTGCAGGGGACCCCGGCATACCCATCCTCACTCACTCACTCTGTTTCTCTCTCCTTATGAATCAATAATAAAAATATATTTAAAAACTCTAACTAATTTACAGTAAAAAAGAATTTCAAAAGGTCATACTTAATGTCACCGATTTCAGTTGACAAGGGGAAACTACAATACATTCACCTATATAAAACAGCAGGCTTCAGAGAGGAATGGGCCAAATATCTAAAAGTCAATAGTAAGCCTCTCAGCCCAAGACCCTTTCAAAGGAAGTGAGGCTGGGCATGGCGGTGCACGCCTTTAATTCCAGCACTCAGGAGGCAGCTGTAGGAGGATGGCTGAGCTTCAGGCGAGCCTGGGACTACACAGTGAGTGCCAGATCAGCCTGGGCTAGAGTGAGACCACACCTTGAAAATCAACCAACCAAAACAAACAAATAAATAAAAATAATATAAAAGGAAGTGAATGGTCTACACATATTTGAAAAATTAAAACTTTCAAAACACTTTCTAATCACCATGTTCATAACCCATCAGTGTTTTTAAATTACTGTCAAAATTACCATTTGTACAGTGCAGACAATGCGTTAGGCAAGTACAGCCGCTACTTATCGGACTTAAAAGTCGGAACACCAGCTTGACTTAGCGCCGACTTGATGTCGTGACACACACAACAGTGCACTGCTACACTGCTCGGCCTTACTACCATCAGCACGTGCACTATGGACGGCTGCCTCCCGGCCTCCAGACCTCCACACATTGGTGTTTCTATACGTGTTGGTTTCTACAGACTAATTTCTCTTCAGGAGCAAGAGGGCAGTGTCACACCCTACACCGTCACTAACTCAGTCCTTCGTGTCTTCTGAACTCTTTATACTCTGAAGTGGACTACAAATCAGAACACAACAAGCTGGTTGGAAGCTGGGGTGTAAATCTGGAGTAACTAATCATACTCTCAATAAAGAGCCCATAGGGCTGGAGAGTTGGCTCACTTCTTGTTATTTGCCTGTAATATCTAATGACCTGCGTTCCATTCCCCAGTGCCTGCGTAAAGCCAGGGGTTACAGGCCATGAAGTGACCATTCTCTCCCTCTGCTTGCAAATAAATAATTAAAAAATAATAATAAAGGGTCTGTAGTTCCATAATTCCTTCTCAGTTTGCTTTTTTGTTGGTGGTAGGATCTCTCTAGCCCAAGCTGACCTGGAACTCACTTTGTAGCTCCAGGCTGGCCTTGAACTCACATTGATCCTTTGTAGCAGACAGCTTCAGGTTCGCTGAGATGAACTTCCAGACCAGGCACAGTTATGGAGGAAGGGATATTTATTGAAGCTTACAGATCCAGGGGATGTTCCATAATGGCAAAGAAGCTGGCCTGCTTTCACAGGCCCAACCACAGAGAGAGAAGCACAAGCCTAAAGCCAAAAGCCACAACACACTTCAGGAACTCCAGCTAGGCACACTTTGCATATCTTTAAATTGAAATCTGAAACCCACCACCACACCTTAAGATCCACCCAGTGATACTGCCGCCAGCCAGGTGGCTGCAGATGCAAACTACAAATAAATAAACAACTGAAATATATTGGGGGCCATCTATTCAAACCACCACATCCTCCTACCTCAGGCTCCCAAGTACTGGGATAAAAGGTGCACACTACCACTCCTGGCTCATTTTTAAAGTCTATAGTTCTACTGTATCATCTATAGGTAGGCTTTAGGCTCAGAATAGTTTTCTCTTTTCAGTCCAGTCTGGAAAGATGACCTGGAGGCCTTTTCTCCTTCTCCTTCCACGGAATTCAAGCATGACAAATACACACTCTCAACAGTAGTACCTTCCTAAAGTAGCCCGGACAGTGTCTCTCTGCAGTAAGAGCTGACTCAGTATTCCTCACTTTGGATATATTTCATCTTCATCTCATTATAGAGGTTGATGTTTTTAACCAACATAATGAAGATAATCTCACCCCCGCCTTTTTTCTTGAGATAGGGTCTCTTTTTTTAAGATAGGCTGGTTTTCAGCTGGGTGTGGTAGTGTATACGCATTTAATCCCAGAATTTGGGAGACAAAGGTAGGAGGATCACTGTGAGTTCCAGGCCAGTTTGGGGCCACAGAGTGAGTTCCAGGTCAGCCTGGGCTACAGTGAGACCCTATGGTCTCAAATTCACAATGTATCTTAGAATGACCTTGAACTTCTGACCCTCCTGGACCATCATGTGCAGTTTTATGTGGTGCTGGGGTGCAACAAATGGTCCTTGTGCAGGCCCAAAGCATTTTTATTTAGTTGAGGCAGGGCTATCAAGACCCCATCGGAATTAAAGTCACGTGAGGCTCCCAAGAGCCTTTGCACATCCATTCAACACTCTGTCCCTCAGCTCCATCTCCTGACATCTCTTACCTCCGTCCACCCTTCTCCACTCCACTGCTTTTGTAGTCCAAGCACCCCACCTCTCGCCTGGAGTACTGCAACTGCTTCTGAGTCCTCCTACTTTTCCTCCCCCAAGGAAGTCCTCGCTCTGTAACCAAAGTCACTGCATGCTGCGTTTTAAACTCTGCAGTGACTGCCCATTGCTTTCAGAACTAACACAAAATCCTGGCTGGGTGTGGTGGTGCACGCCTTTAATCCCAGTACTTGGGAGACAGACGTAGGAGGATTGCCATGAGTTTGAGGCCAGTCTGAGACTACACAGTGAGTTCCAGGTCAGCCTGAACTACAGCAAGGCCTACTTGGAAAAGCAACAACAACAACAAATCTGGATGTAAGCCAAGAAGTCACTGCTCCCCACAACCCATCTCTACCCACCTATCCACTTCTTGGACAGTCATCTGGCCCTGTCCCTCAGCAAGGAGCCACCTGAACACCTACCCACCAGCTGTGCTTCAGGCACTAGTGACAAAGGCAGTGAGAACACAGATGGAAACCTACACCGTCATGGAGTCTAAAATTCTTAGGCTCCATGGAATATAGAATATTTTACTTGTTACTTTGTAATTAAAGTAAGAAACAGGAATCAGGGGGTGGGGTGCTACTGACATTACTGACGTATCTACATGGCACATTGCCCTCTCATCAGAGACCTAAGACGGTAAGGAGGCAAGACCCAGGACACCTGAAGGGGAGTCTGCCAAGCACGGCAGCCGAGCAACGGCTTCGGGGCCTCTCGAGCATCACGCTCCATCCCACCCTTCCTGCCTTCTCTCCTGCTGCTATCTGGACCCAGGACACCCCGCCAGCTGGCCACACTGACACCTCTGCTTGGTGAGACCTGCATCCTCAAAGATGCCTCTCGCGGTTCCCTGGGTGTTCCGCAGCAACCTCTGGCTCCTCACACAGCTCGCTGCAGTGGTAAGTGGATGGTGACTGCAGCCATCACTTGATGTCTGCCTTTCTGGAATCTAACGTCCACGGGGGCAGAGGCTGTTCCTGTCTTGCTCACTGCCATGTTTCTAGCATGTTACAGTCCCACAGTACGGGCTTGTATAAATACCCCGAGCAGCTAGCTCAGTGACTCCCCAGAGGGTTTTGGAAAAAAACACACAGACTTCAGATTAAAGCACAAGTCTCACTGCCATCACACAGCATTCTCCAGTGTACTGGGTCAACTGTGATAAGAGCGACATCAGCCTTTTTCACTGACATATCGTCCGGATTTCAAACCCTCAGTGCAGGTGTAATATGTGTACAAAGGAGATAACTAAGGTTTTGAAATGTCCCAGTCAGGAGCTCGGCTCATACACAGGGTGGCTAAAGCTCCGGGGCACAGGGAAGGAATTAAGCAGGGTCCTGGAGAACTGGCAACACTCAGGAGGAAATGACCAGGGGAGTGCAGGAATGTGACGCAAGGATGGTGTCTTTAAGACAGGGGAAGGCTCAAGAGTGGTTAAGGCACCTGCCTGCAAAACGACCCGGGGTTCAGTTCCCCAATACCCACACAGAGCCAGATGCACAAAGTGGCGCATACATCGGGAATACATCTGCAGCACTGGAGGCCCTGGTGCACCCATTCTCTCTCTGCCATGGCCCCTGTGTGCATGCACACGGGCTGCGCACATTGTACCATATACGCTATACGCATGTGTCAAAAAGAACAGAAGGGATGTCAATATTAACCCCAAGAGAAAGAGAACTGATAAGAACCCGTACGATCGCTAAAAACATACTTCAAGTGACAATCTTTCCTGCAGAAGGACGGACCCTTCTAGACTAACAGACTGAGGTCACGAGAGACAGTCTATTAAAAGAGCACTCCCAAGGGTGGAAGTGGACAGAGCTGGGGAGGGTTAGAAGCTCAGCTGCCCGGCTATGACTCATGATCATTTACATAGCAACAGCGCCTCCATTTGTCTACCGCACACTTTTTTCATACGCTTGGTCCCTTACATGAATCCCTTGGTTGGGGGTTTCCAGTCTTCCTCTCATGTTACTCTTTTATTTATTTATGTGTGTCTGTGTGTGTACATGCACACATGTGTGCATCAGGCTCTCTTGCTGCTACAAACACTAGATGCAAGTGCCACTTTTCACGTGCAGACAGGGCACCAGAAGACAGGCGGCTCAGAAAAACTCCCCCAGGCCTCTCTGACATGCTGGACAAAACTTGTTCACAAATACTGTTCTTAGTAGTAGTAAATATGTATGCAAAGCTATTCTTTCTTCTATTTATTTTCATCGCATTTCTATTTATTTTACAATTTTAAATAGCACTTACTAACAAAAGACTCTGGGTGGGGCTACCTGCTAAGGTATAGGTACATTGTTATTTTTTTTTAATACTTGTTTTATTTAATTGAGAGAAAGTGAGAGGCAGGGAGGGGAAGAGGGAGGACAGAATGGGTGTGCCAGGGACTCCAACCACTACAAACGAACTCCAGAAGCATGCATCACTTTGTGCATCTGGCTTACATAGGTCCTGGGATATCAAACCTGGGTTCTCAAGGTTTCCAAGGCAAGTGCCCTAACCTCTAAGCTATTTCTCCAGCCCTACTTTGTTATTTTTGCTTATTTGCATGGCATTTTCCTCTGTAATTTACACAAAGCTGCTTTTTTCAACTTTTTTTGTTTCTTTGTTTTACAAGGTAGGGTCTTCCTCTAGCCTAGGCTGATTAGGAATTTACTATGGAGTCAGATTGGCCTTGGATTCATGGCGATCCTCCTACTCTGCCTCCCAAGTGTTGAGATTAAAGACGTGCTCCACCACACCTGGCTTTCTTTTGTAACCTTAAAAAGCATTTTGAATTTACTTTATTACGTGTGTGATGTATGTGTGGTGTCATAGCACACATGTGGAGATCTGAGGACAACCTCAGGATGTCTGTCCTCTCCTTCCACTTGGCTTGAGACAAGGTCTCCCTTGTTGCTCTGTTCTGCCGCTTCCTGTGTGGGCCAGTCTAGCTGCCCATGAGCTATGGACTCTCCTGGCTCCACCTCCCGCTGCCGTAAGCGCACCGAGATCACGGGCACCTGTGTCCACTTCGTGTCCGCTTTACGTGGTACTGGAGAACTCGGGCCAGCAGGCTTGCAAGCAAGCATCACCAACTGCAGAGTCATCGCTCCAGCCCCTATTTTTAGTTTACTTTTTAGAAAAGAATAATTTTTAAAAATATTTATTGATGGGGCTAGAGAGATGGCTCAGCGGTTAAGGCTCTTGCCTGCAGAGCCTAAGAACTTGAGTTTGATTCCCCAGTACCAATATAAACCCAGCAGCTCAAAGTGGCACATGCATCTGGAGTCTGTTTACAGTGGCTGGAGGCCTTGGCACACCCGTTCTGTGTCTTTTCTTTCTCTGCTTGCAAATTAAATAATTAATTAATACTTGTTGGTTTGAGAGAGAGAAAATGGGAACACCAGGCCTGCAGCCACTGCAAACTCCAGGCACATGCACCACTGGTGCATCTGGCTTCACGTGGGTACTGGCAATTTTTATGTGGGTACTAGAATTCAGACCATCAGGCTTTGCAACAAAGCACCTCTAACTGGTGAGCCATCTCTCTGGGTCTCTACTGCCGCCTTTGTTCAGCATGTCACCTGCACAAACATACCTGGCAGCCAAGTGACAGCCATGTCACCAGCACCTGTGAGTTCCACAGCAGTTTCCAAAGGAATGTTTCAAACTTACACTTGCTGACCCATGAAAGATGGGCTCAAGCATCAGAATGAGTTCTGATCTGATCTCTCTTGGAAATCACTCATCTACCATCCTTCCACACACCACACGAAATGTTTCAGCACTACCTGCAATCTTGTATAGTATCACACATGTTCAAACTCCTGAACTTCCTTCAGACCGGTGGCAGAAGCAGATCTTTGCTCCCTGATCCTCCTGCCTTCCCCCTCTTCCTACCAGTGGGCACCACCACAACTGGCCTGCCTTCTCTCATACCGTTCTCATACCTCTACCTAATACCAAGTGTGACAGAATTATACCACTGCTGTTGGTTTTCTCCCGGGTACAAATGTGAGACAGCTACAATATACTTGTGAGCCTCAGGCCGCATCCTCAGCACACATTCCCCAAACACAGCTGGCCGGCCTTGTTCCATCGTCCACAGATGAAGGCCATCGCGCACAAACAGAACTGCGGCAGCATCAGATCCCACAGAGAACAGAATCGAGGTCGTCAGAAGCAGTGCCTGGCCTTTGGCGAACGTTTCTCTTTGTCGCTTTACCTGTCCAGCTCCATGAGAGAAAAGCACACCTGAGGCACCAAGTGTCCCTCCAAGCCAGCTGCCCAGGGCCATCTCCTCCCCATGTGCCACGAGAAAGGATTAGATTATTCCCATCACTTCTCGTTGCAAAATCCTACTATCCTATACCAATACGACAGCCAAAGGGACCCAAGTCCAGGAAAGCCTCCAACATCAGCAACACAGTGATATATGTGAAATACTACATGTGAATTGCAAAACACAACTAGAAATGACAAAGGACCCTCAACTGCCAAAGCACCCATGTGGCAGACCCAGCCAAAAGATCATGTGAACTCGATTTAAGGATCTGGCTGTAAGCCCAGGATAAACCCACAGAATGGCCTGGATACCGAAGAAATGGAACCTGAAGTCAAGAGAGGGGTCACAGGCTCCCCATCGTGGAGGAGCAGGCCAATGAGTGAGTTTCACGTTTAGTTTTAGTAGCCTTCAAAAGCAGTAATGGTGGCTGGAGAGATGGCTTAGCGGTTAAGAAGTTTGCCTACAAAACCTAACAATGAAGGTTCAATTCCCCACTACCCACATAAAGACAGATGCTCAAGGTAGTACATGCATCTGGAGTCGTCCCTCCCCCCCCCCCCCCCACTGGCTAAAGGCCCTGGCATACCCATTCTCTATGTCTCTCCTCTCTGAGTAAAGGAAGGAAGGTTAAGGTACAAAGGGACTAGTGGTTTGAATGCCACAAAGTACCCAATAAGTATATGCATTTTAGTAACTGTCCATTGAAATTAAAAGCAAAAAAATTCGGAGCAAAAGAAAAAAGACAAGCCCTGAGATCCTGTCTGAATCTCTGAGCGCCAGCACTGGTCCGCATCACGGGCAGCAGGCGTCTCAAAGCTCAGGCGTCCTCCACTCTCAGCCCAGGCCCAGCTCCTCTGTACTTCTGGGGCAGGGTGCGATTTCAACTTCACTAGATCTGCTGGTTTACAATCAGGAACATTCCTAGAGATCCAACCCCGAAACCAAGGCTGACAAGAGATAACGACTGAGGGCAGCGGCCAAGAGCTGCTGGTGGGAACGCGCCCAAGCCTGGCTGCCTCTCCCATGCCAGGAAACACTGGAGTGTGTCTAGAAGCTTCCATGACTCACTCTGGCTGATCTTTGACCTACCCACCATAGTGAGATTCAGTCCACTCAGTGGGAGCTATAATCCTAACAACATTTCCAAAAGTGACATTCATCGTGGCTTATGAGGACAAGGGGGAAAGTAAAATGAAGATAGGTGCATGGGGAGGAGCAGTCCCATCTGGCTGACATCACTGCCTCTAGAAGGCCTTTAGTGAGCTGTGTTTGCACTGTAGATGTGAGGATGACTCCTGTGTTCCGCTTAGCTCTCCCCTCTCTCTGTAGGAGTAACAGCTATTCTCCCAAGGCCAACAGATCTGTTTAATCTACATCTGTGTGACCCCTCCCCCCACCACATTCTTTTCTAAACTTACCTCAAACCTCCAAACACCTCTTTTTAAAAATCACCAAAGGTCAGGCATGGTGAAACATGCCTTTAATCCCAGCACTGAGGAGGCCAAGGTAGGAGAATCAGTTTGAGTTCAAGGCCACCCTGAGACTACATAGTGAATTCCAGATCAGCCTGGGCTAGAGCAAGACCCTACCTCCAAAAACAAAACAAAACAAAACAAAACAAACAAAAAATTCGCCTGTTTCAATCGCCTAGGCCTTACAATAGCCCAAACCATTCATTCTCTTTGCCTGTAAGTAGGCCTCTCTCCTTACTCCTTGTTTTCCGTATGCTTTCCAGATATGCAGGGCTTGCGAGCAGAGTCACCCTCTCCCCTCAGAGGGTCCATCAGGCTGGGGCTCTAGGCCTCTGGTCATTTAATCAGGATTAAAGCACAAATTTGCCAAAGTCTACAGACAAAAATAGCAGATACAGGTGTTCCACGATAGTGTGGCCTTTTCCTAACACCTACATCTAAACAGTTGTAGCTCCCAGTCTGACAGTATTTTTAAGGATGGCAATATCTAAGTAAGTCGTCTACAATTGGTTATGATTAGTCCTGATTAAAATCGACAGTGCAACTGTAAACAGGCATGCTGGGAGATCTGAGAGCTCCTAAACCTACCTTCTGGCAGAGCTGTTGTGTGACCGACTCTGCACACACGTGCCTTCTCCTCCCAGGTCAGGAAACCTGTCCATTCCCCATGCACAGCAGGCACACACGTACACACACAGCAACGTATCAAACTGCGCGCTCAACCTGGAAGGGCAGCGAGACGCAGCCAAGAATGTCTGCAGACACCGTACTGCTCGGCTGGACGGCGCGGTCACCACACAACTGCACTCAGGTGACACACTGAGCAAGATCTTTCTCTGGAGGAACAAAAGTCAGATATCCAGTCTCAGCACACTTACACACTACAGAAGTGCCAGTCAAGCCAACTTGGTGCAGCATTCTTTCAAGCACGCTGAAGTTAAGTGGCACAGACCACCACAGCAGAGTAATACAAAGTCCTGTGATTTACTTTCATCTGTCTAGAAACAGGATGTATTTCAGAATCCCTTCTAGTCATCGAAAACATTCAGGAATAAGGCTATTTCTGAGCCAGTAACAGCGTGTGGTGGACTAGATGTCTTAATAATATTTCATGTTTACAAATAGTCTATTAATAATCAATACATAAACAGTCACTAACTTATTACTCCTAAGTAGGCAAATTTAGTAAGTTCTAGTATTTTATATATTTAGAAAGATACATATGGGGCTGGAGAGATGGCTTAGCGGTTAAGTGCTTGCCTGTGATGCCTAAGGACCCCGGTTCGAGGCTCGATTCCCCAGGACCCACGTTAGCCAGATGCACAAGGGGGCGCACACATCTGGAGTTCATTTGCAGTGGCTGGAAGCCCTGGCGTGCCCATTCTCTCTTTCTCTCTCTCTATCTGCCTCTTTCTCTGTCTGTTGCTCTCAAGTAAGTAAATAAAAATAAACAAAAAACATAAAAAAAACAGAAAGGTACATATGTTCTTTTTTAAATTGACACAATAGAAGCAGTCACAATAGGCTGTGCAAATGTCTCCAAGCAAATACTGTCAGAAAAATCATACAGTTCATTTTCACCTCATGACTGGTTTCCTTTGGGCCCACCCAGTAAAAGAACTTCCACAAAATACCATTATTGGCTAATTCTCTGCCTCTGGCGGACCTACAATTATAAACCCCACTAAACTAATAAACTTCCTGCCTATTTGTAAAGACTTCGAAAACTGGAGAGTCGACATCTTTGGTTGGCAAACATTTTCCAGAGTATAAAAATCTTGGCAATGAAGAAATCCATTTTGATGCTTTGACCAGAAACTAGAAAGCAACCCCTCCCGGCCCCTATTTCAGGCAAGGGGAATGAGAGACACACAGGTGTGACCTTGGGCAAGGTCACTCAGGCTGCTGGTGGCAGAATGAGTGTAATTCTTTGAGGCACACTTTCCTCTTATCTGATCTAAATGACCTGTGGCCTGACGACAGCATGCTGTTCCCGTTGTGCACTACGGAGCAGACCTCATGGTGAACCACATAGAGTCTCCATCTCCCAGCAAGAGATGCAGAGAGAGCTCTCGAGCAAGCATCAGACATCTTGCTGTAATCGTGGTTGACCCTCTGAGACAGCCATGTCCCTGACAGAGGGCTTCTTGTTTCTTATCTTTAAAAATGACATGGCTTAGTGGTTAACGCAAATGCCTGCAAAGCCTAAGGACCCAGGTTTAGTTCTTCAGTACCCACATAAGCCAGATGCACAAGGTGGTGCATGCATCTGGAGTTCCTTTGCAAAAGTAGCTAGAGGCCCTGGCATGCACAACCTCTCTATCTCTTTATCTCTCTCAAAATAAAAAATAAAAATAAATAAGAGGGAGGGGCTGGGGAGATGGCTTAGTGGTTAAGGCACTGGCATATAAAGCCTAAGGACTTCAGTTCAATTCCCCAGTATCCATGTAAAGCCAGATACACAAAGTGACACGTGTGTCTGGAGTTCATTTACAGTGAATGGATGCTCTGGCATGCCCATTCTCTCCTCTCTCTCAAACTTGGGTCCTTAGGCTTTGCAGGCAAGTACCTTAGCCACTGAGCCATCTCTCCATCTCCTCACTGGCATTTAGAAACACAGAAAAGGACGTTGACTCCCAGGATCCTTCTCGCCTCTGTGGAAGTGTGAAAATGGCTGATGATCTGAGACTGTTGCAGTCAGGGAAAAACAGGCTCCAAATGGAGAAAGGTCATTTGACTCCAAGTGCCCATCTGAGATCAAGGACAGACCCAGGGAGGCGTAATATGCACAGGTTCAGGAAACATGTAGACTCATGGCTACTTCCAGTTATTCCTACAAACTTGAGGTAGAAAGGAGAAAAAGAAGGGGAGGGACAAGGAAAAGAGAGGGAAAAGAGACCCAAAGAACAAGTCAACAATAAAATGATTAAAAACAGTTTGTGGTCACCTCAAAACTGAGTCTAGCTGGGCATGGTACCACACACTTTAAATCCCAGCACTAGGGAAGCAGAGGTAGAGGACTGCTGTGAGTTCAAGGCCAACCTGGTACTGTACAGTGAGTTCCAGGTCACCCAGAGCTACAGTGAGATCATACCTTGGTGGTGGGGTAGGGGGTAACCTGAGTCTATCATCTGATTGCCCTTAATATTCTTCCAATCCTGACCTACCTGTAGTTTTATACCTAGGCTTTCTTTCTTAATCCCTTTTTTTTTTGTTTTTCCTTTCTTCTTCTTTAGTCAAGAATGCCATGAAATAAAAAAGCATTAATAACATCTGTTACAGGCTAAGGAGATTGCTCAGTGGTTAAAGGCATTGTTTATAAAGCCAGATGGCCAGGGTTCAATTCCCCATTACCCACATTAAGCCAGTACACAAAGTGGCGCATGTATCTGGAGTTGGATTGCAGTGGCAAGAGACACTGTCAGGCCCATTCTCTCTCTCTTTCCCCACAAATATATAATATTTTAAAGAAAATATTTGTTATGAGTCAGGCGTGCTGTCATATGCCTTTAATCCCAGCACTCTGGTGACAGAGGTAGGAGGATCGTTGTGATTTCAAGACCACCCTGACACTACATAGTGAATTCCAGGTCAGCCGGGCCTAGAACAAGTTCCTACCTCAAAAAGAAAAATTAATAATAATAATAATAATAATAATAATAAAATATTTGTTATGTTTCAATAGGTATTAGCCTTGTACTCCTATTTTTTCACTGCAAGGAGAAAAGTTCAGTTTGTCAGAGGATGAGATACTTTTCGAAATTCTGCCAACCTTGTTTCACCTGCTGAGTGTGCCTGGCACTTCCTGTTACACAGAGAGCACAGCTACACCAGGGAAGGCGTGCACTGAGAGCCAGGGGACTCAGCCTCCAGTCTTCACAGCGGTGACTTCTATGCACAACCTGGCGACTGCAGTTAGCCATATATCATATACTTGAAACTGCTAAGAGAAGGGATAAAGTGTTCCCTCCACAAAAGTATTAACTGTATAAGATAATGCATGTGCTAATTAGCTACATTCAGTCATTCTACAATGTCCATATAGTTCAAAATACCAAGATGAGCATGGTAAGTACCACTTTATCTCCCTATTTAAAAACATTAAGTTTAAAACAATAGTCACAAGTTACCTAACCTCTAGACTTCACTTTTTCATATCTTTTGAAAAAACACAAACAACTAGGCAATAACACTGGCACCATAATTGTTCCAAGAGTCAAGTCAATCACTGAATTTGGTTCCCAACACAGTGGCTGGCGTGTGATAAGTTCCGAAACACACTCATCTCCCCTCGCTGGTATGTGAACGCCAACCAAATCTCCCCACCTCGTTAATGCCCGCTGCAGGCAGTATTTTTCCAGACAGCATCAATGCCTCCTACTAGAGATGTGATGCATATACAGTTGCCCATATGCCTCCCTGGAGACAGGAGACCTACGAGGAACGGGGGGTCCCGGCGGGGCAGCTGGGTGTGAGGACGATGAGCCCCCACCCAAGTCCACCCACTTGCACTGCACACACGCTCAGGCCGTGTGTGCGTCCTGCACCCCTCACGCCTGGCTGGTCCTCCACACTAAGGGAACCTTGTGTTTCTCACACCTTTCCCATGTCAAAGGATCTTCACCCACGCCCACCACTCACACGTCCCCTGACCACTCTCTATGGCCACACGGACCTGAAATTTGTAGGTAGACTCTCAACTGATTAAATAAAATATTACAAAATACACTATATTACCTCAAAGACATGTACACTTTTCTTTTTCTTTTTATTTATTTATTAGAAAGAGAGAAAGGGTGTGCCAGGGCCTCTAACCACTGCAAACAAACTCCAGACACTCGTGCTACCTTGTGCATCTGGCTTATGTGGGTTCTGGGGAATCGAACCTGGGTTCTTAGGTTTTGCAGGCAAGCGCCTTAACCGCTAAGCCATCTCTCCAGTCCTGTTTGTCATTTCAGAACATTTTGAAGACAGAGTGCCAAGAAATCAGCAAGGCAAGGTCTACAATAACCAGAACCCAAGGTATTCGGGTCTCAGTTCTGCTGCACACTAGCTGCAGGAGCTTATGGAAAAAAAGAAAACCACTACTACTTCACTTCAGGGAAGAACTAACACCATTGCTTCTTAAACTTCTCCATAAAATAGAAAAAGAAGGAATCCTAGCAAACTACTTCTACGAAGCCAGCATCACCCTGATACCAAAACCAGGCAAAGATAAAACAAAAAGAAAATTACAGACCAATCTCCCTCATGAACATAGATGCAAAAATTCTCAACAAAATATTGGCAAACAGAATATAAGAATATATCAGAAAGACCACTCACCCTGACTGAGTAGGCTTTATCCCAGAGATGCAGGGATGATTCAACATATGCAAATTGATAAATGTAATGCATTATATAAATGGACTGAAGGACAAAAATCACATGATCATCTCATTAGATGCAGAAAAGCATTTGACAGAATCCAACATCCCTTCATGATAAAAGTCCTACAGGGACTGGGAATAGAAGGAACATATCTCAATATAATAAAGGCTATTTATGACAAGCCTACAGCCAACATATTACTAAGTGGGGAAAAACTGGAAGCTTTTCCACTGAAATCAGGAACATGACAAGGGTGCCCACTGTCCCCACTTTTATTTAATATAGTACTGGAAGTCTTAGCCATAGCAATAAGGCAAGAGACACACATAACAGGGATAGAAATTGGAAAGGAAGAGATCAGGCTATCATTATTTGCAGATGACATGATTCTATATATAAAGGACCCTAAACACCCACCAGCAAACTGTTAGAGCTGATAAACACCTACAGCCATGTAGCAGGATACAAAATAAATACACCGAAATCAGTAGCATTCCTATATGGTAACAACAAACGCACAGAGGATGAAATCCTAGAATCACTCCCATTCACAATTGCATCAAAGAAAATAAAGTACCTTGGAATAAACCTAACCAAGGGAGTGAAGGATCTCTACAATGAAAACTTTAAAACACGCAAGTGAGAAATTGAAGAAGACAGTTGGAAATGGAAAAACATCCCTTGTTCCTGGATCGGAAGAATCAATATTGTGAAAACGGCAACCTTACCAAAAGCAATCTACACATTTATTGCAATCCCCATCAAAATTCCAACAGCATTCTTCACGGAAATAGAAAAAACAATCTAAAAATTCATTTGGAATCACAAAAAAACCTCGAATATCTAAAACAATACTGAGCAACAAAAATACGGCGGGTGCTATCACCATATCTGATTTTAATCTATACTACAGAGCCATAGTAACAAAAACAGCATGGGACTGGCACAAAAGCAGACTTGTAGATCAATGCAACAGAATAGAGGACTCAGATGTAAGTCCAGGTAGCTATAGCCACGTGATATTCGATAAAAATGCCAAAAATATTCATTGGAGAAAAGACAGCCTCTTCAGCAAATGGTGCTGGGAAAACTGGATATTTATCTGTAGAAGGATGAAAATAGATTCTTCTCTCTCTCTCCATGCATAAGAATTAATTCCAGATGGATTAAAGACCTTAACATCAGACCTGAAACTCTGAAACTGCTAGAGGAAAAAGTAGGGGAAACCCTTCAACATTGGTCTTGGCAAAGACTTTCTGAATATAACCCCAACTGTTCAGGCAATAAAACCATAGATTAACCGCTAGGACCTCATGAAATTACAAAGATTTTGTACTTCAAAGGACACTGTGAATAAAACAAACAGGCGACCTACAGAATGGCAAAAAATCTTTGCCAGCTATACATCTGATAGAGGATTAATATTTAGGATATACAAAGAACTCAAAAAATTAAGTAATAAGAAATCAAACAAGCCAATTAAAAAATGGGCTATGGAACTAAATAGAGAGTTCTCAAAAGAAGAAATACAGATGGCATATAATTATCTAAAAAAATGTTCTACATCCCTAGTCATCAGGGTAATGCAGATTAAAACTACCTTGAACCAAAAAAAAAAAAAAAAAAAAAAAGCCCAAGCCGGGCGTGGTGGCGCACGCCTTTAATCCCAGCACTCGGGAGGCAGAGGTAGGAGGATCGCCGTGAGTTCGAGGCCACTCTGAGACTCCGTAGTGAATTCCAGATCAGCCTGGGCTAGAGTGAGACCCTACCACGTAAAACCAAAAAAAAAAAAAAAACAACAACAGCAAAAAAAACTACCTTGAGATTCCATCTCACTCCTGTCAGATTGGCTACCATCATGAAAACAAATTACCATAAATGCTGGTGAGGATGTGGAAAAAGAGGAACCCTTCCACACTGTTGGTGGGAATGCAATATAGTCCGTCCACCCATTGTGGAAATCAGTGTGAAGGTTCCTAAGACAGCTAAAAATTGATCTACCATATGACCCAGCTATAACACTCCTAGGCATATATCCTAAGGGCTCATCTCATTACCTTAGAAATACTTGCTCAACCATGTTTATTGCCACTCAATTCACAAGAGCTGGGAAATAGAACCAGCCTAGATGTCCCTCAACTGATGAGTGGATAATGAAGATGTGGCACATTTATACAATGGAGTTCTACTCAGCAGTAAAGAAAAATGAAGTTATGAAATTTGCAGGAAAATGGATGGAGCTGGAAAGGATTATACTAAGTGAGGTAACCCAGGCCCAGAAAGCCAAGCATCGCATTGTTGGGAGCTGTAGCTGCTCTTTGACCGTGGGAACTGCCGCTGGTCTTGGATCTCCAGGCACAGAGGCCTTATCGTACAGCCTTGGTAAAGCAGACTTCAGACACAGAGGCATTAACGGCCTTGGTGGAGCAGACTTCAGAAGGTATTGTTTTGAGAAAGTTTTATTTTCTGTATATAAGCTTGTGCCTGCCTGAATAAACTTGAGCCTTGATCAGAAGTTGTCTTGGCTCCATTCCTTGTGTTCTCATCTCAGGTTCATTCCCACTCCCTCCTTCGGCGTCCGTTTTGATTTGTGCCGCAGGCCGGCACATCGCATGTTCTCTCTCATACGTGGATCTTAGCTACAGATGATTGGGCTTCTGCGTGAGAAGGAAAAAACTCAGTAGCAGAGGCCAGTAAGCTAGAAAAGAGATATAAAGGGAAGAGAAAGGAAGGGAGGGGGTTACTTAATAGGATGGTATTGTATATATGTAAGTAGAAGAATAGATCAATGGGGGTGAAAAGGCCCAAAGTGAAGTCAGGGGAAGAGATCCAGTAAAGGAAAGGTGGGGGGAGGGTAATCAAAATCTAAAAAGAGTATGACAAGCCTACAGCCAACTAATCAAAATCTAAGAGGATATAAATAAATCATATGGAATCCTAATTTTATGGACAATGCAACACTCAGGAGCCGTAGATGGTTGCTAGAAAATTTTCAGTGCCAGGGATGGGATACCTTCCAGTGAGTTGTTGGCCAGGGAGGTCCCTGATGCTCCCAAAACATTATAGGCCATTGCTGAGGCCCTTGGTTTCCCACCAGGAATAGATGGTAAGACCCTGTTGCTGAAGACTCCACATACTTGGGCTGCAAGGCCACTGAGAAATCCCGCTGGAACTGAGCTGATAACCTCCTCCATGTAGACCAGCTGACAGAAAGCTGGAAGAAGCCATTCTGCATGCAGTTCAATGGGAGAAAGAGAAATCACCACTGAAGATACTCAACAGTGGACACTGCAAGCCTTGTATTTGGCCAGCCAGGCCAAATGAGCCAACAGGTGCAATAGTGGCACGTCTGTCTTGGTGGAAACCAACTACACTCTAATTGGACTGGAGGCCTGCTCCATGGGAGGGAATACATCCCTGATACTGAACACTTAAAACAGGGGTAGTCATGAGCCCTAGGGGTGTAATGTCTGGTGCTGTCTGGCTATATGTATATACTATGCTTATCCAACTGCCCAGTAAGCACTTCCCTTAATGTTCATACCCTTATATTAATGCTACTCTCACTTTGGGTAGAGAATCTTCTCTTTTCAGATGGCAGTGACCTTGGGACGACTCACAGGGTATCATGGTGCTGGAAAGAAGTGACCGCAGTGCTCAGTACTGCAATATCTCTATCACACCTTCCAAGGCTCAGAGTCTAATGTGGAAGAGGTGGCGGAAAGAATGTAAGAGCCAAAAGAATGGTAGGACTCCTTACAACGTGCTCCCTCCAGACACAAAATGGCCTGGATATTCATGACCTCACAGTGCCTAACACTACCTACACAAGACCATCATAATAGGAGGAAAAGATCATGACATCAAAATAAGATAGAGACTGATTGAGAAGGGGAGGGGATATGAAGGAGAATGCAGTTTCAAAGGGGAAAGTGGGGGGAGGGAGGGTATTACTATGGGATATTTTTTATAGTCATGGAAGTTTTTAATAAAAATTTGAAAAAAGAGACACCTGATGGTTATAGGTGTAGAGAGAAATGAGCAGAGCCCGACAGACTGAGAACAATGAAAACGCTGTATACAGTAAGACAGCAGACATGTCACTACACACGAGGACTGAGACAGGAATGACAATGTTCCATACGATAAAGACAGCAGACACGTCACGACACACTGCAAACTCCTCTAGTGTGATGCCAGCGGGAGGTATAAGCTCCGGTGACACAGCTGTGCCGAGGTGTGCTCACCGTGAGTAACGGCTGTGCAGCCCCAGTGGGGGATGGGAGGCACAAGAGCTGAAGCAGGCCTGCCTGGGAAACCTCTGCGCACGCACTCGGCACACGTGCACACATACACACGTGCTCTGAGTAATGGTGGGTTTCTTCCCTAAGAAAAGGAAGCAATGATCATTCTAACAAATAGCGTCTGATGTCTCATCTCCAGTTTCGGTAATACCCTAACAGTATGTGAGGCAGGGTTAGAAACACTGAAGAATGTAGGCCAGAAGCATTTGTAATTTGCTGAGAGTAGTTAGTGCGGAACAAGTTCAATTGTTTTATTTTTTGTATGTGCATGTGTATGTGTGAGTGTGAGTGTGTGTGTGTATATCTGCATGTTGTGTGTGTGGAGGCCAAAGGTCAATGTCAAGTGTCCTCCTCTATGACTTTCCACCTTACTGAGAAAGGATGACTCAGCATTATTTACCTCCTCGTTGCCGGGACAACCATCTGGCCAGAAGCAGCTTCTGGGAGGAAAGGGCTCATTTCAGGCTTACAGATCCCAGGGCAGCTCTACCACAGCGGAAGAAGCTGGCCCACTCCATACATCCACAGCACAGAGACAGCAGCCAACACACAAGCATGAACGGCCAGAGCTCAAGCTGGCTAGGGGGCTGGATCCAACAACTGCCATCAACAAGTGGGTCTTCTGCAGCAGGGATCTATCTGCTGAAGAGCTAAGTAGGAAGCTTACTCAAAAATGCCTGGATCTGGCTGGAGGAATGGCTCAGCAGTTAAAAACACTCTATTGCAAAGCCTGACTGCGTGGTTTGATTCCCCTGTACCCACATGAAGCCAGATGCCCAAAATGACACATGCATCTGGAGTTCATTTGCAGTGGCAAGAGTGCCTGGTATGCCCATTCTCTCCCCTCTCTCTGCTTCAAATAAACGAATAAAGAGAAAATATTTTTAAATGCCTGAGTCTATGGGGACATACATTTGTATTCAAACCACCACACTCAGGAAGCCTGCATGTCACCCACTTGGCTGGACAAACTAGCCAGCAAGCCCACAGCTCTTCCTGTACACATCTCCACCTTATGGGTGCACACCACTGAACCCCACATTTTATATGAGTGCTGGGGACCAGAACGCAGTCCTCACCTTGTACAGCAAGCACTTTACACATTGAGCCAGCCCTAGAATGTTCAATTTTTTTAAGTGAGAAATGTATATGGTACAATGTTTCTTTCACTTCTCTCCTAGATACCCAATTTCAAGATTCTGGTTTTTGGTTTTCTTTAAGTATTCATTCATTTATTTGCAAGCAGAGAGAGAGAAATCCAGAATGGGTGTGCCAGGGCCTCTTGCTACTGTAAATAAGCTCCAGATCCATGCACCACTTTGTGCATCTGGCTTTACGTGTGTGCTGGAAAATTGAATCTGACCATTAGGCTTTGCAAGCAAGATCCTTAACCACTAAACCACTTTTCCAGCCCTGGTGTTTTTTTTTTTTTTTATATTTATCGCATAGGAAGTTAGTCCCTTTATTCTCTCAAAGCAGTTGAAATCCCAGCATTTATTCTTTTTTTTTTTATTATTTGTTGTTCATTTTTATTTATTTATTTGAGTGACAGGACAGAAAGAGGCAGATAGAGAGAGAGAGGGAGAATGGGTGCGCCAGGGCCTCCAGGCACTGCAGATGAACTCCAGATACATGCACCCCCTTGTGCATCTGGCTAACGTGGGTCCTGGGGAATCGAGCCTCGAACCGGGGTCCTTAGGCTTCACAGGCAAGCGCTTAACCGCTAAGCCATCTCTCCAGCCCCCCCAGCATTTATTCTAAGAAGTAAGAACTCCTAAACACAATGAGAGGTATAACAGAAAATACACACACTGGGAATCTTGCTACTCAAAAGTGTAGGCCTCAAACCAGTAGCTGCCCTATCACCCAGGAGCTTGCCAGAAATGCAGCTCTGGGGACCTATCCCAGACCTCTAAAAACAGCCACACTTTTACAAGAAGACACCCACATGATTTGTCTGCATAGGTATATTAAACACCACTGCCCTGGTTCACAGAGTTTACAGGCTAGCTGAGGAGGCATCACACGGAATGGACCAAACCTCTATAAGAGATTTGGTCACAAATATGGATCCCTGCTGTCCCAGATAAAACGGCAGCTTTCCTAGTCCCTGATCACATGTGCAGTCTCACCTGCGCTGCTTAACGGTCTCCCTCCAGCACTGGCAACCTCCTGTGACTGTAGTTCCCCAGTGGGCCTTCAGGCTTCTGCACATGCAATTCCAAAGCCAGGCAAAGCCGGGGCCTTCCATTGCTCTCCACCTGTTTAACATGCGACAAAGAGTTCTTAAATCAGAAAGCCTTGGGAACCGGGCAAAGGGGGTGACGTAAAGCAGGGCACAGCAGGCACTTGTAGGCTCAGATGGATTTATAGACCTTGTCCAGAGAACAATCTGTGATTAGCTTTTTCTCGCCCTCATGATAGACCTTCACTGGGCTGTGCGACCCTGTGGATTATTAGGTGAGAGTTCTACTCCAGATCTCTTCCCTTCCCTCTTGGTAAGGCCAGCATGCACCTGAGTTACTGGCCACCAAAAGCCAAGTACATGCTTTCCAAGAGCTCTGCTGAAAGGAACCCTGGCTGGCTTACTCAAGCTGTGCACGGCAGAGGCAACACATCTGCCAAGTCCAAAGAATGGTCTGACTGTGACATTAAGGAGTTCTTCGCTCTTTATTAAACTTAAAACAACCACTAATTAAATGTACTAGAAAAATGCCTGCGTTTTTCTTTAAGTAACCATCCCACTAACCTAGATCATGCATCTAGGACATAGCAACATAGCACTGACTTCAAGCAAGACAGCAGGTTGTTGCCTAAATAAATGCTTGGCAGCAGACTGCCACCTTCCAGAAAGGCTACTGTGCTTGTGTGCTGGTAAACAGAAGAGTGAATCCAACTGGCCAGAGGCACTCAAGGTGGGCACTCCAGTGGACGGGGAACCTCAGAGAAGAAACAAGCCCGGAGACAGGGCAGGGCCACGTCTGAATGCTGTGGCTGGCAGCAGCTGCTGGGAGGGGGAGTGCACTTGAACTCAGCATGTGGAAGCAGTGACTCAGACACAGGCAGAGAGCAAAGCCTCCAGGACATTTAAGAATAGAAGGATAAATGATGTAAGGAACGGTCTTAGCCAGCAGTGGACGCTGCAAGCTACACAGCTGCCAGGCAAATAGTGACAACTGGTGCGAAGGTGGCTTGTTGATTACGGAGAAAACCAACTGCTCTCTAGTTGGATCTGAAGCTCCCTCCATGGCAGCAAAGTCATGCCTGGTACTGAAAACTTAGTCAAAAGTCCATGGCTGGGGAGGTCATAAGCCCTGGGGGAAAGCTACTACTGTTGTTTGGATAAATGGATATAGTATGCCCAACAAATTGCTCTCGAAATATTTATGTTTATACCCATATATAAATGCTGCTCTCACTTTTGGTCAGAGAAGCTTCTCAGCGTCACCATCAGACGGGTGACTACTGGAGAGACTCAAAACTCATCAAAGGGCTAAGAAGTGACACTGTAGTGCTCAGCACTAAGTGAGACATCTCCATCACACCTCCCAAGGCTCAAGGACCATTGAGGAAGAGGTGGAGGAAAGAATGTAAGAGCCAAAGGAAAGGGAGGAGTACTCTGCATAACTGTCTTCCAAACATTAAGTGGGCATTGCTTTCTCACAGTGGCTGATACCACCTACACAAGACCTGCATATTAGGAAGGAAAAAAAAAAAGATGACATCAAAATAGAAGAGGGACTAGTTGGAAAGAAGGGGTACCCTGTGGGGTGGGGAGGTGGAGGGGGACAAGAGGATAATGGGAGGGGATTATGATCAGGCTACATTGTACATATGAATGGAGACTGTAAAAAAAAAAAAAGTAAAACAAGGGGGGGCTGGAGACATGGCTGAGCAGTTAAGGCACTTGCTGCCAAAGCCAAAGGGCCCAGGTTCAATTCCCCAGTACCCATATGAAACCATAAGGTGGCACATGCTTCTTGAGTTTGTTTGCAGTGGCTAGAGGCCCTGGTGTGCCCATTCTCTCTCTCTCTCTCTCTCTTTCTCTCTCAAACAAATAAATAAAATATTTTTTCAAAAAAAAAAAAGTTAAGCAAAAGCCAGGAGTGGTTGCCCAAGCCTTTACTCCCAGCACTCGGAGGATCACCACGAGCTCGAGGCCACCCTGAGACTACATAGTTAATTCCAGGTCAGCCTGAGGTAGAGTGAGCCCCTACCTCGTAAAACAACAACAACAACAAAAAAAAAAAAAAAAAGGAAGAAAAAAAGTTAAGCAAGGGGCTGGAGAGATAACTTAGCAATTATTAAGGTGCTTTCCTACAAAACCAAAGGTCTCAGATTCACCACATAAGCCAGATGCACAGGGTGGCTCATGCATCTGGAATTCGTTTGCTGTGGCTGTAGGCCCTGGAGTAGCTATTCTCTATCTGCCTCAAAAAAAGAAAAAATAAGTAAAAATAAAAATTAGCCAGCCATGGTGGTGCATGCTTTTAATCCCAGCACTCAGGAGGCAGAGGTAAGAAGATCGCTGTGAGTTTGAAGCCACCCTGATAGTAATTCCAGGTCAGTCTGGGCTAGAGTGAGACCCTACCTCAAGAAACAAAATCAGTAAATAATTTAAAATATAAAGAAAAAATTTTTAAAAATTTTTTGCCAGGCGTGGTGGCACACATCTTTATTAGGCAATAACATACTATGGTGTGTGATTTTTGTTAGTAAAAATAATGGAATTTTTTCTTTTGAGGTAGGGTCTTACTGTAACCCAGGCTGACCTGGAATTCACTATGTAGTCTTCAGGGTCATCTCAACTCAAGATGATCCTCCTACCTCTGCTTCCCAAGTGCTGGGATTAAAGGTGTGTGCCACCCCGCCCGGCTCCAAGTTGTTTTATGTGGTGCACATAAATGTTTGGGTTTGGAAAGTCTTTAAGTTGGGTGTGCATTCCAGCTCTGCCCCTGAACTCTTATGTGAGACTCCTCCTCGGTCCTGATGACATCTAAGTTTGAG
The DNA here is from genome assembly GCA_036346955.1 of Dipus sagitta. Lineage (NCBI taxonomy): Eukaryota > Metazoa > Chordata > Mammalia > Rodentia > Dipodidae > Dipus > Dipus sagitta. The sequence goes on along the minus strand of CM070781.1, from coordinate 35,134,090 downwards.
ACCTCTGATGTAGGTGTGTCTGGAGTTAGAGAAAGTCTCTGAATTTCATGATTCACTAATACAGTAATTACCATTAAATCATTTTGGCATATGTATTTTAGATTGTTTTATGAAGGAATATTTTTAACTGTGGTGCTTTGCCTTACCTTGTAAAAATTATTATACTAATAAGAATGTAACCAAATTTTAAAAATCATTTCAAAATATTTTGTATTTCTTAATAAAAGTCTATTTAAAAAGTTAAAAATAAATACTTAAATAAATAAACAAATTTTTTTTTTGCCAGGTGTGGTGGTGCACATCTTTAATTCCAGCACTCGGAGGGAAAGGTAGGAGGATTGCTGTGAATTCAAGGCCACCTTGAGACTACACAGTGAAATCCTTACCTTGAAAAACAAAAAAGTTAAACAAAACATGGGCTAGAGAGATGACTTAGCATCTATGTCTAGATGACATAGCAAGGTACTTGCCTATGAAGCCTAAGGTCCCAGGTTTAGTTCCTAGGACCCACATAAACCAGATGTACAAGGTGGCGCATGCATCTGGAGTTTGTTTGCAGTGGCTGGAGGACCTGGAGCACCCATTCTCTCCTTCTCCTCCCACTCCCCCCTCTCTCTTTCTCATGGGTGCGCATGAATATTAATAAATGGTTTTTTTTGAGGTTAAACAAAAAAAAACAATGGGTGGCCATTGTTCCTCCTCATTCCCCAAGTGCAAGCCGCCATCACCTCTAACAAAACCACAACAGCCTTCTCTCATGGTTTGCATCCAAAGTACACAGCAGCCAGTATCACCCTCCTCCTACATCCTTCTCATCACTTCCCACTGTAAAAGCAAACCGAAACACTGCTCAGAACCACCACCCATAGGTCCAGAGTCCTCTACACACCTTAGGCCCACCCCTCTACACCGGCTATCCTGGGCCTTCTTCCAGCTTCCAGACCCAGAGCGCGCCAGGTGCCCACTGTCCACTCAGACGTAATGTGGCCCCCACCTGCACTAAGCACCATCAGAAACCTCCTTATCCATCTGTGTGCTTTGCTGTCTCCCCTGGTCAGAATTTGAGCTCCTCAAAACAGGGCTGTGGGCTGCCTCTGCACGGCTAAACCCAGCTCATCTCACAGCCTGGCAGACAGGCAGGCCTGTGTGGCATGCTTGTGAAGTGTCCTACTGAAGGAATGATGGTGAGAAACCTACTTAGAGGGTCAAAATGGAGCTGGAAAACTTGGTTTTACATAAAATATTAATTAGTGATCAATTATTTGTTTCAAAACCATAATTCCTGGGCTGGAGAGATTGCTTAGTGGTTAAGCGCTTGCCCGCAAAGCCTAAGGACCCCGGTTTGAGGCTCAATTCCCCAGGACCCATGTTAGCCAGATACACAAGGTGGCGTGTACCTCTGGAATTTGTTTGCAGTGGCTGGGGGCCCTGGTGTGCCCATTCTCTCTCTCTCTGCCTCTTTCTCTATCGCTCTCAAATAAATAAACGAAAAAAAAAACAAAACATCATTCCCTCCCTAATGTATTTATAAATATATGCCTTCACTGTGGAGTTTTTTAAGTGCTTTCATTTATTTATTTGCAAGTAGAGAGAGACTGACAAAGACAATAGGTGTGCCAGGGCCTCTAGCTGCTGCAATCAAACTGCAGATGCATGCACAACTTTGTGCATTTGGCTTTATGTGGGTATTGGGAAATTGAACCTGGGTAGTCAGGCTTTGCAGGCAAGCATCTTAACCACTGAACTGCTCTCCAGCCTCCAGTATGCAGTTTTTCCAAAGGATAAACCTGTTATGCAAAATGAATCAATTCCTCCAGGGAGTGGAGAAACTGGAGATATGGCTCAGGTGTTACCGGCTGCAAGCCTGTTGACCCAAGTCCAGGCCCAGCACCCGGGTACGGCTGGATGCAAAGTGGCGCAGGCATCTGTATCCCACTATGCCCTGTGCAACGGGTCAAGGCCAAAGAATCCCAAAGCGCTCAGGCCACCTAGACTGGCCTTTCAGGTGGCAAAAAGACAAGAAGAAAAATCCTACTCAGAAACAAGGTGGGGCTGGAGAGATGGCTTAGCAGTTAAGGCACTTGCCTGCAAAGCCAAAGGACCCAGGTTCAATTCCCCAGTAGCCACATAGAGCCAGATGTACAAGGTGGTGCATGTGTCGAGAGTTCCTTTGCAGTGGCTAGAGGGCCTAGAACACCCATTCTCTCTTTGCCTCTTTCTTTCTCTCTCAAAGAAATAAATATATGTGTTTTTAAATTTTTTTTTTTTGTTTTTGTTTTTGTTTTTTGAGGTAGGGTCTCACTCTAGCCCAGGCTGACCTGGAATTCACTATGGAGTCTCAGGGTGGCCTCGAACTCACGGCAATCCTCCTACCTCTGCCTCCCGAGTGCTGGGATTAAAGGCGTGCGCCACCACGCCCGGCTTTAAAAGTTGTATTTTAAGCTGAGTGTGGTGGTACATGCCTTTAATCCCAGCACTTGGGAGGCTGAGGTAGGAGGATGGCCTTGATGTCAAGGCTACCCTGAGACTACAGAATGAATTCCAGGTCAGTCTGGGCTAGAGCAAGACCCTACCTCAAAAAAATGAAAAACCAAAAATAAATAAATAAATAAATAATAAAAAAAGTGTGCCTTTCTCTCCCTGCCGCCCCTACATATCTCATTAAAACTTTCCATCTCGGGCTAGAGAATGGCTTAGCAGTTAAGGAGTTTGCCTTTGAAGCCTAAGGACCCGGGTTAGATTCCTCAGGACCCACATAAGCCAGGGGTTGCATGCTTCTGGAGTTTCTTTGCGGTGGCTGGAGGCCCTGGTGCACTCATTCTCTTTCTCACTGCATCTTCCTCTCTCTCTCTAAATAAAGAAAGATATAAAATATTTTTTTAAAAAACTTTCCATTTTGATTCATTGTGGAATTGCTCCCTGGACACAGTTAACACTGACAAAAGAAAAACAAATTCTGCTCTCTCAAGTGTCTATCTGTGTCTGTCCACACCAGCCCCCCCCCCCTTTTCCTTTCCTACCAGGTGCTAAGCTGCAGTTGCAAAGGTCAAAATAGAAAATAAATCAGCTAAGTGACTGGGGGTGCAGGTGTCATGCCTCGCATGTGTTTGTCACTGCAGTGCTCTTCAAGAGGTATTTTTTTTATTAACAACTTCCATGATTATAAAAAATATCGCATGGTAATACCCTCCCTTCCCCCACTTTCCCTTTTGAAACTCCATTCTTCCCATCTCCATCGGTCTCTCTTTTATTTTGATGTCATGGTCTTTTCCTCCTCTTATGATGGTCTTATGAAGGTAGTGTCAGGCACTGTGAGGTCATGGATATCCAGGCCATGTTGTGTCTGGGGGGAGCATGTTGTAAGGAGTCCTGCTCTTCCTTTGGCTCTTACATTCTTTCCGCCACCTCTTCCGCATTAGACCCTGAGCCTTGGAAGGTGTGATAGAGATATTGCAGTATTGAGCATTCTGGTCACTGTGTCATCCCAAGGTCACTGCCATCTGAAAACAGAAGATTCTCTACCAAAAGTGAGAGTAGCACTAATATAAGGGTATGAACATTAAGAGAAGTGCTTACTGGGCAGTTTGATAAGCATAGTATATACATTTAGCCAGACAGCAGCATCTTCAAGAGGTACTTTAAAATCAAATACATGGTGGCACACGAATTCAATCCCAGCACTCAGAAGGCAGAGGTAGGAGGCTCGCTGTGAGTTTGAGGCCAGCCTGAGACTAGATAGTGAATTCCAAGGTCAGCCTGGGCTAGAATGAGACCCTACCTTGAGGGAAAAAAAAAGTGACAGTTGGGCTGGAGAGATGGCTTAGCGGTTAAGCGCTTGCCTGTGAAGCCTAAGGAACCCGGTTAGAGGCTTGAGTCCCCAGGACCCAGATTAGCCAGATGCACAAGGGGGCGCATGTGTCTGGAGTTCGTTTGCAGTGGCTGGAGGCCCTGGTGCGCCCATTCTCTCTCTCTCTCTCTCTCTGCCTTTCTCTCTCTGTCGCTCTCAAATAAATAAATAAAAATAAACAAAAAAAATTAAGTGACAGTTATGGATAGATTTACACCAAAAACACTGAATGAATTCTTGCTGTTGACGTTCTGAGGTGTACAGAGTAATGGTTCTGGAATAACATGATTCAAAATGGAATCTGGCCCACAGTCCACAGCTCAGTCCCGGAACTCCTCAGAAGTCCTGCCATTTGGAGGAGAATGACAATCCTCACACAGGTCCTTGTGCTTCTGAAATGCCCCTGGTGTTTTCACTGTCCTCTCTGTAGCAAAGTAAACAGAGATCCACCTCACTCCTACAGTGAACAGCAACTTATAAAATATGTTCTGGAAAAGTAAATAAAACCTACAAACAGACTAACAGTAGCAGCTTTTAAAAAGAAATAGCCCATCTTTAAAACTTACTCTTGCGGCTGGAGAGATGGCTTAGCAGTTAAGGTGCTTGCCTGCAAAGCCAAAGGACCTGACTGTGATTCCCAATTACCCATGTAAAGCCAGATGCACAGGGTGGTGCATGCCTTGGGAGTTAGTTTGCAGTGGTTAGAGGCTCTAATACACCTATTCTCTCTATCTGCCTCTCTCTCCATCCATCAATCAATCAATAAAATATTTTAAAAATACTAAAATGTACTCCTTACTGCTTCTGAAACAAAACAGCTCATGTGTCTCAATTTCTATCCCCCTACATTTGGCTTCACAGGTACTACAATAGGATAACACATCGCAAGTACTCCCCTCCAGCATGAGCTAATGACAGCTAAAGACTGTCAGAGAGAAAGAGCCATTCTCTTCCCGGACACAGCCACTGGCGAAGGGATGAGGAGAGTGGTGAGAAGGGGATGAAGGAGGGCAAAGTGGGCTTGTTGCAGTCGGGTTCGCAGTGCTGGTAGAAATCACCCAACTAAGCAGCTGGGGGGAAAAAGAGGTTTACTTTGGCTTACAGGCTCGAGGGGAAGCTCCACGATGGCAGGGGAAAACGATGGCATGAGCAGAGGGTGGACATCACCCCCTGGCCAACATAAGGTGGACAACAGGAACAGGAGAGTGTGCCAAACACTGGCATGGGGAAACTGGCTATAATACCCATAAGCCCGTCCCCAACAATACACTCCCTCCAGGAGGTGTTAATTCCCAAATCTCCACCAGTTGGGAACCTAGCATTCAGAACACCAATGTTTATGGGGGACACCTGAATCAAACTACCACAGGTATACATAATAAAAACATAATACATATACATGAAATGTCAAAAATAAGCACATGCCCTTGGGAAGCTGGGGTAGAGGAGGATCACTGGGAGTTCCAGGACAGCTCGGGACTACAGAGTGAATTCCAGGTCACCCTGGACTACAGCTGAAAGGTCACCAATCCCTAATAAATACATCTAACCTGCTTCTTTGGCTTCTGTACAATCGCTTGCTTAACATAAGACACATTTTATGTGACTTTCTGCAACCAGCTGCCCGGGCTCAGGTAAGGAAATAGTTAACTGAAGTACCGGCCGTTGCCTTAGTAACCTGTGCATACCTAATCTCTGAAAAGCCTCCTCTCTGGGAAGCCCAACGCCTAGCTGCAGGGGCCCTAACTCCCTGCCGAGGTTAAGATAACACGGGAACGGCACGGCCCGGGCGACTGCCTGGTGACGTCTGAAAAGTCCCCGAACTGAAACATGTTTGAGATATTTCTACATGTTTTGCCTTTAAAACCCCTACCTCCCCGCTGCTCGAGGCTCTTCACCCCTCCTGCGTGAGGACTTCGTGTCGAGCCCCGGTGCACCGGTTCCACAATAAACCTCTTGCGACTTGCATTGAGAGTTCTCCGTGTGAGTGTCTCCGGGTCTGGTAGACAATCCCATCTGGGGGACCCTCTGGGGCTCCCCACATTTTGGAGGTCCCACCGAGATTGTCCAGGATCTCTACAGGACCCCAGACCTCACTCCGGACCCCTCAGAGGTGAGAGGCGCCTCCTGTTACGTCTGTCTGTCTGTCTGTCTCTGTCTGTCTCTGTTCACTGTGTTTGTCTAACCTCGTCCGATCTGGAGAATTCTCAATCTGGGTGCCTTGCTCTGGGGTGTGGCAGGTCGGGGCTGACGGGCCTGAGGACCACCACCCAAGCAATCTGGAGGACGCTCTTGATTGCCCGGAGGAGACAGATCTGTTCTCTGTTCTCTGTCTCCTATCTGAAGAACTCTGACCGAGTTCTTATCTGTCGCAAGGCACCATCCGGGTCTAGCTCTCCGCCTTCTGAATCACTTTCGTTTTTGCTCAGGCGGCGGGCAGGCCAACTCAGTCTTTCTGTTTTCTGTATTTTCCTGTTCATTTTATTCTTCTACTTTTCCTATTCTCCTCCCAATATGGGACAGACTGTTTCTACCCCTCTGGACTTGACTCTAACACATTGGACTGACGTTAAGACGAGAGCTCATAACTTATCAGTAAAAGTTAAAAAAAAAGAAAATGACAAACTTTATGCCAGGGAAAATGGAATTTGCTGAATGTAGGATGGCCTCAGGAGGGAACTTTTGACCTAGGTGTTATCCAAGCTGTCAAGAAAATTATTTTGCAGGAGCCCAGAGGCCACCCTGACCAGCTGCCCTACATTTTTACCTGGCAGGACTTGGTGCAGGACCCTCCCTCTTGGCTAAAACCCTGGATCTTCCCCAAGCCTATTAACAGAGACTCCTTGCAGTCCACCACAGTTCTTGTTGCAGGTTCAGAACAAAAGAAGAAGATCTATCCGGATATCCAGACAGACTTACTCCTGTCAGACGCCCCACCGTCTTACCCGCCATCCCACGCTCCCACGGCTCCACCTAACCCCTCAACCGGAGGAGCAGGTGGGGGGCCGGCAGCGGGGACCAGAAGCAGACGGGCTCAGACTCCAGATACCGCTATCACTCTGCCCCTTAGGGCTATAGGCCCTCCTCCTCCCCCAGGGCCAGGAGATGACCCAGATCAAAGACCCCTACCACCCCTTCAGTATTGGCCTTTCTCTTCTGCGGACTTATATAATTGGAAGGCTAATCACCCCCCTTTCTCAGAGGATCCCTCTAAACTAACTGCTCTCATGGAATCTCTAGTTTTCTCTCACCAGCCCACTTGGGATGACTGTCAGCAGTTACTCCAAACCCTCTTCACAACAGAGGAAAGGGAACGCATCCTGTTGGAAGCCAGGAAAAACGTTCCTGGGGATGATGGACGTCCCACACAGCTCCAGAACGTGATTGACGACGGGTTTCCCTTAACCCGCCCCAACTGGGACTTCAACAACTCTGAAGGTAGGGAGCATCTCCGCGTCTACCGCCAGGCTCTAGTGGCTGGTCTTCGGGGAGCCGCGAGGCGTCCTACTAATTTGGCCAAGGTAAGAGAGATTATTCAGGGACCTGATGAAGTACCCTCTGTTTTCCTGGAGCGTCTCATGGAGGCCTACCGTAGATATACACCATTTGATCCAACTGCAGAGGAACAAAGGGTATCAGTTCTGATGAGTTTTGTTGACCAGTCAGCACCAGATATCAGGAAGAAGTTACAGAGATTAGATGGCTTAAGTAGATATACGCTGTCGGACTTAGTTAAAAAAGCTGAGAAAGTTTACAATAAGAAAAAAACAGAGAAAAAAAAAAAAAACAAAAAAAAACAAAAGAGCAGGAGAAAAGGGACAATAGGCGAGATAAGAGACATGAAAAAAATATGACTAAAATTCTGGCCGCCGTAATTCAGGATAGAAAAAACCTAGACAAAGAAAAGTATAAAAATCCTAGGCAAAAACAAAACCAGGGCAACAGACAGCAGTTAGACAAGGATCAATGTGCCTATTGCAAAGAAAAAGGACATTGGATAAAAGACTGTCCTAAAAAAAACCAAGAAAAATCTTGACTTTGGAGGAAGATGATAAATAGGGGGTACGGGGCTCGGAACCCCTCCCCGAGCCTAAGGTAACCCTTAAAGTGGAGGGGAAACCCATTAAGTTCCTCGTGGATACGGGCGCTCAACATTCAGTTCTGTTAAAACCAGAAGGACCATTATCAGGCAGAAAGTCTTGGGTTCTCGGGGCCACCGGGAACCAACAATTTTCATGGACTACCCGAAGAACGGTGGACCTAGGCGTGGGCCGGGTATCCCACTCGTTCCTTGTGATTCCTGGTTGCCCAGCCCCCTTACTAGGACGGGACTTATTAACAAAAATAGGGGCCCAAATCACTTTTACTAAAAAAGGCCCCCATGTAACTAATAAGACAGAAAAACTTATTCAAGTCTTAACTATAAAGTTAAAGGATGAACACAGGCTATTTGAAACGCCTCAGACTAACTTAGAAGTAGATAAATGGCTCGCTGAGATCCCTGGAGCCTGGGCTGAGACAGCTGGCATGGGGCTGGCCTCCCACCAACCACCCATAATTATTGATCTGAAGGCTTCTGCTGTGCCCATATCAGTGAGACAGTATCCCATGAGCCAAGAGGCCAAGGAAGGGATAAGACCCCACATACTGAGACTTTTGAAACTGGGAGTGTTAAAAAGATGCCAGTCACCTTGGAACACCCCCCTCTTGCCAGTACGTAAGCCCAACTCTAATAATTTCCGCCCAGTGCAGGACCTAAGAGAAGTTAACAGAAGGGTGGAGGACCTACACCCAACAGTCCCCAACCCTTACAACCTATTAAGCTCACTCCCACCTGAGAGGGATTGGTACACCGTCCTGGATTTAAAAGATACTTTCTTCTGCCTACCTCTACATGAAAAAAGCCAGCTCGTCTTCGCCTTCGAATGGAAAGATCCGGATATGGGACTCTCCGGACAATTGACTTGGACGAGATTGCCACAGGGCTTCAAAAATTCACCCACCATCTTCGATGAAGCCCTCCACTGAGACCTGGCACCCTTCCGAGCCTCCAACCCCCAGGTAACACTCCTCCAGTATGTTGATGATCTTCTCCTTGCAGCTAACAGTCAGGCTGAATGCGAAAAAGGAACAACTGCGCTGTTGGAGGAGCTGGCCCGTTTGGGATACCGAGCCTCAGCTAAGAAAGCTCAAATCTGCAAAAGGCAAGTTACATATCTGGGGTACTCTTTGAAGGGAGGACGGAGGTGGCTGACGGAGGCCCGTAAACAGGCCGTGGAACAGATTCCAGCCCCAACAAATGCCAGACAAGTACGGGAATTCCTAGGGTCCGCTGGGTTTTGCAGACTTTGGATACCTGGATTTGCCTCCCTGGCTGCCCCGCTTTATCCTCTGACTAAGACAAATACAGCCTTTAAATAGAAAAAAAAAAAAACACCAACAGGCTTTTGACAGTATTAAGCTTGCCCTGCTAACAGCACCTGCGCTCTCACTCCCAGATACCACCAAGCCCTTTTACCTGTATGTGCATGAACAAAGGGACATTGCTAAAGGAGTGCTTACCCAAAGAACAGGACCCTGGAGAAAACCAGTAGCCTACTTATCTAAGAAATTGGACCCTGTAGCCGCGGGATGGCCCCCTTGCCTAAAGATCATTGCAGCCGTAGCACTACTCCTAAAGGATGCAGACAAATTGACTTTGGGACAGACTGTTACAATCATTGCTTCACATGCTCTGGAGAGCGTTATCCGCCAACCTCCAGACCGCTGGCTCTCCAATGCCAGGATCACTTACTACCAAAGTCTCCTCCTTAACTCAGACCGGGTTAAGTTTGCTCCCCCCACTCAGTTGAACCCCGCCACCCTCTGGCCGGACACGGATTCCACCGTGCTACATAACTGTGGGGAGGTCCTGGCTGAGGTCACCGGAGTCAGACCCGACCTCATGGACCAGCCCCTACCAGATGCTCAGATGACCTGGTTTACGGACGACAGCAGCTACCTCCTTAAAGGTAAGAGGATGGCGGGAGCAGCTATTGTAGATGGGAACAGAATGATCTGGACTAACAAACTGCCAGAGGGAACATCTGCCCAAAAAGCTGAACTTATTGCCTTAACCCAAGCTTTAAATATGGCAGAGGAAAAAAAAGCTACAATATATACAGATAGCCGGTATGCCTTTGCCACTGCACATATACATGGTGCCATCTACCGGCAGAGAGGATTACTAACCTCTGCAGGCAAAAAAAATCAAAAATAAACAAGAGATTTTAAACTTGCTGGATGCTCTGCATCGACCGGCCAAGCTGGCTATAGTCCACTGCCCAGGGCACCAGAAGAGAGATTCCTTCGTAGCTCGGGGAAATAAAATGACAGATAAGGAAGCCAAAAAGGCAGCTCAGGGAACTTCCCTGTTCCCTTTGATTAAAAAAAAAACTGTCCTCACTGAGCCACTGCCCTCAGAATATACAGAACAGGACCTTAAAGACATGGCGAGACTGCAGAAGCATTTTAACGCCAAATCACAGAAATGGGAAACTGAAACCGGGAAGCAGATCCTACCCAGACAACAGGCAAAGAACCTCTTGTTACACATACATAAATTGACTCATTTTGGACCTAAAAAATAATAAAGACTTTTAAAAAGACTGATTATTACATAATTGGACTTAAGGATATGGCTGAAAAACTTGTAAAACAGTGGGTACCCTGCCAAAAAGTAAATACACAAACAGTCCAAACAGACTTGAAAAAGCGATTCAGAGGGGACCGTCCTGGCTTGTTCTGGGAAACAGACTTCACCGAACTAAAACCAGCCAGATATGAAAAATAAATATCTTCTAGTTTTTATAGATACTTTTTCAGGATGGGTAAGAGGCCTATCCCACTAAAAAGGAGACTGCGGCTATGGTGACCAAGAAACTTCTAGAAAAAATTGTTCCCAGGTATGAAATGCCACAGGTAATAGGCTCTGACAATGGTCCAGCCTTTGTTGCCCAGGTAAGTCAGGAGGTGGCCAGGATACTGGGGATTAATTAAAAATTACATTGTACATATAGACCCCAAAGCTCAGGACAAGTAAAAAGGATAAATAAAACACTAAAAAGAGACCATTACTAAATTGTCCGTGGAGACTGGCTGCACAGACTGGACGATGCTCCTTCCCTGGGCCCTTTTCAGGGTTCGCAATACCCCCTATAGATTTAATCTTACCCCCTTTGAGATACTTTTCGGAGTTCCAACTCCACTCAGCACATTACTGACTCAGAGAGAGCCAGATACAATCTCTAACTCTGATTTGCACAGCAGGCTGCAAGCGCTACACCTCCTCCAGAGTGACCTGTGGCCTAACTGAGAAAAGCCTACCTGCCTGCTAAGGACCCAACTCCACACCCGTACCAGCCTGGAGACTCGGTCTACGTGAGACGACATCGACCCACAAACCTCGAACCTCGCTGGAAGGGACCCTTCACTGTACTCCTGACAACACCAACGGCCAGTGAAAGTGGACGGAATCGCTGCCTGGATCCACGCCTCTCACGTTAAACCAGCTCCCTCACCTGACTCTTGCTGGCAGCTGACAAAGACTGACAACCCCCTCAAGTTGCGTTTCCGCCGTATTCCTGTCACTGTCCTGAATCATAATGGCTCATCTTAAGGTTTGGTTCAAACTATTAATGCCTTTGTTAGCTACCCCACTCAATAGCAGCTTGTAATGGTGCTTAGACAAGCAATATCAACAGTTGACCCAGGCAGATAATGAATCCACTATTCCATGATTGAAAATTATGACCAAGAAAAGGGGGAAATGAAAGGTCACCAATCCCTAATAAATACATCTAACCTGCTTCTTTGGCTTCTGTACAATCGCTTGCTTAACATAAGACACATTTTATGTGACTTTCTGCAACCAGCTGCCCGGGCTCAGGTAAGGAAATAGTTAACTGAAGTACCGGCCGTTGCCTTAGTAACCTGTGCATACCTAATCTCTGAAAAGCCTCCTCTCTGGGAAGCCCAACGCCTAGCTGCAGGGGCCCTAACTCCCTGCCGAGGTTAAGATAACACGGGAACGGCACGGCCCGGGCGACTGCCTGGTGACGTCTGAAAAGTCCCCGAACTGAAACATGTTTGAGATATTTCTACATGTTTTGCCTTTAAAACCCCTACCTCCCCGCTGCTCGAGGCTCTTCACCCCTCCTGCGTGAGGACTTCGTGTCGAGCCCCGGTGCACCGAGTCCACAATAAACCTCTTGCGACTTGCATTGAGAGTTCTCCGTGTGAGTGTCTCCGGGTCTGGTAGACAATCCCATCTGGGGGACCCTCTGGGGCTCCCCACAATTTTGGAGGGTCCCACCGAGATTGGTCTGGATCTGTACAGGACCCCAGACTCACTTCGGACCCCTCTGAGGTGATGAGGCGCCTACCTGTTAACGTCTGTCGGTCTGTCTGTCCTGTCTGTCTCTGTTCACTGTGTTTGTCTAACATCGTCCGATCTGGAGAATTCTCAATCTGGGGATGCCTTGCTCTGGGGTGTGGCAGGTGGGCTGCGGGCCTGAGTGACCACACCCAAGCAATTGGAGGACGCCTTGATTGCCCGGAGGAGACAGATTGTTCTCTGTTCTATGTCTCATCTGAAGAAACTTGACCGAGTTCTTATTCTAGTCGCATAGGCACATCGGGTCTAGCTCTCGCCTCTGAATCATCTTTCGTTTTGCTAGGCGGCGGGCAGGCAAACTCTCAGCTCTTTCTGTTTTCCTGTATTTTCCTGTTCATTTTATTCTTCTACTTTTCCTATTCTCCTCCCAATATGGGACAGGACTGTTTCTACCCCTCTGGATTGACTCTTACTCATTTGGACTGACGTTAAGACGAGACTCATAACTAATCAGTAAAAGTTAAAAAAAAAGAAATGTACAAACATTTTTGCCAGGGAAAACTGAATTTGCTGATGTAGGATGGGCCTCAGGGAGAGGAACTTTGGACCTAGGTGATATTCCAAGCTGTCAAGAAAATTATTTTGCAGGGAGCCCCATGAGGCCAACCCTGACCAGCTGCCCTTAACATTTTACCTGGCGGGACTTGGTTGCTGGACCCTCCCTCTTGGGCTAAAACCCTGGATCTTCCCCAGCCTATTAACAGAGACTCCTTGCTGTCCACACAGTGCTTGGTGCAGGTTCAGAAACAAGGAGAAGATCTATCGGATATCCAGACAGACTTAACTCCTGTCAGAGCACCACCGTCTTACCCGCCATCCCACGCTCCCACGGGCTCCACCGAACCCCTCAAACGGAGGAGCAGGTGGGGGGCCGGCAGCGGGGACCAGAAGCAGACGGGCTCAGACTCAGATACGCTATTCCACTCTGCCCCTTAGGGCTATAGCCCTCCTCCTCCCCTGGGCCCAGGAGATGACCAGATCAAAGACCCTACCACCCCTTCAGTATTGGCTTTTCTTCTGCGGACTTTATATAATTGGAAGGCTAATCACCCCCCTTTCTCAGAGGATCCCTCTAAAACTAACTGCTCTCATGGAATCTCTAGTTTTCTCTCACCAGCCCACTTGGGATGACTGTCAGCAGTTACTCCAAACCCTCTTCACAACAGAGGAAAGGGAACGCATCCTGTTGGAAGCCAGGGAAAAACGTTCCTGGGGATGATGGACGTCCCACACAGCTCCAGAACGTGATTGACGACGGGTTTCCCTTAACCCGCCCCAACTGGGACTTCAACAACTCTGAAGGTAGGGAGCATCTCCGCGTCTACCGCCAGGCTCTAGTGGCTGGTCTTCGGGGAGCCGCGAGGCGTCCTACTAATTTGGCCCAAGGTAAGAGAGATTATTCAGGGACCTGATGAAGTACCCTCTGTTTTCCTGGAGCGTCTCATGGAGGCCTACCGTAGATATACACCATTTGATCCAACTGCAGAGGAACAAAGGGTATCAGTTCTGATGAGTTTTGTTGACCAGTCAGCACCAGATATCAGGAAGAAGTTACAGAGATTAGATGGCTTAAGTAGATATACGCTGTCGGACTTAGTTAAAAAAGCTGAGAAAGTTTACAATAAGAAAAAAACAGAGAAAAAAAAAAAACAAAAAAGAACAAAAGAGCAGGAAAAAAGGGACAATAGGCGAGATAAGAGACATGAAAAAAATATGACTAAAATTCTGGCCGCCGTAATTCAGGATAGAAAAAACCTAGACAAAGAAAAGTATAAAAATCCTAGGCAAAAACAAAACCAGGGCAACAGACAGCAGTTAGACAAGGATCAATGTGCCTATTGCAAAGAAAAAGGACATTGGATAAAAGACTGTCCTAAAAAAAACCAAGAAAAATCTTGACTTTGGAGGAAGATGATAAATAGGGGGTACGGGGCTCGGAACCCCTCCCCGAGCCTAAGGTAACCCTTAAAGTGGAGGGGAAACCCATTAAGTTCCTCGTGGATACGGGCGCTCAACATTCAGTTCTGTTAAAACCAGAAGGACCATTATCAGGCAGAAAGTCTTGGGTTCTCGGGGCCACCGGGAACCAACAATTTTCATGGACTACCCGAAGAACGGTGGACCTAGGCGTGGGCGGGTATCCCACTCGTTCCTTGTGATTCCTGGTTGCCCAGCCCCCTTACTAGGACGGGACTTATTAACAAAAATAGGGGCCCAAATCACTTTTACTAAAAAAGGCCCCCATGTAACTAATAAGACAGAAAAACTTATTCAAGTCTTAACAATGAAGTTAGAGGATGAACACAGGCTATTTGAAACGCCTCAGACTAACTTAGAAGTAGATAAATGGCTCGCTGAGATCCCTGGAGCCTGGGCTGAGACAGCTGGCATGGGGCTGGCCTCCCACCAACCACCCATAATTATTGATCTGAAGGCTTCTGCTGTGCCCATATCAGTGAGACAGTATCCCATGAGCCAAGAGGCCAAGGAAGGGATAAGACCCCACATACTGAGACTTTTGAAACTGGGAGTGTTAAAAAGATGCCAGTCACCTTGGAACACCCCCCTCTTGCCAGTACGTAAGCCCAACTCTAATAATTTCCGCCCAGTGCAGGACCTAAGAGAAGTTAACAGAAGGGTGGAGGACCTACACCCAACAGTCCCCAACCCTTACAACCTATTAAGCTCACTCCCACCTGAGAGGGATTGGTACACCGTCCTGGATTTAAAAGATACTTTCTTCTGCCTACCTCTACATGAAAAAAGCCAGCTCGTCTTCGCCTTCGAATGGAAAGATCCGGATATGGGACTCTCCGGACAATTGACTTGGACGAGATTGCCACAGGGCTTCAAAAATTCACCCACCATCTTCGATGAAGCCCTCCACTGAGACCTGGCACCCTTCCGAGCCTCCAACCCCCAGGTAACACTCCTCCAGTATGTTGATGATCTTCTCCTTGCAGCTAACAGTCAGGCTGAATGCGAAAAAGGAACAACTGCGCTGTTGGAGGAGCTGGCCCGTTTGGGATACCGAGCCTCAGCTAAGAAAGCTCAAATCTGCAAAAGGCAAGTTACATATCTGGGGTACTCTTTGAAGGGAGGACGGAGGTGGCTGACGGAGGCCCGTAAACAGGCCGTGGAACAGATTCCAGCCCCAACAAATGCCAGACAAGTACGGGAATTCCTAGGGTCCGCTGGGTTTTTGCAGACTTTGGATACCTGGATTTGCCTCCCTGGCTGCCCCGCTTTATCCTCTGACTAAGACAAATACAGCCTTTAAATAAAAAAAAAAAACACCAACAGGCTTTTGACAGTATTAAGCTTGCCCTGCTAACAGCACCTGCGCTCTCACTCCCAGATACCACCAAGCCCTTTTACCTGTATGTGCATGAACAAAGGGACATTGCTAAAGGAGTGCTTACCCAAAGAACAGGACCCTGGAGAAAACCAGTAGCCTACTTATCTAAGAAATTGGACCCTGTAGCCGCGGGATGGCCCCCTTGCCTAAAGATCATTGCAGCCGTAGCACTACTCCTAAAGGATGCAGACAAATTGACTTTGGGACAGACTGTTACAATCATTGCTTCACATGCTCTGGAGAGCGTTATCCGCCAACCTCCAGACCGCTGGCTCTCCAATGCCAGGATCACTTACTACCAAAGTCTCCTCCTTAACTCAGACCGGGTTAAGTTTGCTCCCCCCACTCAGTTGAACCCCGCCACCCTCTGGCCGGACACGGATTCCACCGTGCTACATAACTGTGGGGAGGTCCTGGCTGAGGTCACCGGAGTCAGACCCGACCTCATGGACCAGCCCTACCAGATGCTCAGATGACCTGGTTTACGGACGACAGCAGCTACCTCCTTAAAGGTAAGAGGATGGCGGGAGCAGCTATTGTAGATGGGAACAGAATGATCTGGACTAACAAACTGCCAGAGGGAACATCTGCCCAAAAAGCTGAACTTATTGCCTTAACCCAAGCTTTAAATATGGCAGAGGAAAAAAAAGCTACAATATATACAGATAGCCGGTATGCCTTTGCCACTGCACATATACATGGTGCCATCTACCGGCAGAGAGGATTACTAACCTCTGCAGGCAAAAAAAATCAAAAATAAACAAGAGATTTTAAACTTGCTGGATGCTCTGCATCGACCGGCCAAGCTGGCTATAGTCCACTGCCCAGGGCACCAGAAGAGAGATTCCTTCGTAGCTCGGGGAAATAAAATGACAGATAAGGAAGCCAAAAAGGCAGCTCAGGGAACTTCCCTGTTCCCTTTGATTAAAAAAAAACTGTCCTCACTGAGCCACTGCCCTCAGAATATACAGAACAGGACCTTAAAGACATGGCGAGACTGCAGAAGCATTTTAACGCCAAATCACAGAAATGGGAAACTGAAACCGGGAAGCAGATCCTACCCAGACAACAGGCAAAGAACCTCTTGTTACACATACATAAATTGACTCATTTTGGACCTAAAAAATAATAAAGACTTTTAAAAAGACTGATTATTACATAATTGGACTTAAGGATATGGCTGAAAAACTTGTAAAACAGTGGGTACCCTGCCAAAAAGTAAATACACAAACAGTCCAAACAGACTTGAAAAAGCGATTCAGAGGGGACCGTCCTGGCTTGTTCTGGGAAACAGACTTCACCGAACTAAAACCAGCCAGATATAAAAATAAATATCTTCTAGTTTTTATAGATACTTTTTCAGGATGGGTAAAGGCCTATCCCACTAAAAAGGAGACTGCGGCTATGGTGACCAAGAAACTTCTAGAAAAAATTGTTCCCAGGTATGAAATGCCACAGGTAATAGGCTCTGACAATGGTCCAGCCTTTGTTGCCCAGGTAAGTCAGGAGGTGGCCAGGATACTGGGGATTAATTAAAAATTACATTGTACATATAGACCCCAAAGCTCAGGACAAGTAAAAAGGATAAATAAAACACTAAAAAAAACCATTACTAAATTGTCCGTGGAGACTGGCTGCACAGACTGGACGATGCTCCTTCCCTGGGCCCTTTTCAGGGTTCGCAATACCCCCTATAGATTTAATCTTACCCCCTTTGAGATACTTTTCGGAGTTCCAACTCCACTCAGCACATTACTGACTCAGAGAGAGCCAGATACAATCTCTAACTCTGATTTGCACAGCAGGCTGCAAGCGCTACACCTCCTCCAGAGTGACTTGTGGCCTAAACTGAGAAAGCCTACCTGCCTGCTAAGGACCCAACTCCACACCCGTACCAGCCTGGAGACTCGGTCTACGTGAGACGACATCGACCCACAAACCTCGAACCTCGCTGGAAGGGACCCTTCACTGTACTCCTGACAACACCAACGGCCATGAAAGTGGACGGAATCGCTGCCTGGATCCACGCCTCTCACGTTAAACCAGCTCCCTCACCTGACTCTTGCTGGCAGCTGACAAAGACTGACAACCCCCTCAAGTTGCGTTTCCGCCGTATTCCTGTCACTGTCCTGAATCATAATGGCTCATCTTAAGGTTTGGTTCAAACTATTAATGCCTTTGTTACTACCCCACTCAATAGCAGCTTGTAATGGTGCTTAGACAACAATATCAACAGTTGACCCAGGCAGATAATGAATCCACTATTCCATGATTAAAATTATGACCAAGAAAAGGGGGAAATGAAAGGTCACCAATCCCTAATAAATACATCTAACCTGCTTCTTTGGCTTCTGTACAATCGCTTGCTTAACATAAGACACATTTTATGTGACTTTCTGCAACCAGCTGCCCGGGCTCAGGTAAGGAAATAGTTAACTGAAGTACCGGCCGTTGCCTTAGTAACCTGTGCATACCTAATCTCTGAAAAGCCTCCTCTCTGGGAAGCCCAACGCCTAGCTGCAGGGGCCCTAACTCCCTGCCGAGGTTAAGATAACACGGGAACGGCACGGCCCGGGCGACTGCCTGGTGACGTCTGAAAAGTCCCCGAACTGAAACATGTTTGAGATATTTCTACATGTTTTGCCTTTAAAACCCCTACCTCCCCGCTGCTCGAGGCTCTTCACCCCTCCTGCGTGAGGACTTCGTGTCGAGCCCCGGTGCACCGATTCCACAATAAACCTCTTGCGACTTGCATTGAGAGTTCTCCGTGTGAGTGTCTCCGGGTCTGGTAGACAATCCCATCTGGGGGACCCTCTGGGGCTCCCCACACAGCGAGACCCTACCTCAATAATAATAATAATAATAATAAACTTTTTTGTTGATTTTTTTCTGATTTACTTATTGATTTATTTATTTGAGAGAGAGAGAGAAGCAGATAAGAGAGAAAGTGAGAATGGGCATGCCAGGGCTTCTAACCTCTGCAAGCGAACTCCAAATGCATGCACTTCCTTGTGCATCTGGCTTACGTGGGTCCTAGGAAATGGAACCAGGGTCCTTAGGCTTTGCAGGCAAACACCTTAACCCCTAAGCCATTTCCCCAACCCCTTTTGTTGATTTTTTTGAGGTAGGGTTTTGCTTATGGCGATACTCCTACCTCTATTTCCCAAGTGCTGGGATTAAAGGTGTCTGCTGCCACACCCAGCTAATTTGTTAATTTAAAAAAACCACAAGTATAACAAAAGCAACTCAACTCCTCAGCCTAGATTGAGTATAATCCCATAACACACTAAAACACTTTCTATTTTTTTAAATATTTTTTATTTTTATTTATTTATTTGAGATCACCAGACACAGAGAGAAAGAGGCAGTGAGAGAGAGAGAGAGAATGGGCGCACCAGAGCTTCCAGCCTCTGTAAACGAACTCCAGATGTGTGCGCCCCCTTGTGCATCTGGCTAACATGGGTCCTGGGGAACCGAGCCTCGAAAAGGGGTCCTTAGGCTTCACAGGCAAGCGCTTAACCACTAAGCCATCTCTCCAGCCCCTAAATCACTTTTTAAGTTGCACTAATATTTTTAAGATTTACTATTATATCTAAAAGCTGAAGATCCTTCGAACCAGAACATGGACAAACCAATCTTATAATGACTCAAAACTGTTTTTATAAGCCAACGCATTCCAACAGCAGCTGTTTCAAGAGGCGATTCTGGTGGGGATGCAGAGGGAATGTTATTACACAGGGCCTGCCTATTAACTAGTGCTAGCTAGTTTCTCTCTCCACTTTCTTGTCACTTAAATTACAGGTGGAGCCACGTGTGCCCACAAGCAGGTATTCGGAAAAATGTAAGTAAATCTAAAAATAATAATAATAAAAAACTCTAAAAGTATCGCATCATTGCTGCAGATATAACCCCCACCTAGTTGGTATTTGTAAAGGGTCAGGAGACTCGTTCTCTCCAAGAAATGTTTATTATTCAGCCTGTCCACACACACACACGCACACACACACGCTTGCGGGACGTCGTGCTCGGCGTCCCCATGTGGGAAAACGGGCGGTCGGCCCCCGGGGCGGCAGGATCCGTGGAAGAACCGGCGGTTGGACGGCCCGAGACCCCCACCCCGAGCCCCCGGCCGGCCGCGGGAGCCGCGCTCCAGGGCGCCCGCCCCGCGCCCGACACCGCCTACCTTGGCCACCCAGCTGAACAACGGTGACATCGCGGCCCGGGCGGCGGCTCCTCGCCCGCCGGCTCCGCTCACAGGCTCCGCCGGATCGTGGGCCCGCGGGCGGCCGGGGCCGGGCTCGGGGCGCGGCCGGGCGCGGGCATCCTTCCCTGCGGTGGCGGCGGCCGAGGCGGCGCAGGAGGCGGCGGCAGCTCCTCCCCGCGCGTGGCCGCCGAGAGAGAGGTGGCGCCCGCGGGCGGCCGGCCGAGGAAGGAAGGGGCGGGAGCTGGGGGCGTGGTCTGACGTAGCCACGCCCACCAGGCCCGCGGCGGGAAGTTAGGATGCGCTGGGTGTCGCCCCCTACAGGAAGCTCAGGAAAAACCCTGCTGACTTGAGTAGCTTCAGGGCTTTCCAGGCCTCTGGGCCGTGTTTTTGGTTGTTTGTTTTTTGTTTTTTTTTTTCCTGCGCAACAAGGTTTTGCTTGAGTCGCAGTCAAGCTGCTAGCTGGAAGTACGGTTATTCCACAATTGAAAGGGACTAGAAGGCAGGTGTGATAGCACACAACTTTAATCCCAGCACTCCGGAGGCACAGATAGGAGGATTGGTGTGAGTTCAAGTCCAGCCTGAGACTACAGAGGGAGGTATTCCAGATCATCCTGGGCTAGAGTGAGAACCCTACCTCAAAATTAATTTTGTTTAATTAAGCACCTCCAAGCCTTCATGAAGAGTTGTTCCAACTGTCAAGGCCTGTGGGACATGGACCAAGTCTTGCTGGTCTTCACCACAGAGCTGCTCAGCTGGGATTCCCCCAACACCTCCATGTCCAAAAGAGAAGTTAGTCATTTTTTCAGACAACTTTGTGTTTCTGGCAGGAAACAGCCGACTAAGAGCAGCTTGTGGGAGAAAGGTTTATTTTGTCTTACAGACTTGAGGAGAAGCTAGATGATGACAGGGAAAAATGAGACATGAGCAGACAGTGGACATCACCCCCTGGCCAACATAAGGTGGACAACAGCAACAGGAGAGTGTGTCAAACACTGGCGAGGGGAAGCTGGCTATGATACCCATAAGCCCGCCCCAAATAATACACTGCCTCCAGGAGGCTTCAATTCCCAACCTGTCACCAGCTGGGGACCTTGCATTCAGAACACATAAATTGGGCTGGAGAGATGGCTTAGTGGTTAATGCACTTGCCTGAAAAGGCAAAGGACCCAGGTTTGATTCTTCAGGACCCACATAAAGCAAACCTGACTCAGGCAGTAAACGATGTAGTCTCAGGGTGGCCTCAAACCCATGGCAATCCTCCTACCTCTGTCCCCTGAGTGCTGGGATTAAAGGCTTATGCCACCATGCCCTGGCTCCTGGTATTTTGTTTTTAGTATTTTTAAAAATATTTTATATATATATTTCATTTATTTATTTGAGAGAGAATGTGAGAAAGAGAGAGAGAGAATGAGACAATGGGTGTGCCAGGGCCCCTAGCCACTGCAAACGAACTCCAGATGCATGTACCCCCTTGTGCATCTGGCTTACATGGGTCTTGGAGAATTGAACCGGGATCCTTTGGCTTTGTAGGCAAATGCCTTAACTGCTAAGCAATCTTTCCAGCCCCTGATGGCTTGTTTTTTGTTTTTTGTTTTTAATTTTCTTATTATTTATTTAGTAGAGACAGAGAGAGAGAGGGCGGGGAGGGAGAGAGAGAGAGTGAGAATGGGCGTGCCAGGGCCTCCAGCCCCTGCTAATGAACTCCAGATGTGTGTGCCCCCTTGTGCATCTGGCTTACGTGGGACCTGGAGAATCGAACCTGGGTACTTAGGTTTCTCAGGCATGCGCCTTAACCACTAAGCCACTTCTCCAGCCTCCTGATGGCTTGTTTTTAATGACTGAGTTACTACTCTGCGTTGGTAAGAGTGGGACAATGGACTCATGCGGAAAAGACATGAAAATAGTCTCCTAGAATCATTTGGGTTTCATCACAAATGCTAGAACTTGAACTTGACAGTTTTGAAAGAGATAAGCTCAGAAGAGGAGCTTAGAAAACCACATGCTGCGCACAGTTCAAACACGTCTACATTGAAGGTGGTAGAGTACGTGGATATGAGTGCGTAACTGCGCCTTTCTCTTTAGCTGTAAGGTCAGCATTGTATGTTTACATCAGTTTGCAGACAGATGCCTGGCCCCTGGCAGGATGCAAACGTGACTCAGGCAGTAAACTATGAATGGACACCCAAGTCGCTCTGAGGATGCCTAACTTTAAGGTATGGAAATTAACACTGAGCTGCTGTCCACTCAAAAGCTCTTCAATGTAGGACACACACTTTGACTTGTCATTTAACTCCTTGGATTTTAAAACTACCTGGGCTTCCACTGTCAGTGAAATAATATTTTCTTTTAAGAGCATTGTGACTGGAAAAATCAATGAGATAAATGAGAAGCCTTCCCAGTGGTTCGTTCGTTCGTTCCTTCCTTCCTTCCTTCCTTCCTTCCCTCCTTCCTTCTTTTTGTTTTTTTCTAAGTAGCGTCTCACTACACCTCAGTGCAGTCTTAGGGTGGCCACAAACTCAAAGGGAAAGAGCTGTTATTTATTTCAGAGACCACAAAGAAGACAAGAAAGTCAGTTGACCTGCATTTCTTCCCTAAGAGACAGCAAGTCTGTCTCTTCTCCATCCCCAATCCTCACTGGTGACTTTAAAAACTTTTTTTTTTCAAGGTAGGGACTCGCTCTTAGCACAGGCTGACCTGGAATACGCTATGTAGTCTCAGGTTGGCCTTGAACTCATGGTGATCTTCCTGCCTCTGCCTCGCAGGTGCTAAGACTAAAGGCATGTGCCACCATGCCCAGCTTAAACCTTTGTATTTGGGAACATTATTATAAATTAGTGATAGTCCCATTGGGTTGCACTCTTATGTCCCATGTCCCCCAACCCTATTCCACTAAGGGCCCTCCTCAGTGAGTGTATAGGTTTTTACTGTGGTGTCATGAACACACCAGCCAGTCACTGTGGAGGGACAGCACCTCAAAGTGCACCTTCCTGCATTGTGCACTAAGGGCTTCCTCAGTGGGTGTTATCGGTATTCACTGTGGAATTATGAACGCACCAGGCAGTCTCTTTGGAGGGATAGTTCCTCAGATCGCACCTTCCCAAACTGTGCAGTTAAGCCTCTCCTCAGCGTGTGTATCCGTGTTCACTGTGGCGTCATGAACGCACCAGCCAGTCTCTGTGGAGGGACATCACCTCAGAGAGCACCTTCCCACACTGTGCACTACGGGCCCTCTTCAGTGGCTTTATCGGTGTTCACTGTGGCATCATGAACGCACCAGCCAGTGTCTCTGGAGGGCAGCACCTGAGAGCACACCTTCCCCAGTGTGCACTAAGGTCCTCCTCAGTGGGTGTATCGGTGCTGACTGTGGCTTCATGACCAGCCCTGTGGAGGGCAGCACCTCGCAGAGCACCTTCTAACACTGGGCACTAAGAGCCCCACACAGTGGACGTATCGGTGTTCACTGTGGCGTTATCAACGCACCAGCCCGTCTCTGTGGAGGGCAGCACCTCACAGCGCAGCTTCCCACACTATGTTCCAAGGCCTCTCCTCAGTGGGTTTATCGATGTTTACTGTGGCGTCATGAACGCACCAGCCAGTCTCTGTGGGGGGACAGCAGCTCAGAGCGCACCTTCTCACACTGTGCCCTAAGGGCCTCCTCAGTGGGTGTGTTGGTACTCACTGTGGCATCATGAAAGCACCAGCCAGTCTCTGTGGAGTGGCAGCGCCTCTGAGCGCATCTTTCCACACTGAGCACTAAGGGCCTCAACATTGTGTGTATCAGTATTCTCTGTGGCGTCATGAACCTACCAGCCAGTCTCACGGGACGGACAGTACCTCAGAGAGCAACTTCCCACACTGTGCACTGAGGATCTCCTCAGTGGGTTTATCGGTGTTCACTGGGGCATCATGAACATAGCAGCCAGGCTCTGTGGAGGGACGGCAGCTCAGAGCATACCTTCCCACACTGTGCACTGAGGATCTCCTCAGTGGGTTTATCGGTGTTCACTGGGGCATCATGAACATAGCAGCCAGGCTCTGTGGAGGGACAGCACCTCAGAGCGCACCTATCCACAATGTACACTAAGGCCCTCCTCAGTGGGTGTATCGGTGTTCACCATGGCGTCATGAATGGACCATCTAGTCTCTGTGGATGGCAGCACCTCACAGTGCACCTTCCCACGCTGTGCTCTAAGGGCCTCCTCAGCTGGTTTATCCGTGTTCACTGTGTTGACATGAACACACCAGCCAGTCTCTGTGGAGGGCAGTACTTCACAGAGAACCCTCTCACACTGTGCACTAACGGCTTCCCCAGTGGGTGTATTGGTGTTCACTGTGGCATCATGAATGCACCAGCCATTGCCTCTGGAGGGCAGCACCTCAGAGCACACCTTCCCCGCTGTGGACTAAGTGCCTCCTCAGTGGGTGTATGGGTGTTCACTGTGCCGTCATGGATGCACCAGCCAGTTTCTGTGGAGGGCAGCACCTCAGAGCGACCTTAACACACTGTGCACTCAGGGCCTCCTCAGTGGGTGGATCGGTGTTCACTGTGGAGTCATGAACATACCACCCAGTCTCTGGAAGGACAGTACCTCAGAGCGCACCTTCCCACACTGTGCAGTAAGGGCATTCCTCAGTGGGTGCATCAGTGAACGCAGCAGCCAGTCTCTGAGGAGGGACAGCACCTCAGCGTGCGTCTTCCCACGCTGCGCACTAAGGGACCACCTCAGTGGTTTTATGGGTACTCAGTGTGGCGTCATGAACACACCAGCTAGTCTTGTGGAGGGACAGTACCTCAGAGCTCACCTTCTTACACTGCGCACTCAGGGCCCTCCTCAGTGGGTTTATCTGTGTTCACTTTGGCGTCATGAACTTACCAGGCAGTCTTTCGAAAACCAAACCAAAAATTAAAAAAAAAAAAAAAAAAAAAAAAAAAAAAAAAGGGCCAAGATCCTGACTGTAGAGCAACCCCCAGGACACAGCCAGCTTGCACAGCGTCAGTATCTTTGGCGTCCACTGGATGTCACTAGCATCTCTAGAACCCGAGATGCCCGTTTCATTCATTTTAGCCTATTCTAGAAGTTCTCCGTGTGTCTTGAGACTTCTATCTTTACCTGAATTATACATCAAAGTGACACCGACTTTGCTGGGCAGACAGTCTTGGTGCTTGGAGACCCTCCAATGTAATGCTGAGTATTTATCCAATCCTTTTTTTATTATTTTGTTTTGCTTTGCTTTTGTCTTTCAAGGTAGGGTCTCACTCTAGCCCAGGCTGACCTGGAATTCACTGTGTATTCTCAGGGTGGCCTCGAACTCGCTGCGATCCTCCTACCTCTGGCTTCCGAGCGCCGGGTTTAAAGGCGTGCACCACCACACCTGGCTATACAATCCTTTCTTCTGTTTTCCTTTGCCATGGCATAGCATCCTTAGACCACATGCACGAAGCTATTCCTTCCAGAGCGGAAACCTTTCCTGGTGTCACTGGTTTCTCTGAGGATGGTGTAAGTCTTCCACCTCTTGGGTCCTTTCCCTGTGGAGGGAGAGGGGAGCTCCCAAGGCTCAGGAAGTCACAATCAATGACAAGACGCAGGCGCCCTTTTCCTGAGGAGGCGCAAGCTGTAGCACTGCTGGAGAGGAGGCTCTGCAGGGCGGTTGCCTGGTTCTGCGGAGGCAACTGTGGTGAACATTCACCCATGCCAGGGCGAGCTCTCCAGGGGTACCCCTGCCTGAGTGATCCACGCTCCCGTGGGTCTCCCCTAGCTCCTGCCCCTATGAGTAACTCCAACAAGCTTATTGGACTTGGATGAAATGTCTCTTTAATCTGTCTATCTGGGTGAATAGAAACACTCTCCCCAGGAAAAGAAACGCCACACCCACTGCAGCACGTAACTCTCACCATCCGTTTCTCCTCACGTGGGCTTTCTGCGCATGCTCTTCCCATCATCCTCTTCCAGCGCCAACTCTGCTTTTTCAGATTCTCAGGCTGGCCTCCAACTCACAGCTACCCTCCTACCCGGGCCTCCTGAGTGCTGGCATTAAAGGCATGCACCACCACGCACAGCATAATATTTTATTAATTTTTTTTCCTTTTTTAAAAATTTATTTATTTTTCTCAATTTTTATTAACATTTTCCATGATTTAAAAAAAAATCCCATGGTA
Organism: Dipus sagitta; assembly: GCA_036346955.1. Classification (NCBI taxonomy): domain Eukaryota; kingdom Metazoa; phylum Chordata; class Mammalia; order Rodentia; family Dipodidae; genus Dipus; species Dipus sagitta. The sequence goes on along the minus strand of CM070781.1, from coordinate 35,108,090 downwards.
ATACCCTCCCTCCCCCCACTTTCCCCTTTGAAATTCCATTCTCCATCATATCCCCTCCCCCTCTCAATCAGTCTCTCTTTTATTTTGATGTCATGATCTTTTCCTCCTCTTATGATGGTCTTGTGTAGGTAGTGTCAGGCAATATGCGGTCATGGATATCTAGCCCATTTTATGTCTGGAGGGAGCACGTTGTAAGGAGTCCTACCCTTCCTTTGGCTCTTACATTCTTTCTGCCACCTCTTCCACATTAGTCATATCTTATTTATTGATTGATTGATTTAAGAAAAAGAGAGAGAGAATGGACCCACCAGGGCCTCCAGCCACTGCAAACAAACTCCAGACACATGCACCACCTTGTGCATCTGGCTTTACGTGGGTACTGGGAATCAAACTCAGGTCCTTTAGGCTTTGAAGGCAAGTACTTTAACTGCTGAGCTATCTCTCCAGCCAAAGTTACACTTTTTTTTAGAATTTTTTTTTTTTGAGGTAGGCTTTTATTCTCCCCCAGGCTGATCTAGAACTCACTCTGTAGTCCTAGACTGGCCTCGAACTCACAGTGATCCTCCAGATTCCTTTATTCTTATCTCTGTGCCTGTTTTCTCTTCCTCCACCTTTATTTTTCTGCTTAGCTGGAATGACAACCACGGGGGGAGTGTTGGGGTGACTCCTTCTCCTTCCCAGAGCTGCTGCTTGGGAAGGGTCTGTCAGTGGTCCGCGCAGAGCATGACGCCTGGTCTACTGCTGGAGCTTTACGGTAAACTTCAAGTGTGTAAGGTGTGGAAACAGCACACACTAGATTATTTGTGTGTGTGTGTGTATCAAATATGCAATTTTTTATTTACAAAGAATATTACATAAATTGAATTTTGAACATTCAAATAATAGTTTAAATCCAGTACATGAACTACTGTAGGAGAACTCTAAAAAACTATGGAATGCTTCACGAATTTGTGTGTCATCCTTGTGCAGGGGCATAATAGATTACTCTTAATACAATGGCATCTAAGATGAAATGGGGAATAAATGTTATGTCCCATTTAAAGCTACAATAAGCCGGGCGTGGTGGCGCACGCCTTTAATCCCAGCACTCGGGAGGCAGAGGTAGGAGGATCGCCGTGAGTTCGAGGCCACCCTGAGACTCCATAGTGAATTCCAGGTCAGCCTGGGCTAGAGTGAGACCCTACCTCGAAAAACCAAAATAAATAAATAAATAAATAAAATAAAGCTACAATAATAATAGATAAATGCTTACTAATTTAATAGAAAAGCAAATTTTAAAAAATGATAACATTAAAATAGAAGAGAGACTAGTTGGAAATAAGAAGGGATTCTATGAAGGGGACATTTGGGGGAAGAAAGGAACGGTGGTGGGAGGGGATTATGATCATGGTATATTTAGAATTATGGAAGTTGTCAATAAAAAAGTTTTTAAAAAGCAATTTAAAAATTTGTATCATATATATCATATATAATTTTTATTATATATTATAACAGATTATACTCTTTTATCCCCTTGCCCCTGCTCCCTTTTCCCTGGGGCCCTCTTCAATGGGGTTGTGGGATTCACATGATTGTGGGGTCATGAGGCTCCCAGTCAGTCCTGGTAGGGTAGCAGCCAGCCGTGCCTTAGGGCATTCCTACCCACTCTTTGCTCTTACAATCTTTCCACCCCCTCTTTCACAATGTTCCCTGAGCCATGGCCAGCCTGTTAGCAGTGCTGAGTTTTTTGTAGCCTCTGGACTTCCGTTATGGCTGGTTTTGATTGATCACCGTGTCTGCCACCATTATCCTAGAGTTCGTTGTCAGGCTAGCAATAAGAGCAGTGTTTATATCTCTATCCCACCCTCCAAGGCTCAGGGCCCATTGCAGAAGAGGTGGCAGGAAGAATGTAAGAGCTAAAGAAGGTCAGGACTCCTCACAATTCACTCTTCCAGACACAAAATGGCCTGAATATCCATGACCTCGCAATGCCTGACACTATGTACACAAGACCATTATAACAGGAGGAAACGATGATGACATCAAAAATAAAAGAGAAGGCTGGAGGGACGGCTTAGCAGTTAAGGCACTTGCCTGCAAAGCCAAAGGACTCTGGTTCAATTCCCTGGGACCCACTTAAACCAGATGCACAAGGTGGTACATGAGTCTGGAGTTCGTTTGCAGTGGCTGGAAACCCTGACATGCCCATATTCTCTCTCTCTCTCTCTCTCTCTGCCTCTTTCCCTCTCTCAAATAAATAAATAAATAATAAAATATTAAAAATAAATAAATAAAAGAGAGATTGATTGAAAGGGGAAGGGGATATGATGGAGAATGGATTTGCAAAGGAGAATGTGGAGTGGGGGGAGGGAGTTACCATGGTTTATTGTCTATAATTATGGAAGTTGCCAATAAAAAAAGTTAAATTTAAAAAAGGGCAGTGTTCATGGCGCAGCTTCCACTGCAAGTTCTCCTGGGCCCTGGCAGATGGAAGAGTTGGCAAGTCTCATGGAGGGCAGTGGGTTATCCGCTTGTCTTATTGATTCCAGGCTGACCTAGAATTCACTATGTAGTCTCACGGTGGCCTTGAACTCACACTGATCCTCTTACCTCTGCCTCCCAAGTGCTGGGATTAAAGGCATGCGCCACACACCCAGCTATTGCACATGGCTTTAAACCTGAGCGGCCAGGTTCTCCCAGCAAGTTTCTTTAATGATTGAGCCACCTGCCCAGCCCACAAAAGCAATTTATATTTAACTAAATTGTGATATCTGGTCAAATACTTGGGTCTATTAATTCCAAGCTACAATTGTTACAACTTCAACTAAACTTTTAGCAGTTGTTAACTAAATGATAATTCCTGCTTAAATCATTTTCATACACTGTTGTGTAATATGCACATTAAATGAAAGTGTGTGTTAAATATTCAGTCTCACCAGCATCAGTCTGGTTAAGATCTTAGATCTGAGCAGATGTTTCTTGAGTAGAAATAGATTTTTGAAGAACTTGTGAGGTGATGTAAGCTATTGGCAATGCAGAAGAAATCCAACCTTCCCAGACACTGGTCTCAAGACAGGCCAAAATGGGTGTCCCATGTTAAAGTTTCTGTAGTTGTACCTTAAATCATTCAAGGAAGGAGTCAAAGGATTTCAAATGTTGAAATAAGTAGAAATAAAGTTTTTTAAAGGAAATGGAGCTGGGTATGGTGGCATATGCCTTTAATCCCAGCACTCATGGGGCAGAGGTAGGAGGATCGCTGTGAATTCAAGGCCATCTTGAGATGACATAGTGAATTCCAAGTCGGTATGGGTTAGAGTGAGACCCTACCTCAAAAAAAATAAAAATAAAAATAAAAATAAATAAATAAAGGAAATGGAGGGGTGCAGCAGTGTGGAGTGAATAGGCCAGACCCCTGTTTCTGGGCTCCTCCCACCTCCCCAGTCTGGTATCCTGACCAGCCACTGAGTACCAATATCCCTGTTCACCTGAGTCAGAGGGTGCATGGGTCAAAGGGCAAAAACTTGTTTCCTCCTCAATAAAATAAAGAGTCTTGTGATACACAGTTTGATTAGTGGTTAAGGCGCATGCCTGTGAAGCCTAAGGACCCAGGTTCAATTCTCCAGGTCCCACATAAGCCAGATGCACACGGTGGCACATGCAGCTGGAATTCATTTGCAGTGGTTGGAGGCCCTGGTGCACCCATTCTCACACTCTCTCTCTCTCACCCCTCTCTCTGTCTCATATAAATAAATAAATAAGTAAGAGTCTTCCTAAAATGGGTAGGCAACAATGCCAAAAACTCCAATGAAAGTCAGAAAACTGAGAGATCTCCACCAAGGATGCCTAGTCCTACAAAGGAAGCCTTCAATGAAAATCTAGAGATGTCAAAAGAAATTCATTCCCAAAATGAAAACTCAACAACCAATGAGATCCTGATCAAAAAAATCGCTGAACTACCAGGTATGGTGGCGCACATCTTTAATCCTAGCACTTGGGAAGTGGAAGTAGGAAGAGCACTGTGAGTTCAAGGCCACCCTGAGACTACAGAGTGAATTCCAGGTCAGCCTGGACTGGAATGAAACCCTACCTTGAAAACTAAAAAAAAAAAAAAAAAAAAAAAAGCCAAAGAAAAAAAAAACTGCTCAATTGGAAGCAAACCATCAAAGAATCAACAATTGTATCAATGAAATTGAACAGAATAGTCTCCTAGAGCATTCAGCTTCTGACAGTAGGCTTAACTTGATTGAAGAAATTGTTAGAACCCTCCAAAGAGATATGAATAAATGGAAGGTAAGTCAATAAATGGAATATCTCAACAACCAGTTGATTAAGTTGAATGAAGACTTGATCAAATGCAAGTATGAACTCCAGGAAGCACCAAGAAAATCAGGACTTGAATTGAAATCGTACCTCAAAAAAGAGATGGACACGATGCAAAATAACACTAGAGTAAACAAAAATCAAATATAAATTATAAAACCCTCTCTAGAACCTCTCACCAACAGAGTTACTCATGTGGAAGACAGAACCTCTGACCTGGAAGACACAGCAGAAGAAATTGATCGGGAGGCCAAAAACTTTGCTAAGTTCAAAAAAAAATCAAGTGAACAGAATACAAGGGAACGGCACGACACCCTAAAATGACTAAACATCTGGATCATGGGTATACCAGAAGGAGAGGAAATCCAGGCCAGAGGCATAGACACCATATTCAACAAAATTATTGAAGAAAATTTTCCAAATCTTTCTTTTTTTTTTTTTTTTTAAATTTCCAAATCTTTCAAATGAGAGGATCATCCAGATACAAGAAGCTCACAGAACACCAAAGAGGCAGGACCAAAGAAAAACCTCTCCAAGACACATCATAGTTAAAACTCTTATTTTTTTTTTTTTATTTTTTCAAGGTAGGGTCTCACTAGCTCAGGCTGACCTGGAATTCACTGTGTAGTCTCAGGGTGGCCTCAAACTCATGGCGATCCTCCCATCTATGCCTCCTGAGTGCTGGGATTAAAGACAACAAAAACAAAGTGTGCTAAAAGCAGCAAGACAGAAAAAAATTCAAAACATACAAAGGCAATCCCATCAGAATTATATCAGATTTCTCAATGGAAACCCTGAAAGCCAGAAGAGCCTGGAATGCAATACTTCAAAGTATGAAAAACTATGGCTTCCAACCCAAGCTACTCTAACCAGCAAAAGTATCCCTTATAATAGATGGTAAAAGAAAAACTTTCCATGAAGAAAGTCAACTCTATGATTATATAAACACAAAGCCAAACCTACAGAGAATATTTAAGGGAATACTCCACATGGAATAGTCAAACAACCAATCTCAAAAACCAACAAGAAGATCACAATAACCAAAATTGACTACACTCTATATAGCACAAAACATAAGAAAGCACCAAACCCCATAAAACACCTCATCATGGCAAGGATTAATTCAAACCTCACAGTAATAACCCTAGATATTAATGGTCTTAACTCACCCATCAAAAGACACAGGTTATCAGGATGGATCAAAAACTGGACCCTTCTACCTGCTATTTTCAAGAAACCGACCTCACCCCTAAAGATAGACACCTCCTTAGGGTGAAAGGTTGAAAATGATATACCAAGCAAATGTAAATAAAAAACAAGTGGCTGTTGCTATATTAATATCTGATAAAACTAGACTTCAAACCAAAAGTAATCAAAAAGGACAAAGAAGTCTACTTCTTACTCATTAAGGGGCAGATCCAACATGAGCACATCAACATCATAAAAATATATGCACCAAACACAGGTGCACCACAGTTTATAAAACAAAATTTACTCGACAATAAAACAGAAATAAACACCAGCACCATTTTAGTCAGAGACTTCAATACTTCACTACTACCAACAGACAGATCATCCAAGCAGAAAATCTACAAGGAAATAATAGGGCTCAACAACATAATAGATCAACTAGACCTAATGGATATCTATAGAACTTTCCAACCCAACTCTACAGACTACATATTCTTCTCAGCAGCCTGACTGTCCACCTAAAGGTGCTGGAAAAACAAGAAGAATCTAACCAAATGAGCTCCAGATGGAAAGAAATAATCAAGATTAGAGCAGAAATTAATGAATTGGAAACTAAGAAAACAATTTTAAAAATGAAATGGGGCTGGAGTGATTGCTTAGCAGTTAAGCGCTTGCCTGTGAAGCCTGAGGACCCCGGTTAGAGGCTCAATTCCACCGAACCCACATTAGCCAGATGCACAAGGGGGAGCACGCGTCTGGAGTTCATTTGCAGTGGCTGGAGGCCCTGGCACGCCCATTCTCTCTCTCTATCTGCCTCTTTCTCTCTCTGTCTGTTGCTCTCAAATAAATAAATAAAAAGGAAATGAAGAGCTGGTTCTTTGGAAAAATAAACAAGATTGAGAAACCCCTGGCCAAATTTATCAAGCAAAAAGAAAACTCTCAAATTAACAACATCAGAAATGAAAAAGGAGATATCACAACAGACATCAATGAAATTGGAAGAATCATCAGTGCATACTTTCAAAACCTCTACTCCAAGATGGCATAGCAGCTAAGGCATTTTCCTTCAAAGCCAAAGGACCCAGGTTCAATTCCCCAGGACCCATGTAAGCCAAATGCAGAAGGGGCACATGTGTTTGGAGTTCGTTTGCAGTGGCTAGAGGTCATAGCATGCCCATTCTCTATCTGTCTCTCTTCTCTCTATCTCTCTCTGCTTGCAAATAAATAAAAATTTTAAAAAAATTTAAACCCTCTATTGCACAAAATTAAATAATCTGGAAGAAATGGATGAATTCCTAGACACATACCACCTACCAAAACTAAATTTAGAGCAGATTAATCTCCTAAACAAAGCTATTACATCCATGGAGATTGAAAAGGTAATCAAAACCTCCCCAAGCTAGGTGTGGTGGCGCACACCTTTAATCCCAGCACTTGGGAGGCAGAGGTAGGAAGATCGCCATGAGTTTGAGGCCACCCTGAGACTCCATAGTGAATTCCAGGTCAGCCTGGGCTAGACTGAGACCCTACCTCGAAAAACCGAAAAACCAAAAAACCAAAAAACCAAAAAACAAACAACAACAACAAAAAAAAAAAAACAACCTCCCTAAAAAGTAAAGTCTAGAACTAGATGGTTTCTCAGGTGAATTCTATGAAATCTTCATTGAAGACCTGCAACCATTTTTTCTCAAATTGTTCTGCATAATTAGACCAGAGACTCCTCCCCAACTCCTTTTATGAAGCTAGCATCACCCTAATACCAAAACCAGACAGAGATGCAACAAGGAAAGAAAATTATAGGCCTATATCCCTAATGAACTTAGATGCAAAGATCCTGAATGAAATCCTTGCAAACCGAATTCAATAGCATGTCAAAAGCATTATTCACCTTGATCAAGTAGGCTTCATCTCAGGGATGCAGGGATGGTTTAACATACAGAAATTGGTCAACATAGTACACGACATAAATAAACTGAACCATAACAACCACATGATCATCTCAATTGATGCAGAGAAGGCCTTTGACAAAATACACCACTTCATGATCAAAACACTGGAAAGAATAGTCATTGAGCATTTATAACTCAACACAATAAAGGCTATATATAAAGCATCTGAAGTCCAAATAATACTTAGTGGGGAAAGACTTGAGGAGTTCCCACTGAGATTGGGAACAAGACAGGGGTGCCCACTCTCACCACTGCTCTTCAACATAGTACTAGAAGTCCTACCCCAAGCAATAAGACCAGAGAAAAAAATGAAAGGGATTCAAATTGGAAAGGAAGAAGTCAAGCTAGCACTATTTGCAGATGACATGATCCTACATATAAGTGACCCAAAAGTCTCCATCTCAAAACTTCTAAAAGTCATAAATTCCTTCAGCAAAGTGGGAGGATACAAAATCAATGTTCAAAAATCAGTAGCTTTTCTATATGCAAAGGACAAATATACAGAGAAAGAAACCAGTGAGGCTGTCCCATTTTCAATAGCAACAAAAAAATTAAATACCTTGGAATAACACTAACCAGGGATGGGAAAGACCTATGTAAGGAAAACGTAAAAACACTCAAAAAGAAACAGAGAAGGACTTGAGAAGATGGAAAGACCTCCCATACTCTTGGATAGGAAGAATAAATATTGTGAAAATGGCAGTTCTACCAAAAGCAATATATAGATTTAGTGCAATACCAATAAAAATACTAGCATCATTCTTCCCAAAGATTGAAAAAAATAACCTCAAAATTCATATGGGGGCTTCCGGTTAATATGCCAGTGTAGAAACCATGCCAAAGCACCATAGGGGGAAAACATCTAAAAATAAATTTTTTAAAAAATGAGCAAAATACACTCTTCTACTAAACAGTGAGGTGTATAAGAAATTATCCACTGCAGCGGAGTACAAGAGATTCAGAGCATCTAGAGGACACAGAACAGGCAAAAGCAGCTCCAACAGCGGTGGCACCAGGTCTGCATGGCGACAGCCACAAGGCTCGGCCTGAGCCACAGGAAAAGCCAGGTGAGGGGATTTTCACTCACACCGGCCTCCTCGCAAACTCAAGAAATGATAAGGGGGGGTGGCAGGGATCAATGGAGTGGCTCATGAGGAAGAGGGTCGCGAGGACCAGCAGGAGAACTTCAGCCACCATCCACAGCCTCCCCTCCCCCACTGCCAGTGCAAGGCCAGCAAGCCCCAGAGACCTGGGGAAGGGAGCTCACCGACACAGCACCTGGCACAGGCGATCAGAGCCACAACCCACTGACCCCGCCAGCCTACCTGAGCCCACAGCACAGCAAAGAGAGACCCAAGCGGGCACACAACATAACTGAGACCAAAACCATCCCAAAAGACAACTGTCAGTACGTGCCAAAAAAGCCTGATATGTAGGCTTGGATTGGTAGTGCTAATTGCATTTTCCATGTCAGGGTAAATTATATGTTAAATCTGATGGGTGGTTGGATTTGCCATTTTTTTTTTCAACTATATTTTATTTATTTATTTGAGAGAGAAAGAGGTAGAGAGTGAGAGAGAGAATGGGCATGCCAAGGCCTCCAGCCACTGCAAACACACTCCAGATGCATGTGCCTCCTTATGGATCTGGCTTATGTGGGACCTGGAGAATCAAACCAGGATCCTTAGGCTTCACAGGCATATGCCTTAACCACTAAGCCATCTCTCCAGCCCAGATTTGTCATTCTTAAATAAGCTATATCTTGAACTTGTCATTTGTTGTTTCCTGACTTATAGTGCCTTTGTTTCCTCTTCTTACCTTCACTGGGGAAGGGTCTCACTTGGTCACAAGCTGACTTGGAGCCTTCTACAGAACAGAAGTCATAGCCTCCCAGTTGACAGGATCAAGGGTGTGGGGCAACACACATCCTAAGGGACTGTGACTTTGTTAGAGTATCTGGTTGTCATAATACCTACTCTTGCATACTCTCTGCTGTTTCTCATTGACTATGTAAATTGTTTACTTAACTTTTAGAATCTGCCTGTTTGTTCCACTAAGCCTACTTGAATAATCTTATAGCAGGCAAGTCCAACACCTAGAGTCACTTTTCTGGTTACTTCGAGAGTTTTAAGAGCCACACCGAGCACCTTAAGCTCCTACCCTGAGATATATAACATCAGATTGATTGATACATCTAATAATACTGCAGATGATTAGAAAATCCAAGCATTAAATTAGTCCAAGATGCAAAAATTTCTGCATTATAATATAAGAAACACAAAAAGTCAAGACAATATAAATCCACCAAAAGGTATTAATTCATCAGAAATGACCTCCAGTGAGACTGATTTAGAGGAAATGCCTGAGAAAGATTTCAGAAGAATTATTATAAATATGTTTGAGGAAATCAAAGGAATGAAAGAGGAAATCAAAGGAATCAAAGAAGACACAGGAAACCAATTTAATAAAATAAGCATGTCAATACAAGACATAAATGAGGCAATACAAATAATAAAGAAAAACCAGTCAGAAATACTAGCAATGAAGAACAAGGTCAGTGAAATAAAACACTCTGTAGAAAATCTCACCAGTAGAATGGATGAAGGAGAGAACAGAATATTTAAGCTAGAAGACCAGGTAGCAGATCTAATACAGTCCAAAAGAGAGAAAGACAAACTAATAGGAAAGTATGAATGGGAATTTCAAGATATTCAGGACACTATGAAATGATCAAACATAAGAATTCAGGGTATAGTAGAAGGAGAAGAATTTCATTCCAAAGGCATAGTAGGTGTTTTCAGCAAAAAAATCAAAGAACAAAACTTCCCCCAAATTGGGAAAGAGATGACAATACAGATACAGAAAGCCTTTAGAACACGAAACACACAAAACCTGAAAAGAACCTCTCCTTGCCATACTATAATTAAACTACCAAACATATGAATCAAAGAAAATATATTGAAAGCAGTTAGAGACAAAAATCAAGTCACATAGCAAGCCCATCAGGATCACAGCAGATTACTCAACACAAACTTTAAAAGCCAAAGGGGCTTAGAATGATGTATTCTATGTTCTGAAAGATAACAACTGTCAATCAAGGTTACTTTATCCTGCAAATCTATCCGTTCAAATAGATGAAGAAATAAGGACATTTCACAACAAAAGCAGGCTAAAGAAATATTTGAAGACAAAACCTGCTCTACAGAAATACTTGACAGGATCCTCCATGCTGAAAAGAAAGAAAAGCACATACGTAAGGAACCTGGAAAAAACAAACCATACTCAAATATTAGTTAGTACATGAGAGCAAAGGTAAAACCAGAGGAACTACAAAACAAGAGAAATGGTAAAAATAAATACACACCATGCAATAATAACTCTTAATATCAACAGCCTCAATGCCCCAACCGAAAAGACATAGGTTTGCAGACTGGGTTAAAAAGGAGGAACCTTCAATTTGTCATCTCCAAGAAACCCACCTTTCTACAAAGGATGACACCATCTTAGGGTAAAAGGTTGGAAAATGATGTTTCAAGCAAATGGACCTAGAAAACAAGCAAGGATTGCTATCCTAGTATCTGACAAGGTAGACTTCAGACCAACATTAGTAAGGAAAGATAAGGAAGGTCACTTTATATTGATTAAAGGCACACTCCAACAGGAGGACATTACAATCCTAAACATATATGCACATAACATGGGGGCTCCCAACTTTATCAAACAAACACTATTAGAACCAACATCACAGATAACACCAAACACAGTTATAGTGGGTGACTTCAACACCACACTCTCATCAACTGACAGTTCATCCCAGCAAAAAATAAACAGAGATGCAATTGGATTAAAGGAGGTCATAAAAGAAATGGACCTAACAGATATATACAGGACATTTCATCCAAATGCTGCAGAGTACACAATCTTTTTAGCAGCACCTGGAATATTCTCTAAAATGGACCATATATAAGGACACAGAGCAAATCTTAACAAATACAGGAAAACTGAAATAATTCCTTTCACTCTATCTGTTCACAATGGAATTAAACTATAGATTAATAGCAGGAGAATCTATAGAGCATAAACAAACTCATGGCAAACTAAGCAATACACTATGAACAAATGAAGAAGGAAATGAAAAAATTCATAGATTCAAATGAATGATAATGAGAACACAACATACCAAAACCTTTGGGAATGTAGCAGACAGCTTCAGGTTCGCTGAGATGAACTTCCAGACCAAGCACAGTAATGGAGGAAGGGATTTATTGAAGCTTACAGATCCAGGGGAAGTTCCATAATTGGCAGAAGAAGCTGGCCTGCCTTCACAGGTCCAAGCAGAGAGAGAGAAGCACAAGCCTACAGCCAAAAGCCACACAGCACAGCACACTTCAGGAACTCCTGCTAGGCACAGTTTGCATATCTTTAGATTGAAATCTGAAACCCACCACCACACCTTAAGATCCATCCAGTGACATTGCCTCCAGCCAGGTGGCTGCAGAATGCAAACTACAAACAATAAAGAACTGAATATACTGGGGGCCATCTATTCTATTCAAACCACCACAGGGACACAATGAAGGCCGACCTAAGAGGGAAATTTATAGCTTTAATTGCCTATATTAAGAAATTAGTAAGGTGGGCAGATTGGTGGCATGCCTTTAATCCCAGCACACAGGAGGTAGAGGTAGGAGGTTCGCTGTGAGTTCGAGGCCACCCTGAGACTACAGAGTGAATTCCAGGTCATCCTCGGCTAAAGTGAGACCTTATCTTGAAAAACAAAAAACAAAACAAAAAAAGAATTAAAAAAGAAATGAGAAAGGTCACAACTAAGCAACTTAATGCTTCACCTTAGAGCCTTGGAAAAAGATCAAGGCAAACGAAAAATCAGTAGATGGGAAGAAATAATAAAGATTAGGGTAGAAGTTAATAAAATAGACCCCCCCCCCAAAAAAAAATTCCAAAGAATCAATGAAACATAGTTGGTTCTTTGAAAGGATAGACAAGATTGATAAACCCTTAGTAAATCTGACCAAAAGAAAGAGAGAAGAGACACAAATGAATAAAATTAGAGATGAAAAAGACACCATCACAACAGATACCAGAGAAATTAGCAAAATCATAGGGACATACTATAACAACATATACTCCACTAAATTTGAAAATCTGAAAGAAATGGTTGATTTCCTTGATATAGATGACCTACCTAAACTAAATCAAGATAGGAGCAACCATTATAACAAGTATGGAGCTCCAAGCAGTTATCAAAAATCTCCCAACTAAAAAAAGTCCACGGCCCAGATGGATTCACTGGTGAATTTTACCAGACTTTCATGGAAGAACTAACACTATTGCTTCTAAAACTTTTCCATAAAATAGAAAAAGAAGGAATCCTATCAAACTCCTTCCACAAAGCCAGCATCACCCTGATACCAAAACCAGGCAAAGATAGAACAAAAAAAGAAAACTACAGACCAATCTCCCTCATGAGCATCTGTGCTATTTTTTATTGCAGAAAGGCACTAGTTTGCTTACACTCAAAGCTTAGCATTGCCTGGGACCTTTTCTGTTATAATAATTGCTTCAAATAGACACTGACATACATCATTTAAGTTCATTGCATGTTGCTTTATTTTCTTTGCTTAACAATTGTGGGAAATATTAAGGTTGACAAAACAGTAACTATCACATTAACTCCGTATCAGATTTTAAATGAAGTGTTCAGGGGAGTGCTTGACTTCTATCTTACAGTCATCACTCCACCTAAATGAAGTCTCAGGCAGGACGTGGCAAACAATTAAGCCTTTGAAATGCTATTGCAATAAACCTTGGCAGTCTGGAATTAAACTTGCATTTCTAGATTGTGGAATCTTTTGATTAACAGATTCTAATCACAGAACATAGCTTTACCCATGAGATCATCAGGTGCCCTCAAGCAAGGGCTCAGGGGGCTGTAGACATGGCTCAGCAGTTAAAGATGTTTACCCGTAGCCGGGCGTGGTGGCGCACGCCTTTAATCCCAGCACTCCGGAGGCAGAGGTAGGAGGATCGCCGTGAGTTCGAGGCCACCCTGAGACTCCATAGTGAATTCCAGGTCAGCCTGGGCTAGAGTGAGACCCTACCTCAAAAAATCAAAAAAATCAAAAAAACCAAAAAAAAAAAAAAAAAAGATGTTTACCCGCAAAGCCTGATGGCATAGACTCAATTCTCCAGCACCAGATGCACAAAGTGGTGTATGTGTCTGGGGTTCATTTGTAGTGGAAGGAGGCCCTGGCACACCCATTCTCACTACTTCTCTCTGTGTCCCCCTTTCTGTCTCTCTCAAATAAATATATATATTTTAAAGAAAGAGCTCTGATCTGGCATATGAAAGAGCTCAATAAGTATTGGGTGGATGAAAAGAGAAATTTCCCAACCACACCCAATATCTAGCACTTCTCTATAGTCTATTGTAGACACCTGGACTCCTACTGCAAGAAAACCAGCAGCTTGAGAGAAACAAAGCAGACAGGGAGGTAATGAAAAAGAGGGCAGGGCCAGGCATGGTGGTGCACGCCTTTAATCCCAGCACTGGAGGCAGAGGTAGGAGGATCACCATGAGTTTGAGGCCACCCTTAGACTATATAGTGAATTCGAGGTTAGCCTGAGCTAGAGTGAGACCCTACCTCGAAAAACAAACAAACAAACAAACAAAACAAGAGGGCAGGAGAGATGAACATCAGCCTGGGATTGACAGAGACCAGCAGCAGAGGTGAGCGCAGGACTGAGGGCACAGGGTTGAAGGTGCGGGGTTCACTGCGGACAGGGCTGACGGCACAGGGCTAAAGGCACAGGGTGGAAGGTGTGGGGTTAACTGAGGGCACAGAGCACATGCAGGTTCAGAGGACACCTGCCAGGGCCTTGCCAGTGTGGGAGGATCAGAGCAGCTGCAAATGTTTTCTATGGTGGGAGCCTCACTGGAGGATGAATGTGCTCTCCCCAGAGAGGCCCTGTGTCTCAAAGCAAAGAATCCCACAGAGGAAAGAGTCCTGAGAAAAAAAATCTCATCCTAAACAAACAACAACAACAACAACAAAAAAAAAAAAAACAGTTCAATTTCCCTTGACTTATATTCTCGGATGCCATCCCTCTACAGATGTCACATTCCATAGAAATTTCCTTTTCTTTTCTTCAGAGGGTAAGTTTTACGGGGTGTTATGCTTAACTGTGATCACCAACTTTGATTGGATTAAGAAGAACCTAGGAGTAGTGAGGCTCACTTCTGCGGGTGTCTGTGAGGATGTTCCACAGACCATGAGGGCTCTGATGTAATAAACGGGTTAACTCCTAGGTGTTTTCAAAATATTGGGAGGGGTTGAAAGGTGGGAGCTGTCCCAGGTGGAAGAGGGGGTTATGGGGACCTGTCTTGGGGAGCTCTCTCTGACCCTGGCCTCTTCCTGCCGCCCTCCCTTTCCTCCCCTTTGTCGCTGCCCTGCCAGGGCTCCCCACCACGAGGGACGAAGCCTGAAGCCCGTGGACCCCGGCAGAGCCGCCCCTGCTTTCCCTGCGCGTCAGGCATTTCCATCACAGCAGGGACCAGGCTTCACTTACTTGGACTTTAAGAGGCCTTGACACATTGCAAGTTACTAAGTTACCTGAAATGGAAACATTTTCCTTCTCTTATACATTTTGAGGCTAACTTTCAGACAATCACAATCACCCAGTGAACACCCTGGAAATGGGATTGAAGGACTCAGGAACCAGATGGACGCCATGACAGGCTTCAGAGTCCTCAGTAGGCCTAAGTTTCTGTTTCCCGGCAAGGTCTAAGTTTTTATTTTCCAGTAAGGGTGGGTTTAACAGTTACTGGAAACTGATTATGCCATACATTCCTGAAGTCATAAGATAAGTTCAATTCCCCTAGCTCCAGCAGGCCGACCTTGCCTTAAGGGTAGGTTTAACAGCTAAACTGATTATGCCATACATTCCTGAAGTCATGAGACATTCCTGTAGCCATAGATAAGCTCAATTCCCCTAGCCCCAGCCTGCCAACTTTGCCCGCCAAAATCCTAAGCCAACCAGAAGAGTACACTGTTTAAATCAACCAATCATGTACCCATCCCTTTCTTCTATGTTCAAATCCCTATAAAAACCCTACCCTCCCACTACTCGGGGCTCTTGAACGGATCCACTGCGTTGGTGAAGTCAAGAGACCGAGCTTAAGCCCGAAATAAAGCTCCTTGCCCTTGCATATGTGTTTGGTTCTCCTTGGTGGTCACTGGGGGTGCCGATTACTGGGCATAACAGGATGGGCTGATACTTCACTTTCAGGGGTGAGAGCGGTGAGTCCACACCCGGCCCCTGCTGATGGTCACACGATAACTGTCCATCAAATGTCCACAAGGACCTTGTGCCAGGTCCTGTCACCTGTAGGAGTTAGTGGGAGCAGACAGCACCCAGCTACATACTTTTTGGAAGCCCAGGGCAAGATTTGGACTCCCACGTTAAGCAAAACATTGAATTAAGAATTTGGCCCTTTGGCAAGCATGGGTTCTACATGGGAATCTCTACAGTCAGCAACATTTAACAAACCTACAAGGAATGGTTCCCTGTGTTTTCCAACCTCAGTAACAACTACGAAGGAAAAGACCTGGGATGTTTAGAGTGATAGAACTGCCCAACGCTTGGGAGCTAGCGAGGGCCTCCCTAGGAAAGCCACCTTCAGTTCAGACCCCACGCAGGGGTCAGGACCGCGTGAGAAACAAGACAGCATCCAAGAGACACATTCTGGGTAACAAAGAAACCAATGCTGGAGGTCTTTTCCCTTCAGACAGTTACTCCACTGACCTGAGCTATTGATTTCCCACATATGACCCCACAATGATCTCCCCCCGACCTCAGGTAATGTCTTGGTGTAGCCCAGGCTGACCTGGATTTCACTATGTAGCCTCAGGGTGGCCTTGAACTCACAAAGGTTCTGCTACCTCTGCCTCCTGAGAGCTGGGATTAAAGATGTGCACCACCATGCCTGGCTGCGATGATCATTTTACATGCAAGAAAGCCCATGTTCATTCATTGATTGGATCAGGACGGGCTCTTAGGGACTGATTCTGACTTCCTGTATTACGGATGAGCAAGTGAGACGCAAGGAATTGAAGAGCCCTTCTCTACCACTCGGCGCTCTCCTGACAGGGCCTGATGAGTTTTGAGAAGTCCGGCTCAGACAATTTGGGGCTTGTTCCTTCTAAGCACCTAGAAAAAAAGCAGGCAACCAAGTGTACTGTCACGTTGGGCCATCTTCCCCATGCAGGTCTAGGGATCAGGACAGACCCAGGTGACAGTTCTCAGTCCTGATCACAGGCAGGTGGCCTCTGCCTCACTCCTGCAGGCATTGTCCCGGTATTTGCCTGTGTTGTCAAATGCTGTCCTCTGGGCGTGACTAGCCACTGCCCTCTGTTCTCAGCGCGGTCATCACTCCAAGTTGCCTGTGCCCGAGGAAGGAAACTCATGGGCACATTGAGCTAGATTTGGCTGGGATGTTTCTTTGCTGTCACTGGTGCCCTATTGCGGTGAACAGACATCGTACATTTCCCTGAACTCATTGGCTCACTAAGCTAGATTTTGGTGGAACTTTCTTTGGTCTGTCACTGGTGCCATATCTGGGGAGAACAGACATTGCTCCTCTCCCCGGGAAAAGTTCACACACACAATGACCCCAGTTTCAGCACACATTCAGACTCCCAGCAAGGCAGAGTATGAACACAAGGGAGGTTCTTGTGGTTTAAAATACTTTTGTCCTGGGCTGGAGAGATGGCTTAGTGGTTAAGCGCTTGCCTGTGAAGCCTAAGGACCCTGGTTTGAGGCTTGATTCCCCAGGACCCACGTTAGCCAGGTGCACAAGGGGGTGCACGCGTCTGGAATTCGTTTGCAGTGGCTAAAAGCCCTGCGCGCCCATTCTCTCTCTATCTGCCTCTTTCTCTCTCTCTCTGTCACTCTCAAATAAATAAATATAAATGAACAAAAAAATTAAAAAAAAATACTTTTGTCCTATCTGAGAGGTTGGATCTTATAAGAAGACAGGCTCATCACTCGGCCAGAGAGAATTTCCAGCGATGTACTGCTCATGGTTATCTTTTATCGATTTCTACATAATGACCTCAGAGACTATGTAGTGAAATATGTGCAAAAAAACCTCAAAAAAAAACAGCAAAGGGTCTTGGCGTGCAGTTCAGTGGTGATGGACTCGCCTTGCACGTGTGAAGTCCTAGGTTCCATCTCAGCCATGAAGGGAGGGAGAAAGGGAAAAAGGAAAGAAGGGAGGCAGGGAGGGAGGGAAAAAGGAAACAAGCAACATAAAAAATATAAAAATATCTGAGGGCTGGAAAAAATGGCTTAGTGGTTAAGGCGCTTGCCTGCGAAGCCTAAGGATTCATATTCGACTCTCCAGATCCCATGGAAGCCACATGCAGGTGACGAAAGTGCACAAGGTCGCACATGGGCACAAGGTGGCCCACGCGTCCGGATTTTTTTTTTTGAGGTAGGGTCTCACTCTAGCCCAGGCTGACCTGGAATTCACTATGGAGTCTCAGGGTTGCCTTGAGCTCACGGTGATCCTCCTACCTCTGCCAACCGAGTACTGGGATTAAAGGTGTGTGCCACCACGCCTGGCTTGCGTCTGGAATTTGATTGCAGTGGCTGGAGACCCTACTGTGCCAATTTTCTCTAAAAAATATATACAAAAAATTTGAGTCCTAGCTCATGGGTACTTGACTTTTATTTATTTATTTTTTATTTGAGAGAGAGAGTATTGGCATGTCAGGGCCTTAGCCCCTGCAATAGAACACTGGACACTTGCACCATCTAGTGGGCAGGCACGACCTTGGGCTTGCCTCATCTTTGTGCATCTGGCTAAGGTGGGATCTGGAGCGTCAAACACGGGTCCTTAGGCTTCACAGACAAGCACCTTAAGCATCAAGCCATCTCTCCAGCCCTAGCACCATATTTTTTTATATTTTACTTATTTATTTGAAAGAGAAAGGGAGACAGAGAGAATGACAAAGAGAGAGAATGTGTGGCCTCCAACAACTGCAAATGAAGTCCAAACACTTGTGCCACCTTGTGCATCTGGCTTACGTGGGTACTAGGGAATCAAACCTGGGTCCTTAGGCTTTGTAGGCAAATGCCATAACCACTACACAATCTCTCCAGCCTGGTTAGAACCATTTTTGAAAGTTACAAGGCCGTGTCTAGTACTGAAAACCTAATCAAAAGCATATAGCTGGAGGCCAAAGCCACTACCACTATTTTCTGGCCCAATGGATGTATTATGCCCACAGAGTTGTCCTCTGCTTACGTTTATGCCCATATATCAATGCTGCACTCACTTTTGGTTAGAGAAGTTTCTCTTTTCTAATGGTGGTGACCACTGAGATGACACAAAACTCACCAAAGTGCTGAGAAGAAACGACACAGGAGCATTCAGCACGCAGACACCTTTATCACACCCTCCAAGTCTCAGGGGCCCTTGTGGAAGAGGTGGTGGTAAAAATACAAGATCCAAAGGAAAGGGGGGAGTGCATTGCAAGAAAGTGTCCATGATATTCATGACCTCATAGTGGCTAAAACTACTTACAGAAGACCTGCATAATTGGGAGTGGTGGGAAATGATGACATCAAAATAGAAGAGAAGGGCTGGAGAGATGGCTTAGCAGTTAACACACTTGCCAGCAAAGTCAAAGGACCCAGGCTCAGTTCACCAGGACCCTTGTAAGCCACATGAACAAGGGGGTGCTTGCATCTGGAGTTCATTGGCAATGGCTGGATGCTCTGGTATGCCCATTCTCTCTCACCCTTATTTTCTCTATCTGCCTCTTTCTCTCTTTGTCTCTCTCTCTCTCTCTCAAATAAATAAAATATTAAAAAGAAATTTTAAAGGGCTGAAGAGATGGCTTAGTGGTTAAGGTGCTTGCCTACAAAGCCTAAGGACCCAGGTTCGATTCCCCAGGACCCACGTCAGCCAGATGCACAAGGTGGTGCATGTGTCTGGAGTTTGTTTGCAGTAGCTGGAGGCCTTTCTCTATCTATCTGCCTCTTTCTCTCTCAAATAATATAAATAATTTAAAAATGATTTTTAAAGTATTCCAAATACCAAGGTAGGATTGGTTATGTAAGCTTTTATTCGTTACAGAGCAGAAGGAAGTCACAAATCAAGGCATTTACCACATACACTGGTGGGGACAGCAGGGAGGCAGGTTACAGCATATGTTTCTGTGGGGTTCTGTAGGGTTGTAACTATCAGGTTAAAATCAATTTTTACCAACCCAAAAGCCAAGAATGCCACCAGATGGTTAAGAGGATGGTAGGTCAAACACAGGGGTGGGCATAGAATGGTTCCCAAGGGGACCAAACATAATCCAAGGTGATTTGGTTTTAGATCTGGGACAAGCTAAGTCTCCAAAGTCACAGTGGTCATTCAGCTCTGAGGAATACCACTGTAACAGGTACACTGACTCTAGCACATGGATACCATTATTAGAAGTAAAAAGTTTAAGTTAAAAACAAAGTTTATCTTTTCAATTTTATTTTCCCCAAACATTAACACATTTGATCTGTTCACTTATTTTACTTTACAAGCAACTGATAGGAACAAGTATAAATATACCTAAAAAGTGGTATAAATTTTCTATTTCAGTTATGAATAAAAAAATCACACAAAAGACATAAATTTATGCAAGTTAAGGCATATTAATTACAATCTATATTTAGAATTTACTTTTTTGAAGTCTTCATTAAAAAGATTTCAGAGAATGCCCAGGCTTAACATTTCAATAAGAATGTTGGCTGGTAGGGTCTCGTTATCTTTTCCTTACTTTAGTGATCAAAAATAAAACAATGGGGAATGGAGATCTATTTAAAATATGGTAAATACTTGTGACATTGGAATCATTTGGTCCTCAGGAATATTGCTTTAAAAGTCAAGTTCAGCTTCGAGGGAGGTAAAAATAATGACGCCCAGTCCTGGAATATTTATTCTGATTTTGCCTGTAGGTGATACTTTTGAGGCTGGAAAAAATTTTCTTCAATAGCATTGACGAGCTCTGTCAGTTCCTTCTTCAGCTGCTCAGGGTCACTGAAAATTAAAGGGAAAAAAAATCAGATTAATGGGTTCTTTTTAAAAAACATTTTACGTTTTTTAAATATTTATTTATATTTATTTATTTGAGAGAGAATGGGCACGCCAGGGCCTCCAGCTGCTGCAAACAAACTCTAGATGCATGCGTCACTTTGTGTATCTGGCTTACATTGGTCCTGGGGAATAGAACCTAGGTCCTTTGGCTTTGCAGGCAAGGGCCTTAACCTCTAAAGCATCTCCCCAGTCCTTTATTTTTATTTATTTATTTATGAGCGAGAGGAAGAGAGAATGGATGTGCCAGAGTTCTAACCACTACAAATAAACACCAGACACATGAGCCACCATATGCTTCTGGCTTATGTGGGTTCTTGGGGATTGAAGCTAGGTCCTTAGGTGTAGAGAGCTGCGTAGTGCCGCGCCTTAAAGATGGCGCTGGTTGCCGCCTTCCACCTTCCCGATGGTGAGTGCTCTCTGTGGTAAACAACTCCATATTTG
The DNA here is from genome assembly GCA_036346955.1 of Dipus sagitta. Classification (NCBI taxonomy): domain Eukaryota; kingdom Metazoa; phylum Chordata; class Mammalia; order Rodentia; family Dipodidae; genus Dipus; species Dipus sagitta. The sequence goes on along the minus strand of CM070781.1, from coordinate 35,087,048 downwards.
GCTGGGGCTGATGATCTGGCTTGCCTCCGCATATGTGGGCCTATCTGCAATCACCACGTGGCGTACTGGGGTTGGTCGACCAGAGGCTTTATATATTATGGGTTGGCTTTCCCTGGGGTCAGAAGATTGTTCAAGGTTCCTGAATAAACTGCTTAAAGAAGAATCCAAGTGTTGCGTCTTCCTTGCTGGTCGAGGTGGTCGCAACAAGTGGTGGCCTGTACGGGGACCCTTCAAGGGATTCAGAACTTTTTGCAGTCAGGGCAGCGCGCTGGTAAGTTCCCAGGTAAGTGGGACGGAAGGACCGCGACAAGAGCGGTTAGATTGCTCTTCTCTGTAGATAAAGAGAGAGCGGAATAAGTTCGCGGGACAGCGAACTAAAAGTGAAAGTTCAAAAAAGGCACTGCTAGGTTGATTATGGGCGCTTCACAGTCGCACCCAATTTTTTTGGCTCTGAACGAGCTGCTTCGTTCGAAGAATTTAAAGCTTAAGAAAGGGACTTTAGAAAGATTTTTGGAGGAGTGCGATACTGTCGCCCCTTGGTTTGCTGATTCTGGCAACCTTACCATCCCATCTTGGAATAAGCTAGGGAGAGACCTCGATTTTGCCTGGGACCAAGGCACACTTAAGCCTGGTGTTCGCCCTATTTGGAAATTAGTACGAAGTTGCCTTGAGGATCAAAGATGCAATGACGCGATAGAAAATGGCCAGGCTGCTCTAGAAATGTTACAAGAGGAAAGATCAGAACAGGCGAACAGCGAGAAAGGGGAAAAGCACAGAACACGACTTTACCCTGATCTGAAAGATCTTCAAGGCTTAGATGGCCCGGAGTCTACGGACTCCGAGGCCGAAACCAGTGATTTAGAAGAGGAAGAACTACAGGCCCTCAGAGAGCAGGTGGAAAAACTTAAAATCAGAAAAAGGGAGAGAAAAAGGGAAAGGGAAAACCCTGGAATAGACCCAAAGATGCAGGGCAACTGTGGGCTTACGCCTCCACCGCCATTGCCACCAGTATATAGTGAGGCAGGACGATTCGCTCCTGCTGGGTGCTCGGGGCAGACTTTTTCCCCAGAGACATGGAGACAGGTTCGCATAGAGTTACCTCTTGCTTACCCTGTATTCCAAGATCCACAGGGACAGAGGTATCATGAGCCCTTGGATTTTAAGGTGATAAAATCTCTGGCCGAATCAGTCCGCACTTATGGTATTACAGCCTCATTTACATTGGCTCAAGTGGAGGCTCTCAATAGACATTGCATGACACCTAGTGATTGGTGCAGCCTGGCACGTGCATGCTTAAGCCCAGGACAATACCTGGACTGGAAGGCCTTTTTGATAGAGTATGCAAATGAACAGGCTGCTGCCAATCACGCGGCAGGACAGCCGGCCTGGGATAGAGATATGTTGCTAGGGCAAGGCAGGTTTGCTAATCAACAAACAGGCTATCCTGTTCAGGTGTTTGAACAGATCAATCAAATTGCAATCAAGGCCTGGAAGTCGTTGCCTAATAAAGGGGAAGTAAGTGGAAATCTTACTAAGATCCTGCAAGGACCTATGGAACCTTTCTCTGATTTTGTAGCTCGGCTGGTAGAAGCTGCAGGCAGGATTTTTGGAGACCCAGACACAGCTATGCCTCTTATTAAACAATTAGTTTGACTGCTATTACTGTTGCTGCCGTTGGGGCTACAGTGTCAGCTGTGGCTCTGTCTAGCACGGTTCAGACAGCCTCAACCTTGAATAATTTGTCGGCCACAGTGGTCCATGCTTTGGATTTGCAAACATCCTTAAATTCTCAAATAAAGGAGGGTTGATGATTGTTAATCAGCGCATCGACCTGGTACAAGAGCAAGTAGATACACTTTGGCAGCTGGCCCAGCTAGGTTGCGAATGGAAAATGCCAGGATTGTGTGTCACATCTGTTCAGTATGCTAACTATACAAGAGCTGCTAATTTGTCTAGATCTCTGTCTAGTTTTCTTCTACAGAATTGGTCGCTTGATTTTGAAGATACCTTAAAGGAGCTGAGGTTGGCTGTGGTCCATGTGAATTCCACCAGAGTGGATCTCTCTCTTGCCACGGGATTATCATCATGGCTGACATCTGCTATGAATCACCTGAAGGAGTGGGCGGGAATAGGAGCCTTAGCAGGCCTTCTAGTGTTGATTTCCTTAGTCTGTCTGTGGTGTTTATGCAGAATCAGAGCTACGCAGAGGCGTAATGCAGCCATGATTATTCAAGCTTTTACAGCCATGGAAATGGGACAGTCCCCCCAAGCCTGGTTCGCCGCTGTAAAACCTTGACGCTCAGGATGCGAGGCAAAGCACTGCACCCTGAGTCAGCTTTTGGCTTTTGGCGACTTGGAGAAGAGTATGTTCGTTTGCATGCGGGTTGATACCCCAGATCCCGCCTCTGAAAAAATGGTATTGGATGGGTCTGGCACTCATGGGATGGATAACAGCTTATGAGGACCAGACAGTTGTCCTTGTGAACTTCAGAGATCGAACCTCTACTCTTGCCTGTTGCGTCTTAAAAACAAAAAGGGGGAACTGTAGAGAGCTGCGTAGTGCCGCGCCTTAAAGATGGCGCTGGTTGCCGCCTTCCACCTTCCCGATGGTGAGTGCTCTCTGTGGTAAACAACTCCATATTTGGCTGGGGCTGATGATCTGGCTTGCCTCCGCATATGTGGGCCTATCTGCAATCACCACGTGGCGTACTGGGGTTGGTCGACCAGAGGCTTTATATATTATGGGTTGGCTTTCCCTGGGGTCAGAAGATTGTTCAAGGTTCCTGAATAAACTGCTTAAAGAAGAATCCAAGTGTTGCGTCTTCCTTGCTGGTCGAGGTGGTCGCGACACTTAGGCTTCACAGGCAAGTGCCTTAACCACTAAGCCATCTCTCCAGCCCTGGATTTTTTTTTTTTCCTCTGCTGTTTAGAGATTCCAGCAGGGGAGCACAGCTACTTGTACACCCTTGACCAGAGACCTGCCCATCTCCATTCACGGAAGGTCACCCTCTTTATTCTACCCAGTGTGGCTTCGGGAGGGACACACAGGGAGCGGTGAGGGAGGAAGGAGACACCCGCCTAGCCGGCCAGAGCAGCCAACTCAACTGGCAGCAATGGGGTGACACATCCTGCAGCCACATCGTCCTCACACCGTTTTTCTTTTGAGAGAGGGTTTGCTACGTAGCACTGGTAACTCAAAGCAACCCTTCAGCCTCAGCTTCACCGGTGCTGGGATCTCAAGGGTGAGCTGCATGCTTGGAAGGGTATTTAAAAGGCTTCCTCCACTGACCTAGTGAGACTGATGTTTGACCTTAAGAAGAGGGCAAAAAAAGAAAACAATAGAACTCTAGTGGTTTATTCATGCAAACACATTTGTTGATTTAGGAAAAAAGAAAGAAAAAAAATCTCCGGCTGGGGAGATTGCTCAGTGGTCAAGGCACTTGCCTGCAAACCTAAGGACCAGAGTTTGATTCCCCAGTACCCGCATAACGACAGATGTACAAGGTGATGTGTGTGCCTGGAGTTTGTTGTTTGCAGTGGCTGGTGGCCCTGGCATGCCCATTCTTTCTCTATCTGCCTCTTTGTCTCTCTCTCTCAAATAAGTAAATAAATTTTAAAAATAAAATAAAATGAACCTAATGAGACAATATGAATTATTCTTTCTAAAGGGTTTTTCAAAGGTCTCAACTACAAAACTACCCCTTGCTCCTCTTTGAGTAAGGCAAGGGAGATTTGCTGAAGGGGAAAAAGACTACTTAGAGTCCTCAAAAGGGGGGGGGTTGGTATCAGATAGGCACTGGAGGCTGGAAATATAACGGTGGAAGAGCCTCAAAGTTCAAGGGCAAGCATGCTTTGGTCAGCGTCCAAAGAAGGGAAAGGAAGGAAGAGAGGAAAGTCAGGCTTTTGAGTCCCATGTGGACAGGGTTTGCCTCAAGAACTCCAACAGAACCACAAGTACCAGGAAACGGTACCCTGAATGTTATACATCTACTGATCTACCTCTAAAAAGCCATCACAACTAAAGTATAAACAAAACACGGGTGAAGATTGGTCCCTCTTAAGAAAATCGTGTTGACTTCCCAGTAACCCTTTGGTGGGGGGAGGGGGGGTTAAGCAGAAAAACAGCAAAGTACACTCTTCTACCAAAAAGTGAAAATGTAGAACGAATTATCAACCACAGCAGAGAAACAGGAGAACCCCAGAACGTCTACCGAACAGGAAGCACAAGAGCGGCTCCCGCTCGGATGCCAGTGGCCCGACCCATGCGCCTGCGTGGCCTGGAGCGGTGCAGAGCTGCAGGAGAAGACAGGTCAGGGGAGTTTCCACTCACAGCCTCGCACACAGTCAAGAAACCCGAAGGGGAAGACAGCAGGGACCAGCTCAGCAGCAGCTGACAGAGATCACAAAGAGAACAAGGTGAGCAGATGCGGAACAACTCCAGGCTCCTGGCACGGCCTCTCTTCATCACCCACCAGTGCCTCAAACCACTGGAGAACTCATTTACCCCCCTGGCTGCACAGCATCCAGCACAGACAATCACAACCCCAGATCTAGTGACACAGAGAGGGACTAAGGTGGGCACTCAGCGTTGGTGAGATTGGAAGCCTTCTCAAGAGGTAACAGGGCCTACTTACACAAAGCCAGGTATAAGCGCTGATCTGTCCTTCCATATCAGGGCAGGTTATGTGTTAGATTTGACTGATGTATTCTTGGTTAGCTTTACCATTTTCAAAGAAGCTACACTGTGATGTTGACTATTATTGCTTTTGATGCGTCCTGATTTATATATAGGCCCTTTGTCTTTTTCTTAAGACACTATTGGGGGCAGGGTCTCACTCAGCCCCAGGCCGACCTGGAACCCATTTCAGACCAGAAATCTCAGCCTCCCTGTTGAAAAGTTTGAGTGTGGGGCAACCAAAGGGACTTTCACTTTATTAGATTATCTGTTTGTTTTTTTTTTTTTTTTTTGGTTTTTCGAGGTAGGGTCTCACTCTAGCCCAGGCTGACCTGGAATTCACTATGGAGTCTCAGGGTGGCCTCGAACTCATGGCAATCCTCCTACCTCTGCCTCCCAAGTGCTGGGATTAAAGGCGTGCGCCACCACGCCCAGCTTATCTGTTTGTTTTAATTCCCATTTTGCAGAAAAACTCTGCTGGTTTTGATTGAATGCATATATTGCTTAGTTAAATTTTAGAATTTGCCAATAATTTGCTCCACCTAGCCTGCTACAATTCTTTTTTTTTTTTTTTTTTTTGGTTTTTTGAGGTAGGGTCTCACTCTGGCCCAGCCTGACCTGGAATTCACTATGTAGTCTCAGGGTGTTCTCGAACTCACAGCAATCCTCCTACCTCTACCTCCTGAGTGCTGGGATTCAAGGCATGTGCCACCACGCCTGGCTAGAATTCTTGAATAGGAAGCAAACTCAACAGCTAGGGTCACTTCTGCTATTACTCTGAGAGTATAAGAGCCACACCTGGCACTTAAACTCCTACTCTGAAGATATATAAAGTTGGACTTACATGGCTAATAATATTGCAGATAATGAGGAAACCCAAGCATCAAATTAACTCAAGATCAGCCAGGCGTGGTGGCACATGACTTTAATCCCAGCACTCAGGAGATACAGGTAGGAGGATTGCTGTGAGTTCGAGACCACCCTGAGACTACATAGTGAATTCCAGGTCAGCTGAGCCAGAGTGAGACCCTACCTTGAAAAACCAAACCAAAAAGAAAAAAAAAAAATAACACAAGATGCAAAATATCTATATAATATCAGAAACACAAAATACCAAGACAATATGGCCTGGAGAGAAGGCTTAGCAGTTAAATGCTTGCCTATGATGCTTAAAGACCCAGGTTCAATTTCCCAGTACCCATGTAAGCCAGATGCACAAGGTGGCACATGCATCTGAGTTTGTTCATACTGGCTAGAGGCCCTGGCACACCCGTTCTCTTTCTCTATCCCTTTCACTCTCAAATAAAAAAATAAAAATATTTTTAAAAAATAAAGATAATACAATTCCACAAAAAATGTAAATCCATCAGAAATGACCTCCCTTGAGACTGACTTAGATGAAATGCCTAACAAAGATTAAAAAAAAAAAAAAAAAAAAAAAGGTTGTGTCTATGCTCAAAGAAAGCAAAGAAGAAATCAAAGAAGAAAACAGACTCCTGAAGGATTCCCAAGAGAATACAGGAAACCAACTCAATGGAATATGGAGGTCAATATAAGACATGAATAAGGAAATAGAAAGAATGAAAAAATACCACTCAGAATGTTTAGTAGAAACACAAAACAGAGTAAGTCAAATTGAAAACACTGTAGAAAGTTTCACCAGTAGAAGACAGACTCTCAAAACTAGAGACCAGGTGGCAGAACTAGTACAGTCCAACAAAGAGAAAGACAAGCTAATAGGAAGGCAAGGAACGGGAATTTCAAGACATTTGGGAAACTATGAAGGAATCAAACATAAGAACTCAGGGCACAGTTTGACTCCAGACGTATAGTAGGTATGGTTTCAACAAAACCATAGAAGAATGTTTCCCCCAAATAAGGAAAGTGATGCCAATACTGATACAGGAAACCTTTAGAATGCCAAGCAGACAAAATCAGGAAAGAACCTCTCACTGCCACATTGTAATTAAACTACAAAGCACACAAACCAAAGAAAATATATTGAAAGCAGTTAGAGAGAAAGATCAAGTCACATATAAAGGCAAGCCCATCAGGATAATAGCACATTGCTCAACACAAACTTTCAAAGCCAAAGGAGCTTTAGATGTATTACAAGTTCTGAAAGATAACAAATGTAAACCAAGATTACTTTATACCGCAAAGCTACCCATCCAAATAGATGGAGAAATAAGGACATTCCACAACAAAAACAGGCTAAAGGAATATATGACCACCATACCAGCTCTACAGAAAATACTTGAACAAATCCCCCACGCTGAAGGGAAAGAAAAGCACACACAGAAGGAACCTGGAAAAAAGAAACCTTACTCAAATAATAGTTAATATAAGACAGTAAAGGAAACACAGGAAGAACTAAGAACTACAAAATAAGAAGGATGGCAAGAATAGATACACACCTTTCAATAACTCTTTTTCCTTTTTCCTTTCCTTCCTCCCTCCCTTCCTTCCTTCTCTCTCCCCTCCCTCCCCTTCCTTCTTTTATGAGGTAGGATCTCACTCTAACTCAGGGTCACCTGGAATTGACTATGTAGTCTCAGGGTGGCCTTAAACTCATAACGATTCTCCTACCTCTGCTGGGATTAAAGGTGTGCACCACCATGCCTGGCCCTCCATAATAACTTTTAATATCAACGGCCTCAATGCCCTAACTAAAAGACAAAGGCTCGCAGACTGGGTTAAGAAACAGGATGCGAGATGCACAAGGTGGCACATGCATCTGGAGTTTGTTTGCGGTGGCTAGAGACCCTGGTGTGCCCATTCTCTCTCTCTCTCTCCCTCTCTTTGTCTCTAATACATAAATAAATAATACATAAAAATAAAATCTTTAAAAAAAAGCAGGATCTTTCCATTTGTTGCCTGTAAGAGGGCTGGAGGGATGGAGAAACTCACCTCTCTATAAAAGATGGACACTATCTTGGGTGAAAGGATGGAAAACAGCATTTCAAGCAAATGGGCCTAGCAAACAAGCAGGTCTCTCTATCCTAATATCTGACAGGGTAGACTTCAAACCAACATTAGTTACCAAAGAGAAAGAAGGTCACTTTATATTGATTAAAGGAATAATCCAATAGGAGGACATTATAATTCTAAACATATATGCACCTAATATGGGGGCTCCCAATTTCATCAAACAAACACTACCAGAATTAAGGTCATAGACAACACCAAATTCAACTGTAGTGGGTGACCTCAATACCCCACTCTCATCAACTGATAGGTCATCCTTGTAAAAAATAAACACACACACAAAAAATAAAATAAGCACAGAAACATCTGGAGCAAATGAGGTCACTGAACAAATGGACCTAACAAATATCTACAGAACATTTCATCCAAATGCCAGAGAAGACACATTCTTTTTAGCAGCACATGGAACATTCTCTAAAAAAATGGACTATATATTAGGACACAAAGTCAATCTTAACAAACACAGGAAAATTGAATTAATTCCTTGCACTCTATCTGATCACAATGAGATTATGTATTTATTTAAGGGTTGGGGGGGAGACAGAGAGAGAGAGAGAATAGGTGTGCCAGGGCATTCAGCCACTGCAAACGACCTCCAGATGCACGTGCCACCATGTGCATCTGGCTTATGTGGATCCTATAGAATCAAACCTGGGTCCTTACATTTCACAGGCAAGTGCCTTACCCACTTTCCCCCACCATATGATTAAACTACAAATAAACAGCAAGGAAAGCTATAGAGAATACACAAAATCATGGAAACTAAACAGTATGCTACTAAATGATTAATGGGTCAATGCAGAAATCAAGAAGGAAATAAAATAAACTCACAGAATCAAATGATAATGACAACACAACATACCAAGACCTTTAGGACACATGAAGGCAGTCCTAAGAGGGAATCTTTAGCTTTAAGTGCCTATATTAAGAAATTAGAGAGCCAGGCATGGTGGCGCACACCTTTAATCCCAGCACTTGGGAGGCAGAGGTAGGAGGATTGCCATGAGTTCGAGGCCACCCTGAGACTGCATAGTGAATTCCAGGTCAGCCTGGGCTAGAGTGAAACCCTACCTTGAAAACCAAAAAATAAAAAAAAATAAAAAAATGCTGAGTGCATATGGAATTGGTTTGGGGTTTTATTTTTATTTGTATTTATCTATTTGAGAGAGAGTTTGGGCATGGCAGGGCCTCTTATCCCTGCAAATGAACTTCAGACTCATGAACCATTTTGTGTGTGGAGGGGTGGACTTTACATACGTACTGGGGAATCAAACCCCAGCCATCAGGCTTTGCAAACAAGTACCTTTAACCACTGAGCCATGTCCTCAGCCCTGGAATGGATTTTTAAAAATTTTTTTCTTCATTATTTACTTATTTATTTGAGAGCGACAGACACAGAGAAAGAGGCAGATAGAGAAAGAGAGAGAATGGGCGCGCCAGGGCTTCCAGCCACTGCAAACGGAACTCCAGATGCGTGCGCCCCTTGTACATCTGGCTAATGCGGGTCCTGGGGAATCAAGCCTCGAACCAGGGTCCTTAGGCTTCACAGGCAAGTGCTTAACCGCTAAGCCATCTCTCTAGCCCTGGAATGGATTTTAATTTATTTTATCAGAGACATGGGAAGACCACTGGGGTGAAAACCTAAAAATTCATTGGCACTGGTTAGGAATAAAAGTACCCAGGAACGTGGTGGCGCACGCCTTTAATCCTAGCACTCGGGAGGCAGAGGTAGGAGGATCGCCGTGAGTTCAAGGCCACCCTGAGACTCCATAGTGAATTCCAGGTCAGCCTGGGCTAGAGTGAGACCCTACCTCGAAAAAAAAAAAAAAAAAAAAAAGTACCCAGGAAGTCTGGGTGTGGTGGCACACCCCTTTAATCGCAGCACTCGGGGGGCAGAGGTAGGAGGATCACTGTGAGTTCAAGGCCACCCTGAGACTCCATAGTGAACTCCAGCCTAGACTAGAGTGAGACCCTACCTCCAAAAAACAAACAAACAAACAACAACAACAACAAAAAACCCAGGAAAAGGACATTATCTTGCTATTACTGATATTAGGTATGTAATTTTCCCAGACAAAGAAAGGCAGGAGAGATGTAAGAAAGGAAGGAGCAAGCACGGTTATCCATGGGTGCTCAAGCAGTTGTGGAGATTACAGTGTTGCTGCAGTTCTAACTAAACTATCTGTTGGAAACCTGAGCTGTTTTACTTACCGTCTGAGCAAAACCAAACGGGAAGTCTCAGGAATAAAATTATAAACTCCTGGCACCTGAGCCAGGCGTGGTTGGCATGCCTTTAATCCCAGCACTCAGGAGACAGTGGTAAGAGGATCACTGTGAGTTCGGAGCCAAGTCTGGGACTACACAGTGAGACTCTTCCTTGAAAAGAAAAAAAAAAAAATCACAGCACCTGGCATGCTTGTCATACCTGTTGCCAGGGGGGGCACACAGCTCGGCATAGTACTTGATCTTGGGCTCTGTCCCACTGGTCCGCATGGTGGCCACGCCCCCGTTGACAAAGGTGAAGGTGATCATCTGGCTGTTCTTACTAGTAGGAAGGACCTAGGAATTAATGCACACATGTCACACGCTTTAATAGTCACGTGAACTCCTCTGGCCTAGCTGATGTTGTCCCTGCATAAGCAAGAAAATAAAGTGTGGACCACGCATGGTGGCGCACGCCTTTAATCCCAGCACTTGGGAGGCAGAGGTAGGAGGATCCCTGAGAGTTCGAGGCACCCTGAGACTACATAGGGAATTCCAGGTCAACCTGGGCTAGAGCGAGACCCTTCCTTCAAAAACCAAAAATAAATAAATAAATAAATAAATGTGGAACAAGTACACTGTTGAGTAAAGAACATTTCTCAGAAAACCCAAAAATGTGCTTCACGTGAATGAAATATTATTATAATTTATGAATATTACATACTTCATGTACTAGCTTGTTACCTGCCTAGATTGATACACACTGGCCTGGTGTGGTGGCACCTGCCTTACATCTCAGCACTGGCGGGGGGTGGGGGGCTGAGTGAGGAAGTTCTCCATCTGTTCTAGACCAGCCTGGGCTATAAAGTAAGTTCCAGATCAGCCTGGGCTAGAGTGACACCTTACCCCAAAAACAAACAAAAAGAGTTTAAGTTAAAACACACAAGACATTGATTTAGGTGGATTAATAATACACTACAGAAAAACTAGACCAAGGGCCAGGAATGGTGGCACATGCCTTTTATCCCAGCACTACAGAGTGGGTTCCAGGTCAGCCTGGGCTAGAATGAGACCCTACCTTGAACTGCCACCCCTTACCACCCCCAAAATAAACCATACCTCAATGTTGCAAAGAGAAAGTTTCTCAAAAAGACTCTAAGAGCCGGGCATGGTGGTGCACGCTTTGAATCCCAGCACTTGGGAGGCAGAGGTAAGAGGACTGTTGTGAGTTTGAGGCTACCCTAAGACCACATAGCAAATTCCAGGTGAGCCTGAGCTAGATTGCTAGAGCAAGACCCTACCTCAGAAAACCAGAAAAAAAAAAAAAGAAAAAAACCAGACCCTAAGAGCCAGGCATGGTGGCACATGCCTTTAATCCCAGCCCTTGGGAGGGAAAGGTAGGAGGATTGCCCTGAGTTTGAGGCCACCCTGATTCTAGATAGTGAATTCCAGGTCAGTCTGGGCTTAAAAGACCACAAGAGATTGTTTTATTAATATATAATAATATATATTGACACCTATTTATAATTGATAATGTCCAGAATGCCACTAAAGTTGTAGTAAGTGTATTTTCTTTATATAAGTATTTTTATTTATTATTTATTTGCTAGCAAATGGAGAGAGAGAAAGAATAAGTATGGGCATGCCAGGGCCTCCTGCCAATGCAAGTATTTATTTTATATATGTGTGTGTGTATATATATATGTATATATACACATATTTATTACATATATGTGTGTGTATACATACTCACAAATACACACACACACACACACACACACACATATTTGGGGGGGGTTCGGAGTAGGGTCTCAGTCTGGCCCAGGCTGACCTGCAATTAACATGTAGTCTCAGGGTGGCCTCAAACTCTCGGTGATCCTCCTACCTCTGTCGCTGAGTGCTGGGATTAAAGACATGCACCACCACGCCTGGCTTTTTTTTTGTTTTTTCAAGGTAGAGTCTCAATGTAGCCCAGGCCAACCTGGAATTCACTATGCAGTCTCAGGCTGGCCTCAAACTCACAATGATCCTCCTACCATTGTCTACTAAGTACTGGGATTAGAGTCTTGTACCAACATGCCTGGCTAAATTCTCTATATATTTTATTTATTTATTTATTCTTTTTAGATGCTTGGGGTCTAACACAGGGCCTTGTGCATGCTTAGGAAGCACTCTACCACTGAGCTACATCATCAGGCCCCATTTTCTAGATAGTTTATAGCATATTTATAACAATGTTGAAATGTCTAAAATCAGCTTCAATGAACCTGCTCAAGTTGAAAGACCAGCACACAGAGAAGTGTTCAGTTGACAGAAGTAAACATGACTTACAGCTTTTTTATCAGGCCGGCTGTCATCATAGCCAGTTGTAAGATCTCTCACGGCAGAGATTTCAAAACTGCCACACATCTTGGGATAATTATTCTTCCCATCATAGTTTCTCAGGTTTCCAAATAATTTTTGAATGGTGCCTTGATCATGGCAGATAAAATAAGAAGCTTTGGTGATATGGTATCCATACCTATCAAAAAAACACAAATTCATGCAAAATGAGCAACAAATACTTTTGTAGAGTACACAGGATATGTCAAACAATATATTCTAAAGTAACCAAAACCACTTCAAAGAAGTAATCTAGCATTAAAACCAAGGTCCAATCCAGACTGGTGGAGCATGGCTTTAATCCCAGCACTAGGGAGGCAGAGGTAATAGGATCGCCCTGAGTCTGAGGCCATCCTGGGACTACAGAGTGAGATTTAGGTCATCCACAACTAAAGTTAGGCCCTATCTCAAAACAAAAATGTGGGGCTGGAGATATGGCTCAGCAGTTGCAGGTGCTTGCTTACAAAGCCTGGTGGCTTGGGTTTGATTCCCCAGTACCCACATAAAGCCAGAAGCACAAAGTGGACATGCATCTGGAGTTCGTTTGTAGTGACAAGAGGACCTGGTGCGGCCATTCTCTCTCTCTCTTTTTCCTTGCAATAAACAAACAAATAAATAAGTTTCATTAGTTTGGTGCATGCCTTTAATCCCAGCATTTGGGAGACAGAGGTAGCAGAACCACCATGAGTTCGAGGCCACCCTGAGACTACATAGTGAATTCCAGGTCAGCCTGAGGTAGAGTGAGCCCCTACCTCAAAAAAAAAAAAAAAAAAAAAAAATCCAATAATCTACTTGTGGTGGTTTGAATAGATGGCCCCCAATATATTTCAGTTATTTATTTGTTTGCAGTTTGCATCTGCAGCCACCTGGCTGGAGGCAGTGTCACTGGGTGGATCTTAAGGTGTGGTGGTGGGATTCAGATTTCAATCTAAACATATGCAAAGTGTGCCTAGCAGGAATTCCTGAAGTGTGCTGTGCTGTGTGGCTTTTAGGCTTGTGCTTCTCTCTCTCTCTCTCTCTCTCTCTCTCTCTCTCTCTCTCTCTCTCGGCTTGGGCCTGTGAAGGCAGGCCAGCTTCTTCTGCCATTATGGAACTTCTCCTGGATCTGTAAGCTTCAATAAGTCCCTTCCTCCATAACTGTGCTTAGTCTGGAAGTTCATCTCAGCGAACCTGAAGCTGTATGCTACACTACTCCAGGGATTAGCCTATATTGGTGAAGTTTTACTAGAATAAAGCCATATCACTTCCATCACAGTTTTGCTATCTCTGCTGCTCTTAGGCTAAGTTCCATAGTCACTACAAAGATTGAATAGATTATAAACACATTTAGTCTTTTTTTGACATTTAAAACTTAAAAATCAGAGTATTCAATTGGGCCACAGTGGTCTCATTTGTTGATAATTCATACTATTGTAAAGTAAGCAAAATGTTATATTTCTTTATCCCTAGCTTAGAGAAAAATACAAGTCACTTCCTTGTAGGAACTCATGAAAGAATGGAATCAAACACTTGTTTAAGCACATGGGGATGGAAGATAAACAGGAGGCTCTGATGGTCTATATAGCATTAACCGGGGCCTACATTGTTCAGCAAAATCCTCAAGAGCAGATAAGCAGGGCATAGGGAGACACTTGGTCCCAGGCCTACCTCACACCCCCCAGGCGCTTCCTGCAACTGACCAACAGACCTGTTTACAAGTTCCTTTTTTGAGCTGGGCATGGTGGCGTACGCCTTTAGTCCCAGCACTCGGGAGGCAGAGGCAGATGGATCACTGTGAGTTCCAGGCCACCCTGAGACTACATAGTGAATTCCAGGTCAGCCTGGACTAGAGCAAGAACCTACCTCAAAAAAACAAAAAAAATAAAGGTCCTTTTTTTCATTCCCTACATTCCCTATCACCTTCTAAGACATACCAAATTCCCCACTATGTTTAAAATTACTTTTATGGCTGTCACTGTAACATGTGAATTGTGATTTATCATTTAACTCCCATCCTGTTTTTTTTTTTCTATAAAAATCATGTGGTTATTTCCACTAAAAGCTGACAATCCAAACAGTTCAGGGCTGCATCCTGAGATCCCTACTCAGGAATGCAGACCTGGTATGCCAGACTTTCTTCTTTTCCTTTTCTTTCTTTTTTACTACCCAACAAAACTTTGCCTCACATTCCGTGAGTCAATGGTCTTACCTGTGGGACACCAAACCCCATAACACTATCACAACTGGTTGGTCCTAAGCGCTGGTTCAGCATCAAGCAGAAAAGTCAATCTTACTTTACACGAGCAATAGAACCAATCACCAAAGAAGCACGTAACATACCAGTATTTCATGCACAATAAAAAGTACAAAGCTTTTTAAACTTACTCCACATAGATGGCCTTCAGCTGCTGAGACAAAGACATATTCTTGGTTGCTAGAAAGCTTGCCAACTCTGCACTTATGACAGCAGCACTGACTCCATCTTTGTCCAGAACAAAGGGGCAGCACATGTATCCTGCAGAGACACACGCCAGACACACAGCCCGCCTTTACTACGGCGTGGCAGGCCACACAGGTGCATGCATGCTGGTTGTGACATATTAGGGGATACAGCCTCGGTGCATATGGCACATGCATGATTCTAATTTGCCAGCCTACGTTGAAGCATTTAGTTCTGCTGAAGTTCCATACTGGTAGTGGTTATCACATTGGCTTTACATGCGGAAGGGCCTGGATCTGAGCCCCAGCGAATGTGGTGTGGTTAGCTTACACTGAGCTGGGCATGATGGAACATGTCCATAATCCTAGCACTTGGGAGGTACTGGCAGGAATATCAGGAATACATGGTCATCCTTGGCCACACAAAATGCTTCACACTAGACTGGGCTACACGAGACCCTGTCTCAAAAAATAAGATAGGGCTGGAGAGACGGCCTTTTCCTGCTCCTGGGAGAGACTCAGCACACATCCTCATTAGCGATTTTGGGAGCTGGACTGAGAAAACACCACAGCTCCAATGTGTGGATTTGCACTCTGCCAGCAGCTATATGCAGAATGTCAGCGCTACCTAACGTGTGGACAGCCTGATGCTAAGTACGGTGTTCCTTTCTGTCAAATAAAGCAGGGGATGACAGTTTTGGAAGTAGGTCAGTTCCACACTTGACTCAAAGAGAAGCAAACTGCATTCTCTTACTTCACTGAGATCTTTGGAACTGAAATCCAAATCTTTCATATAACGTGTACCATCTTCAAAGATGCAGTGCATATAAGCCGCTCAGCTATTAGTGAAGTGGAAGTTCCATTTCTGACCAGTTATATAAAGATAAGAATGGTCTTACAGACAGTATTCTCCCCACCCCTTGGGCTAGGGTCTCACTCTAGCCCAGGCTGACCTGGAATTCCCTATGTAGTCTCAGGGTGGCTTTGAACTCACAGCGATCCTCCTACCTCTGCCTTCCGAGTGCATCTAGCTTTATGTGAGTTCCAGGGATCTTTAGGCTTGACAGGCAAGCACCTTAACCACTAATCCAGCTCTCCAGCCCTCACCTTAATTTTTGAAACAGGGTTTTTTACTAAACCTGGTGCTGGCTGATTTGCCTAGACTAACTAGACAATCAGCCCCTGAGATTCTCTTATCTCTGCCTCCCCAGCACGCTTACATGAGCACACTGCTCTGCTTGGCTCTCATGTGGGTGTGCAGATCTGAATCTGCACCCTCATGCTGATTACCAAGTGAACCATCTCCCCAGAGCCCTCCTTATCACTTCTCACCTATAGCTTCTTCAAATGCAAACAAGACAGTCTTCCCTTGGTCTATTAGCTGCTTGGCTCTGTTTCCCATCCACTTGAAGCCAGTTAATGTTTCCTTAAGGGAGAGAGAAAAGAAAAAGAAATGCCTTCGACAGTGTACAGAGCACAAGAAAGGGCAACAGCAGACCAACCCCACAGACAACGGTACCTCAAAATGAAAACCCTCCTTCAAGGCAATGGCCCGCAAGATTTTGGAGGAGACGGTGCTGGACAACATGTACACGTCTCTGAGGGCACTGCGGTCTTGGTTCTTTTCTTTCCAAGAAGTGAAGAGCCACCAGCCCAAGAGCGCCCCCAGCTCATTGCCCGAAAACAGTCTCCATTCTCCACTGCAAGAAAAACAAGCCATTTGCTCCAGTGACCTTCGGGAGATGTAGAAGTCACTGGACGAAGACAACTGGTCGACCAGGCTCAGCACGCTGTCTGCAAGACTGTTCTTATCTTTACATGACTGGTCAGAAATGGACCTGCCACTTCACTAATATCTGAGCGGCTTATAAGCACCACATCTTTGAAGAAGGCACACAGGTGCTCATGCCAAACATGATGCAGTATACTCTCATTTTCATCTGTGCCAAAGGTTTGGTTTGCAACTGTACCAGATAACAGGGTTATTCCTTTGTATAGACCCCATGGCCACACTTGTCCTAGGAACTGTGCCACACCCCACAGGTATTCCTGTCTGTACCATTTAAGTTCAACATTGCCAGGCTGGAGAGATGGCTTAGTAGTTAAGGCGCTTGCCAGCAAAGCCAAAGCACCCAAGGTTGATTCCCCAGGACCCACATAAGCCAGACATGCAAGGTGGTGCATGCATCTGGAGTTCATTTGCAGTAGCTGGAGGTCCTGGTATGCCCATTCTCTCTCTCTCTCAAAAAAAATTTTTTTTCTAAAAATAAGAAATAAATTCAACATTGACTTGAAGACCCAGAGCCTCACCAAACCCACTGGCAAATACTGAACCACAAAGCCAGAACCATGCAAAGGACTTTGCCCTTAGTAGGTACTGAGACCAGTTACAAGGCAGGGGCTGGTTAGAGGCATTTCAACTCCAAATATATATATATATCGGGTTGTTGTACTATGCACTGCATGAGGCAAAGACATGAGCTCCCGCCCTTGGGAGGCACCTTGTCCTATGTTAGAGGAAGCCACTGACTGTCCAGTGAGGTGACTTTCAAAATAAATGCAAAGTAATGGAAAACATTTTCATATAGGTTGAAGCTCCCCAGGAATATGTTATTGCCAAAGCTGGTGTCTTTTCTATTTTCCATGATTAGATGAATAATTAATTAATTTCACCTGTCTTGCTTTTCTGCCACAGCCAGTCTGTCGGCATCAGGATCATTCGCTAAAACAATTTTGGCCTTGGTTTTGTCGGCCAATGCAAAAGATAGAGTCTGAAAGAAGGCAGGAACACAAAAGATTACTTAAATCAGCAACTGAGAATAACAATTTAGTTTCTTAAAAAAATATTTTATTTACTTATTTGAGAGAGAGAGAGAAACAGAGAGGCAGAGAGAAAGAGAGAATGGGCGCATCAGGGCCTCGAGCCACTGCAAAGGAACTCCAGATGCATGCGCCCCCTTGTGCATCTGGCTTATGTGGTTCCTGGGGAATCGAGCCTCAAACTGGGGTCCTTAGGCTTCATAGGCAAGTGCTTAACCACTAAACCATCTTTCCAGGCCCCTATTTTAGTTTCTTAAAAAAATATTTGGGTTGGAGAAATGGCTTAGTGGTTAAGACGCTTGCCTGCTAAGCAAAAGGACCTAGCTTCAATTCTCCAGGTCCCACATAAGCCAGATGCACAAGGCGGCGCATGCGTCCCGAGTCCGTTTTTAGTGGCTAGAGGCCCTGGTGCACCCTTTCTCACAATTCTCTCTCTCTCTCTATGTCTCAAATAAATAAAATAAATCTTTTTTAAAAAGTATGGGTTCCTAAGCACTAAAGACTGTTGCCCAGAGGAAGGCGATAGTGTTTTCTGGAGCTGGTCTTGCTTGGTCAGAGGTCAGCTTCCCAAGCCAGAGGTCGGGTAATGAGCATCAGTGCTGGGCCCAGGCCTGTCCTTCGGCTGCAGAGAAATGAGGTAGCACGTGTGGTTGGACTGGAATTGGATCCCAGCTGTGATCAACCTCACAGACCAAAGCAAACAGACTTTCTCCATACTGTTATCTAACCTTTAAGATGGTAGGTGAATCATAATTTAAGTAATACTCCTTAATGAAGCCGGGTGTGGTGGTGCACACCTTTAATCCCAGTACTCGGGAGACAGAGGTAGGAGGATCACTATGAGTTCAAGGCTGCCTTGAGACTACATAGTAAATTGCAGGTCAGCGTGGGCTAAAGTGAGACCCTACCTCAATAAACCAAAAAATAATAATGATAATAATAATAATACTCCTTAATTATAATTAAGGGATAAAAATATTAATATAAGGGCTGGGAGGTTGCTCAGTGGTTAAAGGCATTTGCTGGAAATGCCTATTGAACCAGGTTCAATTTCCCAGTACCCATATAAAACCAGATGCACAATATGGCAAATGTGTTTAGACTTTGTTTGCAAGAGGCTCTGGCCTTCCCATTCTCTCTCTCTCTCTCTCTCTCTGTGGCAAAAAATAAAAAATAAAAATATAATATGAAAAACCCCTTCCTTCTATTATTGCCATTTCTTTGCAATAAGGAAACACAGTAAATTAGATTTAACAATTAAGTTTTTAAAATTTTAATTTATTTTTTATTTTTAAATTTTTTTTTGTTTTTCTTGAGGTAGGGTCTCACTCTAGCCCAGGCTGACCTGGAATTCACTATGGAGTCTCAGGGTGGCCTCGAACTCATGGCAATCCTCCTACCTCTGCCTCCCAAGTGCTGGGATTGAAGGCATGCGCCACCACGCCCAGCTTAGTTTTTATTTTTTTAGAGAGAGCAAGTGAGAGAGAGGGAGGGAGAATTGGCGTGCCAGGGTCACAGCCACTGCAATTTTAACACAATGAAAATTACAAAAATGAAATTTACTTGATAGTGATAGCCTTGAATGTGAAAGGGGTAACTGGAAAGACGGCCCAGAGGTTGAAGGCATGGGTGTGAACGTGATAGGTAGGTTTCATTATTTGATAAAGGTCGGTTACCAAGACATCTTTACCCTCTTCAGGATTGGGGTATTTCACAGTTGGAAACTCAGGATTGGGATCTTCCTGCTGGGGAACAGCATCCGGAGGAGTGAGGTCAAAAGCCTTGAAAGCCGACTGCACGAACTCATGACCCACGCCATGGACAGATGTGTGCACAAACTTCACCTTGGTCTCCTTGTTCACACTCCTGGAGTCAGACACATCATAGAAAATGACAAAAGATTCAAACATGGCTCTGGAAAATGAAAGACCTAGGGCTGGGGAGAAGCTCAGGGGTTAAAGGCACTTGCTTGTAAAGTTAGCCGGCCCAGGTTTGATTCCCCAGTACTCGCTTAAAGCCAGATGCACAAAGTGGTGCATGTAGCTGGAGTTTGTTTGCAGCAGCATTCTCTCTTTCTCTGTTCAGAAATAAATATATTTTTTTGAAAGTAGATATAGAGGGCTGGAGAGATGGCTTAGTGGTTAAGGCATTTGCCTACAAAGCCAAAGGATCCCAGTTCGATTCTCCAGAACCTACGTAAGCCAGATGCACAATGGGGTGCATGCATGTGGAACTCATTTGCAGTGGCTGGTGGCCCTGACACACCCATTCTCTCTCTCTCTCACACACACACTCTCTCTCTTTCTCTCCAAGTAAAAAATAAAATATATTTTAAAAAAGTAGATGTAGGGCTGGAGAGATGGCTTAGCAATTAAGCAAGCACTTGCCTGTGAAGCCTAAGCACCCCGGTTCGAGGCTCGATTCCCCAGGACCCACGTTAGCCAGATGCACAAGGGGGCGCACGCGTCTGGAGTTCATTTGCAGTGGCTGGAAGCCCTGGTGCCCATTCCGTGTCTATCTGCCTCTTTCTTTCCCTCTCTCTCTGTCACTCTCAAATAAATAAATAAAAATGAACAACAAAAAAAAGAGTAGATGTAGAAACTATTAAGGAGCTGAATTATTGAAACTGTAAGAAATCTATGAAGTAGGAATTCAGAAAGATAATTGAACAATTAGAAATTGTCCTAATTTCATTTTTAAAATGTATTTTTATTTATTTGTGAGAGATAAGGAATGAATGGGCATATCATGGCCTCCAGCCACTGCAGATGAGACACATGAGCCACCTTGTGCATCTGGCTTACATGGGTCCTGGGGAACTGAACCTGTGTTCTTTGGCTTTACAGGCAAGCACCTTAACTGCTAAGTCATCCCTCCAGCCTTCTACTTTTGATTTTAGATTTATTTTTATTTGAGATGTGGCGAGGGGGGGGGGGGAGAAAAAGGCAGATAGCGAGAGAGAGGGACAGAGAGGGACAGAGAGAGAATGGGTGTGCCAGGGCCTTTATCTACTGCAGACAAACTCCAGATACATGTGCTACCTTGTGCATCTGGCTTACATGCGTCCTAGGGAAATAGAACCTGGTTCCTTTGACTTTACAGGTAAGCACCTTAACTACTAAGCCATCTCTCCCAGCCTGTTCTATTTTGTTTGTTTGTTTGTTTTGTTTTTAGAGGTAGGGTCTCATTCTAGCCCAGGCTGACCTGGAATTCACTCTATATTCTCAGTGTGGCCTCAAACTCATTGCAATCTTCCTACCTTTGGCTCCCGAGTGCTAGGATTAAAGGAGTGCCCCACTACGCCTGGCCAGCCTTTTCATTTTTAAAAAGGTGTTGGAGAGATGGCTCAGTGGTTAAAGGCACTTGTTGGCAAAGCCTAAGAGCCCCATTTAAATTTCCCAGTACCCACTTATAGCCAGATGCATAAAATGGCAAAGTCAAGAGGCCTTGGTGTGCCCATTCACTTTGTCTGTCTGTCTGTCTGTCTGTTTGTCTGTCTGTCTGTCTGTCTGTCTCTCTGTCAAAATAAATAAATAAATAAATAAATGAAATGAAAACAAACAAAACAAACAAGCAAAAACTTATTCACCCTTTCTCTAAACATACATATTTCCCCCTAAGATAAGGCTGTTCTCAGCAAATGTGCCTCCTTTCCATTCAGGTTGTGCTTGATGGTCCAGCGCTCACATCTGGAGTGGGGTACAAGAAAGACCCAAACTCAGGCTCCAGGAGCAAACCCACAGTGGGGCCCATGGGTGCTGGCCTTGGAAGTGCCTGCTCTGGGCATCGGGGCTCCATGTACCTTGTGATGAAACGAAGACTAATTTGTAAATATATATATAAAACAAGCTTTTCTATGCCAGGTTACAATACTGTTTGACACAATGCCATGAACGAGGGAACAATAATTACACTAAAAATCAACAGAAGATACAGAAAAAGAAACCTAAGGTTTTAAAAGCCTCCACTGCTCTGATGGCTAGAAATGGACCCTATTTGTTTTGGAAATGAATAAATAAACAAGGTTTCCTCTAAGAGACCAGTGGTTGAGAAGAAGTCGCTAATCGAAAATGAAATGCATCCGGGAGCTGGAGAGATGGTTCAGCTGTTAGGCCCTTGCCTGCAAAGCCTGATGACCTGGGCTCGATTCCCCAGTAACCATGTAAAGCCGTATGTGCAGGGTGCGCATGCAGCCAGAGTTCATTCGCAGCCGCTAGAGGTCCTTGCACGCCCATTCTCTCTCTGTTTGCAAATAAATAATTAAAAAACAGTGTTTTAAATGCATCTGGAGGCCAGGTGTGATGGCACATGCCTTTAATTCCAGCAGAGGTACGAGGATCAAGGCCACCCTGAGTCTACATAGTGAACTCCAGGTCAGCCTGGGCTATAGTGAGACCCTACCTTGAAAAACAGCAACAATAACAAAAATGCATCTGGAAAAATAAATATGTGAGAGCAAGGAGAATAAACCTGTACAACATCTGAGATATTAAAATAGATTTCAAAGCTGTACAGATTGGAACTTTGGCAAGATTATACGTAGGCAAAGAAAAGGAATCGTCTAGAAGTTGATCAAATGTGATAGTGTGTATGAGCAGTGCTTAGGGGCTCACATTCTCTGGAATCAGACTTTATTTAAATCCTGAGGGTCTGTCACTCACAAACTGTGTGCCTCAGTGGTCTCAGGTGGTGAAATATCAGAACCCACCCTGAGGGCTAGAGAGATGTCTCAGAGGTTCAAGCTGTTTGCTTATAAACCCTGCCAGTCTGCAATTTGATTCTGCAGTACCCACATACAACTAGTTGTAAAAAGTGGCACATGAATCTGGAGATCATTTGCAGAGGCAAGAGGACCTAGCATGCCAATTTGCACTGTCTGCTTGCAAATGAATAATTATTTTTAAAAACTGGGCTGGAGAGATGGCTTAGCAGCTAAGACTTTTGCCCATGGAGCCTAAGGACCCAGGTCAGGGTTAGGAGCCATGTAAGCCACACGTACAAGATGGTGCATCTGGAGTTCGTTTGCAGCGGCTGGAAGTCCTGGCATCCCTATTCTCTCTATGTATCTATCTGCTTCTTTCTCTCTCTCTAATAAATAAATGAAATATTTTTATTTTTGTGTTGTGGTTTTTCTGGGTAGGGTCTTGCTCTAGCCCAGGTTGACCTGTAAGTCACTATATAGTCTCAGGGTGGCATTGAACTCACATAAAAGAAAGGTGGGGAAGGGTCAATCAAAATTCAAGATATTCTGAATAAGACATATGAAAATCTACTTTCTTAAATAATGGCACATCGAGAAGCCATTTTTACTAGAAAATTTTCAGTGCCTGGGATGGGATACCTTCCAGTGAGTCATTGGCCAGGGAGGTCCTTGTTGCCTCCAAAACATTATAGGCTATTGCCAAGGCCCTTGATTCCCCATGAGAAAGAGATGGTAAGACCCTATTGCTGAAGACTTCACATGCCTGAGCGGCAAAGTCACTGAGAAATCAAGTTGGTGCTGAGTAGAAAACCTTCTCCCTGTAGCCCAGCCAACTGAAAGCTGCACTTATGGGAGACAGATGTCATCAGCAGTGAAAACAGTGGACACTGGAAACCTCAAGTTTGGGCCAGATAGGCCAAATGACTGAATGAGTGCAATAGTGGCATGTCTGCTCTGGGGGAAACCAATAGCTCTCTAATTGGACTCTCTAATTGGAAATTGGACAGAGGAGTGTCCAGCACTGAAACATCTCACACCCTCTAAGGCTCAGGGCCCATTGCAGAAAAGGTGGCGGAAAGAATGTAAGAGCCAAAGGAAGGGTACCACTCCTTACATACAACTGTCCAGACAGAATTTGGCCTCGATATCCAAGACCTCACAGTGCCTAGCAATACCCACACAAGACCCTCATAATAGGAGAAAAAGATGATGACATTAAATTAAAAGAGACTAATGGAGAGGGAAGGGATATGACAGAGAGCAGAGTTATGAAGGGGAAAGTGGGAGAGGTGAGGGAAATACCATGGTTTGTTGTCTGTAAATATAGAGGTTGTCAATATATATATATATATATGCATACATACATATATATAATATTAAAACATTAAATGTATTTAGGACCTACCCTGAGATTATGTTGGTAGGATTGAAATGTGATCACATGTGAAGGGCCTATGTCAATTATCTGGTAAATGGCAAGCACTCGATTAATATGAGAAATTGTTTCCTAATGGTGTCATTTCCAGTTAGTCAAGAATAAAAAAGAGAGATTCTTCCATCTTTGGCATTGGTACTGGCAAGTCTTCCAGAAAAGAGCTAGGCTACTTCCCTTTTTTATACCTCACACGGGACTAAAAATCACCAGTGACTCAAAAGATTCGACAATATGAAAATGTAAACACAAAAGTGTAGGACAGGGCTGGTGAGATGGCTCACTGGTTAAAGGCATTTGATTACAAAGCCCGACGACCCGGGTTTGATTTCCCAGAACCAACATAAAGCGAGGTGCAAAGTGACGCATGCATCTAGAGTTCCTTCGCTGTGGCAAAAGCCCTGGTATACCCATTCTCTCTCCCCCACCTTCTCTCTCTTTCTCTCTGCTTGCAAATAAATAAAAATATTTTTAAAATTTAAGAAAAATAGGTTTTTCCTAATAATCGTTGTGTAGAAAGTCTTCTTCCTTTTTTTTTTTTTTTTTTTTTTGTAGTGTGCGTAGGTGCATGTGTGTATGAGTGTGTGTGGTGTCCAGAGGCCAACCTGGGGTGTTATTCTTAGGAGCTATGTTCACATCTTTTTCTTTTTTCACTTTATTTGAGAGAGAGAGAATGGGCATGTCAGGGCACTCAGCCTCTGTAAACAAACTCCAGATGCATGTGCCACCTTGTGCATCTGGCTTACATGCATCCTGGGGAATCAAACTGATGTCCTTTGACTTTGAAGGAAAGTGCCTTAACCGTTAAGCCCTATCTCCAGGCCTGCCCACCTCTTTTGAGACAAGGGTCTCTCATTGGCCTGGTACTCACTTCACCAATCAGGCTGGACTGCTGGCCAGTGACCTCCAGAGAGCCACATGTCCCTGCTTCTCGAGAGCTGTGATTACAGGTGTGTCCTGTCATGCCTGGTATTTTAGGTGGTTACTGGGGATCGAACTCAGGTTCTCATGTTTGCAAAGCAAGCATTTTACTAACTAAGCTATATCCCCAGTGCTGAGAAAGTCTGAAAGCATAAATAAAACTCAGAAGTCATACGTTAAAAGACTAAAAAAGACAAGTAAATGTTAATAATGGGCTAGAGAGATGGCTTAGTGGTTAAAGCGTTTGCCTGCGAAGCCTAAGGACCCTGGTTTGATTCTCCAGGTCCCACATAAGCCAGATATACATGGTGGCTGCATGCATCTGGAGTTCGTGTGCAGTTACTGAAGGCCCCGACATGCCCATTCTCTCTCTCTCTCTCCCCTTTCTCTGTCTCTAATAGAAAAAAAAAAAATGTGAATAACGTTAGAATTTCCACAAAAAGTTCTAATTAAAATTCTTAAAAGTAGGGCTGGAGAGATGGCTCAGCAGTTAAGGCACTTGCCCTGCAAAGCCTGACAACCAAGTTTGATTCCCCAGTGTCCATGGAAAGCCATATGCACAAGGTGGCACATGTGTCTGGAGTTCATTTGGAAGGGCTAGAGGCCCTGGTGTACCCATTCTCTCTGTGTCTGTCTCTCTCCACTCTTTGCTTGCAAATAAATATATATATTTCTTTAAAAAAATCTCACGCCAGGCGTGGTGGCACATGCCTTTAATCCCAGCACTTGGGAGGCAGAGGTAGGAGGATCACCATGAGTTTGAGGCCACCCTGAGACTAATTCCAGGTCAGCCTGAGCCAGAGTGAGACCCTACCTTGGAAAACCAAAAAAAAAAAAAAATCTCAAAAGTAACATCACGAGGGGTATCAATATTTTCATTTATTTTTCTTTTTTATGTGTGTACCAGGGCCTCTTGCCAGAAGGTTCTTTTATGGACACGCACAGAGCTAGACATTCAAGCAATGATTGGCTTCGATACTGCTTGGGGTGACAAAAACCTGCCAACTTCTTATGAAATTGACTCAGAGGGGCAGAGGGAAAGTGCATAGCTATGTTTGGTTTGTATTAGGTGTGGTGGGGGTGGGAGGATTGAGAGCCACATTTAGAAATTTGGAGACATTTTTCTGGAGGAAAAGAAAAAGTTAATGACCCGGCAACTCAGATCTTTCTGTGTGGCTGAGGGAGCCCCGCTGTTGGTTTGGCTTCTCTTCCAGGTGGTCCTGGGGTCCCCGCCCTGCACCCGAGCTGCTATGCCCAGGTTGTCTAACACAGTACTCAAGACCACGTGGGAATTCAACCTCTTAAAACCAGTGCTTTCTCGCTAGGGACCGATGGGGGATGGGGTGACCCAGGACACACTGTAGAAGGACAACGCTGCCGCCAGGCCTTCCTGCTTAAGACCCAGCTGTGAGGATCAAGCTTGCCTCACGCTGAACCGAGCACGAGGGGCCTTTAGAACGACCAGGTGAGGACCACACCGAGAAACATTCACTGGGGAGGCCAAGACACATGGCATTCACACTGTGTTCCTCTTACGGTCTTGAAATAGGTACATGCTTGTACATGCACAGAAAAGTTCCGAGAGCTAAGAAAGCTGCTAGCGTTTCCTTTTTGACACCTTTTAAATCTACATACACATACACACATGCACACATATGTACATACACATACATATGGGTTTACAACAGGTGAGCAAGCCGTGGCCATGGACTGGCCTCCTGATTTAAGAACTGCTTTTGTAGCTGGGCGTGGTGGCGCACGCCTTTAATCCCAGCACTCAGGAGGCAGAGGTCGGAGGATCACCATGAGTTCGAGGCTATTCTGAGATGACATAGTGAATCCCAGGTCAGCCTGAGCCAGAGTGAGATCCTGCCTCAAAAACCAAAACAAAACAACAACAACAAAAAAGAACTGCTTTTGTGAACAAAGCCACCTTTGCATGGATTTGCTGACGGGTCACCTGTGTTGCCTGAATATCTCTGTGTAGCCGGCAAATTCACAGTATTCACTATCTGTCTCTCTAAGGAAAGTTGACCTAGTTGTTTATTAATTTATTATTATCATTATTATTATTATTAACGTTAGCCCTTATCACATTAAGTGCACCAACTAAAGAAAACAATATTGTTTGTTTATTTTTCGAGGTAGGGTCTCACTCTGGTCCAGGATGACCTGGAATTCACTATGTAGTCTCAGGGTGACCTTGAACTCTCTCGGTGATCCTCCTACCTCTGCCTCCCGAGTGCTGGGATTAAAGGCGTGCGCCACCACGCCTGGCAAGAAAAAAAAATTTTTTTTAATGGACATTGATGGAATTTGACCCAGTCACATTAACTGAATTCACTTAAAGTCAGTAAACAACAGTTTAGTTACCTGTGAAAGCAGTATTTTTTCAGGTCTTCGAAGTAGTCATTGTGGATAGACGCACTAGGGTTGTGGAGAAGGGGACTGCCGTCAATCAAAGACACATCCCAAGCCCGCGGCCAGGGCTCGAGATTTTCTTCAATGGCCCGGGAAATGCCTTGATCGTGTGGAGAGATGATCTGCGCACCGTTGTCCCAGTAGACCTAGGGAAGCCAGGGACATTCAGGGGGAGGGAGACTGAGCACCCAGTGTTCACGCTCCCAGACAGGACAGACACACCCGTCCCTTACAAGCAGCACGTGTGGAGAGAGCGGGGCTGTTACCTTGTAACCGTTGTCCTGCTTGGGGTTGTGGGAGGCTGTGATCATGATCCCAGCGCAAAGTTTCAGATGTGACACAGTGTAGGGCTGTGACAGAGAACGAGATGGCTTTGAACAAAAGATTAGATATACTTGAAATGAGCCAGGCGTGGTGGCACACGCCTTTAATCCCAGAACTTGGGAGGCAGAGACAGGAGGATCACTGTGAGTTCGAGGCCACCCTGAGACTACATAGTCAATTCCAGGTCAGCCTGGGCTAGAGCGAGACCCTGCCTTGAAAAATAAAAATAAAAAGATACACTTGAAATGTCCATTGTACATTGCTTATGCCAACTTGCTCTTCTTTTCGTAGGCATAGTGTGCCAGTCAGCATTTCTCTGCCCGGCTGGCAAACAGGGGACTCCCTTATCTGTGGCTTTTGCCTGAGCAGCTTCATTAACCCATGCCCATGTGAGCAGAGGCCCCACCCCCATAACTTTTAGGACAACACGTTGTATAAGCGTTCTGTTTAATTACCAGTTATTGCTGTTAGTATCCTACTATGCTTGCTTTATGAATCAAACTTTGTTATACATATATATGTATATGAATTACAGGAAAAGCATGGGATAGAGAAAATCTCATACCGTGGTGTCTTCAGGCTTTCACAGGGTGGGGGACTTGTAATACATCCCTGTGTATAAGCGCGGTGGTAGGGGGGGCTACTGTACTCTCATTGGGACCAACTGACTGCCTGAGGTTCCAGGGTGTCTGTCCTAACAAGATGGGCGAGCAGTTTCCTAGGTGAGCCCCTGCTGCTGTCTTCTAGGTAAGCTAGAAAATTCTGGAAAGAAAAAGCACTCTGCATTCACTTAAGTCTCGGCTCAGGGACAGAAACTTAAATGTTCATTTGATTCTCTCCAACAAATTCCCTTCTTCTCTTTATCATTTGCTTCCAAGGAAAAAGTTAGGAAGATGGAGAGAGCACTCTCAAAGGCTGTTTCCTTAGCTTTCATCCCGGGTTGACTAGCTTTCCTTCTGTTTCAATTGAGCAACTTTCCTTCCAAGAAAACTTCCCAACATGGAGAAGAGGGCTTGGATTGTTCCCCACATGGCTGTAGATGAGATTTCCTTTTTTTTTCTTTAAAGTCATTTTATTTTATTTATTTATTATTTATTATTATTTATTTATTTTCATACACACACACACATACATATGTGTGTGTGTGTGTGTGTGTGTGTGTGTGTGCCAGAATCTCCAGCCACTGCAAACAAACTCCAGACACATATACTGCTTTGTGCATCTGGTTTTACGAGGATACTGGGGAATCGAACCTAGGCCTTCAGGCTTTGCAAGCAAGTATCTTTAACCACTGAGCCATCTCTCCAGCCCTGAGATGCGATTTCTATACACAGACAAGCTGAGGTTGAACCAGAGGCCCATCTACTCTCCCACCAAGAATCACAGCACTCATGATTCCCCTTGGAAGTGACGTGACATCCCCGAGGTGGCCTGGTACAAACAAAAAGGCCAGAACTGGTGGGCTTGGTGGTGCACGCCTGAAACCCCATACCAAGAAGGCAGAACTTGGAGCAGTGCTGTAAGTTCAAGGCAAGCCTCGTCTACATAGTGAGTTCCAGACCAACCAGGACTATATAGCAAGAGCTTATTTCTTTTCTTTTTTTTAATATAATTTCTTTCTTTATTTATTTGAGAGGGAAAAAGAGGGAGGGAGGGAGAGAGAGAGAGAGAGAGAGAGAATGGGCGTGCCAGGGCATTCAGCCACTCCAAATGAACTCCAGATGCATGGGTCCCTTTGTGCATCTGGCTTACGTGGGTCCTAGAGAATCGAACTGGGATCCTCTGGCTTTGCAGGCAAACGCCTTAACTGCTAAGCCATCTCTTCAGCCCCCACAAGACCTCATTCCAAACAAAGAAAATTACTGGGCATGGTGGCACAGGCCTTTAATCCTAGCACTCAGAAGGCAGAGATAGGAGGATTTCTGTGAGTTCGAGACCAGCCTGAGACTACAGAGTGAATTCCAGGTTGCCTGGACTAGAGTGAAACCCTAGCTTAATAAAACCAAATGAGAAAAAAAAAAAAAAAAAAACACAAAACAAATCGCCATTCCAATGAATCAGAAATTATGTGTCAGAAATATAATCCTAAAGCGTTAATAAAACTTCCGTGGAGAGAGTTGGCCTAATGAAGGCCAAGGAGCCCTTGGTCACTGAAACGCCTAACGCCCAGTAGCACCAAAGCCCATCGAATTCAGCCTGACACCCCGACAGGAAGTTAGAAAAGGAAACGGTTACTTACCACGAAAGGGGTTGGGGTTATATCAGAAAAGAGGTGCACGGGAATCCCCTGGCTGATAAACGTGGTGGCAGCCAGCTGGGCAAACCTAAAACCACAAAGGCAGAGAAAAGAGAGTCAGCTGGTGACAGAAACAGGCAAACGAGTGTCCAGCACTTCTTTTTGCTGCTCTGGGGATTGAACCCAGGGCTGTGGGGTGTTAGGCAAATGCTACCAGCTGAGCTACATCTTCAGCTCCTTTCAATACTTTACAGTTGCACAGAGAAGCTAGAGAAAGAAAATGTTTCTGTTCTTTTTTTTTTCCACACCATATGCACGCACACAGACACACACACACACACACACACACACACACACACACATTTACTTGCAAGCAGAGAGACAGAGAGATAGATAGGGCTGGAGAGATCGCTTAGCCATTGAGCTCTTGCCTATGAAGCCTAAGGACCCCCATTTGACTGTTGATTCCCCAGTACCCATGAAAGTCAGATGCACAAGGTGGCGCATGCGATCTGGAGATAGGTGGGGGACGGAGAGAGAATGGGTCTGCCAGGGCCTCCAGCCACTGTAAGCATGCACCACCATGTGTATCTGGTTTACGTGGGTTCTGGGAATCAAATTTGTGTCTTTAGGCTTCACAGGCAGGTGCCTTAACTGCTAAGCCATCTCTCCAGCCCCAGAAAATGTCTTTTCATAAATGTTTACATTGGTAGAGAGCATCAAAGACATAGGACCTGTTGGAATCCTCTCATTCCACCTTTTGGCACCAAAGGCCACACGCCTCGCCCCATGTCAGTGGCCACTTAGTATCAGGGCCAGGCCTGCACAGGCCTCAGCCTACCTCAGTGGTTCTGCCTCCTCGCAGGGTAACACAGTGACATGCTTGGTTGTCACACTCGAGGTAGGCATATGCTACTGGCAAGTAATGGGTAGAGTGGATGTGTTGGAGACCACCCCATATGCAATGAGGGAAAAGTTACTATTTGCCCTGTAGAGACAAAGCCTGCCGACCCGTGGTGCCTCCTTCTGCTTAGATCATGCCCCGCCGCTTTATGACAGCAGGGCAGAGAGAAAGGTGCAGTTGGGACCCCAGAATTGTGGATTCTAACAGCTTCAGATCAAAAAATTCTTTCCTGAAGTGACTGGAGTACTGAGTAACATCTCGATCACACCTTCCAAGGCTCAGGGTCCAATGTGGAAGAGGTGGTGGAAAGAATGTAAGAGCCAAAGGAAGTGTAGGACTCCTTACAATGTGCTCCCTCCAGACATAAAATGGCCTGGATATCCATGACCTCACAGTGCCTGACACTACCTACACAAGACCATCATAAGAGAAGGAAAAGATCATGATATTAAAATGAAAGAGAGACTGATTGAGAGGGGGAGGGGATATGATGGAGAGTGGAATTTCAAAGGGAAAGTGGGGGGAGGGAGGGTAGCATCATGGGATACTTTTTATAATCATGGAAAATGTTAATAAAAATTAAGAAAAAAAAATTCTTTCCTTTTGGGCTGCAGAGACGGCTTAGTAGTTAAGGTGCTTGCCTGCAAAGCCAAAATACCTCGGTTCGATTCCCCAGCACCCACATAAGCTATGTGTCTAGAGTTCATTTGCAGTGGCTGGAGACCCTACTGTGTGCTCTCTCTCTCTTTCAAATAAATACATGCATAAATAGAATATTTAAAAAAATTCTTTTCCTTTAGTTAAGTATCACATTCTCAACACCTACACAATTTTCTTCCTTTCTTTTTCTTTTTTTCTTTCTTTCTTTTTTTTTTTTTTTTTTTTTTTTTTTTTTTTTTTTTGGTTTTTCGAGGTAGGGTCTCACTGTAGCTCAGGCTGACCTGGAATTCACTATGTAGTCTCATGGTGGCCTTGAACTCACGGTGATCCTCCTACCTCCACCTCCCGAGTGCTGGGATTAAAGGCGTGTGCCACCACCACGCTTGGCTCAATTTTCTTTACCTTATTATTATTATTTATTTGAGAGAGAGATAGAAAAAAGTGGCACACAGAAAATGTGAGCATGGGCATGCCACAGCCTCCCGAGACTGTAAGCAAACTCCAGATGCATGCACCAGTTTGTGTATCTGGATTTACATGGGTTCTGGGAATCAAAGCCATCAGGCCTCGTAAGCAAGAGCCTTTAACTGCTGAGCCATTTCCCCAGGCCCCAAGTCAGAATTTTTAAGAGCTACTAACAGAATTCACACATCATCTTACCTAAATGAGTCAAGTACTTAGTTAAGTTATTGCAATGGCAATTAGATATAAAACTGCAAAATACCTGGGTGTGGTGGCACACTCTTTTAATCCCAGCACTTGGGAGGCAGAGGTAGGAGGATTGCCATGAGTTCAAGGCCACCCTGAGAATACAGAGTGAATTCCAGGTCAGCCTGGACCAGAGTGAGACCCTACCTCAAAACAAACAAACAAACAAACAAACAAAAAAATCTAAATACCTTCTGCTGCTGCCTCCACTGGCTGGGTGGGCGCGCGCATCAAAGCTGATCACAACGCCCCTCTGCTTCAGGTCACTGAACTGCTTCTCCAGGTATCTGCAAAATCCCTGAAAACACCTCACCGATTAATAGAACATAGCTACAAATCTATATGACATGCATGTGACATAAAAAATTGGCCCCAAACGACATCTTTTTTTTCAGCTTTCACAGGAGAATATCATTAGCAGAGAAAGAGAGACCGTTCGGTGACTTAGAAAACAAACAGAGGGGCTGGAGAGATGGCGTAGTGGTTAAAGCACTTGCCTGCAAAGCCTAACAACCTGGGTTCAGTTTCCCAGTGCCCGCATGAAGCCAGATGCACTGAGTGGCACATGCATCTGGAGTTTGTCTGCAGTGGCTGGAGACTCTGGCATGCCATTCTCTCTCTCTATCTCCTTGCAAATAAATAAATAAATAAAATGAACAGAGGATGGGAGAGATGGCTCAGCAGCTAATGGCACTTTCGTGAAAAGCCTAATGGCCTGAGTTCAGTTCCCCAGTATTGCTGTAAGTCCAGATGCACAAAGTGGTACACGCATCGTCTGCGGTTGGCTTTGTCTCAGGACACTGTGGTACACCCCCTAAGCACCGTGTTTCTGTCTGCCTCTTTCTATCTCTCTCTCAAATAAATAAATAAAAACATTTAAAAATATATTTCTATGGGCTGGAGAGATGGTTCAGTGGTTAAGGTGCTTGCCTGAAAAGGCTAAGGACCTGGGTTCAAAATCCCGCAGTACCCACATAAAGCCAGATTCACAAGGTGGTGCATGTGTCTGGAGTTTCTTGGCAATGGTTTGAGGTCCTGGCACATCCATTCTCTCCCTCTCTGCCTCTCTCTCTCAAATAAATACTTAAAAAAATTAATAATATAATTTTATTTATTTAAGAGAGAGTGAGACAGAGACAGAAAGAGGCAAAAAGAGTGAGTATAAGCCACTGCAAAGGAACTCCAGACACATGGGCCACTTTGTGCATCTGGCTTTATGTGGGTACTGGGGACTTGAACCTGGTCCGTCAGCTTTGCAAGCAAGCACCTTAACCACTGAGCTACCTCTCCAGCCCAGTAAAAATATTTTTTAAAATGAACATATGGGCCTAGGGAGATGGCTCAGCAGTTAAAGGCACTGGCTTGCAAAGCCTGCTCACTTGGGTTCACTTCCCCAGCCACTCACATAAAGCCAGAAAAAAAAAGTGCCACCTGAATCTTTCATTCACAGGGCCAAGAAACCCTGATACACCCATACATACACCACACACACACACACATAAATAAAGAAAAACACAACCACCACCAACAAATGAGCTGGGCATGGTGGTACACTCCTTTAATGTCAGCTTGCGGGAAGCTGAGGTATCAGGATCACTGTGAACTAGAGATCCAGAGTGAGATCCAGGTCAGACTGGCCTAGAGTGAGAAGCCGCCTCAAACAAATAATAAATAAATAATAACAACATAACATGCTAAAAAAAATTCCTATTTTATAGTTAAGAATATAGAAACTAGGGCTGGAGAGATGGCTTAGCGGTTAAGCGCTTGCCTGTGAAGCCTAAGGACCCCGGT
This sequence comes from Dipus sagitta, assembly GCA_036346955.1. NCBI lineage: Eukaryota > Metazoa > Chordata > Mammalia > Rodentia > Dipodidae > Dipus > Dipus sagitta. The sequence goes on along the minus strand of CM070781.1, from coordinate 35,053,461 downwards.
TCGAGGCTCGACTCCCCAGGACCCACGTTAGCCAGATGCACAAGGGGGCGCACGCGTCTGGAGGTTTGCAGTGGCTGGAGGCCCTGGCACGCCCATTCTCTCTCCCTCTCTCTATCTGCCTCTTTCTCTCTGTCTATTGCTCTCAAATAAAATAAAAATAACAAAAAAAAATTTTTTTTTAGAAACTTGGAGAAGAACAGGGACCTGGCTCAGTTTCAGACCCACAAGACCTGACTTCTACCCAGGACTGGCGCGAGGTGGCTCAGTGTGGGGCTTAAAGCTTTGGGGCCACACTGTGCATTCATCCTTCATTCTGCTACCTATCAGCAAGTGACAAGTGCCTCAGTCTCGTCATGCCCCAGTTTCCTTTTCGGCAGAACAGTAATACCAAGGGAACCTACCACACGGGGATGTCCTCAGGATTAAGCGAAATGAAAACACACAAAGGGAGCTGGAGAGACGGCTCTGCGGTTAACCGTGTCTGCCTGCAAAGCGTACTGATCTGGGCATCAATTTCCCAGTACTTGTGGAAATCCAGATGTGCAAAGTGGCACATGATTCTGGAGTTCATTTGCAGTGGCCCTGGCATGCACCCATACTATCTCTCTCTCTCTCTCTCTGCCTACCTCTTTCTCTTCCTCCTTTTCTCAAATAAGTAAATAAAGGTATTTTTGTCAGAGCTGGAGAGATAGGTCAGCAGTTATGGTACTTGCCTGCAAAGCTTAAGGACCCAGGATCAATTCCCTAGTAACCATGTAAGCCAAATCCAAAAAATAGCACATGCATCTGGAGTTCATTTGCAGTGGCTAGGGGCCCTGGCATGCCCATTCTTTTTATTTTTTCCACACATTATCCTTCTCTCTTTTACAGTGCCAGCCTGGAGTCTGCATCAAGTCAAAGAACTGCCTCTTTCTCTCTCTCTCTCTCTAATGAATAAATAAAAATTCAATTAAATTTTTTAAAAAGGGTTGGAGAGATGGATTAGCAGTAAGAGTGCTTGCCTGTGAATCCTAAGGACCCAGGTTTGATTCCCCAGGACCCACATAAGCCAGATACACAATGGGGCACATGCATCTAGAGTTCGTCTGCAGCAGCCAGGAGGTCCTGGTGTATGCATTCTCTCTCTCTCTCTCTCTCTCTCTCTCTCTCTCTGCCTCCTTCTCTCTGTCTAATAAATAAATAAAAAATAAACTGAATTTTTAAAAAAGAAGGCAAAGAAGCCCAATACACGTTATAAGGTTTTGACAATTAACTGATAAAACCCTATTTACTTATTAGTGATATTTCCCAGAGGTCTAAAAGAGGCCAGAATCCGAGTCAGGGAAGATGGTTGAGTGGATAAAGCCCCTTGTCCCGCAAGCATGCGGGCTGGAGTTCGGGTCCTCAGCACCCTTGTGAATGGTGTGGAGGCTGCCTATCACCCCAGTGCTCAGGAGGCAGAACCGAGGGAGTCCTGAGAAAAGGGGTTACCTAGACTAGCTGGATTGACGAGTCCTGAGCCCAGGTGAGAGACCCGGCTTCGGTGAACAGGGACAGGGACTGAGGAAGATACCCCTTGTCCACTTCTGACCTCCACATGCACGCACGCACACACAAGTAAACACACACACACACGTGCAAAGAAAAAAAGAAGGGGCCAGAGTCAGTCAAAGTACAGGGCATATCCAAGTAGACAAATAAAGCTTGGGCAAATAAGACATGTCCAGAATCTCAGCAGGAAGACAGCATCGCAACGATCTCAAATGGCAAAGGTTAGAGGTAAGAAACTTGGCATCCAAAAGATGAAGATAACTGGACATAATCAGAAGAGAAAGAGACCTCTGGCTGACCGGGCAATCATGTTTCATAACACTTATCCACTCATAAAAAAGAAAGTAAAGGAATGGTTTTTGGTAAGAGACTACTAACAAAGCTGTGTCAATTTAGAATGCCTTTAGAACTATTTATTTGTTTGCATGTGTGTCTGTGTTTATGGGCATGCCAGGGCCTCTTGCCACTCTAAACAAACATCAGATGCTTGTGCCATTTTTTCTTTCTTTCTTTCTTTTTTTTTTTTTTTTTTTTGCGTTCAGCTTACGTGGATGGGTTGAGAATTGAACCCAGGCCAGCAGGCTTTGCAAGCCTGCCTTTAATCTCTGGACCTCTTTCCAGTCCCTGGAATGCCTTTCCTAATTGTACTAAAAGCAACTTTAAAAATTTTTATTTTATTTTATTTTATTTTATTTTATTTTATTTTTACTGAGTACACCTTCTGAGGCTAAGTAACTAGGAAACACAGACATGATTTTGTGGGTTCCTGAGAAGTCACTTAACCTAGACACCTGACCCTTCACGGCTGACAGTGGTGGCAACATGCCTGGCTCCTGCAGGTCAACCCTCGTGCTGTGGGCTCAATGTTCCAGGGGCAAAGAGAATGAAGCCTTAGTCCAGATTCCAAGTAACCAAATTCCCTAAAAGACTTGAAAGGCTACTTTGGACCAGAGCATGCTGAGGGGAAAGGAGAAATGATTTGGTGGGGATGAGGGAAGTTTTCAGAATTGAAATGTTATTTTAAAACATATTGCATAGGGCTGGAGAGATGGATCAGTGGTTAAAGCACTTGCCTGCAAAGCCAAAGGACCCAGGTTCGATTTCTCAGTACCCATGTAAAGCCAGATGCACAAGGTGGTGCATGCATCTGGAGTTCGTTTGCAGCAGCTAGAAGCCCTGGTGCACCCATTCTCTCTCTCTCAATCTGCTTCTGCCTCTTTTTTTTCTCTCTCAAATAAATAAATAAATAAGATATAAATAAAACACAAGACACAGACTTGAGGGGCTGGAGGGATGGCTTAGCAATTAGAGTGTGTGCCTGGAAAGCCAAAGAACCCAGGTTTGATTCCCCAAGACCCATGTAAGCCAGATGTACATGATGGCACATGCATCTGGAGTTCCTTTGCTAGAGGCCCTGGCACACCTATTTCTCTCTCTCTCTCTCCAATAAATAAATAAGTAAACTATATTTTTTTAAAAAAGACACAAACTTGTTGTATGACTTTAACATGTAGACCTATGACCAATACAAGTTATGATTTTTTTTTGTTTTTTTGAGGTACAGTCTCGCTCTAGCCCAGGCTAATTTGGAATTCACTATGTATCGTCAGGGTGGCCTCGAACTCACAATGATCCTCCTACCTCTGCATCCCGAGAGCTGGGATGAAAGGCATGCACAACCCCACCTGGCAAAAAATATGATTTAAAAAAATTTATCTATTTTCTTTTTGTTTTTGAGACATGGTCTCACTTTAACTTAGGCTAACCTGGAACTCACTCTTTAGCCCAGACTGACCTCAAATTGACAGTAATTTCCCTAACTCAGCCTCCCCCAAACTGGAATTAAAGGTGTGCACCACCATACCAGCTGAAACTACTTAAAAAAATATTTTTCCTGCCAGGCGTGGTGGCACACGCCTTTAATCCCAGCACTCGGGAGGCAGAGGTAGGAGGATTGCCGTGAGTTCGAGGCCATCCTGAGACTACATAGTGAGTTCCAGGTCAGCCTGGGCTAGAGTGAGACCCTACCTCGAAAAACCAAAAAATATATATATATTTTTTTTTTTTCCCCTTATATGAGAGAGAAAGAGAGAATGGGTGCACAAAGGCCACTTAACATTGCAAATTAACTGTAAATGCACATGCCACTTTGTGCATCTGGCTTTACATGAGTACTGGAGAATCAAACCCAGGCCAGCAGGTGTTGCAAGCAAGCATCTTTAACTGCTGAGTCATTTTAAAGATTTACATTTATTTATTTGAGACAGAGAGAGGGAGGGAGAGAGAGAGACAGAGTGAGAATGGGTGTGCAGGGCTCTAGCCTCTGCAAATCAACTCCAGACACATGCGCCACCATGTGCATCTGGCTTACATGGGACCTGGAGAATTGAACTTGGGTCCTTAGGCTTCGCAGGCAAGTGCCTTAACCACTAAGCCATCTCTCCAGCCCTGGAAGTATTTTTTTTAATGAGAGTAATACAAACATTGAATTGGCTGCTTCACACAGCAGTCGAGTTCTCTGTGGCTGATTTGTCCCATCTACATGAAGTCATTAAAGCATAAAGTCACAAAATAGATATGAAGTGTCAGAAGAAAATTATGACCTTTATCAACAAGGTAGACACTACTGTTTTCTCCCGTCTATGCTCTATATTGTTGTTGTTGTTTTATGGTGTGTATAAAGTGTGTATATGTGTGTGTGACTGTAGACACACATGTACCACAGCGTGCCTGCGGAAGGTAGAAGACTACTTTCCAGAGTAGTCCTTGCCGTCCACTTTTTTGAGGCAAGGTCTTGTGCTCATTCTGACTTTTAAAATATTTTATTTATTTATTTATTTCAGAGAGAAAGAGGGAGAGCGATCCAGCGAGAATGGGCATGCCGGGGCCTCTAGGCACTGCAAACAAACTCCAGACGTGCGCACCACTTTGTGCATCTGGCTTATGTGGGTCCGGGGAATAGAACCTGGTACTTTGGCTTTGTAGGCAAATGCCTGCACTGCTAAGCCATCTCTCCAGCCCTTGTTCCAGCTTTCCACTGCTGTGCTCGCTGCTCGCCAGGCCAACTGCTCCATAAATTGCCAAGGAACCTTTCTGTCTCCGCGTCCCATTCGTCAGTCACTGTGGCTGGGATGGCTTCTGGATTTTATGTGGAGTCTGGGGATCCAAACCCACTTACTCAGGCTTGAGCGGCCAGTGTTTTACCCACTGGACCATCTCCCCTGCCCCCTCAGCCTCCCCTCCCCCAGTCTATTTCTTTGGGAGTTTATTTTTATTTTATTTATTTATTTTTGGTTTTTCGAGGTAGGGTCTCACTCTAGCCCAGGCTGACCTGGAATTCACTCTGTCCTCTCAGGGTGGCCTTGAACTCACGGCGATCCTCCTACCTCTGCCTCCCGAGTGCTGGGATTAAAGGCGTGCAGCCACCACGCCCGGCTTCTAGGGAGTTTATTTTTGACTTACATACACCTGCTGCTAACCCGACCAGGCTGATGTTTAAGGCGCTGCTAGGCGGGCCTCCATGCCTGAAGAGCAGCAGGAGGCTGCTTCGGGCTGCACTGAGAGTCACAACAGGGCTAAGTGGCCTCAAAGCTGCACATGAGCACCCTTAGGGGAACGCCAGCCCAGGGGTGGGGTGCGCTTTCTGGGAACCCTCTTTCTTCCGGTGGGGGAACTACTCCCCACATGGTAACCATGCCCCTGCTGCTTTCGAGAACCGTTCTCAGCCCTGGGCTCCCTGGTGTCCCTTGTAAGGAGCCCAGTCGAGGCTAGTCGGCCACTCACAATGAAGAGGTTAGCGGCTGAGTAAAAGGACTTTTAAATTTTATTTAATTATTTACTTGTTTGTTTGTTTCTTTCTTTCTTTCTGACAGAGAGAGAGGGAGAGAACGAGGTAGAGAGAGAATGGGTGCATCAGGGCCTCTGGCCACTGCAAACGAACTCCAGATGCATGCAGCCACATAATGCAACTGGCTTACGTGGGACCGCTACTCACCTTGGGATTCTTAACTCCTAGGGAGGAGTATTCTTGAAGTGCTTCGAGGTAAAAGGTATGTGAAATAGATGCTAAGAATTTGCTAGGTATATATTTCCTCATTCCTGGAAACTAGACAGACTAATACTGGAGAAAAAGTTCTGGGTTAATCTAGAATTCCCTAGCAGCCTTAACAATTGGGCCTAAAAGCATGTATGACAAATTGATCATAACATTATATTCCATCCCACATGTGACACTGACCTTCTGTCAGTGAGAAGTGGGTCTATGGTCCTTCTCTTTGGATAACTGACATTTTCTCATTGCTTTTTGTTTGTTTCTTTGTTTAACATGGTTTCCATTGGTTGGCCTCAAACTCACAATTCTCTTATACCCGCCTCTCAAGTTCTGGAACTACAGGCATGGACCACCACACCTGGCCTTTCATTCACCTTTTATTTATTCATTTTATTTTATTTATTTATTTACTCATTTATTTTCAAGGTAGGTTCTCACCATAGCCCAGGCTGACTGGGAATTCACTACGCAGTCTCAAGGTGGCCTCAAACTCAGAGCGATCCTCCTACTTCTACCTCCCAAGTGCTGAGATGAAAGGCGTGCACCACCACGCCCAGCTATATTTTATTGTTATTTATTTATTTGAGAGAGGCAGAGAGAGAGAGAGAGAGAGAGTGGGTATGCCAGGGCCTCCAGCTGCTGCAAATGAACTCCAGATGCATGTTCCACCTTGTGCATCTGGCCTACATGGGTCCTGGGGAATTGCACCTGGGGTCTTTGGCTTTGCAGGCAAATGCCTTAACCTCTAAGCCATCGCCCTGTTTTTTTTTTTTTTTTCTTTTGGTTTTGTGAGGTAGGGTCTTGCTCCAGGCTGACCTGGAATCCACCATGTAGTCTCAGGGTGGCTTTGAACTGCCTGCGATCCTCCTACCTCTGCCTCCCGAGTGCTTGGATTAAGGTATTTATTTATTTAAGAGAGTAAGAAAGAGGCAGACAGAGATAGAGAGTGTGTGAGACAGAATGGGTGTACCAGGGCCTCCAGCAACTGCAAACGAACTCCAGATGCATGCGCCACATAATGCAACTGGCTTACGTGGGACCGCTACTCATCTTAACTCCTAGGGAGGAGTATTCTTGAAGTGCTTCGAGGTAAAAGGTAGGTGAAATAGATGCTAAGAATTTGTTAGGTATATATTTCCTCATTCTTGGAAACTAGACAGACTAATACTGGAGAAAAAGTTCTGGGTTAATCTAGAATTCCCTAGCAGCCTTAACAATTGGGCCTAAAAGCAGGTGTGACAAATTGATCATAACATTATATTCCATCCCACATGTGACACTGACCTTCTGTCAGTGAGAAGTGGGTCTACGGTCCTTCTCTTTGGATAACTGACGTTTTCTCATTGCTTTTTGTTTGTTTCTTTGTTTAACATGGTTTCCATTGGTTGGCCTTAAACTCACAATTCTCTTATACCGCCTCTCAAGTTCTGGGACTACAGGCATGGACCACCACACCTGGCCTTTGATTCACTTTTTGTTTATTCATTTTATTTTATTTATTTATTTACTCATTTATTTTCAAGGTAGGGTTTCACCGTAGCCCAGGCTGACTGGGAATTCACTACACAGTCTCAAGGTGGCCTCAAACTCAGAGTGATCCTCCTACTTCTACTTCCCAAGTGCTGAGATTAAAGGCGTGCACCACCACGCCCAGCTATATTTTATTGTTATTTATTTATTTGAGAGAGGCAGAGAGGCAGAGAGACAGAGAGAAAGAGGGCATGCCAGGGCCTCCAGCTGCTGCAAATGAACTCCAGATGCATGCTCCACCTTGTACATCTGGCCTACATGGGTCCTGGGGAATTGCACCTGGGGTCTTTGGCTTTGCAGGCAAATGCCTTAACCTCTAAGCCACCACCCTGTTTTTTTTTTTTTTTTTTTTCTTTTGGTTTTTTGAGGTAGGGTCTTGTTCCAGGCTGACCTGGAATCCACCATGTAGTCTCAGGGTGGCTTTGAACTGCCTGCGATCCTCCTACCTCTGCCTCCCGAGTGCTTGGATTAAGGTATTTATTTATTTAAGAGAGTAAGAAAGAGGCAGACAGAGATAGAGAGTGTGTGAGACAGAATGGGTGTACCAGGGCCTCCAGCAACTGCAAACGAACTCCAGACATGTGCGCCACCTTGTGCATCTGGCTTATGTGGGCCTTGGGGAATCAAACCATGGTTCTTTGGCTTTGCAGGCAAATGCCTTAACTGCTAATCCATCTCTTCAGCCACTGTGTTATTTATTTATGTGCAAGCAAAGAGAGAGAGAGCTTGAGAACACAGGTGTGCCAGGCTCTCTAGTCACTGCAAACAATCTCCAGATGCATGCACCACTTTGTGTATCTGGCTTTACATAGGTACTGGGGAACTGAACCCCGGTCATCAGGCTTTTCAAGCAAGTGCCTTAACCACTGAGTAATCTCCCCATCTCAAGAGTAATCTTTTTAACATGGTGCCAGGCAAATTGAAGACCCACGGGCAAAAGAATGGGGACACATGTCCAAGCATCAGTTCAAGAGCTACGTAAAGTACAGAGCTCTTCATGTTGGTCACTTTCCGTCACTGTGACAGAAAACCCCAGTAAATGACTTGACACAGGGAGGGTTTGTTTTGGCTCCTGGTGTCAGAAGTCTCGCTGCACCGTCACCGGATCAGCCTTGAGGCAGAGCATCGTGGCGGGTGGGAAGCCCATGGAGCAGCAAACTGTCGCCTGTCACCTCATGGTGGACAGGAGCTTCCACCTCCGACTGGCACATTCATATATTCCATATGCTCTTTTTTGTCAGCTTAGTGAGTAGGCTAGTATGGAAATAAGGAATTCTGTTTTAATATATCTCCAATACCTGGCACACAGTAGGCAGTCAATAAATTTGATGAAGGGTTGCTGGCTGGGCGGGTGAATGAGAGGATGCATGGATATGTGGGTTGGGAGGAGGATGGAAAACAATTTGAATTTTAAAAATATTTTAATTATTTATTTGAGAGAGAGAGAGAGAGAATGGGCATACCAGAGCCTCCTGCCACTGCAAATGTATCCCAGACACATGAACCACTTTGTGCATCTGTCTCTATGTGGGAACTGAGGCCGTCAAGTTTTGCAAGCAAGTGCCTCTAGCCACTGAGCCACCTCTCCAGCTCCCCACTTGAATTTTTAAATACACACTGCACAAGCCTCACTTCATGGAGTAAATGGGAGTGATCCCTTTCACACGGCCAAGTCCAAAGACATATCCGTAATTAAAACAAACAAGGCCCATCAAATAGAAAAGGAGCACGAGACGACAGGAGTGACGGGAATGACAGCAGGGCGGTACCTGTGTAGTCTGGATGATGGTCAAGTCGTTCATGCGGGAAATCCCCGCTCCCATAGGAGCGCGAAGGCCAGCTGTGCCAAACTCCATCCGGGACCCAAAGCACTTCTGCAGCTCTTCCTTGTTGCCTTCTGCCATGAGCCGTTTCACTGCCTCCAAGGTTAAAGGGTTCTGCAAATCAGAAGCAGATATTCCAAACAGATTGATTAATGACAGGATAACACATCTTCCTTTAAGCTTAGTAGTCAAGGCATTTGCCTGAGAAGCCCAAGGACCCAGGTTTGATTGCCCAAGACCCACATAAGCCATATGAACAGGGTGGCGCATCCATCTGGAGTCCTTTTGCAGTGGCTGGAGGCCCTGGCATGCCCATTCTCTCTCCATCTGCCTGCCTCTCTCTCTCTCTCTCAAATAAATAAATTAATGAATGAAATTAAACTCCCACAAGAATTTGAACCTCTAGGCAAAAGCTACTTAAACACAGGCATTTTGATTTTCTGTTACTGTTGAAATCTGAGGTAGCCGGTTGGTTTTTTTCCTTCCAAGGCAGGCAGTTTGGGAGCAAAGGAACAAGGGGTGTTTTAGATCTGTCTAAACCCGCACAGGAACTCCCAGATCCATCACTTATCTTTCTAGTTTTCTAGTGCTTACTTTCTCCGTCTGCAAAAATGGTCATAACCCACCCTGTACACAGCTTTCAACATTCTATTATTATTTTTATTTTAAAAAGTACTTATTTGTGCGTGCGTGTGTGCGGACGCTAGTGTCTTGCTGCTACAAAGGAATGCCTGTCTCGCTTTACATAGGTGGCTGAGAAGTTGAATCTGGGCCTTCAGGCTTTGCAAACAAGTGCGTTTAACTGCTGAGCCATTTCCCCAACGCCAGCTTTTGAGGCTTTAAATTAAATTAGCATATGGTATCTTTCTCTGCCTGGTACTTACTTGTGACTTAATATTCACCTTCTTCCCTAGTGTCCTCAGGTTCTCCCAGAGTGATAGATGATCTGATCTAGATCAACACCTTCCTTTCATAGTGCTTTCTAGTTTTCTTTTCATGCCTGGTCAAGATTGGGTGTTGCAAGGACTCTACGAGGCGGGCAGATAACAGACGGAGGGCATCTGTGGTGTTTTCTATGCAGAAAAGGCAGTAACTTGCTTACAGTGCATGCTAAGCATTGACCTGGGACCTTTCCTGTTATATTAATTGCTTCAAATAGACACTAACATACATCATTGAAGTTCATTACACGTTGCTCTATTTTCTTTGCATAACAACTGTGGGAATTATTAAGGTTGGCAAAACAGTAACGATCACTTTAACTCCATATCAGATTTTAAACGAAGTGTTCAGGGGACTAATGGAGTGCTTGGCTTCTATCTACCAGTCATCACTCCACCTAGATGAACACTCAGGCAGGACGTGACAGACAATTAAGCTTTGAAATGCTATTGCAATAAAACCTTGGCAGTCTGGAATTAAGCTCGCATTTCCAGATTGTGGAATCTTTTGATTAACAGATTCTAATCAGAGAACATAGCTTTACCCATGAGTTCATCAGGTGCCCTCAAGCAAGGGCTCAGGGGGCTGTAGACATGGCTCAGCAGTTAAAGATGTTTACCCGCAAAGCCTGATGGCATAGACTCAATTCTCCAGCACCAGATGCACAAAGTGGTGCATGTGTCTGGGGTTCATTTGTAGTGGAAGGAGGCCCTGGCACACCCATTCTCACTACTTCTCTCTGTGTGCCCCTTTCTGTCTCTCTCAAATAAATAAATGTTAAAAAAAAGAAAGAAAGAAAGAAAGAGCTCTGATCAGGCATATGAAAGAGCTCAATAAGTACTGAGTGGAAGAAAAACAAGCTTCCCGACCACACCCAACATCCAGCACTTCTCTATTGCCCAGTGTAGACACCGGATGTCCTACTGGAAAACAATAAAAAAGAAAAAAACCAGCAACTTGAGATGAAAACAAAGCAGACAGAGAGGTAATGAAAAAGAGGGCAGAGCCAGGCATGGTGGAGCACGCCTTTAATCCCAGCACTGGGGAGGCAGAGGTAGGAGGATCACTGAGTTCGAGGCCACCCTGAGGCTATATAGTGAGTTCCAGGTCAGCCTGGGATAGAGTAAGACCCTACCTCGAAAAACAAAAAAATGAAAAAGAGGGCAGGAGAGATGAAGATCCGCCCTGGGAGTGACTGAGACCAACAGCAGAGGTGAGCGCAGGACTGAGGGCACAGGGCTGAAAGTGTGGGTTTAACTGAGGGCACAGGGCACGTGCAGGTACAGAGGGCACCTGCCAGGGCCTTGCCAGTGTGGGAGGATCAGAGCAGCTGCAAATGTTTTCTATGGAGGATGAATGGGCTCTTCCCAGAGAGGCCCTGTGTCTCAAACCAAAGGAACCCAGAAAGGAAAGAGTCCTGAGGAAAAATCACATCCCGAACCACAACAGAAGTTCAATTTCCCTTGACTTATATTCTCGGATGCCATCCCTCTACAGATGCCATATTCCGTAGAAATTTCCTTTTCTTTTCTTCAGAGGGTAAGTTTTACGGGGTCTGATGCTTAACTGTGATCACCAACTTTGATTGGATTAAGAAGAACCTAGGAGTAGTGAGGCTCACTTCTGGGGGTGTCTGCGAGGATGTTCCACAGACCATGAGGGCTCTGATGCAATAAAGGGTTAACTCCTAGGTGTTTTCACAATATTGGGAGGGGTTGAAAGGTGGGAGCTGTCCCAGGTGGAAGAGGAGGTTATGGGGAGCTGTCTTGGGGAGCTCTCTCTGGCCCTGGCCTCTTCCTGCCGCCCTCCCTTTCCTCCCCTTTGTCGCTGCCCTGCCAGTGCTCCCCACCACGAGGGACGAAGCCTGAAGCCCGTGGACCCCGGCAGAGCCGCCCCTGCTTTCCCTGCGCGTTAGGCATTTCCATCACAGCGGGGACCAGGCTTCACTTACTCGGGCTTTAGGAGGCCTGGACACATTGCAAGTTACTAAGTTACCTGAAATGGAAACATTTTCCTTCTCTTACACATTGTATGCTAACTTTCAGACAATCACAATCGCCCAGTGAGCACCCTGGAAACGGGATGGGCTGATACTTCACTCTCAGGGGTGAGAGCGGTGAGTCCACGCCTGGCCCCTGCTGATGGGCATATGACAACTGTCCACCCAATGTCCACAAGGACCTTGCGCCAGGCCCTGTCACCCATAGGAGTTAGTGGGAGCAGACAGCACCAACTACATACTTTTCAGAAGCCCAGGGCAAGATGAAAACGAAGGACTTCCATGTCAAGCAAAACATTAAATTAGGAATTTGGCCCTTTGGCGAGCATGGGTTCTACATGGGACTCCCTACAGTCAGCAACATTAAACGACCTACAAGGAAGGGTTCCCTGTGTTTTCCAACCTCAGTAACAGCTTCGATGGAAAAGACCTGGGATGTTTAGAGTGATAGAGAGAACTGCCCAACGCTTGGGAGCTAGCGAGCCTCCCTAGGAAAGCCACCTTCAGTTCAGACCCCACGCAGGGGTCAGGACAGCGTGAGAAACAAGACAGCATCCGAGAGACACGTTCTGGGTCACAGGATACAGGAACAGAGGTCCTTAGAGAAGGCAGAGGAAGTGATGCTCGGAGCTGGCTCGCTGCCTCAGCCTCCGCAGGAAGAAAGTTAGCAAGCAGTGAAAAGCTGTGGCCAGAGTCCCTCGGTCACCTCTCAGTGAAGCCAGAGTCCCGAGGGAGTCCGGGGGCTGCTGGGCCCATGGGCGACAACCAGTGGTAGTCAAGTCCTCCGGAAGGGAAGGGCGGGTGGGGGACATTGTGCACAGATGCCAGCGGCGCGGGAATGGGCGGGACGGAGCGACTCTGCACCCGCGGGGACCCATAGGGAGGAGCCCGGGGTCTGCGGGACCACCCCAGTCTAGTCCCGCCGCGTCCAGCCCAGGGGATCTAGCTGTCCCCGCTGGACAGATGGCTGGCTTGGTCCCGGGACAGGCTTTTCCGGACCAATTTGGACCAGGCCACCAGCTGGCCGGGCCGGGGTTGTTTGGGGGACAGAGAGTGACGGTCACCGACGCCTGCTGCTGCGGCCCGCGTGGGACCTGCTTGTCCCAGGGCCGGGGAGAGGAGGGGGGATGCCCGGGCCCGCGCTCGCTCGCGGGGCGTCTGGGGACCCCGAGGAGCCGCGCGCCCTGGGCGCAGCCGGAGCGCCGTCGCCCCTCACCTGATCCCAGCGCAGCCAGCGCGCGATCTCCTGGTCCAGCCGGGCGCCCATGCCGGGGCCGCTGCCTTCCCGATCCGGGGTCACCGCCGCCACCGTCGCTGCCATCCCTGGGCGGCCACAGTCTAGGCCAGGAGACCTGATCGCTCTTCCGGCTGGGCGGGGGAGAGGCGGGCAGAGGGGCGGGGAAAGCCGGGGCTCAGCCTGCCAGGGCTGGATGGACCGTGATGACGCGTCGCCTGTCCCCGGCCCGGGCTTCTTGCAACTCGCAGGTTCGCCTCTGGGACAGCCTGGCCTACGGCTGCGGGGGGCGGAGCGTGGGAACACCCTTGTCCCCATCTCTGAGGTCGCGGCGACCTGCATTCGTGCATCAGCAGTGAGTTCAGCTCCTGTTGTCAGACACGTGTCAGGTGCTGAAGTCCAAGGTCAAGTACGCCCGGGTGCGAGTTTAGAGAACAGCTGGGGGAACGGGATGGGGGGTGGGGGTGGATTTGCAAAAGCATCAAGTGGGAAGAGTAAAGGGATCAGACAGGCGGAACCGAAGGAGAGCTGATCTCAGAGGTGGCGCCCATGTGCACCCTGAAGGATGGTTTCCACTTTCAGAGTGCTGGGACACCTGGATCTCCACACCGGAAAATGAACAAAGAAACTCAACCCCCCCCCCACCGCCCGCACACACATACACCTCACATCACACACGAATGAGAATGTCAGGTCACACGTGTGATTGATGCATGGATCTGAGCATGAGACAGCACGTTCTAGAATGTTTCTGAGCTCAGCTTGGTGGCTCAGGAGGCTGAGGGAGGAGGATCAGAAGTTCAAGGTCATCCTCTACTATGCAGAGAGCTTGAAGCCAGCGTGGAATAATCCATGAGGCCCTCTCTCGCAAAAAAAAAAAAAAGAAAGAAAAGAAAAGAAAAGAAAAGAAAAGAAAAGAAAAGAAAAGAAAAGAAAAGAAAAAGAAAAAGAAAAAGAAAAAGAAAACGTTTCTGGCTGGGCGAGGTGGTGCATGCCTTTAATCCCAGCACTTGGGTTGGGGATTGAACCTAGGGCTTTCCTTCTGTTAGGTGAGCACTTAGCCACTGTACGACTTCCCCAGCACTTCTCTCACTGTTGCCTTCTCTCTCTGGCTCTCTCTCTCTCTTTCTTTTTTTTTTTTTTTTTTGAGGTAGGGTCTCACTCTAGCCCAGGCTGACCTGGAATTCACTGTGTAGTCTCAGGCTGGTCTTGAACTCAGCGATCCTCCTACCTCTGCCTCCTAAATGCTGGGATTAAAGGTGTGCGCCACCACACTTGGCACTTTTGTCTTTTAGAAAAAACAAAAACAAAAACAAAAGGTTATTGCCAGGCTTGGTTATGCACAACTTTAATCCCAGCATTTGGCCAGGTCACCCTGAGCTAGAGTGAGACCCTATCTCAAAAAAAAAAAAAAAAAAAAAAAAAAAAAAAAGCTTGGCATGGTAGTGAATGCCTTTAATACTAGCACTTGGGAGGCAGAGGTAGGAGGATCCCCATGAGTTCAAAACCACCCTGAAATTACATAGTGAATTTCAGGTCAGCCCTAAAAAAATAAATAAATAAAGTTATTTATTTACTTATTTGAGAGAGAAAAAGAAAAGAGAGAGAATGGGCACACTAGGGCCTCCTGCCACTGCAAACAAACTCCAGACACAAGCACTGGTGGTCAGACTTTGTAGGCAAGTGCCTTTAACTGCTGAGCTATCTCTCCAGCCCACCACTCTGGTCTTTTAACATAGGCACTCCATAAATTATCCAGCTGGCCCTGAACTTGATATGTGTGTATACTGACCTAGAACCTTCAATCCTCCTGTCCCAGCCTACCAAATTGCTGGGGTTACAGGAGTACCCCATCATACCCAATTTGTACCTGCTCTATTTCTTTCTTTTTTAAAATATTTATTTATTTATTCAAGAGAGAGAGATGCCGGGCATGGTAGTGCACGCCTTTAATCCCAGCACTCAGGAGGCAGAGGTAGGAGGATCACTGTAAATTCGAGGCCAGCCTGAGACTACATAGTGACTTCCAGGTCAGTCTGGGCTACAGCGAGACCCTACCATGAAAAAGAGAGAGAGAGAGAGAAAGTCAGAGAGAGAATGGGCATGCAGGCCTCTAGCCACGGCAAATGAACTTCAGACACATGTGCCACCTGGTATATCTGGCTTACTTGGGTACTGGGAAATGGAACTTGGGTCCTTAGATAAGTGCCTTAAACTGCTGAGCCACCCCTCTAGCCCCTGCTCTATTTCTTTTGTAAGTTTCATTTATTTATTAGAGAGAAAGAGAGAGGGGGGAGGGAAAGAGAATGGGCACACAGGACCTCTAGCCACTGCAAAGGAACTCCGGACACATGTGCCACCTTGTACATCTGGCTTATGTGGGTACTGGGGAATTGAACCCAGGTCCTTAGGCCTTGCAGGCAAGCACCTTAACCACTAAGCCATCTCCCCAGCCCTTCTGCTCTATTTCTTGAGCAGGGTGGAGGATGCATAGGAGTGTCTGTGTGTGTGTGTGTGTGTGTGTGTGTGTGTGTGTGTGTGTGGTGGTGGTGGTGGTTTGAATCTATGCCCCCCCCCCCATAGCCTGCGGTATTTTTGATTAAAGACTGAGCTTGCAACTTAAGTTTCCAGCAGCCTCCTGGAGGAAGTGTCACAGGGAGTGGATCTCTAGTCTAGCCCTAAGGTGTGTAAAAAGCCAGTTGGAGCTCTGGCTGGTCATGTTTGCTGGTTGCTGATGGGGTCTCTGCTATGGCTCTGTGGAGGGGAGCCAGTTTCTTCCCCTATGAGGGTGTTTCCTTTGCATTCTGTAAGCCTGAAATAATAAACCTTTCTTCCTATAAGCTGTTTCTGCTGGGGCGTTTGTCCCCGCAACGTGAAAGTAACTGCAACAGCATGTTCGCATGTATTAATTCACTGAACCATAGTCTCAAGCGTCATGCATTTTACTTTATGCATTTAACTTCAATTTAAAAAAGAAATATAGGGGGCCAGGCATGGTGGCACATGCCTTTAATCCCAGCACTCAGGAGGCAGAGATAGGAGGATTGCTATGAGTTCAAGGCCTTCCTGAGACTTTATATAGTGAATTTTAGGTCACCCTGCACTAGAGCAAGACCCAACCTTAAAAAAGAAAAGAAAAAGAGAAAGAAAGAAATACAGAGACTGGAGATATGGTTCAGTGGTGATTAAAGGTGTTTCCTTGCAAGGGCGGATGGCCTGGTTTTGACTCCCCAGTACCCACATAAAGCCAGATGCATAAAGTGGCTCATGTATCTGAAATTGGTTGACAGTGGCTGGAGGCCCTGGCATGCTTGTTCTCTCAATGTCTCTCTCTCTCTCTCTCTCTCTCTCTGTGTGTGTGTGTGTGTGTGTGTGTGTGTGTGTGTGTCTTCTCTATCTCTTTGCTTGCAAATAGAAATGTGGCTTAAGGCACTTGCCTGTGAAGCCTAAGGAACCAGGTTAGACTCCCAGAACCTACATAAGGCAGATGCACAAGGTGGCACATGCGTTTGCAGGGGCTGGAGGTTCTGGTGTGGCCTTTCCACTCTGTCAGGAGCTACAGGGCAGCTGCAGCTGCTCTTTGACCTCGGGAGCTACAGGTGGTCTCTAATCTCTTAACACAAAGGCCTTATCGATAAGGCGCCAGATACAAAGGCATTATTTAACATACAGCCTAGGTGAAGTGGGCGTCAGACACAGAGGCATTAACATACGGCCCTGGTGAAGCCGACCTTAGGCACGTAGGCATTGTCGAGAAAGTTTTATCTTCTGTATATGAGCTTGTGTCCGCCTGAATAAACCTGAGCCTTGATCAGAACTTGTCTTGGCTCCATTCCTTGTGTTCTTGTCTCAGATTCATTCCCACTGCCTCCTTCGAGGCCCGTTTCGACTCTCGTGCCACAGGCTGGCACACACTCCATCTCATTCTCTCTGTCTCTTTGCCTACAAATAAATGAAAAATAATTTTTAAAAACCATGTGGAGTGGGTCAGCAAGGGAGCATTTGACACCGTTTTCTTATGTGAGAAACTATTGGCCCTGGATGATGTCCAGTCAGAACTATTTTAACATCTTTGGATATGTCAAGGAGTAGGTTTCTTGGGCTGGAGAAACTGCTTAGCAGTTAAGGCACTTGCCTGCAAAGCCAAAGGACCCAGGTTCAATTCTCCAGGACCCACATAAGCCAGTTGCACAAGGGGCGCATGCATCTGGAGTTTGCAGTGGCTGGAGGCCCTGCCATGCCCATTCTCTCTCTCTCTCTCCCTCCCTCTTTCTCTCTCTCAAATAAGTAAATAAATTTTTAAAAAAGGAGTAGGTTTCTCAATATTCCTTTACAGAATACAGAATTAGAAAAGAAAGCCCATAGTATTTGCAAGCAGAGAGGAACTTTCAACAAGGAAGTTGCTAAATTGTAAATAAGCTCCCCTCCCTTGCTGATAGGTGCAAAGTTCTTAGGTACTGTGCTGAAAATCTGTTACTCCTGTCAGCTTCCCATGTGATGTAGAAAACAATCAGGCTACACAGGGGTGGGGTGGGGACTCGCTACATGCAGTACAATACTGTGCTATGTCCTATAACAAAGAAACCGATGCCGGAGGTCTTTTCCCTTCAGACAGTTACTCCACTGACCTGAGCTATTGATTTCCCATATATGACCCCACAATGATCTTTTTTTTTTTTTTTGAATTTTCAAGGTAGGGCCTCGCTCTAGCCCAGGCTGACTTAGAATTCACTATGTAGTCTCAGGGTGGCCTTGAACTCACAGAGGTTCTCCTACCTCTGCCTCCTGAGTGCTGGGATTAAAGACGTGCGCTGCCATGCCTGGCCACAAGGATCATTTTACATGCAGAGAAAGCCCACGTTCATTTGTTGATTGGATCAGGACGGGCTCTTAGGTAGTGATTCTGACTTCCTGTATTACGGATGAGCAAATGAGACGCAGGGAATTGAAGAGCCCTTCTCTGACACTCACATTCACTGCGCTCTCCTGACACAGCCTGGTCTCTCCCCGGAGTCTCCTGATTTCCTGAACCCACTTTCAATCCCATCCCACTTGCTCCATTGTAACACACGGTGGCCCATGTGGTGGTAGCTGGCTCTTCATGACAAACAAATATGAACCATCTCTGGCCCTGATGACATGAGGTGACGCTGAATGACTCTGCATGACCTCCTTCCTACCTGACGTGGAAGTGTCCCATGTCACAACACTTCTTCACAATGCCCTGGATCCAGAGCAGGCACCATTCTTGTAAGTTCTTCATTATGGGAAGTTTTAGGTGTTTTCTGACACTGATCCTGCGTCACTGTCGTGCACTTGCGTAACAACCAGTCCATGGTCAATCTCGCCTCATCCACCCACTGTCTCCCCTTGACTTCCTCTGAAGAAGTATGCTTATAGACATTGTACCATTTTGTTTATATTATTTTTATTTTATTTTATTTGAGAGAGAGGGAGAGAAAGACAGAATGGGCATGCTAGGGCCTCTAACCAATGCAAACGAACTCCAGAAGCATGTGCATCTGGCTTACGTAGGTCCTGGGGAATCGAGCCTGGGTCCTTTGGCTTGGGAGGCAAGTGTCTAAACCGCTAAACCATGTCTCCAGCCCCGATATTGTTTATAATATTTTTGTCATGGATCTCTGAAATGTTGGACACTTTGGAAAAATGAGCACAAAACAATTGTTTCATTAAAAATTTTAAGATTAGGGCTGGAGGGATGGATGGCTTAGCTGTTAAGGTGTTTGCCTGCAAAGCCAGAGGACCCAGGTTAGGAAGGAGGGCACACAGAGTCGTTCAGTGTTGCTTCATGTCACCAGTGCCTACATCCTGAATTTTGCTGATCATGTCTGTGGTCCTTTGGCCTGCTCCATTCTCACCCTTATTTCCTGCAGACTCATGTCATTACAATTTCGTCTTTATAGCCTCTCCCCCACTGAACTGTGAACTGCCAGAGGGCAGGAATACCATGTTATTTATCTTTGCCACCTCAGAACCTAACATTGTAAGTATCAAATGATTTTTTTTTAATGAACAATGGACTGAAGAGCTGGATCTACGGTTAAGGCACTTGCCTCCAAACCCTAAGGATCCAAATATAAGTCCCCAGTACCCATGTAAAGCCAGATGCACAGGCTGGTGTGAGCATCTGGAGTTTGTTTGCAATGGCTGGAGGCCCTGATACGCCTGTTCTCTCTCTCTCTCTTTCTGCCTCTCTGTCTGTCTCTTTATCTCTCACTCTCTAATAAATAAATAAATAATAAAATATAAAAAAAAATCAGGTGGCTGTTGGTTCTTTTCTGAGATGGGAACCAGGAGGGCTGTTGAGTCAGGTTGCCTGGGACGGGTCCCTGCCGACTCATGCTTTATTCTGTGGGGGGGACCCTGGGCAGGTCATTTAATTTCTCTTGGCCTCTACTTCCTGGTTTCTAAACTAAAGGCAACAATAATGCATTAGTCAGAGTTCTCTACTGGAGCAGAACTGTGTGTGTGTGTGTGTGTGTGTGTACTTATCACATTGGAAGCTGTGTAGTCCAAAAATGGCCTTCTGTATGTTAGAGAGAGAGAATTCAGCAGTTATACTGCTGTCTTGAACTTTCCTCTGTCAAATTAATTAGTCTATTATCTTTTAGATTCCAGTTCCTTTAAAGCCTCAAGGCATGGACAAAATATAGACAGTTTTTTTGTTTTGTTTTGTTTTTGTTTTTGCCAGAATGTAGTGTGAATAGCCTCTAGTTCAATTCCTGATTGAGTCATTTCCACCTGACATCTTTTTTTTTTGGTCATCCTTCTCCTTTTATTTATTTATTTATTTATTTATTTATTTATTTATTTATTGTTGTTTCAAGGTAAGATCTCACTCTAGCTAAGGCTGACCTGGAATTCACTATGTAGTCCCAGGCTGGCCTCGAACTCATGGTGATCTTCCTGTATCTGCCTCCTGAGTGCTGGGATTAAAGGCGTGCACCACCGCAATGTCTCTAATTATTTCTTTAAAATATTTTCATTTATTTATTTGCAAGCAGAAAGAGACAGACAGAGAATGGGCACACCAGGGCCTCTAGCCACTGCAAGTGAATTCCAGATGCATCCACCACTTTGTGCATCTGGCTTTACTTGGATACTGGGGAATTGAACCAACCTGGGTTATTAGGTATTGCAGGCAAGTGCCTTAACCGCTGAGCCATCTCTCCAGCCCCTCTAATCATTTTCAATTTTTACTTTAATTTTAAAAAATATTTTATTTTTATTTATTTGAGAAAGAGAGAGGGAGAAAGAGATAGTTAGAGAGAGAAAGAGAGAGAGAATGGGCATGCCAGGGTTTCCAGCCACTGCAAACAAACTCAAGGCACATGTGCCAACTTGCGCATCTGGCTTACATGGATCCTGGGGAATTGAACCTGGATCCTTTGGCTTTGCAGGCAAGTGCTTTAACCACTAACCCATATTTGCAGCCCTAATTTTTACTTACGAACTTTACTGCATGGACAAATGCATGTTGGTTATTTTCTCTTGGTTTGTCCTCTTATATCTTCTCTTCCCTTCATTCATTTCACTGAGGGTCCCTCACCGTGGGTTCATTAGTGTGCACTGTGGGGTCACGAGCGCATCAACCAGTCTCTGTGGGGGGTGGGGCCATGCCTCTGAATACTCCTTCCTACCCTGTGGCTTTTACAATCTTTCTGCCCCCTCTTCCACAATGCTCCCCGGGCCTTGGCAGTTGTGTTAAAGTCCACCTGGGACTCACGTAAGCCAGATGCATCTGGAATTCCTTTACAGTGGCTGAAGGCCCAGGCTCACCCATTATCTCTCTCCATCTGCTTCTTTCTCTCCCTCTCCCTGTCTCTCAAACAAATAAAATAAACTAATAACAATTGAAATAAATAAAATAAAATGGCAGGATCCTTCTTTTAAAAAATACAAAAAAATTTAAAAACAGGGTTTTTCTGGTATTTTTCGAGCTAGTGTCTCATTGTGTAGCCCAGGCTGGCCTTGAGCTCACTGACAAATGTCAACATCTAATTCAGGTTTCTGCTCAAATATCAGTTCATTCAAAGGGCTGTCTTCGGTCAAGTACTAGTGAATATGTAACAAGTGGATCTCTGGGGGAAAAACCCGATATCAGTGTTGGTCACATTCCATGGCACAAATGCGCCTGCTATGACTGAGTTAAAACTGTAATGACATCATCAAACATAACTCGGATGAGATCACAGTAGCATGCCTTGCTGTAATAATTTTTTTCCTATCTTTGTATTTATTAGTAGAGAAGGAGAGGGGAAAGAGATTGTGTGTACCGGAGCCCCTCATTGCTGCTAATGAACTCTGGACACATGCACCATTTATGCAATGTGGATACTGGGGAATCAAACCCAGGTCAGCAGGCTCTGCAAATAAACACCTTTAACTGCTAAGCCATCTTCCCAGCCCCTTTCTGTAATATTTTTTTAAGAGTTTACTTTTATTTATTTATTAGAGACAGAGAGAGGGCGAGAGAGGCAGAAAAGAGAGAGTGAGAATGTGCCACCATGTGCATCTGGCTTACGTGGGACCTGGAGAATCGAACCTGGGTCCTTAGGATTCACAGGCAAGCGCCTTGACTGCTAAGCCATCTCTCCAGCCCTGTCATTTTTTTTTGTTTGTTTGTTTTGTTTTTCGAGGTAGGGTCTCACTCTAGCCCAGGACCTGGAATTCACTATGGAGTCTCAGGGTGGCCTCGAACTCATGGCAATCCTCCTACCTCTGCCTCCCAAGTGCTGGGATTAAAGGTGTGCGCCACCATGCCCTGCCAGCCCTGTAATATTTTAAACATAGAGCTATAGTAGATGTAAATACAGTCATGTGTGGCACAACAATGTTTCAGTCACAAGGGACCTCGTGGAAGATGATGGTCTCATAAGATTATAATTGGAAGCCGGGCGTGGTAGCACACGCCTTTAATCCCAGCACTCGGGAGGCAGAGGTAGGAGGATCACTGTGAGTTTGAGGTCCCCCTCCCCGAGACTACATAGTGAATTCTAGGTCAGCCTGGGCTAGATGGAGACCCTCTCTCTTGAAAAAAAGGAAAAGACTATAATTGGAGCTGAGGAATTTATACGCCCTAGTGATGTGCACGCATTGTAAGGGAGTAGGGCGATGTTGCTTACTTGTTTGTGGTTCCTGTTACAAACACAACTACTGTGCTGCCGAATATGTAAAACCATGCCGCATATAATTATGCACAGTACAGGATACATGATAATGATATGAAAGAGCGTTGCTACTGGCTTATGTATTTACTATACATTTTTTTTTTGCTATGCTGGCGATAAAACCCAAGACTCCGTGCAGACTAGTGAAGTGAGCTGCGTCTCCATCTGTTACTATATTTTTAAATTACCGATTTAGAGTGTACACATTTGCTTATTTAAAAAATGCTGTAGGAGCCGGCATGATGGCTCATGTCTTTAATCCCAGCACTCGGGAGGCAGAGGTAGGAGGATCGCCATGAGTTTGAGGCCACCCTGAGAATACAGAGTGAATTCCAGGTCAGCCTGGGCTAGAGTGAGACCCTATCTCGAAAAAACAAACAAACAAACAAAAAATGCTGTAAAACAGTATCTTTGTTAAACAGACAGCAGGTTTATAATGTTTACCATATCCAAGTCCATCATTTCTCCTTGTGCTTGATTTAATCTCATATTCTTTTTTTTTAAGTATTTTATTTATTTATTTGCAAAGAAGGGGTGGGAGAATGGGCACACCAGGGCCATTGAAAACTCCAGATGCATGCGTCTCTTTGTGCATCTGGCTTTATACATGTACTGGGGAATTGAACCCGGATTGTTGGCCTTTGCAGGCAAGAGCTTTATTCACTGAGCCATCTCACCAGGACTTTTTTTTTTTTTTTTTTTTTTGGTATTTTTGAGATAACGTCTTGCTGTAAACAGCCCAGACTGGCCTCGAACTCACTAAGATGATCCCACCTCAGCTTACTTGCTAGATTACTGACTTGCATCATCACAACAGCTTGATTTAACTTTTAAGAATGTCTGTATATAACATCTGGAACTCACTCTGCAGACCAGGCTGGCCTTGAACTCACTAGGATCCTTCTCTCCCAGCCTTCTGAGCCCTGGGGGTAAAGGTGTGTGCCATCACACATGACTTGTGCCATTTCTGTTTTATTTTATTTTATTATTTGAGGGAAAGAGAGAGAGGGAGGGAGAGAGAGAACGGGCTTGCCAGGACCTCTAGCCACTGCAAACGAACTCCAGACATATGCGCCACCTTGTGCATCTGGCTACGTGGGTACTGGAGAATTGAACCTGGGTTCTTAGGCTTCGTGGGTAAGTGCCTTAATCGCTAAGCCATCTCTCCAGCCCTGAAGTGTTAATTTTAAAATATTATTTATTTATTTATTTGCGAGGAGAGGGACAGAGACAAGAGAGAATGAATATGGGCATGCCCAGGGCCTCTAGCCACTGCCAACGAACTTCAGACATGTGCCAATTTGTGTGTCAAGCTTTATGTGGGTCCTGGAAAATCAAACCCAGACTATGCAAGTAAATAAATGTCTTTACCAGTTGAGCTATCTCTCCAGTCCAAGAAAGAATATTTTAAAAATATTTAGTTTTATTTGCAAGCAAAGAGAGATAGAGAGAAGAGAGACAGAGAGAATGGGTGTACCAACTCCAGATGCATGCGCCACTTTGTGCATATGGCTTT
The DNA here is from genome assembly GCA_036346955.1 of Dipus sagitta. Classification (NCBI taxonomy): domain Eukaryota; kingdom Metazoa; phylum Chordata; class Mammalia; order Rodentia; family Dipodidae; genus Dipus; species Dipus sagitta. The sequence continues at coordinate 35,029,645 of CM070781.1, read as the reverse complement.
ATGTGGGGACTGGGGAATCGAACCTGTGTCGTTAGGCATTGTAGGCCAGTGCCTTAACTGCTGAGACATCTCTCCAGCTTGCATATCCCATTTTTGTTCAGTGGTTGAAGTTCTCAACCCCTCTTCCTTTTCCACCTGCAGAGATTCCATGACACCTGGTGGGATTATTGTGCACACACACACACACACACACACACACGTTGCTGGCCTTTGTGATTGACTCTCAGGGTCCTTAGTTCCCTCTCAATGGTAAAGAAAACCTATTGTTTCTCAATCAACTCCACAGGCACCATGAGTGTACAATAATTTAACAGTTATTCCTGCTAAAACGATGGCTTTGCACAGTGTCTTTGTTGTAGCTCAGAGATAGACCTCTGCAGAAAGCACTGGAAAAACTGCCTCCAGTTCTTCACTGCTGGTAATTGTCTATTCTGAAAACACAATGTCATAGTTTCACTTGATTGGATCTTTCCAAAATATGGTTTGACAACTATCATGTACTCTGCCAAGGCTCCTTTGCCAATTAAAGGCTAAGGTAATTACATAGTTAGACAGACATCTAAATAATTAAAGGATTTCAGCAAATTTCATCATTCCTCTGTCAGATATCTCTCAATTCATAGGTTCATGACTTAATAGGTATACTTTTTATTTGTTTCTCGAGGTAGGGTCTCACTCTAGCTCAGGCTGACTTGGAATTTACTATGTAGTCTCAGGGCGGCCTCGAACTCACAGCAATCCTCCTACCTCTGCCTCCCAAATGCTGGGATTAAAGGTGAGCGCCACCACGCCCAGCTCAATAGCTTTGCTTTTATATCTACGTGTGCCTTAGTCCGTGCAGGCAGCTTTGACAAATGTTGCAGCCTGGGTAGCTTAAAAACAACAGAAGTGCTAGGGGTTTGGAAGCCCAAGGTCAATGTAGAGGCTGACTTGGTGTCTGATGAAGGCTCACTTTACACAGATGGAGTCTTTTTGCTGTGTCCTCAAACAGTGGAAGGGGCCATGGGATTTTTTTTTTTCCCCGGAGGTAGGGTCTCACTCTAGCCCAGGCTGACCTGGAATTCACTTGGTAGTCTCAGGGTGGTCTTGAACTCACAGTGATCCTCCTCCTACCTCTGCCTCCCGAGTGCTGGGACTAAAGATGCCTGGTTCTGGCCTCTTCTTCTTCTTCTTCTTCTTCTTCTTCTTCTTCTTCTTTTTTTTTTTTTTCAGGGTAGGGTCTCACTCTAGTCCAGGCTGACCTGGAATTCACTATAGGTGATCCTCCTACCTGTGCCTTCTGAGTGCTAAAATTAAAGGCGTGTGCCACCACATGCGGCCAGTTCTGGCTTCTTTTATAAGGACACTAATTCCATTATCATCTAATTCCCAGTAATTCATCACCCCCCAAAGACCCACCATTTTAAAAATATTTTATTTTTATTTATTTATTTATTTATTTATTTGACAGAGAGGAAGAGGGAGAAAGAGAGAGAGAGAGAATGGGCGCTCCAGGGCTCCAGCCACTGCATGTGCCACCTTGGGCACCTGGCTTAAGTGGGTCCTGAGGAATCAAACCAGGTCCTTTGACTTTGCAGGCATACGCCTTAACTGCTAAGCCATCCCTCCAGTTTTTTAAAAAAGTTTAATATATTTTTATTTATTGATTTGACAGAGAAAGAGGGGGAGATAGATAGAGAGAGAGAGAGACAGAGAGAGAGAGAATGGGCACGCCAGGGCCTCCAGCCACTGCAAACGAACTCCAGATGCTTGCGTCCCCTTGTGCAGCTGGCTAACATGGGCCCTGGGGAATCAAACCTGGGTCCTTTGGCTTTGCAGGCAAATGCCTTAACCGCTAAGCCATCCCTCCAGGCCCCCCCTCACCATTTTTTATTTAACAGTATAGGGACGGAACCCAGGGCGTTCCGTATGCACGTGTCTGCTTTGAGTCTGAGCTGTCCCTTGCAGACACGGGGCTCACTGACTGGGCGGCAGCCGGGGGGCTTTTCAAGGGCTGTGGAGGCGTCAGGAGGAGGACTGACGGCTGGAAGTGGTCTCCTCGTGGGCAGGACTCTGGCTCCAGCTGTGGTCTTTGCTTGCTGGCCCACCGTGATGTGAGGAGGCTTGGTCACAAGCTTCTGCCACATGAACTCAGCCATGCCACGGTTCATCAAAATCACTGAAGCCATAAATGAACCAATAAACGAACACTCACTGAAGTCGTTACTGTCAGATATTTTGTCACAGTGAAGTAACTAATGCACTCGGCGCGCCCCCTGGTGGGGGTAGGAGTTTAGCAGGTACTTGCGGCTGGGAGCTACAAGGCCACATAGCAATACACACTTAGGTGTGCTGTACTTCCTCATTTAGTAATGGAGAAAAAACTTCATGCTCAATCATAAAATTACTTTCTGTGTGTGTCCTAGATTATACCTCAAACCTCCTATAATATTACATTTAAAAATATTTTTCACAGAAATTTTCTAAAACATTTTAATTTTTGACTGAATCTTTCTCTTATAATAAAGAAATAAACAGAATGAAAACTTAATTTAGGGAACTGGGGAGATTGCTTAGTGGTTAAGGCACTTGTCTGTGAAGCCTAAGAACCCAAGTTCGATTTCCCAGAACCTACGTAAGCCAGATGCATGTGGTAGCACATGTGTCTCGAGTTCATTTGCAGTGGCTAGGGGCCCTGGCATGTCCATCTCTCTCTCTCTATCTCTCCCCCCTCTCTCAAATAAATAAATAAATAAATAAATAGATAAATAAAACTTAATTTAGGAGCTGAGTGTGGTGGCGCATGCCTTTAATCCCAGCACTTGGGAGGCAGAGGTAGGAGGAGCACTGTGAGTTTGAGGCCACCTGAGACTCTATAGTGAATTCCAGGTCAGCCTGGACTAGAGTGAGACACTACCTCAAAACACCAAAAACAAACAAACAAACAAAACAACCAAACAACAGCAACAACCCCCTTAGTTTAGGAGCTGGGGAGATTCCTCAGTGGTTAAATGCACTCTTCCAGTACAGACATGAGGGCCTGAGGGTCCTGAAACTGTCTGAGTTCAAATCTCCAGACCAGACTTGAACAGCTGAGTGGGCCATGCCTGTTTGTAACTCCAGTCCTGCAGGGGAACAGAGACCCGAAAGCCACTGGAGCTCTCTCAAGCTCTAGAATTTGTTTAGTTTAGTTTTAATATTTTTACTTATTTGCAAGCAGAGAGAGAAGAGAGACAGAATGGGAGTGCCAGGATCTCTAGCCTCTGCAAACCAACTCCAGATGCATGTGCATCTGTGTATCTGGCTTTACATGGGTCCTGGCTGGGTGTGATGGCGCACGCCTGTAATCCCAGCACTTGGGAGGCAGAGGTAGGAGGATCCCTGTGAGTTCAAGGCCACCCTGAGACTACAGAGTGAATTTCAGGTCAGCCTGGACTAGAGTGAAACCCTACCTTAAAAATCCAAAAATAAAAAAATAATAAATAAACAATACATGGGCCCTGGGGAATTGAACCTAGGTCATTAGGCTTTGCATTCAAACGTTTTAACTGCTGAGCCATTCCCCTAGCCATAGAATTAGTTTTTTTTAAAAATTTATTATTGCAGTTATTATTACTATCATTATTTTGTTTGTTTTGCAAGGTAGGGTCTCACTCTAGCCCAGGTTGACCTGGAACTCACTCTGTATTCTCAGGGTGGCCTTGAACTCACGGCGATTCTCCTACCTCTGCCTCCCGAGTGCTGGGATTAAAGACATGCACCACCATGCCCAGCTTAGTGATATTTATTTATTTATTTTTATTAAATAGTATTTTTTTTTTAAAGAGAGAGACTTGGGTTAAAAACAAGACAAGGAGGAACAGCAGTGGAGTGGAGCCCCCGACATTCTATTCCAGTGAGCAGTCCCCACTCAGGCGAACGTATGGGGTACTGCAAGGGCACATACACGTGCATACAGCTCACACACCACATCTCTCTCTCACACACAGTACACACACAGAAGCAAAAAAAAAAAAAAACCCACTTAATATAAAATAAAACATAGACACACATAATTTTGTGTATAACATATATATGCACACAATAGAGACATAATAAATACATTATAAGAATGGTTATCCAGGGCTGGAGAGATGGCTTAGCGGTTAAGTGCTTGCCTGTGAAGCCTAAGGACCCTGGTTCGAGGCTCAATTCCCCAGGATCCACGTTAGCCAGATGCACAAGGGGGCACATGTGTCTGGAGTTCGTTTGCAGTGGCTGGAGGCCCTGGCGCGCCCATTCTCTCTCTCTCTCTCTCTCTATCTGCCTCTCTCTCTCTCTCTCTCTCTCTGTCACTCTTAAATAAATAAATAAAAATGAATAAAAAAATGTTTTTTAAAAAAGAATGGTTATCCACTCCAGTGAGATAATATTCTTTCTGTACTTTTCTGTATATTTCAAACTCTAATAGCAATATTTTTATTATTTATTATATTATTATTTATTATATTATTATTTATTATATTAAGTTAGGGCTGGAAAGATGGTTTACTGGTTAAGGTGCTTGCCTGCAAAGCCAAAGGACCTCAGTTTGATTCCCCAGAACCCATGTAAGCCAGATACACAAGGTGGCGCATGCATCTGGAGTTCGCATGCAGTGGCTGGAGGCCCTGGCATGCCCATTCTCTCTCTCTGCCTCTTTCTCACTCTCTCAAATAAATAAATAAAAACATAAAAATTTAAATATTAAGTTAATAACATTTGCATTAAAGATAGCACTGGTAGCTTTTTTTAAAAGATTTTATTTTTATTTATTTATTAGTGACAGAGAGAGAGAGAGAATGGGCATGCCAGGGCCTCCAGCCACTGCAAACGAATACCAGATGCATGTGCTACCATGTGCATCTGGCTTACGTGGGACCTGGAGAATCAAACCTGGGTCCTTAGGCTTCGCAGGCATGCACCTTAACTGCAAGCCATCTCTCCAGCTCACACTGGCAGCTTTTTAAAGTTTAATTCAAACTATGTTATGATAGGCAGTAAGGCTATATGGGGTTGTTATGTAAGTAAACAAACATAAAAATATGTGAGAAAGTCCTTGGAGGGAATTATTTTCTTTCTTTCTTTGTTTATTTATGTATTTGTTTGTGTTTTCTAAGTAGGGTCTCCCTCTAGCCCAGATTGACCTGGATTCACTACATAGTCTCAGGGTGGCCTTGAACTCGTGATGATCCTCCCCACTCTGCCTTCCAAGTGCTGGGATTAAAGGTGTGTGCCACCATGCCCGGCCCTTGGAGGGAATTAAGATAATTCCTACAACTGCAATTTTCCTCCTGCCTATTACATGGTCGTCTTGTGGTTTTGCTGTTTACAGCATCTCCCACTTGAGAGGTGGCTTAACTTTTTTGTTTTCTGAGGCAGGGTCTTGCTCTAGCCCAGGCTGGCCTGGAATTCACTGTGTAATATCAGGCCAGTCTCAAACATAAGAGTGAACTTTCTAACTCTGTCTCCCAAGTGCTAGGATTAAAGGCATGCACCAGTGTGCCCAGCTTGGTCTAACGTTTGAAGGCAAGCTCATTTTCTTTGAACCAGCATCACTTCAACAGTAGGCTGATCCTGGGCTGAATTAACCAGTGAATGGCATTCTGGGGCACATTCATTGGCTCAGGAAGGGTCCAATCTCCCAAGAGCTGGAATTTCTGTCCTGTCCTGGTTGAGGGAACATTATTTTTTCTCATTGTGTTTTCTGCTGCTATAACAAAACACCTGAAAACACTAGTATTACTTAAGCAGAAGGAGTTTAATTTTGCAAACCGAAGTCTTATCCAGTTTTGAAGAGAAGTGTCCATTATGACAGGGAAGGCACAGCAGACCTGAGCAGGAAGCCAGTGTCCCATCTTCACATCAGCAAGGCAGAAGTAGAAAGAGCAACAGGTAATGTTTTAATTTTGTGCAATATTGATCTAAAAGTAGGAGCAAGTACAATGGACAGGAAAAGATTTAAAAAAAAATAAAGGTTAAAAACCAAGCTCAAATCGCTCATTTGATGTGATAAATAAACATTAAATGTTACTTTTCTTACCAGTAAATGCCACTTTTATTGATGGGTTGAAGCTGTACCGTAAGTTGAGCAAGGTATGGTGGTGCATACTTACAATCACAATTTGATGCCAGCCCAGACTGCATAAGGACAACCTGGACAACATAAGGACACCTCATTTCAAAAAAAAAACAAAAACAAAAAAGCAGTTTGGCTATATACATTGGCCCTAACTTCTTCTAAAATCACACTGCACTGGAAATAAAGGAGTATTTTAGGACAAAGAGAGTAGGAAGTGCAGAACACAGCAAGAAAGCCAAGAGGCAGAGAGCGGTGGGAAGCCTGGCGGTCTCCTGACGGCCCTCTGGACTGGCCATGGGAACGCCAGGAACGACTCAGAGCAGAGGCAGGACCCACCTGAGTGGTCGGGATTGGTAGACCCCAGGAGTTCTGGAAGTCAAGACTGGGAGCGGGGTTAAAACCTGAAAGACTGACTGACAATGAGCTTAGTAGGCAGTTAAAATGTGGCACATCTTGGGCTGGAGAGATGGCTTAGTGGTTAAGTGCTTGCCTGTGAAGCCTAAGGACCCCGGTTCGAGGCTCGAGTCCCCAGGACCCACGTTAGCCAGATGCACAAGGGGGTGCACACATCTGGAGTTCGTTTGCAGTGAATCTTGTATCGCTTTTCCTTGCCACATCTAGCCTCGGGAGTCCGCAAATGGTGTTTAAACCAAAGCTTTCTTGTCCGAAGAGCTCCAGATTAGATGCAAATCAAAATGCCGGATGCAGATGGGAGGACTAGGTAAATAAAAATGAACGTGTACTCAGTCTATAAATACCATTTCAGCCTTCTAATTGGTCTCTTTTCCAGAACACTGCAGAAAGAGGCCTGCATGAAGAAAGAGTACAGCCAGCTAAAGAAAGACCGAGAACACCGATGATGCTGAGAGACACACACATAAATAGATACTTTTAAAAATAAAAATAAAAATAGAACGTTGAAAGCTGTGTACAGGGTGGGTTATGACCATTTTGCAGACTGGGAAAGTAAGCACTAGAAAAACTAGAAAGCCTCCCAGTCACACGGAGTGGTAAGTGATAGGTCTGGGAGTTCCTGTGCGGGTTTAGATAGATCTTCTAAAACACCCCTTGTTCCTTTGCTCCCAAACTGCCTGCCTTGGAAGAAAAAAAATACATCATAATGTCAAACCAACCGGCTACCTCAGATTTCAACAGTAACAGAAAAATAAAATGTCTGTGTTTAAGTAGCTTTTGCCTAGAGGTTCAAATTCTTGTGAGAGTTTAATTTCATTAATTAATTTATTTATTTGAGAGAGAGAGAGAGGCAGATGGAGAGAGAATGGGCATGCCAGGGCCTCCAGCCACTGCAAAAGGACTCCAGATGGATGCGCCACCCTGTTCATATGGCTTAAGTGGGTCCTGGGCAATCAAACCTGGGTCCAAGGCTCCTTAGTAGCGCCTTGACTACTAAGCCATCTCTCCAGCACTTGTGGGGGTTTTAAAGGAGGACGTGTACTCAGCCGGGCGTGGTGGCGCACGCCTTTAATCCCAGCACTCGGGAGGCAGAGGTAGGAGGATCGCTGAGAGTTCGAAGCCACCCTGAGACTACAGAGTGAATTCCAGGTCAGCCTGAGCTAGAGTGAGACCCTACCTCAAAAAACCAAAAAAATAAATAAATAAATAAATAAAATAAAATAAAATAAAGGAAGATGTGTTATCCTGTCATTAGTCCATCTGTTTGGAATATCTGCTTCTGTTTCGCAGAACCCTTTAACGTTGGAGGCAGTGAAACGGCTCATGGCAGAAGGCAACAAGGAAGAGCTGCAGAAGTGCTTTGGGTCCCGGATGGAGTTTGGCACAGCTGGCCTTCGCGCTCCTATGGGGGCGGGGATTTCCCGCATGAACGACTTGACCGTCGTCCAGACTACACAGGTACCAGCCTGCTGTCATTCCAGTCACTCCTGTCGTCTCGTGCTCCTTTTCTATTTGATGGGCCTTGTTTGTTTTAATTATGGATATGTCTTTGGACTTGGCCATGTGAAAGGGATCACTCCCATTTACTCCATGAAGTGAGGCTTGTGCAGTGTGTATTTAAAAATTCAAGTGGGGAGCTGGAGAGGTGGCTCAGTGGCTAGAGGCACTTGCCTGTAAAACTTGACGGCCTGGGTTTGATTCCCCAGTTCCCACATAGAGCCAGATGCAAAGTGGTTCATGTGTCTGGAGTACATTTGCAGTGGCAGGAGGTTCTGGTATGCGCTCTCTCTCTCTCTCAAATAAATAAATAAAATATTTTAAAAATTCAAATGATTTTCCATCCACCTCCCTACCCACATATCCATGTATTCCTTCATTCACCCGCCCAGCCAGCCAACCATTTATCAAATTTATTGACTGCCAGGTATTGGAGATTATTAGAACAGATTCCCGGGCTGGAGAGATGGCTTAGCAGTGGTTAAGCGCTTGCCCGTGAACCCTAAGGACCCCGGTTCAAGGCTCGATTCCCCAGGACCCATGTCAGCCAGATGCACAAGGGGGCGCACGCATCTGGAATTCATTTGCTGTGGCTGGAGGCCCTGGCGCACCCATTCTCTCTTGCTCTCTATCTGCCTCTTTCTCTCTGTCTGTAGCTCTCAAATAAATAAGTAAAAATAAACAAAACTGATTTCCTTATTTCCATACTAGCCTACTCACTAAGCTGACAAAAAAGAGCATATGGAATATATGAATGTGCCAGTCGGAGGTGGAAGCTCCTGTCCACCATGAGGTGACAGGCGACAGTTTGCTGCTCCATGGGCTTCCCACCCTCCACGATGCTCTGCCTCAATGCTGATCCGGTGACGGTGCAGCTAGACTTCTGACACCAGGAGCCAAAACAAACCCTCCCTGTGTCAAGTCATTTGCTGGGGTTTTCTGTCACAGTGATGGAAAGTGACCAACATGAAGAGCTCTGTACTTTATCTAGCTCTTGAACTGATGCTTGGACATGTGTCCCCGGGTAGATTTGGCACATGGAGAGAAGAACCCACATCCATTCTTTTGCCCATAGGTGTTTGGTTTGCCTGGCACCATGTTAAAAAGATTACTCTTGAGATGGGGAGATGGCTCAGTAGTTAAGTCACTTGCTTGCAAAGCCTAATGACTGGGGTTCAGTTCCCAGTACCCACATAAAGCCAGATGCACAAAGTGGTGCATGCATCTGGAGATTGTTTGCAGTGGTTAGAGACCCTGACACACCTATGTGCTCAGCTCACTCTGTCTCTCTCTCTCTCTCTTTCCTTGCACATAAATTAATAAAACAGGGGCTGGAGAGATGGTTTAGCCATTAAGGCATTTGCTTGCAAAGCCAAAAGACCTTGGTTTGATTCCCCAGGACCCACTTAAACCAGATGCACAAGATGGCGCATGCGTCTAAAGTTCGTTTTCAGTGGCTGGTGGCCCTGGTACGCGCATTCTCTCTCTCTCTCTCTCTGCCTCTTTCTCTCTCGCACTTTCAAATAAATAAATAAAATTTAAAAAAGAAGAAATGTAAAACTCTAAAAATAATAAATAAATAAATAAAACAGGGCTGGGGAGATGGCTTAGTGGTTAAGGCACTTGCCTGCAAAAACCAAAGGGCCCAGGTTCAATTCCCCAGGACCTATGTAAGCCAGATGCACAAGGTGGAGCATGCATCTGGAGTTCATTTGCAGCAGCTGGAGGCCCTGGCAGCCCATTCTGTCTCTCTGCCTCTCTCAAATAAATAAATAAATAACAATGAGATATAGCTGGGTGTGGTGGCACAGGCCTTTAATCATCCCAGCGCTTGGGTGGTAGAAGTAGGAGGATGGCTCTGAGTTTGGTGGCTGAGCAGCTAAGGTATTTGCCTACAAAGCCAAAAGACCCAGGTTCGATTCCCAGGGACCCACTTAAGCCAGATCCACAAAGTGATGTACATGTTTCTTTGCAGTGCCTAGAGGCCCCAGCATGCCCATTTTCTCTCTCTCTCTCTCCCACTTTCTCTCTGAAATAAATAAATAAAATATTTTAAAAATCAGAATGAGCACAAGACCCTGCCTCATAAAGGTGGATGGCAAGGACTACTCTAAAGAGGGTAAAGATGTCTTGGTAACTGACCTTTATCAAATAATAAAACTTACCTATCACATTCACACACATGCCTTCAACCTCTGGGCCATCTCCCCAGCTACCTTTCACATTCAAAACTATCACTATCAATTTCAAGATAAATTTCATCTTTGTAATTTTCATCATGTTAGAATTGCTGTGGCTATGGCCCTGGCATGCCAATTCTCCCTCCCTCTCTCTCTCTAAAAAATTAAAATTAAAAACTTAATTATGTTAAATCTAATTTACTGTGTATCCTTATTGCAAAGAAATGGCAATAATAGAAGGGGTTTTTCATATTATATTTTTTATTTATTGCCAGAGAGAGAGAGAGAGAGAGAGAGAGAGAGAGAATATGAATGGGCAGGCCAGAGCCTCTTGCAAACAAAGTCTAAACACATTTGCCATATTGTGCATCTAGTTTTATATGGCTACTGGGAAATTGAACCTGGTTCATTAGGCATTGCAAACAAATGCCTTTAACCACTAAGCAACCTCCCCAGCGCTTGTATTAATATTTTTTATCCCTTAATTGTTATTAAGGAGTATTATTATTATTATTATTATTTTTGTTTTTGTTTTTGTTTTTCGAGGTAGGGTCTCACTGTAGCCCAGGCTGACCTGGAATTCACTCTGTACTCTCAAGGCAGCCTCAGACTCATAGTGATCCTCCTACCTCTGTCTCCTGAGTGCTGGGATTAAAGGTGTGCTCCACCACACCCAGCTTCATTAAGGAGTATTATTGAAATTATGATTCACATACCATCTTAAAGATTATGCGGGCATGGTGGCGCATGCAGAGACAGGGAGAGAGACAGAATGTGTGTGAGAATGGGGTGCACCAGGGCCTCTAGCCACTGCAAATGAATTCTGGACACATGTGCCACCTTGTTTGTGCATCTGGCTTATGTGGGATCTGGAGAATTGAAACTGGGTCCTTTTGCTTTGCAGGCAAGCGTCTTAACCACTAAGCCATCTCTCCAGCCCAAACATTTTTAAAAAACAAACAGGGCTGGTGGGGTGGCTCACCTTAAATCCCAACACTCAGGAGGCCAAGGTAGGAGCATCGCTGTCAGTTTGAGGCCAGCCTGAGACTACATAGTTAATTCCAGGTCAGCCTGAGCCAGAGTGAGACCCTACCTCAAAAAACCAAAAAAAAAAAAAAAAAGATTAGATAGCAGTATGGAGAAAGTCTGTTTGCTTTGGTCTATGAGGTTGATCATACTGGGATCCAATTCCAATCCAACCATACGTGCTACCTCATTTCTGTGCAGCCGCAGGACAGGCCTGGGCCCAGCACTGATGCTCATTACCTGACCTCTGGCTTGGGAAGCTGACGTCTGACCAAGCAAGACCAGCTCCAGAAAACACTATCGCCTTCCTCTGGACAACAGTCTTTAGTGTTTAAGAACCCATACTTTTTAAAAAAGATTTATTTTATTTATTTGAGACAGAGTGAGGGAGAGAGACAGAGTGTGTGTAAGAATGGGTGGACCAGGGCCTCTAGCCACTGAAAATGAACTCTGGACACATGTGCCACCTTGTTTGTGCATCTGGCTTATGTGGGACCTGGAGAATCGACCTGGGTCCTTTTGCTTAGCAGGCAAACGTCTTAACCACTAAGCCATCTCTCCAGCCCAAACATTTTTAAAAAACAAACAGGGCTGGTGGGGTGGCTCACCTTAAATCCCAACACTCAGGAGGCCAAGGTAGGAGCATCGCTTTCAGTTTGAGGCCAGCCTGAGACTACATAGTGAATTCCATGTCAGCCTGGGCTAGATCGACACCTACATAAAAAAAAAACCCAAAAAACTAAATTAATAAATTATTATTATCAATTGTTGATTTAAATAATATTTTGTGTTCCTGCCTTCTTTCAGACTATCTTTTGCACTGGCCGACAAAACCAAGGCCAAAATTGTTTTAGCGAATGATCCTGATGCCGACAGACTGGCTGCGGCAGAAAAGCAAGACAGGTGAAATTAATTAATTGTTCATCTAATCATGGAAAATAGAAAAGACACCAGCTTTGGCAATAACATGTTCCTGGGGAGCTTCAACCTATATGAAAATGTTTTCCATTACTTTGCATTTATTTTGAAAGTCACCTCACTGGACAGTCAGTGGCTTCCTCTAACATAGGACAAGGTGCCTCCCAAGGGCGGGAGCTCATGTCTTTGCCACATGCAGTGCAGAGTACAACAACCCGAGATATATATTTGGAATTGAAAAGCCTTCAGCCAGCCCTCCCTTTGTAATTGGTCTCAGTGTACTTGTCTCCATGCCTAATGAGGGCAAAGTCCTTTGCATGGTGCTGGCTTTGCGGCTCAGTATTTGCCAGTGGGTTTGGTGAGGCTCTGGGTCTTCAAGGCAATGTTGAACTTATTTATTTATTTATTTTTAGAAAGTTTTTTTTTTTTTTTTGAGAGGGAGCGAGATAAAGCAGGAGAGAGAGAAAGAATGGGCATACCAGGACCTCCAGCTACTGCAAATGAACTCCACCACCTTGCACATCTGGCTTATGTGGGTCCTGGGGAACCAAACTTGGGTCCTTTGATTTTGCAGGCAAGCACCTTAACCACTAAGCCATCTCTCCAGCCTGAAAATGTTGAACTTAAATGGTACAGACAGGAATACCTCTGGGGTGTGGCACAGTTCCTAGGACAAGTGTGGCCATGGGGTCTATACAAAGGAATAACCCTGTTATCTGTTACAGTTGCAAACCAAACCTTTGGCACAGATGAAAATCAGAGTATACTGCATTGTGTTTGGCATGAGCACCTTGTGCCTTCTTCAAAGATGCGATGCTTATAAGCCGCTCAGATATTAGTGAAGTGGCAGGTCCATTTCTGACCAGTCATGTAAAGATAAGAACAATCTTGCAGACAGCGTGCTGAGCCTGGTCGACCAGTTGTCTTCGTCCAGTGACTTCTACGCCTCCCGAAGGTCACTGGAGGAAATGGCTTGTTTTTCTTGCAGTGGAGAATGGAGAGTGTTTTCGGGCAATGAGCTGGGGGCGCTCTTGGGCTGGTGGCTCTTCACTTCTTGGAAAGAAAAGAACCAAGACCGCAGTGCCCTCAGAGACGTGTACATGTTGTCCAGCACCGTCTCCTCCAAAATCTTGCGGGCCATTTCCTTGAAGGAGGGTTTTCACTTTGAGGTACCGTTGTCTGTGGGGTTGGTCTGCTGTTGCCCTTTCTTGTGCTCTGTAGACTGTCTAAGGCATGTCTTTTTCTTTTCCTCTCCCTTAAGGAAACATTAACTGGCTTCAAGTGGATGGGAAACAGAGCCAAGCAGCTAATAGACCAAGGGAAGACTGTCTTGTTTGCATTTGAAGAAGCTATAGGTGAGAAGTGATAAGGAGGGGTCTGGGGAGATGGTTCACTTGGTAATCAGCATGAGGGTGCGGATTCAGAGCTCCACACCCACATGAGAGCCAAGCAGAGCAGTGTGCTCATGTAAGCCCAGTGCTGGGGACAGAGATAAGAGAGTCTCAGGGGCTGACTGTCTAGTTAGTCTAGGCAAATCAGCCAGCACCAGGTTTAGTAAAAACAAAAGACAAAAACAAAAAAAACCATGATAATTGCACTCTGTCTTTTTCTTGGAATAATTTGGATTGAGTCACATGATAGTAAGGTCCAAAATTTTTTAGTTTACTTTGTTTGAAAAATACATAAAACTATTTGACCTTATTATAATACTGCATATGATGGAAGCCAGTTATCAGGCAAGTCTAGTTCTTCTTAGATCTCATTCCATTTTTAATGTTGTTGTTCCTTTCTTGAATTTATTTAAATTCGGTCTCTCTATGTAATTAAAAATTTCTTGTCAAGTATGATCACATTCAGACTAGTCCTTGGTCACAATAGCTCAAAAGAATGCATGCTTCTTCTTAAGGTGCTCAGTAATCCCCCTTCCTTTGAGATGGTAGTGTGTCAAGGTTATTACCAATACATAGACTAATGTTGAGTCTTCCATCATGTGGCACTTGCTTGAATATCCTGTGGTTTGTTTAGATCGTGTATGTAATCATGGAGACGCATGGATATTTTATTTTTGAGAGTATCTAGAACTTGAAGGATTTGATCTTGTTAACTTTATTACCGAACACCACAGGATATATTCTGCTTTTTGTTCTAGCTTCTTCCCTGAATGCTTCTCAGTGTTTTAAATTGTGTCATGAACAGTAGCTTCATACAGTGGTATGCCAATGACAGGTACTATGGCTATTTAGGAAGGCAAACAATTTACAATAGTTTTACTATACTTTTTAGAGAAATGACTGTCAAAGTAATATTATAAAACAGGGCATTTGAAGGAAGGAAGTGTGTGTGTGTGTGTGTGTGTGTGTGTGTGCGTGTGTGTGTTAGAGACGGAGTTTTGCTCTGTAGCCTATGCTTGCCTTGACCTCAGAATCCTGCTTTAACCTCCCAAGTATTGGGATTATAGGTGTGTACCACCATGCTTAGCTCTTTTAGGAAGATATATATATATATATGTTTGTTTTGTTTTGATTTTCAAAGTAGGGTCTCACTCTAGTTCAGGCTGACCTGGAATTCACTATGTAGCCTCAGGGTGGCCTCAAACTTGTGGTGATCCTCCTACCTCTGCCTCTGCTGGGATTAAAGGCGTTCGCCACCACGCCGGGCAGGGAGTTATATATTTCATAGATGGTCATTAAGGTGACTTTTTAGGATATAAGACAGGAACTTTGTTCTCCTGGTAAAGTCTATTCATGTTTCTGTATCTGGGCACTCTGTTGTCCTTGTGAGGATCATTGCTTTACTTATGCCTTGCAGGGAGCTGTCATGGTCATGGTGGCTGTATTTCTTGACCCCATTTGATATGCTAGAATTCATGGAAGACTCACCAGGTTCTTCAGTATTGTTGGCCATTCAAATAAGTAGCTGCCACAAAAACCTGAAAAAACACTGGTGGCTCTTTTGAAGGCCGGGCATGTTTTATGACCTGAGTTCATCATATCTAATTTAAAAGCAAGGGAAGCATTCTTCTTGCCTCACCTGGACCCTAGTCTTTGTTGTGCAGGAGAGGACCGGTTCTTTTATGTTGTTTATGGGGTGAAAAAAAATTTTTTTTTATAAAGAAAAAGACAGAGTGCAATAATCATGTGGGGAACTTTTACCCAAGTGAGTTTTCTTATTTCCAGGAAAATCAAGACACGTCTCCAGACTTGAGCGATCTCCACACCCACCAGAACGAAAGTCACTATGTGATTCAATCTGGACTCTATCTGAATAAAGCCGCCTAGCACGCACCCTTGCATGGAAGCCTGGGTACACATGTGGCTACTAAGATCTCCCTGACTCCCTCACCCAGGAACCAGGTTATTTCAATGACTACCAGGTACGATGGTGCTGATTTTCATTATTGAAAACTAAAAAGCCACATTGCCAATAGTAAAAATTGCATAAGGTGGGCCCAGTTTGCTAACCCAGAAAGAGAGAACTACGAAAATGAGGCCAAAATGTCAGTCTCCTGCATTTGATCAGTGAAGTCAACAGGCCATGGCACAGCGTGTGAGGAGGGCTCCAAGTGCCTTACTTCCTCCTCCACTGATGTAGTGGAGACGTGAGGTGAGTCCAGACACAAGCCTTATGGGCACAGTTTTCCTTCTTCTTTCTCTCTGTGGCAAGCTCAAGGTCACACATGCTCACTAGGTGATGCAAGCATCTGGAGTTCAACTGCAGTGGCTGAGGCCCTGGCATGCTAATTCTCTCTCTAAAATGATAATAATACTAAATGGCCAGTCTGTTGGGCCTGCCTCAAAAAAAAAGAGGGGGGGTGGGGATATCATGTTGTCTTCAATGTGATGCCAGGTGGTTAAAGCAATATAGTACCTGATTTCTAAGTGAAGATCAGAAACATTTTACACCTTTCACTACCTACAAACTCACATATCCATGTGTGCATATGTATACATGTACATATACGTGCACATATATTTCACATACATATATACTCACACACATATACACAGAATATAACTGTACATATACTTAAATATACACGTACATACATACATACATATATATGGAAGTTTACTATCCATATACACATCTTTGAGCACATATTTTCCTATATATGTTTGTCTGTAACTCTCCCTGTGTATACATAAACACACAAACACACCTCCATATACTACATATATATGTATATACATGTTCTGTACATATATCAAGAACACAATAGTAAAATAAATAAATAAGGGCTCTGGAGCCAGGCATGCATATCCTCAGGTAATTATAGATACAATTAAAATCCTAGAGTTTTTTGTTTGTTTGTTTTGTTTGTGCTAGGGTCTCACTCTAGTCCAGGCTGATCTGGAAGTCACTATATAGTCTCAGGATGGCCTTGAACTCACGGCGATCCTCCTGCCTCTGCCTCCCGAGTGCTGGGATTAAAGGTGAGCAGCACCACAGCCAGCTTTAAGATCTGTTTTACCACTATGATGCTCATGAAAGCACTGCAGCTCTTCAACTGCGTGTGAGCAAAGGACGTGTGCTGAGTGTGTGGCATCTGTCTTACCATCTAACAAGCTTTCAGTAAACGCCAGGTGCACCCCCCCCCCCGGTGAATGATGCGCACAGCTCGTTGGGGATGAGTAAACGGAAGACAAGATAGGTGCGAATCATGGTCTTGGCCTCCATGCAGATCACAACCAGGCCTCGGTCGGCTGGGTAACCCTAGTCTCACTGGGGTGACCCTGCCTGCAAGGCCTGGCTCTCCTGTGGTTTGGGATATGGGTGTAAACCAAGGGAAGTCAGTCACTGTGTTATTATTATTGTTGTTATTATTATTATTTTCTTTTTTAGTTTTTCAAGGTAGCTGAAGCTGACCTGGAATTCACTCTGTAGTCTCAGGGTGGCCTTGAACTCACAATAATCCTTCTACCTCTGCCTCCAAAGTGCTAGGATTAAAGGCGTGCGCCACCATGCCTGGCTAATTTTTTAGACTTTTTATTTACCACTCCTTACATATAGACAATATACCATGATCATAATCCCCTCCCACCACTTTCACTTTTCCTCTTCCCAAGTCCACCCTCCACCGAATCCTTTCTTCTTTCCAATTAGTCTCTCTTATCTTCTTCTTCTTCTTCTTTTTTTTCGAGGTAGGGTCACCACACCATGCCAGGCAGCTTCTGGCTTTTTAAATTTAAATTAAATTTATTTATTTGCAAGCAGAGAGAGAGAGAAGAGAGACAGATAGAGAGAGAATGGGCACACCAGGGCCTCTAGCCACTACAAACGAACTCCAGATCCATGTGCCCCTTGTGCATCGCCTTTATGTGGGTCCTAGGGAATCAAACCTGGGTTAAAATCAAACTTTGGCTTCACAGGCAAATGCCTTAACTGCTAAACCATCTCTCCAGCCCTCTCTCTCTCTCTCTCTTTTGATGTCATTTTCCCCCCCTCCTATTATGCAGGTCCTAATATGTAGGTAGTGTCTAGCCACTGTGAGGTCATGAATACCACGGCCACATTGTGTCTGGAAGACACTATTATTAAGTTTTGAACGGGGAGGCCCCAAGGAGAGCAGAGCCCCTTGTACCACATGTGTTCTGCATACACGAACACATTGATGCAGCCAGCTGTTTCCAGGTGAGCCGTGACCCTCTGGATCTTCTGGCTGAGTGCTGGGGCTGCCAGGCCGGACTGCGGCCCTGGGAAGAACCAGACTGTCTGAGATCTGGAGAGGTCAATCGACCCAACAGGTGTCTACCCAGTAGTGAGGCCAGAAGCACCGGATGAGTGACACTGGGCCTGGGCAGGACAGGTGCAGCGTGTGCAGAGACTGGGCCAGGGTGAGTGACTCCAGGCTGCCCAGACAAGTCACCCCAGGATGGGGTCAGGGCCAAGAATGAGCTTAGCCAGAATCATGCCAAAGAATGGGATTGAACACTAGAGACAGAGTTTAAGAAAGTAAGTCAAGGGCCACAGCAGGGCAAGGACAGATCGGAGGGGGTGGCGGGGAAGGTGGGTTGCCTCTGCTGTTGTGCCCCCCCGCCACACAATTAGGATAGACCAGAAAGGAGACACGAGAGAGCAGAAGAAAGACAGAAGATGGGTTTTCTTCGAGTAGGATGGAAACCGGCCGTGGTCAGCAGAGGGGCGTCTGACCAAGGGTAATTTGCAGAGGCCCCGCTAGGCTGCGTTTCCTCAGGGGTCTCCCGACCAGAGTACCCCCCGCTGTGCATCAGCCACAAGAGACCCGAGCCTCTAGCAGAGAGCCCAGAGCTCGACTTCCTGCTCCAGAGCCACGGCCCCTGTGGGTGGGCTGAGCCCGTGGGTCAGCATCTGTGTTCTGAGGCCCGGCCTCCCTCAGCTGCCTCTTCCTCTGGAATGTTGGGGGCTCTGCTGTGGTAACTGACGAGCCCGAAAATGATTCCAGGGACCAAACCTGACATGTCAGCGTGGTAAGATGGAATCTTCCCTCTAGAGGGACCATCAGTGAGCATTTGTGACAGTAATACAGTCCACCTCACAACCGTGCTCCAACCAAAGTTCATGGGGAAAATATAGAAGAGATATGTTGCAGTCAGGTTTGCAGTGCTGGCAGAAATCATCTGACCAAGAGCAGCTTGGGGGACAAAAAGACCAAGAGCAGCTTGTGGGGGCTTATTTTGTTTTACAGACTTGAGGGGAAGCTCCATGATGACAGGGGAAAATGATGGCATGAGCAGAGGGTGGACATCACCTCCTGGCCAACATCAGGAGGACAACAGCAACATGAGAATGTGCCAAACACTGGCAAGGGCCGACTGGTTATAATACCCATAAGCAATGTAGTGGATTACAGTAAGGACAGCAGGAATGAAGAAAAAAAAGCCAGAGTATTTCAAGAACATGTATCGGATACAACAATCAAGAGAACTTTCTGACTGATGGTTGGAAGGCCCTGGTGTACCCATTTTATCTCTCTCTCTCTGCCTCTTTCTCTCAAATACATAAAAATAAAATATTTTGTTTTAAAGAGACTTTGGCTCTCAGCACACACTTGTGAGCTAGCTAAGCGGGAGGCTCAGGTCTTTTGCCACTGCCCTATCCCATCTCACTCCTCCGTAGCAGGGTGTTAGGAATTCAAGAAAAGTACCTCTGGTTACATAAATGTCTTAGGGGGTCAGGCAACACTGGCCCTTTTGTTATCTGGAATCCTGAGTGCAGTTGGGTTGGGGTGAACCCTGGAAAGCTGTCCTGCGTGGCGTGGTGTCCCCTCCAAGTCTGCGGGTTTTATTTTTGTTTGTTTTGTTTTTCGAGGTAGGGTCTTACTCTAGCCCAGGCTGACCTGGAATTCACTCTGTAGTGTCAGAGTGACCTCAAACTCACCTCTACTGTGATTAAAGGTGTGCGCACCATCCTCCTCCCTCATCCATGGGCAACTCTGTGGTTTTTAAACCTCACGCGGGATGGGGGGGGACACGTCAAAGATTTCTCAAAACTGTGCAGAAAAAACAAACAAAAAACAAAACAGCCCAGACGCCTGGAAAGCCACTGAGCTACTCAAGTCAGCAGTGTTTTTCCTGAGCTTCCTGTAGGGGGCGACACCCAGCGCGTCCTAACTTCCCGCCGCGGGCCTGGTGGGCGTGACTACGTCAGACCACGCCCCCTTCTCCCCGCCCCTTCCTTCCTCGGCCGGCCGCCCGCGGGCGCCACCTCTCTCTCGGCGGCCACGCGCGGGGAGGAGCCGCCGCCGCCTCCGCCTCCTGCGCCGCCTCGGCCGCCGCCACCGCAGGGAAGGATGCCCGCGCCCCGCCGCGCCCCGAGCCCGGCCCCGGCCGCCCGCGGGCCCACGATCCGGCGGAGCCTGTGAGCGGAGCCGGCGGGCGAGGAGCCGCCGCCCGGGTCGCGATGTCACCGTTGTTCAGCTGGGTGGCCAAGGTAGGCGGTGTCGGGCGCGGGGCGGGCGCCCTGGAGCGCGGCTCCCGCGGCCGGCCGGGGGTTCGGGGTGGGGGTCTCGGGCCGTCCAACCGCCGGTTCTTCCACGGATCCTGCCGCCCCGGGGGCCGACCGCCCGTTTTCCCACATGGGGACGCCGAGCACGACCTCCCCTCCGCGTCCCGGCGGGACCGCCCCCGACGGCCGTCCGGAGCCGCGCCTGTGCCCGGGAGGCTGGCATGGATGGTCGCTGGGGGAGCCCGGGGCCCTCACACGATCTTACCCCAGTTTTAATTAAAAAGGACCAGCTCTGAGGTCTGGCTGTGAAGTGTAAACTATTCTTTCCATTGCCACAAAGTTTTATGTCTCGCGGCGTGGTGGCGCTCTCAGGATCTCCGCGAGTTCGAGACCAGCCTGGGCTTGTCCTGTGAGTATCCAGGTCAGCCCCCTGCTGGAGTGAGAGCCTTCTTCAAAGAAACAAAGTTTTATTTCTACAACTTGAGCACTTTCCGAACTGAGTGTTACAACGTCCCGGCACTTCCACTGCTGGGAATTGCTAGGATGCCCTCCAGCCAGGTTACACGTGATTGTTCCAGGTGCCTGGGACCCCAGGTGTGTGCGACAACCTTCCTCTCAGGCCTTAAGGACTCCTAGCAACACCCAGGGACACGCATCCTTTGTTGGTGTCTGGGTCTGTGTGTGTGTGTGTGTGTGTGTGTGTGGACAGGCTGAATAATAAACATATCTTGGAGAGAACGAGTCTCCTGACCCTTTACAAATACCAGTTAGGTGGGGGTTACATCTGCAGTGTGATGCGATGCTTTTATAGTTTTTTTTTTTAAATCTAATTACATTTTTCCGAATACCTGCTTGTGGGCACATGTGGCTTCACCTGTAATTTAAGTGTTAAGAATGAGGAGAGAGAAACTAGCTAGCACTAGTTAAGAAGAGGTAGGCCCTGTGTAATAACATTTCTTCTGCGTCCCCACCAGAATCGCCTCCTGAAACAGCTGTTGTGGAGGTGTAACCCGTTGCTGCTGACTGTAACCAGGCTGTTCTCCTGAGACCTCTCCTGGGGGTGGGGGGGAGCAGCTGAGATTTTGACGTATACCTTAGAAAAGAATTCAGAATTTCATCCCAGTACTCAGGAGGCTGAGGTAGGAGTGCCATGAGTCTGAGGCCAGCCTGGCTCATTTTGGCTCATATATATATAATGAGCCAATATGGCACAAACTTGGGGATTTTAAGGTGAAGAATGCCTTTATTGATTAAAGTACGGGGTTCATTTTTAAAAAGATACTGGGGCCTGGGGAGGTGGATCAGCGGATAAAAAGCGTTCGCCGCACAGAGTGTGAGACCCGAGTTCGGCTCTCCAGAACCTACATAAAGCCAGATGTGGTGATGCACTGAAATCCGAGTGCTCCTTCAGTGAGTCAGAGGCAGAGACCAGAGAATCGGGGAAGGTTGTTGGCCTGCTTGCCTGGTGGACCCATCAGCCAACGAGAGTGAACGCTGAGGGTTAACTCTCGATAGACCTCTGACCTCATGGCATGCAGATGCACACACACAACGATTAACAACAACAACAAAGACGTAGAGAGATGGCTCAGTGAATAAAGTACCCGAGTCCTGTTTTCAGATCTCCAGACCCCACATCACGCTGGAAGCTGTGGCGGGCTTCAGTATCTCAGTGAGAGAAGGAAGGTGAAGACAGAATATCCCAGAAAGTGGTAGATGGAGCAGTGAACGACAGTGAGAGACCCTGCCTCAAATGAGGCGGAAGGTGAGGACCTGCACCTGAAGGTGCTCTGACTGCCACAGCACATGTGGTTTGTGCACGCACACACTCACCCGTGTGCACGTACAGTAGCTAAATAAAAGAAAAAGGGAATAAAGATAGAACTCTGCTTGTCTCATGTTGAGGCAGATGTTTAAGGAAAGGCCAGTGGTACCCATTTTAGAGGAAGAGTGGGCGTAGCCAGAGGCTCATGTCTTTGGAAGGAGTTTGGATAGCTCGTTTGATGGCAAACTTTCATGGAAGGAGAGATTATTCCTGTGTTAAGTTGGTAAGGTGGGGAATTTCGGGAATTTGGGGGTGATGAACTTTTTTGTCCTTACCTAAGGTTTTCTGGGTGTGTCATAAGGCAGATGCATGATGGGAACAGGCACTTTGGAAGGCTGGTGACATGGAGATGCCGCTGTGATGGAGCCAGGGGCAGTTGGTGGTCATCGCGTAGTCATGTGGTCCCCGCTGGTTTTGCGTTTCTGGACCGGCTCTGCAGTTGCGTCAGCCTCCAGCCTCCTTGCCCTGCCTGCACCTGTGTAGCCTGTCCCAGTTTTCTTTGATCTTTTGCTGGCTCCCTCCTCTCCCTGGGCCTCCTTTAGTCAGTGCTCTTTAACCTGGGGTCAGGGGTTCCATACACTTCAAAGAGAAAAAAATGCTACCTTGTTATTTTCACTAATTACCATTAAAATCTGCTTATTAATGTAGTCAGCAGCCACAGAGTCTTCAGTACTTCTTGTGAGGATATTGAAGTAGGAGAATAGGGCAGAGAGGGAGGTTCTGGAGACATGAGGAGTAACATGTGAGAGAAACCAATGCCAGACGACTAGGGACCACCCCTCCCGAGTGGGTGACCTGGAACAAAATAGAGCATGCCCAGGAGAAGCCCAACAAAGGTCCCCAGGAGGAGAAACCAGGAGGTAAAACAAAGGGGCTGGAGAGATGGCTCAGTGGTTAGGGCACTTGCTTGCCTGCCAAGCCTAAGGACCCAGGTTCAATTCCCCAGTACCCACATAAGCCAGATGCACATGGTGGCGCATGCATCAGGAGTTTGTTTGCAGTGGCCGGAGGCCCTGGTGTGCCCATTTTGTCTCTATCTGCCTCTTTCTCTCTCAAGTAAATAAAGAGAAACAGTTTTAAAAACACAGGGTGATGGTCAGGCGTCTTGATGAGTCAGGACTTTCTGGACTTCAGTGGCTGGACCTGGAGCTGTCTCCTGGTCCATCCGGGACGAGTTGCTGTTTGTTATTTTGGGCCTGTGCTTCTGTCTGTCAACGAATGGGGCTACCTTACTCCTCATCCCTACCATAAGTAGATACCGCCAGATCTCATTAAATATGGTAACAAGATACAGCACTTCATCGTAATTGTTGGGATAATTTCAGTATAATTAAGTTCTTTTCTATTCCTTTGTGTTCTATTTTATGTACTGAAAAAATAATTTTTAAAAGGTTGTCAAAGTCTATGGGGAAAAAAAGAAGAAAGACTCTGCTTTATCCCTTGGGGTGCCTTCAAGGGAGAGAGACAAAGGTAGAGGAGTTTCATGGAGAATTGCTAGGAATGTGGGGTGTGTGGTAGAGAGAGCTGAGACCACCTCTCACCTCAGAAGCCAACTGTTTCCAAGCAGTCTTGCCCGTCACCTCAGCCTACTGCAGCACTGAGCAGCCTCGCTGGCCTGTGGCTATTGCCACATATGCTGACAACAAAACATGGAAGGTTCAACTTCATTCCTTTTTAAAATTTATTTTATTTTTATTTATTTATTTGAGAGAGAGAGGGGCAGAGAAGGAGAGGGAAAGAGAAAATGGGTGCGCCAGTGCCCCCAGCAGCTGGAGACAAACTCCAGACACGTAAACCCCCTTGTGCATCTGGCTTACATGGGTCATAGGGAATTGAACCTGGGTCCTTTGGCTTTGCAAACAAGTGCCTTAACTGCGAAGCCACCTCTCCAGCCCTCTCTTTGTTTTATTTTTTATTTATTTTTTATTTTTTTGGTTTTTTTGAGGTAGGGTCTCACCCTGGCTCAGGCTGACCTGGAATTCACTATGGAGTCTCAGGGTAGCCTCGAACTCTCAGCGATCCTCCTACCTCTGCCTCCCGAGTGCTGGGATTAAAGGCGTGCGCCACCACGCCCGGCTCTCCAGCCCTCTCTTTGTGTGTGTGTGTATTAAGGACCCAGATTCGATTCCCCAGGACCACGTAAGTCAGATGCACAAGAGGGTGTGTGTGTGTGTGTGGAGTTTGTTTGCAGCAGCTAGAGCCCCTGGTGTGCCTTTTGTCTCTCTCTCTCTGCCTCTTTCTCTCTCTCAAGTAAATAAAAATAAAATCGTATTTTTTTAAATGAAAGAGGCAGATAGAAAAAGAGAATGGGTGGGTGTGCCAGAGCCTCTAGCCACTACAAAAGAACTCCAGATGTACATGTGACCTTGTACATCTGGCTTACTGGGGAATTGAACGTGGGTCCTTAGGCTTCACAGGCAAGCTCCTTAGCCACTAAGTCATCTCTCCAGTCCTCAACTACCGTCTTTGTGGTGTTTACAACAGTACACCTAGCAATTCCCACCTAAAAATGTTTACCATAAAAGTAGGGTTGGTGCTTCCAGGGGCCAGTCTTCAGCTGTTTGGAAAAATCCTATAATCCAAAAGGTCTTCCTTTGCCGTGCTTCTGGCTAATATCTGAACGGCATTTGTTCCCCCACCAGTATTCGCTGCCTGCGTGCCTGTCGGGCTCAGACACCGTGCCCGACGTGTGTCCCAAGTTTAGCTCAGTTTTCCAAGATCTGTTTGATTTCTTCCTCCTTCTAAACCTAGAAGTCATTCGACATTGTTTGCATTGCAGCAGTTCAGACACTGAGCACGTTCATGGAGTAGCCGCGGTGTTGCGGGCACTGCCCTGGCATCTTGGAGCTGGCATGTGAGCAGTTAGGTATTTCCTACGAAGTTTGTAGAGCTGACTTGAAAATGCTGCAACACTGCTTGCCTCCTGCAGTCCTGTGTGTCTTGTAAGCTGGCGGCTGATTGCACGCCGCTCCTGCGTGTCCCAGGGAGAGGTAGCTGGTGGAGGGTGAAGGGACTGTCCCGCCTCTCAGCCCTCGTTCCTCAGGATAGTCCTCCTGTGGCTGTGTGAGGCTGCTGCCACGTTGGCCGTGGAGTGAGAGAGGGAGGTGCGTCACTTATAGATTATGTGGAAATTGTAGCCAAATTTTTGTTTTATTTTTATTTATTTGCAAGGAGAAAGAGAGGGAGGGAGGGAGAGAGAGAATGAGCACATCAGGGCCTCTTGCAGTCACAAACAAACTGCAGGTACATGCGCCACTTTGTGCATCTGGCTTTATGAGGGTACCGGGGAACTGAACTTGGGCCATTAGGCTTTGCAAGCAAGTGCCTTTAATCACTGAGCCATCTCACCAGCCCCCAGACAAATGCTGAATGTGGCTGGCATTCGTTGTCTGTTCTGTTCTGAGAAGCAGTTGCAGTAATAGACAGCTCGTTGCTTCTAGGAACTGCAGGCGAGAGTTGGTCTTCCTGTACCTTGCAGACATCAAGACGAACAGCATTCATTGGCAGGCGACTGTTAGCTGCCAGGCTGTCTACTATTTAATTTTGTCTGCAAATTGAGCCTACAAGATAGCTGGTGGTGTCCCATTTAGCAGAAGAGGCAGCCGAGGTCCTGGGGCTTGGGTGGCCTGCACCGGAATCAGTGGCACACGGAGCTTGTCACAGCATTCTGGTTACAGGTTTTCTGGGGACCTGCCAGCACAGGAGATTCATGGGCTCAGCTGTAGCAGGAGTGGGCTGATTTCTCCTAGAGGTTTTGACCAGCAGCCAAAGTCCACATCTATCTTTGTAAAAAAGGTTACTCTGTATCTTTCTGTACTCCCAATGGAATGCTTTTGGCCTAGCCTTTTTTTTTTTTGGTTTTTCGAGGTAGGGTCTCACTCTAGCCCAGGCTGACCTGGAATTCACTACGGAGTCTCAGGATGGCCTTGAACTCAGCAATCCTCCTACTTCTGCCTCCTGAGTGCTGGGATTAAAGGCGTGTGCCACCACACCTGGCTTGGTTTAGCTTTTTTGTTTTAGGTTTTTATTTATTTATTTTGAGAGGGGGGTGGAGATAGAGAATGTGCAATCCAGGGCTTCCAGCCACTGCAAACAAACTCCAGACGCATGTGCCCCCTTGTGCAGCAGGCTTATGTGGGCCCTGGAGAATCGAATTGGGGTCCTTAGGCTTTGCAGGCAAATGCTTAACTGCTAAGCCATCTCTCTAGTCCCTGTGGTCTAGATTTCAATAGTAAGTGTATTGTTACATTTTTTCCCTACCCCACCCCCTTGCCTCCGGTGTGCACACAGCAGCAGGGGGTTGGGTCAGGTTGGGGTGATCATCGTGTGTTTGCCATGGTGGCTGACTAGTGAGCAGCGTTCATGGTGGATCTTGACTAGGCCTCAAGACACCGCACAAAAACAAGCCACCTTTACTTCCCTTGTGTGCTGATTGGCTTTCTGTCACTGTTACAAAATACCCGAGAAACACAGCATCAAAGGAGGAAAGATTCCTTGTGGCTGAAGGGCTCATCCCACGGTTGCTGGGCCCTGTCATTTTCTGCCTGGGTAATGCAGTTTGCCACGGCAGAGGTGCATGGCAGAGGAAAGCTGCCCACCTCACAGTGACAGGGAAGTAAGGAGGGCAGACGGGACGGGCCTGACTCCCAAGATCATTTCAAGAGCCCACCCCCAACGGACTACTTCTTCCACGTAGACCCCGTCTCCTACGGTTTCCACTGCTGCGCAGTAGGGACAGCTGGAGTGTGACCTTCTGGGTGACGTGTAAGATCCCAACAGTAATGCCTTGTATCAGTGTTGGCACAAAGTAAGTAAGATCAATGCCATGGTTATCAAAAAGGACTGAGGTGTTTCTGTATGGGCTGTTGTGTCAATGAAACATCTGTAGTCAGCGAGGAGTGTGCTCCCTGGGCAGTATATACTCATGAAAATGTCCTTTTGTAACACAGTACCACGTGTAGTGCATTTACACAATGGAAACTAACCAAAAGAAATAAGCCTGTGATGATGAAAGTGCAGGGTACTATGACCCTTTTACACTCATTAATATACAAAAACCCACCTGGGGGCCGGAGAGGTAGCTTAGCAGTGGAAGTGCTTGCTGGCAAAGCCAAAGGACACAGGTTCGATTCCCCAGTACCCACATAAAGCCAGATGCACAGGGTGGTGCAAGTGTCTGGAGTTCATTTGCAATGACTAGAGGCCCTGGTACGCCCATTCTCTCTGTCTGCCACTCCCTCTCTAAAATAAATAAATGAAATATTAAAAAAAAACACCTGGAAGAAAAACTGTCCCTTTAGTTGTAGATGCTTTTGGGGTCAGGCTTATAGGTGGATTTATGTCTCGGTGCTTTTCTTTTATGTGGTTGTGTGTTAAACATTCGAAATGAAGACAATTGAAGACTGCATTCTGCTGCTCTGTTTGAAAAAGAGGACAAGTTGTTGGAAAATGATAGAATGATAATATTCAGTTTTTCTTGATTGCAGAGACTGCCCACTTGAGACCAAGCAGCTCGTAGAAACAGTCCAAAGCCAGGGCCAAGGCCTCTGTGAGGGAAGGGAGAGGGAGAGGGAGAGGGCAAGGTGTATCTTTGCTCTGTTCACTAGCAATAGGCCTGTGACTTTGGGCCTTCCAGGGGCAGTGCCTGTTCTATCTAGAGACAGTATCCACGGCTCATTCAGACTGGGAGTCGCGGAGACTAGTGTGTGTGTGTGTGGGGGGGGGGGAGGGGGTGGGGAAAAGTATACTTTTGAAGTTGTCCTCTTAAAATGAGAGGGGGAAGACAGCAAGGACAGAACGTCCATCTCCTCAGTGTTCCTTTGGCCCTGGTGGGCTGGTTTCATTGATTGTGGCTCGTTACATATGTGGGGTGAGATTACAAGGCCTGGCTCCGTGGGGCTGGTCAGGAATCTCGGATATGGCACGTTCTGCTCGCTGAGAGGGACCGTTCATGATTCAGAAGAGCACGTGTGGCTTAGGTCAGCGTAGTGTTTCTGTCTCAGTTTCCACCTGAATGTGTGCGCACGGTTGCCAGCCTGTGTTGCAGTCACCAGGGTGTGGAGATAGAACTGAGTCTTTTTCTCTTTGCCTGTGACCTGAGCCTGCTGCACCTGCCCGGGGAGCTTTGCTTTTTACCTTCAAGCCTGTTAAGGGAGCAAAGCCTTTTCTTCTCTCTCTCTCTCTCTCTCTCTCTCTCTCTCTCTCTCTCTCACTCTGTTTCTTTTTTCCAAGGTAGGGTCTCGCTGTAGCCCAGGCTGACCTGGAATTCACTATGTAGTCTCAGGATGGCCTTGAACTCAACGGCTATCCTCCTTCCTCTGCCTCCTGAGTGCTGGGATCAAAGGCGTGCACCACCACACCTGGCAAACCTAATCTTTTATATACGAAATGAAGTCATACTCCTGTAGATCTGCTAAAACCCAGAAACTCCCTCCTCTGTGTACTCCACATACAGGAAAGTGCAAGATGAATGTGAATGGCAAAGTGGGAGTGCACAAGGCTTAAGATCCCCGCGGTCCCCATCACCTCTCCTGACCCCCATCTATTCCGTATGTGCACCCGGAGGGTAAGGGGAAGAAAGACCCCTTCTGGAGAAACAGTCATTTCCAAGCACACGTGCAGTCCCCATCTGTCTGCTGGGATCTGTGTGGTTCTGATTTTCACCCTGTTCACAGCGGGATGGAGGACACGGGGATATGTATGAGCCGTTCAGCCGTTCCACTTGGGCTTTGTTGCTGGACATTTTTCATATGTTCTAAAATCCTCTCTTTCATAAAGGGAAAAAAATGTTGGTTTGGATCCCCTGGGGGTTTTGGTGGCTGGCCTTATTGGAAGACAGACGAGTGCGGGAAGTACCGAGGTCGTCCCTCTGCTCTCGCCGTCTGTACCGAGCGCGCTGTGCTGGTGCTTCGTCCCCTTCCTCCTCACGTCCTCCCGGGAGCTTGCCCTCCTGCTGGTTCAGCCGTTCACACATGCACTCTGCAGTCCGTCCAGGCTGACCAGTCCTTGTCCTTTGTCTCTGTGAGGTGTGGCCTGGCCATGCGGTGTGGCATCGGTGTGCCCGGGCCCTTCCATGCAGAGGGGCTACTTTGCCCCGCCCGCCTTTGCCCATGCTTCATTAGTAGTGTGTTTGGGTGGCATGGTGCTGTGGGCATCGTGCCGTGTTTCCTGTGAGGTGCTGCCTCACGTTGGGATTGTTTTACGGCACATTTCCTCCCCATTGAAGGTGTAATCATGGGCTGCAGAGATGGCTTAGCAGAGCGGGCGCTTACCTGCAAAGCCTAGCAACCACACTTGAGTTCCCCAGTGCCCACGTAAACCACATGCACAAAGTGGCACATGTGGCTGGAGTTCATTTGCAGCTGCTGGAGGCCCTGGTGTGCCTAATCTCTCTCTCGTTCTCTCTCCTACCTCTCTCTGCTTTCAAATAAATAAATAAATAACACCTTTTTTTTTTTTTAAAAAAAAGAAAGGTGTAAACAACTGTCAACTTTATCAGAAGCAGCTGAGTCGGGCTGGAGAGATGGCTTAGTGGTTAAGCGCTTGCCTCTGAAGCCTAAGAACCTTGGTTCGAGACTCCATTCCCAAGTACCCATGTAAGCCAGATGCACAAGCTGGCGCAGGCCTGATGCACCCATTCTCTCTCTCTGCCTGTCTCAAATAAATAAATAAAATTAAGCCGGGCATGGTGGCGCACACTTTTAATCTGGAGGATTGCCGTGACTTGGAGGCCATCCTGAGACTACATAATGAATTCCAGGTCAGCCTGAGGTGTAGAGTGAGACCCTATCTAGAAAAACCTAAATAAATAAATAAATAAATAAACAAACAAAAACAAATTTTTAAAAAGCAGCTGAGTCAACTCACAAGAGAAGTCGTGGTGAGGGTGATCAGACCCCCACCTGAGAGTCAGGTGCCCCCTGCTCCAGCTGTAAACAATAATGCATGAGAGCTTAAGGCCTCACGTGGAGATAGAGCCATAAACTTTAGTGACCTCAGTCTATTAGTCTAGGAGGGTCAGTCCTTCTGCAGGAAAGATTGTCACTTGAAGTATGTTTTTAGAGATCGTACGGGCCCTTTTCGGTTCTGTTTCTGTTGGGGTTAATACTGACAGCCCTTCTGTTCTTTTTGACACATGTGTATAGCATATATGGTACGATGTGTGTGCAGATGTGCACATCCCATGCACATGCACACGGAGGCCAGAAGTGCACAACCCACAGGCTGTGCGCATGCACACAGGGGCCATGGCAGAGAGAGAATGGGTGCACCGGGGCCTCCAGCGCTGAGGTGTATTCCAGACGTATGCGCCACTTTGTGCATCTGGCTCTGTGTGGGTATTGGGGAACTGAACCCCGGGTCGTTTTGCAGGCAGGTGCCTTAGGCACTCTAGAGCCTTCCCCTGTCTTAAAGACACCATCCTTGCGTCACATTCCTGCACTCCCCTGGTCATTTCCTCCTGAGTGTTCCAGTTCTCCAGGACCCTGCTTAATTCCTTCCCTGTGCCCGGAGCTTTAGCCACCCTGTGTATGAGCCGAGCTCCTGACTGGGACATTTCAAAACCTTAGTTATCTCCTTTGTACACATATTACACCTGCACTTGAACCTGTTCATTTTAGCGCCTAAGCAGATTTAGGCCTGAAAAGTAAAGCTCATCTGAGCCAGCAGAGATCAGCCTTGGTCTTTGAATGAAGTGTGTCTTTTTTAGGTTCTAATGAAAGTATTGGAGAGATTCTTGGTTGACAAATCTACCACTGCCTTAACTGACTGTGCTGTGAAGTTTTCTCCAGGAGGCTGGTGTTGTGGGAGGGAACATTTAAAGACTGTTTGGCCACTGTTCCATTCTTGGCTGAAATGCCACAAATTCACATGACTTCACACTTGCCCTCCTTGGTATGTAATGAAGGACACTGCTGCTCACTTGAGAGCTATTAGAAGACACAGCATATAGACACGTAGCTGTTCGAACAGGCTGTGAATTTTGTGTTCTCAGAACAGAGCAGGGCTGGTAACTTGGAGATTGACGTGACTCCTGGTGAAACAGTCTCCGTGGCTGGCTCAGCTACAGCAGTTCTTCACTGGCATACATTGGCTAATGTGGTTTGGAATCACTGTTATTGCTTACTACCCGGAGCACTATCCCCAGAAAATCTTCGAGTGCTTATAATGTTTTTTTTTTTGGTGCGGGGGCCGGGGAGCGTTCCGAGGTTGGATGTGTCCTTGAACTCACGGTGATCCTCCTACTTCTGCCTCTGAAGTGCTGGGATTAAAGGCTACTGCCATGCCCTGCTGTTTTTTTTTTTTTTTTTTTTTTTTTTCTCACTTAATATACAGAGTTTTAGGTACCGTTCATTCTGGCCTTTTCAAACACAGTTTGCTTTAGTTGATTCTTTCTGCTTCTCTCCCTGGCCACCCCTCTTACCCCTTAGGTGTGCATGTCTCCTGTGTCCTTCCATCCTCCTCACTTCTTACTCTCTTTCTGTTCACTCTCGCTACCGTCTTAGCTTTATAGGTTTAACCCGTGTCCTCCCTTCAAATACATACGTGTAGATATTGCAAGCTAGGCTCCACATACCAGAGAGAACATGCGGTTTTGGTCTTTCTGAGTTTCTTTCCATTATTTTACATAGTCTGATGTCCTTTTCAGTCCATGCATTTTCCTGCAAATTTCCTAATTTTATTTTTCTGTACTGCCTCATAGAATTCCATTGGGTGTATGGAGCACAGTTTTATTATTCATTTATCTGTCCATGGGTATCTAGGCTGATGCTATTTCTTAGCTATTATAAATTGAGCAGCAGTAAACATGGTATCTCTGTAGTAGAGAATGGAGTCCTGAGGCCAGGAGTGGCAGAGCTGGCTCCTGAGGAAGGTCTGTATCTTTTGTTGTGTGTGTGTGTGTGTGTGTTTTGAGGTAGGGTTTCACTGTAGTCCAGGTTGGCCTAGAACTCACTATATATCTCAGGGTGGCCTTGAGCTCACAGTGATCCTCCGACCTCTGCTTTTCAAGAGCTGGGATTAAATGCCTATGCCACCATGCCCAGCTTATTTCTATTTTTTTGAGAAACCTCCATACTGATTTCCATAATGGCTTGTACTGGTTTGCACTCTACCAGCAGTGAATAGGGGTCCTCTTTCCTCACCAGCACTTGCTGTCAGGTTTTTTTAAAACTTTTTTTTTATTTTTAGCCATTCTGACTGAAGGTGGGATCTCAAAATGGTTTCAAATTTGCATTTCCGTGGATGGTAGGGAATACTTAAAAAAAGTACTTTTTGGCTGTTTGTGGTTTTTTTTTTCTGTGTGTGTATGTGTGTGTGTGTGTGTGAACTGTGTGTTCATTAATTTGGTGACTGGCAGATTTATTTATTTGTTTATTTGTGTATATTTCTTTTGGTGTAATTTTTTTTGTTTTGTTTTGTTTTTTGAGGTAGGGTTTCACTCTAGCCCAGGCTGACCTGGAATTCACTATGTAGTCTCAGGGTGGCCTCGAACTCATGGCGATCCTCCTACCTCTGCCTCCCAATTAAATGCTGCACCACCATGCCCAGCTTTGCTGTGAAATTTTTGCATTTCTTTGTAAATTCTGTTCATTAGTGCTCTGTCTGTCTGAAGTATAACTGGCAAAAATTTTCTCCCATTCTGTAGGCAGTCTGTTCTGATGATGGTTTCTTTTGCTGTGCAGAAATTCTTTAACATCATGTAGTCCCATTTGCTCATTCTTGGGGCTCTTTCTTGTGCCATTGGAATCCTGTTGAGAAAGTTCTTGCCTGTGCCTGTATCTTGAATCATGTTCCCTATTTTTTCCTCTAGCATTTTCAGTGTTCAGGTTGTATTTATTTTATTTATTTTATTTTTTGGTTTTTCGAGGTAGGGTCTCACTCTAGCCCAGGCTGACCTGGAATTCACTATGGAGTCTTAGGGTGGCCTCGAACTCATGGTGATCCTCCTACCACTGCCTCCCGAGTGCTGGGATTAAAGGCGTGCGCCACCACGCCCAGCTGAGTGTTCAGGTTTTAGATGAAGGTCTGGGATCTACTTTAAGTTGACATTTGTATGGGGAAAAAGATACAGATCTAATTTCATTCCTTTGCAGATCAACATTGTTTTGCCAACACCATTTGTGGAATGTTGTTGGCCCCTTTGTCAAAGATTGGGTGGCCAAAGCAGTGTGGGTTCCTTTCTGTTCTCCATTTGGTTTCATTGTCTCTAAGTCTGTTTTGGTGCCAGCACCGTGCTGTCCTTGTCACTGTTGTCTGTAGTATAATTTAGATGAGGTATTGTGACACTGCCCGCTGTGTTCTTTCGCCTTAGCATTTGCTCTGGCTCCTCCTGGTCTTTTGTGCTTCCATGTAAATTCTTGGATTCAGTGAGGATTGTCATTGGGATCTTGATGGGGATCATGTGGAGTGGTAGAATACATTTGGTAATACAGACATTTTTATAATTTCATGTTTTTCTGACAATAAGGGGTACATGGAAAGCTATCATCTTATGTCCTGATTGATTTCTTGTTATCGTGTCTTGAAGTTTTCATTGTAGAGGTCTTCAGTTTTACGGTTTGGTTTATTCCTAGGTACTTGATTTTTTTTTTAATTGTGAATGGAATGTTTTTCTTGGTTTCTATCTCTGCAAATTCATTATTGGCATATGTAGAAGCTCCTAATTCTTGGGTCTTGATTTTGTAGCCCATAAAAGTATTGATATCTAGGACTTTTCTCATAGAATCTTTTGAGATTTTTGATTTATAAGTATAGAATCATGTCATTTACCATTTACAAATAGGGATAGTTTGACATTCTGGTTTTTCTTTTTTTTTTTTTTTTTTTTTTTTTTGAGGTAGGGTCTCGCTGTAGCTCAGGCTGACCTGGAATTCACTATGGAGTCTCAGGGTGGCCGTGAACTCGTGGTGATCCTCCTACCTCTGCCTTCTGAGTGCTGGGATTAAAGGTGAGTGCTGGGATTAGAGGCGTGCACCATCACGCCCAGCTTCTCTCTTGTTTTTATTTTATTCAAAAATTTTAATTTATAGCTCTTTGAGTGTGTGTGTGTGTGTGTATTTGTGTTTGTATACAGGCACACCAGGGTTTCTTGCTGCTGCAAACCAGCCTGTCCAACTTTATATGTGTGGCTGGGGAATTGAACCCAGGCAAGCAGGCTTTGCAGGCAAGTGCCTTTAACTGCTGAGCCTTCTCACCAGCCTGTAAACAAGATCTTCTGAATCATTGGCAAGGGTGTAAATGCAACTTAAGATTTCCTACTATTTCTTTGTCTGTCTTGTAGTATTTTCCTATACTGACTAACAACTTAGGCTGCCCCATGATGTATAAAGTTACTGGCCAGTGTTGGACTGAGCCACACTATGTACATATCAAACACACAGTGCAGACTGATGCTTGGCATCTCTTCAAACTCCAGCTTATATGTTATTTAGGCCTCATTTTAAAAAAAATGTATCTGTAAAGTTATCTTTGACTTTTTATATGGCAAAATACCTTGAGAGAATATATTCTAATGTTTGTGGCAGAAAGCTCATCTTTAAAATGTATATGATATTTAATAACAAAGAGAAAAATTCTGAGTCTTTGGGGCTTTGGGAATAATGTCATAGATGCAGAATACAAGCAAGCTTTAAACACGTAGATCCCTTTCTCTTTCCTGTACCTGATGATTTGTCCTTCACCTGAGTTGGAAGAGCGTTTGTTTTCCCCTTTGTAATGCCTGTGGATGTTCCATACACAGAAAAACGGAAAATTGTGTTAACTGGGTCTTTCATTTGGAAGATTAAACTCCTACCTGCCTTGTTTCCATGAACTGTGAATACTAGAGGGAGGGCTGTGGCTGTTGGTCACCTAAGCAGTGCAGAGGTGTTTATTCGTGACAGTTTCTGGTGCTGCTGGGGAGACTCTTGTCAGTCACCAGGCAGTCTAGTGGTGACTCTGCAGCAGGTGGACCCTTTACTGCATTTACTTATTTATTTATTTTCTGTTTTGTTTTGAGATAGTTTCTCACTCTAACCCAGGCTGACCTGGAACTCACTCTGCACTCTGTAGCCCAGGCTGGCCTCAAGCTTGGCAGTCCTACTTCAGCTGGGATTGTAGGGGTGCGCCTCAAAGTCTGGGTTGCTTTCTTCTTTCTTTCTTTCTTTCTTTCTTTCTTTCTTTCTTTCTTTCTTTCTTTCTCCTCCTCTTCCTCCTTCTTCCTTTCTTTTTTCTTTTCTTTTCTTTTTTTTTTTTTTTTTTGAGGTAGGGTCTCACTGTGGTCCAGGCTGGGCTGGAATTCACTCTGTAGTCTCTGGGTCGCCTCGAACTCTCTTGGCGATCTTCCTACCTCTACTTCTACCTCTGGAGTGCTGGGATTAAAGGCATGCGCCACCACGCCCGGCTACGTTCTTTCAATCATGCCTTTCACAGTAGAAAGCAAAGGTTTTTCCTGTGAAAAGGCCCCACTGTGTTGCTCACTGCCTGGCTGAAACCTCCTAACTTTCTTGTGTTATTCAACATGAGGAAGTACAGGACCAAGTCCTAACTTGTGAGCTGCCTTGAAGACAATAACGATGCTGTGACTTAGTGTTTCCGTCTCCCCCCCCCCTCCCCCGCCAATCCCAGCGATGTCGGGTCTCACTCTATCTCAGGATGACCTGACAGTCACTTTCTAGGTCTAGGCTGGCCTTAAACTCACAGTGGTCCTCCTACCTCTGCCACCACTCCTGGTTTAATTTTTGTTGTTGTTGTTTTGTTTTTTGCTTTTTCGAGGTAGGGTCTCATTCAAGCTCAAGCTGACTTGAAATTCACTATGTAGTCTCAGGGTTGCCTTGAACTCACGGTGATGCTCCTACTTCTGCCTCCCAAGTGCTGGGATTAAAGGTGTGCGCCACCACATCCAGCTCTAAATATGTTTTGATAAGATCATTTCAGTCTCTTATCTCACCACTTACAGAGGAAGACTTTCCCAAGAACATGCCTACCAACTCTAGAATAATCCAGCATGTTTTGGTGAAGCCATGTTGGAGACAAACCTCTCTGGAGGTGACTTCTCCAGAGGATCCTTCGCTTCACAGACCAAAGCCTGCTTGCTCACCGAGCTGCACTCTGGGCTGGTCATTTCACCCTGTAGGGGACTTCTGGCATGTGGGTGCCTAGCAGAGGGCCTGGTGGGCAAGATAGCATTTCTGCCAGTGTGGAGGTTCACCCCTCCTGCACGGGCCCAGAGCACGGTGTGGGTGCTCATAAGAAGCACTGTGCTGAGCTGGGCTCCCTCTCCTGCGCAGGTGCCTGAGATCATCAGCTCCATCCGACAGGCGGGGAAGATCGCCCGCCAGGAGGAGCTGCGCTGCCCCTCGGAGTTCGACGACACCTTCGCCAAGAAGTTCGAGGTGCTCTTCTGTGGCCGCGTGACAGTGGGACACAAGAAAGCTCCTCCGGCCCTGATCGATGAGTGCATGGAGAAGTTCAGCCACGTGAGCTGCAGCCGCAGGGCGGACCTGGCCGCACCGGCCCAGCCGCGTGCCCGCCCCGAGCCCGGCCACAAGCCCATGCGCAAGTCCTTCTCGCAGCCCGGCCTGCGCTCGCTGGCCTTCCGCAAGGACTTCCAGGACGCCGGCCTCCGCAGCAGGGCCTTCTTCAGCTCCTTCGAGGAGAACGACATCGAGAATCACCTCATCAGCGGGCACAGTGTCGTGCAGCCGACAGACATGGAGGAAAATCGGACTATGCTCTTCACGGTAAAGTACTGGTCAAGCTTTCTGCTCTCCGCTCTCTGAGAAATCTGTCTTTTGCAACAGTCTTGGCACATGCTTTTGCAGTGGTGGGTGAATCCATATTGTTATGGCCAGTAATTCCTCACATATGGTATTTATAGCCCTCACATCTGAAGAAAGCTTAAGTGAATCCTTCTTAACGTTTTTGAGTAACTTTAATCCCCCCCACCATGTCCATGGTTGTAAAGATTCCTTTTCAATGTGGAAAGAATAATTACACAAAATCGTTCTAAAAGGGATTTTTAACAATGCCTCTAAATTTCAGCAGATTTTTTTTCTAGACTTAGATAGGAATATTTTTATGAATTTATAAACAATTTACCTTTTATTAGAGTAATTTGATATTTGGATAGCTTTACATTTAAAACTCATGCCCAAACTGGAATATTAATTTAACTAGTTGCTTTCCCCACAACCACCATCGCCCCCGCCCCCAGCAGAAGAATAATTTTTTTTTCCAAAGAAATTGTTCAGTTGATAGACAAATACCAGAAAGGAAATGGGTGAGGCAGCTGGCCTTGCTGTTGGGGTTTGTGGCTGACTTGAAGGGTTTTCTGGACTGGCTTGTCTTCTGGGACTTCCTGGGTCTGTACTGACAGGACTCAACCTCCCCCTGCAGTGATGGGCTCTGCCCACGGGAACTGATTCTCCACGCTGCCCTCCTCCGCCTCTTGAGCTTATTGCTGACTCTACCTAGTAAAATTGACTTAAATGTAAAATAGCTCTTTTCGTATTTAACCCAGGCAGGAAAATGGCCGAGGAGTAAGGAAGCTGGCCACATGGGTTAAGGCTGCGGGTTTGAAATCCAGACAATGTGTCAGTGAAAAAGGCTGACGTCACTTTTATCACAGTTGACCCAGCACACTAGACAATGCTGTTTGTTGGCCATGAGACTTGTGCTTTAATGTGAGGTCTATACGTTTTTTCCAAAATACTCGGGAGTCATTGAGCTAGCTGCTCAGGGTATTTATTTACAGGCACTTACTGTGGGACTGTAACGTGCTAGAAACCCGGCAGTGAGCAAGACAGGAACAGCCTGTGCCCGCGTGGACGTTAGATTCCAGAAAGGCAGACATCAAGTGATGGCTCCAGTGACCATCCACTTACAACTGCAGCGAGCTCTGTGAGGAGCCAGAGGATGCTGCAGAACACCCAGGGAACCGCGAGAGGCATCTTTGAGGATGCAGGTCTCACCAAGCAGAGGTGTCAGTGTGGCCAGCTGGCGGGGTGTCCTGGGTCCAGATAGCAGCAGGAGAGAAGGCAGGAAGGGTGGCATGGAGCGTGATGCTCGAGAGGCCCCGAAGCCGTTGCTCGGCTGCCATGCTTGGCAGACTTCCCTTCAGGTGTCCTGGGTCTTGCCTCCTTACTGTCTTAGGTCTCTATTGAGAGGGCATGTGAAAGTTTAAATTTTTCACAAATGAGTAGAAAACTCACTTCCTTTTATATTATTTGCTTGTTTTGGTTTCTTTGTTTGTTTTCAAGGTGGGGTCTCACTCTAGCCCAGGCTGATCTGGCACTCACTGTGTAGTCCCAGGCTGGCCTGAGATACGTCAGTAATGTCAGTAGCACCCCACCCCCTGATTCCTGTTTCTTACTTTAATTACAAAGTAACAAGTAAAATACTCTATATTCCATGGAGCCTAAGAATTTTAGACTCCATGACGGTGTAGGTTTCCATCTGTGTTCTCACTGCCTTTGTCACTAGTGCCTGAAGCACAGCTGGTGGGTAGGTGTTCAGGTGGCTCCTTGCTGAGGGTCAGGGCCAGATGACTGTCCAAGAAGTGGATAGGTGGGTAGAGACGGGTTGTGGGGAGCAGTGACTTCTTGGCTTACATTCTGATTTGTTGTTGTTGCTTTTCCAAGTAGGGCCTTGCTGTAGTTCAGACTGACCTGGAACTCACTGTGTAGTCTCAGGCTGGCCTCAAACTCGTGGCAATCCCCCTACGTCTGTCTCCCAAGTACTGGGATTAAAGGCGTGCACCACCACACCCAGCCAGGATTTTGTGTTAGTTCTGAAAGCAATGGACAGTTACCGCAGAGTTTAAAACACGGCACGCGGTGGCTTTGGTTACAGAGCGAGGACTTCCTTGGGGGACGAAAAGTAGGAGGACTCAGAAGCAGTTGCAGTACTCCAGGCGAGAGGTGGGGTGCTTGGACTACGAAAGCAGTGGAGTGGAGAAGGGTGGACAGAGGTAAGAGATGTCAGGAGATGGAGCTGAGGGACAGAGTGTTGAATGGATGTGCAAAGGCTCTCGGGAGCCTCACCTGACTTTAATTCTGATGGGGTCTTGATAGCCCTGCCTCAACTAAATAAAAATGCTTTGCTCCTCAGCTGTGAGACTGTCAGATTTCCTTAAAGAAAAAAAAAATGAGTACTGGGCCTGCAAAAGGACTGTTGGTTGGAACCCCAGCACCACGCAGAACTGCTCATGATGGTCCAGGAGGGTCAGAAGTTCAAGGTCATTCTAAGATACATTGTGAATTTGAGACCATAGGGTCTCACTGTAGCCCAGGCTGACCTGGAACTCACTCTGTGGCCCCAAACTGGCCTGGAACTCACAGTGATCCTTCTACCTTTGTCTCCCAAATTCTGGGATTAAGGGTGTGTACACTACCAGGCCCATCTGAGGACCACCGTATCTTAAAAAAAGAGACCCTATCTTAAGAGGATCAATGTGAGTTCAAGGCCAGCCTGGAGCTACAAAGTGAATTCTAGGTCAGCCTGGGCTAGAGAGATCCTACCACCACCACCACAAAAACAACAACAACAACAACAACAACAACAACAACAACAAAAAACCGCCAACTGAGAAGGATTTAAGGAACTACAGACTCTATTATTTTTAAAAAAAATATTTTATTTATTGGCAAGCAGAGAGAATGGATGCACCACGGCCCGTAACTACTGGCTTTATTCAGGTACTGGGGAATCGAGCAAGGGTCATTGGTTATTGCAGGCAAACAACTGAGCCAACTCTCCAGCCCCATAGGCTCTTTATTGAGAGTATGATTAGTTACTCCAGATTTACACCCCAGCTTCCAACCAGCTTGTTGTGTTCTGATTTGTAGTCCACTTCAGAGTATAAAGAGCTCAGAAGACACGAAGGACTGAGTTAGTGACGGTGTAGGGTGTGACACTGCCCTCTTGCTCCTGAAGAGAAATTAGTCTGTAGAAACCAACACGTATAGAAACACCAATGTGTGGAGGTCTGGAGGCCGGGAGGCCGCCGTCCATAGTGCACGCGCTGATGGTAGTAAGGCCGAGCAGTGTAGCAGTGCACTGTTGTGTGTGTCACGACATCAAGTCGGTGCTAAGTCAAGCTGTTGTTCCGACTTTTAAGTCCGATAAGTAGCGGCTGTACTTGCCTAACGCATTGTCTGCACTGTACAAATGGTAATTTTGACAGTAATTTAAGAACACTGATGGGTTATGAACATGGTGATTAGAAAGTGTTTTGAAAGTTTAAATTTTTCACAAATGAGTAGAAAACTCACTTCCTTTTATATAAATTATTTGCTTGTTTTGGTTTCTTTGTTTGTTTTCAAGGTGGGGTCTCACTCTAGCCCAGGCTGATCTGGCACTCACTGTGTAGTCCCAGGCTGGCCTGAAGCTCAGCCATCCTCCTACAGCTGCCTGCTGAGTGCCGGAATTAAAGGCGTGCACCACCATGCCCAGCCTCACTTCCTTTGAAAGGGTCTTGGGCTGAGAGGCTTACTACTGACTTATTTGGCCCATTCCTCTCTGAAGCCTGCTGTTTTATATAGGTGAATGTATTGTAGTTTCCCCTTGTCAACTGAAATCGGTGACAAAGTATGACCTTTTGAAGTTATTTTCTACAGTGATATAGTTAGAATTTTTAAAATATATTTTTATTTATTTATTTATTTACAAGGAGGGAGAGACAGAGTGAGTGAGTGAGTGAGGATGGGCATGCTGGGGTCACCTGCAACTACATATGAAGCCCAGGTGCCTACGCCACTTTGTACATCCGGCGTTACTTGGGTACTAGGGAATTGAACCCTTGCCATCAGGCTTTGTAAGCAATCACTTTAACCACTCAGCCATCCCTCCAGCGAGCAGTTAGAATTTCATAAGAGCCTACCACCTTTTATTTTCATAGGTCATGACCTCTATAATAAAAATGAATTAAATTTCCATGAGAAGTCAGCTTGTTTTCTCTTTGTTTGTCTTTCTAGATTGGCCAGTCAGAAGTTTACCTCATCAGGCCTGACACCAAAAAAGTAGCATTGGAGAAGAGTTTCAAGGAGATCTCCTTTTGCTCTCAGGTACGTGCAGACAGGTTCGTGATGTGGTCCAGGGTCTTTTCGTATCTGTCACCCTGAGGAGGTCCTGTTGTGTGACACATGGATGTGTTTTAAGTACTCAGTGTGTGGTCTTTCTTTTACTTCTCCCTTAGTGTATCAAGGCCAATTATAATGTTGAAATGGAAGAATTTTGCTCTTAATCACCCACACCCTGAGGAAAATAAACCTGCCTTTCTTTCTTTTCCAGTTACTAGTAGTGAAGCCTTGCGTTTATCATCATGGGGTATACTTGTATGCATGTTGTGCATACACTGACACATATACCATACATACTTTTCTACTTTATAGAAAGTCATGTATGTATGTATGTATGTATGTATGTATGTATGTATATTTTGAGGTAGGGTTTCACATCAGCCCGGGCTGACCTGGAATTTACTATGCAGTCTCAGGGTGGCCTCAGACTCACGGCAGTCCTCTCAAGTGCTGGGACTAAAGGCGTGCACCACCACACCCAGCAGAAATTCATAGTTTTAAATGTCAGCCCCCATTATTTCTTTTTCCCTAAAGTGCAAAAGGTTGTGCTTGTCATTGAGGATCTTTTACCCGGAATGTAAATTCTGGATTAATAATGGATCCTCCAGGTGCTTGTCATAGACAGGTTGTGGAGGAATCTGTCAAGTCTGTAGAGCTGTGCCTGTTCCACCAGATGGTCCCGAGAGAATAGATCCCTATACTAGTCTTTGACTCTTCTTTTTCAAACTCGGACTTTTTATTTCCATAACTAATGAGATAGAGTGAGAATCTGAGTGCCTGTGGTCTATAATGTAAGCTACGTAACAAATCAGAGGGGATGCCACATGCTCATTTCCTGTCTGCTTGCAAATAAATACAAATACAAAAAAAAAAAACAAAAAACATTGTCTCTCTAGGTAGTGTTTTAAACAATAATCTGTCAGTTACTGCCGGTATTTTCTGTCAGCTTGTGCTAAGTCGCTGTGGTGGTTTGATTCAGGTGTTCCCCATGAACTTAGGTGTTCTCAATGCTAGGTGCCCAGCTGATAGAGATTTGGGAATTAACACCTCCTAGAGGGAGTATATTGTTGGGGGCGAGCCTATGGGTGTTCTAGCTATTTTCCCCTTGCCATTGTTTGGCACACTCTCTTGTTCCTGTTGCTCTCCTTATGTGTGCCAGGGGTTGATGCCCACCCTCTGCTCATGCCATCGTTTTCCCTGCCATCATGGCACATCCCCTTGAGCCTGTAAGCCAAAACAAACCTCTTTTTCCCACAAGGTGGTCTTGGGT
The DNA here is from genome assembly GCA_036346955.1 of Dipus sagitta. Taxonomy (NCBI): domain Eukaryota; kingdom Metazoa; phylum Chordata; class Mammalia; order Rodentia; family Dipodidae; genus Dipus; species Dipus sagitta. Next base: position 34,987,455 of record CM070781.1, on the reverse strand, counting down.
GATTTCTACCAGCAATGCGAACCTGACTGCAACAGTCTCTTTTATAAAGTTGCCAACATTTTGGTCCAGCTAACGGCCAGTTGACATTCTGCTGGCTCCACCTTCTCTCAGGTTGACGAGATCATGATGACTCTGAAGCAGGCGTTCACGGTGGCCGCGGTGCAGCAGACGACCAAGGCGCCAGCCCAGCTGTGTGATAACTGCCCCTTGCAGAGCCTGCACAAACTCTGCGAGAGGATAGAAGGTGAGTGTGGCCCCTTGCAGGCTACAACACAGATGCCTATGGGAAAGCCTTAGAGGGAGCGCTTGTTGCAAGGTTCTGACTGACAGGTTGTGTCAATCACAGGGATTGTAGGTGGATTCTTGTCTTTGGTTCATCAGTTGATTTTTCTGGGCTCTCTGAAGACAAAGAACCCATGTCCCTTCACACCGTCTCCCCTCCAAAGCACTGTGAGGGTGTGGAGGTGTTAGGGAAACATGTCCGCAAACATTGGTCAAGGTGTGTGTGTGTGTGGGGGGTAGGTCAGTCATATTGGCCACCACAGCGACACCTAGTGAGGTAAGACCTAGGGGACTTCCACGATGATTGCAAACTAGAGGGTCACCATAGCCCTCAGCAGGATAGTTTCCGGGTGGGGAGCAGCACAGGCTACAAGGACATAGTGGTGAGTGGTTTGGGTGCTCTTGTGTGGGAATCCCCGAAGTCACAGGTTTGTGTTTCTCTTGTTGATTGTGTATTTTGTTCCATTTATAGGAGGATGTCTGAAGTGTTTTGGCAAGATTTGTGGAATGCCGTGTGATTTAAACTACACGTTATTGTTAAAAAAAAAAATGATAGACTTGATGAGGGCTTATGTATTTAGGATACCTGTTAGAAGTTATAATCATATAAAGAACAACCCCACTGACATTAGACCTAACTTCCTTTAGTTCCAAATAATTGTAGCAAAAACTTTAAATTTACCATCTTAACCTTGTTTTAAGTTTTTTAATGTTTTATTTATTTGAGAAAGAGAGGCAGGTAGAGAGAGAATGAGTGTACCAGGGTCTCTAGGCACAGCAAACGAACACAAGTGCCACCTTTGCATCTGGCCTACATGGGTACTGGGGAATCGAACCTCGGCCCTTAGACTCTTCAGGCAAGCGCCTTAATCGCCAAGCCATCTTTGCAACCCCTTAAATATTTTTTCATGTCTGCAAAGGGTATGTGGAGAGAATGGGCATACTAAGGCCTCCAGCCATTGCAAACATAGTATAGATGTGTGGCCATTTTGTGCATCTGGCTCTACATGAATACTGAGGAATCAAACCTGGGTTATTAGACTCTGCAGACAAGCCCCTTAACTGCTGAGCCATCTCTCCAGTCCCATTCGAACCTTTTTTAAAGACGCTTGTGTAGTTCAGTGGTCTTAAGTCCATTTCCAGTGTTGTGTAAACCACAACAGCACCACCCATCTCCAAAACTTGCTCATCTTTAGTAATCGCCACTCCTTGAATACCCTTCTTTTTCAGTTTCCCTGTTGCCTGCCATCCAACATTCTGTTTTCTATTCTTTGATTGATTAACTTAGGTACCTTATATAAGTTGAATAAATAGGTTTTGTCTACCTTTTTTCTGGTTCATTTTAGTTAGCATTTGGTCTTCTGAGTTCACTCGTGTAGTATGTGTCAGAATTTCATTTCATTTTAAGACTGAATAGTAATCAATTTCAACCATCTACTTATTCCCCATTGGACATTTGGGTCGTTTTTACCTTAGGGCTGTTGTGGATATTGATGCCATGAGTACTGGTGTACAAATATCTGTCCAGATTCTGCTTCTGGTTCCTTGGGGTCCATACTCAGATGTGAAATCGAGGAGTTATATGGTAATTGCATGTTTATTTTTTTTTTAAGGAACTACCATTCCTGCAATGATTATGCTGCAGTATGCAGGGATTCTAATTCTCTATATCCCTAACAAAACTTACTATCTTTCTTTTTTAAAAACAATGTTTGTTTCTTTTTTTAAATATTTTTTATTGACAAGGTCAAACCATGGTTTTTCCTTCCTCTCCCCCACGTTGTCCTTCATAACTCTGTTCTCCGTCACATCCTTCCCTCTCTCCATTAGTCTCTCCCTTAATTTGATGGCAGCGTCTTTTGTCCTACTATGAAGGTCTTGTGTAGGTATTGCTAGGCAATGCGAGATCTTGGATATCGAGGCCAAGTTCTGTCCTGACAGTTGTATGTAAGGAGTGGTTCCCTTCCTTTGGCTCTTACATTCTTTCTGCCACCTCTTCCGCAATGGACCCTGAGCCTTGGAGGGTGTGAGATGTTTCAGTGCTGGACACTCCTCCGTCTCTACTTCTCAGCACTATGTTGCATTTTGGGTCATCCCAGTGGTCATCACCACCTGATAAGAGAAGCTTCTCTAACCAGAAAAGTACAGGGTAGCCGGTGCCCCTAGGGTTGTCACTGCGAAGGTGGCCCACTGCAAGACTACCCAGACTCGGGAGAGGCCCCTGGAGGGCCGAGTAGCCTGGGCCTTGGGCTTTGAACATACTGTGCCCTGGCAGGGATGAGGAGCATTGCTGGGCATGACTGTGATCCCCACCCTGTACACAGTGGACCTTCTGGTTCCAACACCCATGGGAGTATCTGGAAGTCAAGAAGCTCTGAAGTACAATGGGCTTCTTTCTCCCTTGCTCAGGGGAATCACCTCTTTACCCCTCCCCACCCCCTTTGTGCTCATCACCCACTTCCTGGTCTGCCCCTCCCCCCCAAGAGAACCCTATTGGTCAGAAGTCCCAGTATGATGTCACAAAGGCCAACTGCTCATAAGTGGCAAGAGGCCCTCATGAGCCTCAGTACTTCTCTGGAGTCCCAAGCTGGAGAAGCCTGGCGTGAGCTCTCCTGAGACTCACTGCTGCGGATCATTGTTTGCTGCAAAACTTACTGAGTATGGACGGCTTTCTGAGGCGGCGTGGCCATGCACCCTGCCGCCAGCCCTCCCTGGATCATCCCAGTCCCCTGGCTCGTGAGTCTGCCCTGCCTGCCCCACACAGCCCTGGTACTCCTGCCACGGTCAAGGTGGATGTTTGCCTTCCAAGACCCCTGGCTCGTCAGTTTGCCCTGCCTGCCCCACACAGTCCTGGTACTCATGCCACGGTCAAGGTGGATGTTTGCCCTCCAAGACCCCTGGCTCGTCAGTTTGCCCTGCCTGCCCCACACAGTCCTGGTACTCATGCCACGGTCAAGGTGGATGTTTGCCCTCCAAGACCCCTGGCTCGTCAGTTTGCCCTGCCTGCCCCACACAGACCTGGTACTCATGCCACAGTCAAGGTGGATGTTTGCCCTCCAAGACCCCTGGCTCGTCAGTTTGCCCTGCCTGCCCCACACAGACCTGGTCCTCATGCCACGGTCAAGGTGGATGTTTGCCCTCCAAGACCCCTGGCTGGTCAGCTCATGCAGCCTGCTTCACATAGCCCTGGGAGGCCTGACATGGTCAAGCTTGGTCGTTGCTGTCTAAGACCCCTGGCTGGTCAGCCCACCCGGCCTGCTGCACGTAGCCCTGGCACACCTGCCAGGGTTAAGCTTGATCGTCGCTGTCTCAGACCCCTGGCTGGTCAGCCCACGCTGCCTGCCGCGCACAGCCCCGATGCTGCCAAGGTCGAGCTTCCTTGTTCCCCTCCGAGACCCCTGGCTGGTCAGGCCAAGCTGCCATGGTCCAGGCCCGTCTTCCATCCTGCACTTCCGCAGAGCATCCTGGACAGTGCCCCCACGATGCCAGTGCAATCCTCAGGGAAGCTACGGTCAAAACTTGTCATAACCACTAACAGCTCCTCATGCCGCAGAAGTGTGTGCATCTGTCCTTCTGGGCAGGACACTCTGTCACCTTGTGTGACAGTGCGCCTGGGACAAGGGGCTGAGGAGGCCGTGACAGCGGGACACCGCCCAGTCCTTTGTGAGAAGGACACAGAGGCAAGGGCCAGAGGGGATACAAATACAGAGGGGAGAAGAGGGGTACATCTGGGAAAGAAGAAGGAAGGAGTGGGGGTAGAAGAAAAGGAGGAGGAAGATGAGGAGGTTGAAGATGAAGTAAAGGCGGCGGGGAAAATGGAGAAGGAGAAGAAGGAGTTGTTGTACCAGGTACAAGATGCAGGTGTCCCAGATGGAAAGCAAAGGGACTCAGGTGGCCCTGGGGCTTTGGTGACAGGCAGGCCACAGAGGACCAGGGCAGAACTTGTTTCTGCTAGAGGGTGCGCTGGGCACAGCCCCGTTGGGGTTGTCCAGACTCCTGGGCATTCTGGTGCTCGTGCCCCGGGGCATCCCGACCCAGCGCCACCCCGCCCTACCCTCCTCGAGGCGGGGGCCAGGGCAGCGCGTCAGCCCGTTCCACAGGCAGCCGGTGAGGCTCCTCGTGGGTCGTGGAAGGACAGTAAAGGCAGAGAATGTCGCAGTGGAGCACCAGCGAGGCGTGCTGCACCCAGAGGCCCTCTTCAGAGAACCTTCAAGAGAAAGTCCGGGCCGCCGGCAACCCCGCTGCCTCCCCCACTGCCGCCGCAGCTGCGCTGGGGTCGCGGGGAGCTGCCGGTGCCGCCCCAGCTTCCGTGTGAGAAGCGAAGTCAGGGCAGCGCCAGCGAGATGAGGAGGGCGCGATTACGGGCCACGAGACAGAAGAGGAGAGAGCGGCTGAAGGCAGCGCTCACTGGCCCTCGGGCTGCCCGGCCTGCCCTCTCTGCTGCCCCCTTTCTGTCCTTCTCCACCTCCACGCTGCCCACCCCAGCTCCCCCTGCTGCGCCCCCCATCCTGTCCGACCCTGTCCAGTGTTCCAGTTCTGCCCCGCCTCCCGCGTCCCACCCCCCCACCCCCCCTCAGCCTTGCCCTTTGCCCTTGAACCCCCCCTCAAACCAGTGTCCCAGTCCCATGCAAGTAGATCCCACTCCTCCTGTTTCCTTTCCCACCTCTCCTCTGGCCCCTTCCTGTCGCAACCATAGAAACAGGAGGGCAGGGTGGCACCCTTACCACCGGCATGTCCCACAAAGGCATGCCAGTAGGCACTAGATCCCTGCAAAACGGTTTACCCACTGCCTTCCGTGGCCTGATGGCCAGCAAGGTAGTTCGTATCACTGTTCGTTCTCTCTCTCTCTGTCTCTCTCTCTGTATCTATCTCTTTCTCATGGAAGAAAAACTTGCAGTGGACTTGACAGTCTAATAGCTGTGCGGGTGAGGGCAGAGAGTGAATTTTCTCCTTAGACACAAATAAGAACCATATGTTTTATGCTGGGCGATCACTCGTGCCCTGTCTGCCTGAACTGAACACCCTTGAAAGAAGTCCTCGCACCAGCCTGTGGGGAGGAGCTCTGATGCGGAAAAACACCAAGAAAGACACGAGAAACCCAGCAGCCTCACCTGCCAAGTACCCTCCACTGGAGGTTAGATAGAAATTTGGGAAGTAATTTGGGAAGTAGACAGGTGTGGTGTGGTTCTAGATTACATACCGTCATTGAAATCAATCCACTTCTTTTTTTTAATATTCCCTTATTTTAATCAACAACTTCCGTGATTATAAACAATATCCCATGGTAATGCCCTGCCTCCTCCCACTTTCCCCTGTAGCTCAGGCTCACCTGGAATTCACTATGTAGTCTCAGGATCGCCTCGAACTCTCAGCAGTCCTCTTCCCCTGCCATCATGGAACGTCCCCTAGAGCCTATAAACCATGATAAAGCTCTTTTTCCCGCCAGCTGCTCTTGGTTAGATGATTTCTGCCAGCAATGCGAACCTCACTGCAACACCTCTGCCTCCCGAGTGCTGGGATTAAAGGCATGCGCCAACACGCCAAAGGACCCAGCTTCATTTCCCCAGGACCCACGTAAGCCAGATGCACAAGGTGGCTCATGTATCTAGAGTTCATTTGCAGTGGCTAGAGGCCATGATGTGTCCATTCTTTATCTCTAAAATAAATTAAAAATATATTTTGAAAATTAGAACAATATCTAATTGTTCAGTTATCTTTCTACATTCTTAACTTCAAGGATTTCTTATAGTCTCAGTAATTCAGCTCCTTAATAGTTTCTAGATCTACTTTTTAAAAATATATTTTTATTTATTTACTTAGAGAGAAAGGGGCAGAAACTGTGTATGTGTGTGTGTGTGTGTGTGTGAGAGAGAGAGAGAGAGAGAGAGAGAGAGAGAGTGCAAAAATGGGTGCGCCAGGGCCTTTATCCACTGCAAATGAACTCCAGATGCATGCACCACTGTCTTACGTGGGTCCTGGAGAATCGAACCAGGATCCTTTGGCTTTGTTGGTAAATGCCTTAACCACTAAGCCATCACTCCAGCCCTCTAGTTTTACTTTTTAAAAAATATTTGTCAGCCGGGTGTGGTGGCACACGACTTTAATCTCCACACTCGGAAGGCAGAGGTAGGAGGATTGCTGTGAGTTCAAGGCCACCGTGAGACTCCATAGTATATTCCAGGTCAGCCTGGGCTAGAGTGAGACCTTACCTCGAAAAAAAATCTATGTGTGTGTGTGTATTTTTATATTTATTTTTATTTGTGAACAGAGAAAGAGAGAATGCTGCTGCAAACAAACTCCAGCTACATGCACCACTTTCTGTATCTGGCTTTAAGCGGGTACTGGGGAATCAAACCTGAGCCGGCTAACTTTACAAGCAAGTGCCTTTAACCCCTGAGCCTTCTCCCCAGCCCTAGGTCTTTTATTTTCAAGAGCCATGTTTGAATCTTTTGTCATTTTCTATGATGTGTCTGATTCTAGGAGTGTGAACAAGGAGACCAAGGTGAAGTTTGTGCACACATCTGTCCATGGCGTGGGTCATGAGTTCGTGCAGTCTGCTTTCAAGGCTTTTGATCTCGCTTTACAGGAAGATCTCAATCCTGAGTTTCCAACTGTGAAATACCCCAATCCTGAAGAGGGTAAAGATGTCTTGGTAACCGACCTTTATCAAATAATGAAACCTGCCTATCAAGTTCACACCCGTGCCTTCAACCTCTGGGCCATCTTTCCAGCTACCCCTTTCACATTCAAAGCTATCACTATCAAGTAAATTTCATTTTTGTAATTTTCATTGTGTTAAAATTGCAGTGGCTGTGGCCCTGGCACGCCAATTCTCCCTCCCTCTCTCTCACTTGCTCTCTCTAAAAAAATAAAAATTAAAAAAACTTAAGTTAAATGTAATTTAGTGTGTTTCCTTATTGCAAAGAAATGGCAATACAAGGAAGGGGTTTTTCATATTATATTTTTATTTTTTATTTTTTGCCAGAGCAAATATGAATGGGCAAGCCAGAGCCTCTTGCAAAGTCTTAAACATATTTGCCATATTGTGCATCTGGTTTTATATCGGTACTGCAAAATTGAACCTGGTTCAATAGGCATTGCAAGCAAATGCCTTTAACCACTGAGCAACCTCCCCAGCCTTTATATTAATATTTTTTATCCCTTAATTACTATTAAGGAGTATTATCATTATTATTTTTTGGTTTATTGAGGTAGGGTCTCACTCTAGCCCAGGCTGACCTGCAATTTACTATGTAGTCTCAAGGCAGCCTTGAACTCATAGTGATCCTCCTACCTCTGTCTCCCGAGTACTGGGATTAAAGGCGTGCACCACCATACCCAGCTTCATTAAGGAGTATTACTTAAATTATGATTCACCTACCATCTTAAAGGTTAGATAACAGTATGGATAAAGTCTGTTTGCTTTGGTCTGTGAGGTTGATCACACTGGGATCCAATTCCAGTCCAACCACACGTGCTACCTCATTTCTCTGCAGCCGAAGGACAAGCCTGGGCCCAGCACTGATGCTCATTACCCGACCTCTGGCTTGGGAAGCTGACCTCTGACCAAGCAAGACCAGCTCCAGAAAACACTATCGCCTTCCTCTGGGCAACAGTCTTTAGTGCTTAAGAACCCATACTTTTTAAAAAAGATTTATTTTATTTATTTGAGACATAGAGAGAGAGGATGTGTGAGAAAGTGTGCACCAGGGCCTCTAGCCACTGCTAACGGACTTGGGACGCATGTGCCACCTTGTGCATCTGGCTTATGTGGGACCTGGAGAATCGAAGCTGGGTCCTTTTGCTTAGCAGGCAAGCGTCTTAACCACTAAGCCATCTCTTCAACCCAAACATTTTTTTTTCTCTGTGAAAACTGTTTTTGTTTGTTTTGTTTTTGCTTAACAAAGGCAACAATAGCTACAGCCTGTAAACCAAAATTTCCCTTTAATTCAGTTCCAGTGAACAAGATTTTAGAACACCTCATCGCAAATCCTTGCTTGGCATGGAGGTGGCGTCGCAGCACTGCCCGGACCCTGGTGGAGGCAGGCAGATCCCGGAGCAGGAAGAATGATGAAGGCGACTGGAGCCTGAGAGCCCTTCCTGCTGGGCAGGCAGACGGCTGCTGGGTCCCGAGGCTGTGGCGAGGACAGGAGAATTGTTTTACTGTGTGGCACTAGAGTCACAACAGCTGCCCTCTGCAGGTGGGGGGCTTTGCCAGCCCCGAGGAGGGAAGACTGGGCCCTTCCTTCCACATAAGAGTCCCACAGGTGCCTGAGAGTTCTGAAATACTGCAGGCCAGCCTGTGATCAGAGACCTTCAGGATGGTGGCAAAAGGAACAGCATCTACTGGACTCTACTGGCTGCGTGTCTCTGGCTGGCTATGCCGATGACTGCACCTGGCAGGAAGTTGTGGAACTCCTCACACCACTCACCGATGTTGGTCTTATATGATCTGCGGGATGTGTTTGGGCATGATCTGGTGCATGGCACCCGAGAGGAAGAAGATGGAGTCGCTGTCGTAGGTCCCTGAGCCAGCACTGAAGTGCTTCTGCATGGCCGCCATGAGTGGAAGAGCTTGTCCGTGAGCACAGCCACATGGTGGAAGATGCCCTTGCACTCGAAGCCGGCGGCGGGCGAGGGCCTTGGCCATGTCCCGGCCGGCCTCCTTGCCCAGGAAGTGCAGGTTAAGGACCTCCTGGGACGCGGGCCTTGGCCTACAGCCCCGCATTGTGCTCGGCCTTGGTGAACATCATCAGCAGGTCCTTCCTACCAATAAGAACAGCCAGATGATCGTCTTCACCTTTGCCAACGGGGGCGTGGCCACCATGTGGACCACCGGGACAGAGCCCAAGATCAAGTACTACGCAGAGCTATGTCCCCCCCACAACAGGTATGACAAGCATGCCAGGTGCTGTGATTTTTGTTTTGTTGTTGTTTTCTTCAAGGAAGAGTCTCACTGTGTACTTCCAGACTTGGCTTCAAACTCAGTGATCCTCTTACCACTGTCTCCTGAGTGCTGGGATTAAAGGCATGCCAACCACGCCCGGCTCAGGTGCCAGGAGTTTATAATTTTATTCCTGAGACTTCCTATTTGGTTTTGCTCAGATGGTAAGTAAAACAGCTCATGTTTCCAACAGATAGTTTAGTTAGAAACTGTAGCAACACTGTAATACCCACAACTGCTTGAGCACCCACGGATAACCGTGCTTGCTCCTTCCTCCCTTACATCTCTCCTGCCTTTCCTTTTTTTGTTTTTGGTTTTGTTTTGGGTTTTATTTTTTGTTTTTTTTGAGGTAGGGTCTCACTCTAGCCGAGGCTGACCTGGAATTCACTATAGTCTCAGGGTGGCCTTGAACTCACGGCGATCCTCCTACCTCTGCCTCTCGAGGGCTGGGATTAAAGATGTGCGCCTTACATCTCTCCTGCCTTTCTTTGTATGGGAAAATTACATACCTAATATCAGTAATAGCAAGATAATGTCCTTTTCCTGTTTTTTTTTGTTTTGTTTTGTTTTTTTGGTTTTGGAGGTAGGGTCTCACTCTAGTCTAGGCTCACCTGGAGTTCACTATGGAGTCTCAGGCTGGCCTCAAACTCATGCTGATCCTCTTAGCTCTCTGCCTCCTGAGTGCTGGGATTAAAGGTGTGTGCCACCTGGCTATTTGTGTGTGTGTGTGTGTGTGTGTGTGTGTGTGGCCGGGGGAGGAGGGGGTGCGGGTTGAGGTAGAGTTTCACTCTAGCCCAGGCTGACCTGGAATTCACTATGTAGTCTCAGGGTGGCCTCAAACACATGGTGATCCTCCTTACCTCTGCCTCCCGAGTGAGTGCTGGGATTAAAAGCATGCACCACCACGCCTAGCTACTATTTAAAAAAAATTTTTTTTTTTTTTTTTTGGTAGTGCATACCTTTAATCCTAGCACTTGGGCAGAGGTAGTTAGATCATTGTGAGTTCAAAGCCACCCTGAGACTACTTAGTGAATTCCAGGTCAGCCTGGACTAGAGTGAAACATACCTCAAGAAAAACAAAATGAAACATAAAAAAACAAGAAAAAAAAAAGAGAGAGATGAGGACATAGGGTTGGAGAGATTGGTCAGTGGTTAAGGCGCTTGCCCTGCAAAGCCTAATGGCCTGGGTTAGACTCCCCAGTACCCACATAAAGCCAGATGCACAGAGTAGCAGATGTGTTTGGAGCTCATTTGCAGTGGCTAGAAGCCCTGGTGTACCCATTCGCTTTCTTTTTTTTTTTAATTTTTTTTTGACAGCTTCCATAATTGTAAACAATATCCCATGGTAATTCCCTCCCTCCCCCCCCCCCACTTTCCCCTTTGAAACTCCACTCTCCATCATATCCCCTCCCCCTCTCAATCAGTCTCTCGTTTATTTTGATGTCATCATCTTTTCCTCCTATTACGATGGTCTGTGTAGGTAGTGTCAGGCACTGTGAGGTCATGGATATCCAGGCCATTTTGTGTCTGGAGGAGCATGTTGTAAGGAGTCCTACCATTCCTTTGGCTCTTACATTCTTTCCGCCACCTCTTCCGCATTAGACCCTGAGCCATGGAAGCTGTGATTGAGATAGTTCAGTGCTGAGCACTCCTCTGTCACTTCTCAGCACCATGGTGCCTTTTATGTTATCCCAAGGTCACTGCTATCTGAAAAGAAAAGGTTCTGTAAGCAAAAGTGAGAGTAGCATTAATATGTGGGTATGAACATTATGAGAAGTACTTACTGGGCAGTTTGATGAGCATAGTATATACATTTAGCCAGACACCAGCAGATGTTATACCCCTAGTGCTCATGACTACCCCTGTTGTAGGTTTTCAGTATCCGGGATGTATTCCCTCCCATGGAGCAGGCCTCCAGTCAAATTAGAGGGCAGTTGGTTTCCCCCAGAACAGACATGTCACTATTGCACCCTTGGACTCATTTGGCCTGGCTGGCCAAACATAAGGCTTGCAGTGTCCACTGTTGAGTATCTTCACTGGTGGTTTCTCTTTCTCCCATTGAACTGCATGCAATGTGGCTTTTTCCAGCTTTCTTTCGGGTTTATTTATTTGTAAGGAGAGAAAGAGAGAGAGAGAGAGAGAATGGACATGCCACAGCTTCCAGCCACTACAAAATCTAGACAAACGTGCCACCTTCTACATCTGACTTAAGTGGGTCCTGCGGAATCAAACCTAGGTCATTTGGTTTTGCTGGCAAGCACCTTAACTGGTAAGCCAGATCTCCAGTCCCCCTCCCTTTTTTAGTTTTTGGTTTTTCAAGGTAGGGTCTCCCTCTAGCCCAGGCTGACCTTGAATTCATTATGGAGTCTCAGTAGTCTCAAACTCACGGCAGTTTTCCTACCTCTGCCTCCCAAGTGCTGGGATTAAAGGCATGCACCACCATGCCCGGCCCTTTTTTATTTTTAAAAAATATTTATTTATTTGTGTGCAAGGAGAGAGATTGGGCAGAGCAGGGCCTCTTATCACAACAAATGAACTCCAGATGCATGTGCCACTTTGTGTATCTAGCTTTACATGGGTACTGGAGACTTGAACTCAGTCTGGCAGTCTTTGCAGGAAAGTTCCTTTAAATATCTGAGCTCTCTCTTCAGCCCTGTGTACATAACTAAGCTGAGTTAACTGGCACTTACCTGTCCAGTATCTGGCCGTGAATCAAGACAGCACCTTTAGAGCCGGGTGTAGTGGCACACCTTTAATCCCAGCACTCGGGAGGCAGAGGTAGGAGGATCGCCATTAGTTCGAGGCCATCCTGAGACTACATAGTGAATTCCAGGTCAGCCTGGGCTAGAATGAGAACCCTACCTCAAAAAAAAAAAAAAAAAAAAGACAATACTGTCCAGTAGAAATAACATACAAGCCATATATGCAATTTAAAGTTTTCTCTACCCACACTTCAAAAGACTGAAAAGAAGGCAGGAGTGATGGCTTCTACCCATATTCACAGCACTCAGGAAGCTAAGGTAGAAAGATTTCTGTGAGTTCAAGGCCAGCCTGAGCTACAAAGTGAGTTCCAGGTCAGCTTAGGCAAGAGTAAGACCCTGCCTCAAAAAGCCAGGCTTGGTGTACACACCTTTAATGCTAGCGAGAGGCAGAGGTAGGAGGATCTCTGTGAGTTTGAGCCTCAGAGTACAGAGTGCAGTTCCAGGTCAGCTTGGGCTAAAGCAGAACTCTACCTTGAAACAAACAGAAGGGAAGGACATTCGTGGTGGAAACTGGCTCAGGAGGCTGCGGAGCTGCTTTGCACGTCTGGGATCCACGGGGCTGGCTGGAGTCCTTCAGCCTGGCTTGAAGTTCGACTCCACGTGTCAGTTGGTCGGAAAAACCTCAGCCCTGCTCATCATGCCTTTCAGAGTCTCATCCCTGCAGGTCTCCATTTCAAGTCTACTCACTATGAAGGGTAATTGCATCTCCACCATGCCCTCATGGCCGCTCCAAGATAGGTGTGGGAGGTCATGGATATTCAGGGCATTTTGTGTCCAGAAGAGTGTATTGTAAATAGTAATCCCCTTCTTTTGGCTCTTACATTCTTTCCTACACCTCTTCTGTAATGGACCCTGAACTCCTGAATCTGTTGGGGGGCATTTATTCAAACTACCACATTCTGCTCCTGGCCCCCAATGAGCAATCTCCCCAGCTGGAAATTTTTTTCTTTCGTTTTTCTTCTTTTTTCCTAAATCAACAAATGTGTTTGCATGCATAAACCACTAGAGTTCTATTGTTTTCTTTTTTTGCCCTCTTCTTATGGTCAAACATCAGTCTCACTGGGTCAGTGGAGAAAGCATTTTGAATACACTTCCAAGCATGCAGCTCACCCTTGAGATCCCAGCACTGGTGAAGCTGAGGCCTCCCGAAGCCGCACTGGGTACAGTAAAGAGGGTGACCTTCTGTGAATGGAGATGGACAGGTCTCTGGTCAAGGGTGTACAAGTAGCTGCGCTCCCCTGCTGGAATCTCTAAGCAGAAGAGAAAAAAAGAATCCAGGGCTGGAGAGATGGCTTAGCAGTTAAGGCACTTGCCTGTGAAGCCTAAGGACCTAAGTTCAATCCTCCAGAACCCACGTAAGCCAGATGCATAGGGTGGCTCATGTGTCTGGAGTTTATTTGTAGTGCTTAGAGCTCTGGCACATCCATTCTCTCTCCCTCCCTCTCATAAATAAATAAATAAAAATAAAGGACTGGGGAGATGCTCTAGAGGTTAAGGCCCTTGCCTGCAAATCCAAAGGACCTAGGTTCTATTCCCCAGGACCAACGTAAGCCAGATATACAAGGTGGCACATGTATCTAGAGTTCGTTTGCAGTGGCAGGAGGCCCTGCGTGCCCATTCTCTCTCAAATAAATAAATAAAAATAAATATTAAAAAATAAAATATTTTTTAAAAATGAATCCATTAATTTGGATTTTTTTCCCTTTAATTTTCAGTGACCCTGAGCAGCTGAAGAAGGAACTGATGGAGCTCGTCAATGCTATTGAAGAAAATTTTTTCCAGCCTCAAAAGTATCACCTACAGGCAAAATCAGAATAAATATTCCAGGACTGGGCGTCATTATTTTTACCTCCCTCAAAGCTGAACTTGACTTTTAAAGCAATATTCCTGAAGACCAAATGATTCCAATGTCACAAGTACTTACCATATTTTAAATAGATCTCCATTCCCCATTGTTTTATTTTTGATCACTAAAGTAAGGAAAAAATAATGAGACCCTACCAGCCAACATTCTTATTGAAATGTTAAGCCTGGGCATTCTCTGAAATCTTTTTAATGAAGACTTCAAAAAAGTAAATTCTAAATATAGATTGTAATTAATATGCCTTAACTTGCATAAATTTATGTCTTTTGTGTGATTTTTTTATGAGTAGCTGAAATAGAAAATTTATACCACTTTTTAGGTATATTTATACTTGTTTCTACCAGTTGCTTGTAAAGTAAAATAAGTGAACAGATCAAATGTGTTAATGTTTGGGGAAAATAAAATTGAAAAGATAAACTTTGTTTTTAACGTAAACTTTTTACTTCTAACAATGTTATCCATGTGCTAGAGTCAGTGTACCTGTTACAGTGGTATTCCTCAGAGCTGAATGACCACTGTGACTTTGGAGACAGTTTGTCCCAGATCTAAAACCAAATCAGCTTAGATTATGTTTGGTCCCCTTGGGAACCATTCTATGCCTACCCCTGTGTTTGACCTACCATCCTCTTAACTATCTGGTGGCATTCTTGGCTTTTGGGTTGGTAAAAATTGATTTTAAGCTGATAGTTACAACCCTACAGAACCCCACAGAAACATATGCTGTAACCTGCCTCCCTCCTGTCCCCACCAGTGTATGTGGTAAATGCCTTGATTTGTGACTTCCTTCTGCTCTGTAACAAATAAAAGCTTACATAACCAATCCTACCTTGGTATTTGGAATACTTTAAAAATCATTTTAAAATTATTTATATTATTTGAGAGAGAAAGAGGCACATAGATAGAGAAAGTCCTCCAGCTACTACAAACAAACTCCAGACACATGCACCACCTTGTGTATCTGGCTGACGTGGATCCTGGGGAATCGAACCTGGGTCCTTAGGCTTTGTAGGCAAGCACCTTAACCACTAAGCCATCTCTTAAGCCCTTTCAAAATTCTTTTTAATATTTTATTTATTTGAGAGAGAGAGAGAGACAAAAAGAGAGAAAGAGGAAGATAGAGAAAATAAGGGTGAGAGAGAATGGGCATACCAGAGCATCCAGCCATTGCCAATAAACTCCAGATGCAAGCACACCCTTGTTCATGTGGCTTACAGGGGTCCTGGCGAATTGAGCCTGGGTCCTTTGGCTTTGCTGGCAAGTATGTCAACTGCTAAGCCATCTCTCCAGCCCTTCTCTTCTATTTTGATGTCATCATTTCCCACCACCCCCAATTATGCAGGTCTTCTGTAAGTGGCTTTACCACTGTGAGGTCATGAATATCACGGACACTTTCTTGCAATGCACTCCCCCCTTTCCTTTGGATCTTGTATTTTTACCACCACCTCTTCCACAAGGGCCCCTGCGACTTGGAGGGTGTGATGAGTGTGTCTCCGTGCTGAACACGCCTGTGTTATTTCTTCTCAGCACTTTGGTGAGTTTTGTGTCATCTCAGTGGTCACCACCATTAGAAAAGACAAACTTCTCTAACCAGAAGTGAGTGCAGCATTAATATGTGGGCATAAACATAAGCAGAGGACAACTCTGTGGGCATAATACATCCATTGGGCCAGAAAATAGTGGTAGTGGCTTTGGCCTCCCAGCTATATGCTTTGATTAGGTTTTCAGTACTAGATACGGCCTTGTAACTTTCAAAAATGGTTCTAACCAGGCTGGAGAGATTGCGTAGTGGTTATGGCATTTGCCTACAAAGCCTAAGGACCCAGGTTTGATTCCCCAGGGCCCACGTAAGCCAGATGCACAAGGTGGCACAAGTGTTTGGACTTGGTTTGCAGTTGCTGGAGGCCACACATTCTCTCTTTGTCATTCTCTCTCTCTCTTTCAAATAAATAAATAAAATATTTAAAAAGTGGTGCTAGGGCTGGAGAGATGGCTTAATGGTTAAGGTGCTTGTCTGAAACCTACGGACCCATGTTTGACGCTCCAGATCCCACCTTAGCCAGATGCACAAAGATGAGGCAAGCCCAAGGTCGTGCCTGCCCACTAGATGGTACAAGTGTCCGGTGTTCTATTGCAGGGGCTAAGGCCCTGGCATGCCAATACACTCTCTCTCTCTCTCTCTCTGAAATAAAAAAAATAAAAAATGGTTTTAGTCAAGTACCTATGAGCTAGGACCCAATGTTTTTGTATATATTTTTTAGAGTAAATATTCACACTAGGGCCTCCAGCCACTGCAGTCAAATTCTGGACGCGTGGGCCACCTTGTGCCCATGTGCGACCTTGTGCACTTTCGTCACCTTGTGCATGTGGCTTCCATGCGATCTGGAGAGTCGAATGTGAATCCTTAGGCTTCGCAGGCAAGCGCCTTAACCACTAAGCCATTTTTCCAGCCCTCAGATATTTTTATATATTTTATGTTGCTTGTTTCCTTTTTCCCTCCCTCCCTTCATTTTTCCTTTCTCCCTCCCTTCATGGCTGAGATGGAACCTAGGACTTCACACGTGCAAGGTGAGTCCATCACCAATAACTGCACGCCAAGATCCATTGCTTTTTTTTTTTTTTCTCATGTATTTCACTATATAGTCTCTGAGGTCATTCCCTGCTGCAGATCTTTAACTTATGTGGAAATGGATAAAAAACAACCATGAGCAGTACATCACTGGAAATTCTCTCTGGCCAAGTGATGAGCCTGTCTTCTTAATAAGATCTAACGCCTCAGGACAAAAGTATTTTTGCCACAAGAACCTCCCTTGTGTTCATACCCTGCCTTGCTGGGCGTCTGAAGGTGAGCTAAAACTGGGGTCATTGCATGTGTGAACTTTTCCCGGGGAGAGGAGCAATGTCTGTTCTCCCCAGATATGGCACCAGTGACAAACCAAAGAAAGTTCCACTAAAATCTAGCTTAGTGAGCCAATGAGTTCAGGGAGATGTACAAGGTCTGTTCACCGCAGATAGGGCACCAGTGACAGCAAAGAAACATCCCACCCAAATCTAGCTCAGTGTGCCCATGAGTTTCCTTCCTCGGGCACAGGCAACTTGGAGTGGTGACCGCGCTGAGAACAGAGGGCAGTGGCTAGTCACGCCCAGAGGACAGCATTTGACAACACAGGCAAATACCGGGACAATGCCCGCAGGAGTGAGGCAGAGGCCACCTGCCTGTGATCAGGACTGGGAACTGTCACCTGGGTCTGTCCTGATCCCGAGACCTGCATGGGGAAGATGGCCCAATGTGACAGTACTCGTGGCCCCCTGTTTTTTTTCTAGGTGCTTAGAAGGAACAAGCCCCAAATTGTCTGAGCCGGACTTCTCAAAACTCATTAGGCTGTGTCTGGAGAGCGCGGTGAATGTGAGTGGTAGAGAAGGGCTCTTCAGTTCCCTGCGTCTCATTTGCTCATCCGTAATACAGGAAGTCAGAATCACTCCCTAAGAGCCCGTCCTGATCCAATCAATGAATGAACGTGGGCTTTCTTGCATGTGAAATGATCATCGCGACCAGGCGTGGTGCTGCATGTCTTTAATGCCAGCACTTGTGAGGCAGAGGTAGGAGAACCTTTGTGAGTTCAAGGCCACCCTGAGACTACATAGTGAATTCCAGGTCAGCCTGGGCTCCACCGAGAACCTTACCTGAGGTCGGGGCGGGGGGGGGGATCATTGTGGGGTCATATGTGGGAAATCAATAGCTCAGGTCAGTGGAGTAACTCTGTCTGAAGGGAAAAGACCTCCAGCATCGGTTTCTTTGTTACCCAGAACGTGTCTCTCGGATGCTGTCTTGTTTCTCACGCTGTCCTGACCCCTGCGTGGGGTCTGAACTGAAGGCGGCTTTCCTAGGGAGGCCCTCGCTAGCTCCCAAGCGTTGGGCAGTTCTCTCTATCACTCTAAACATCCCAGGTCTTTTCCATCGAAGCTGTTACTGAGGTTGGAAAACACAGGGAACCCTTCCTTGTAGGTCGTTTAATGCTGCTGACTGTAGGGAGTCCCATGTAGAACCAATGCTCACCAAAGGGCCAAATTCTTAATTTAATGTTTTGCTTAACGTGGAAGTCCTTCGTTTTCATCTTGCCCTGGGCTTCTGGAAAGTATGTAGCTGGTGCTGTCTGCTCCCACTAACTCCCATGGGTGACAGGGCCTGGCGCAAGGTCCTTGTGGACATTGGGTGGACAGTTGTCATATGCCCATCAGCAGGGGCCGGGTGTGGACTCACCGCTCTCACCCCTGAGAGTGAAGTATCAGCCCATCCCATTTCCAGGGTGTTCACTGGGTGATTGTGATTGTCTGAAAGTTAGCATACAATGTGTAAGAGAAGGAAAATGTTTCCATTTCAGGTAACTTAGTAACTTGCAATGTGTCGAGGCCTCCTAAAGCCCAAGTGAAGCCTGGTCCCCGCTGTGATGGAAATGCCTGAGGTGCAGGGAAAGCAGGGGCGGCTCTGCCGGGGTCCACGGGCTTCAGGCTTCGTCCCTCGTGGTGGGGAGCACTGGCAGGGCAGCGACAAAGGGGAGGAAAGGGAGGGCGGCAGGAAGAGGCCAGGGGCAGAGAAAGCTCCCCAAGACAGGTCCCCATAACCCCCTCTTCCACCTGGGACAGCTCCCACCTTTCACCCCTCCCAATATTGTGAAAACACCTAGGAGTTAACTCTTTATTGCACCAGAGCCCTCATGGTCTGTGGAACATCCTCACAGACACCCCCAGAAGTGAGCCTCACTACTCCTAGGCTTTTCTTAATCTAATCAAAGTTGGTGATCACAATTAAGCATCAGACCCCATAAAACTTACCCTCTGAAGAAAAGAAAAGGAAATTTCTATGGAATGTGACATCTGTAGAGGGATGGCATCTGAGAATATAAGTCAAGGGAAATTGAACTTTTTTTTTTGGTGTAGGATGTGATTTTTTTTCTCAGGACTCTTTCCTCTGTGGGATTCCTTGGTTTGAGACACAGGGCCTCTCTGGGAAGAGCACATTCATCCTCCAGTGAGGCTCCCACCATAGAAAACATTTGCAGCTGCTCTGATCCTCCCACACTGGCAAGGCCCTGGCAGGTGTCCTCTGAACCTGCATGTGTCCTGTGCCCTCAGTTAACCCCACACCTTCCACCCTGTGCCCTCAGTCCTGCGCTCACCTCTGCTGCTGGTCTCTGCCAATCCCAGGCTGATGTTCATCTCTCCTGCCCTCTTGTTTTGTTTGTTTGTTTGTTTGTTTTTGAGGAAGGGCCTCACTCTAGCTCAGGCTAACCTCAAATTCACTATATAGTCTAAGGGTGGCCTCAAACTCATGGTGATCCTCCTACCTCTGCCTCCAGTGCTGGGATTAAAGGCGTGCGCCACCATGCCTGGCCCTGCCCTCTTTTTTATTACCTCCTGTCTGCTTTGTTTCTCTCAAACTGCTTGTTTTCTTGCAGTAGGAGTCCAGGTGTCTACAATAGACTATAGAGAAGTGCTACATATTGGGTGTGGTTGGGAAATTTGTTTTTTCATCCACCCAATACTTATTGAGCTCTTTCATATGCCTGATCAGAGAACTTTCTTTAAAACATATATATTTATTTGAGAGAGACAGAAAGAGGCACACAGAGAGAAGCAGTGAGAATGGGTGTGCCAGGGCCTCCTTCCACTACAAATGAACCCCAGACACATGCACCACTTGGTGCATCTGGTGCTGGAGAATTGAGCCGTGCCATCAGGCTTTGCGGGTAAGCACCTTTAACTGCTGAGCCATGTCTACAGCCCCCTGAGCCCTTGAGGGAACCTGATGATCTCATGGGTAAAGCTATGTTCTATGATTAGAATCTATTAATCAGGGCTGGAGAGACCGCTTAGCAGTTAAGCGCTTGCCTGTGAAGCCTAAGGACCCCGGTTCGAGGCTTGATTCCCCAGGACCCATGTAAGCCAGATGCACAAGGGGGCGCACGCATCTGGAGTTCATTTGCAGTGGCTGGAGGTCCTGGCGCATCCATTCTCTCTCTCTCTTTCTCTCTCTGTCACTTTCAAATAAATAAGTAAAAATAAACAAAAAAAAATTAAAAAAAAAGAATCTGTTAATCAAAAGATTCCACAATCTAGAAATGCCCGTTTAATTCCAGACTGCCAAGGTTTTATTTCAATAGCATTTCAAAGCTTAATTGTTTGCCATATCCTGCCTGAGAGTTCATTTAGGTGGAGTGGTGACTATAAGATAGAAGTCAAGCACTCCATTAGTCCCCTGAACACTTCATTTAAAATCTGATATGGAGTTAATGTGATAGTTACTGTTTTGTCAACCTTAATATTTCCCACAATTGTTATGCAAAGAAAATAGAGCAACGTGCAATGACTTAAATGATGTATGTTAGTGTCTATTTGAAGCAATTAATATAACAGAAAAGGTCCCAGGCAATGCTTAGCTTGGAGTGTAAGCAAGCTCCTGCCTTTCTGTAATAAAAAATAGCACAGATACTCATGAGGGAGATTCACCTGTAATTTTCTTTTTTTGTTCTATCTTTGCCTGGTGTTGGTATCAGGGTGATGCTGGCTTCGTAGAAGGAACTTGGTAGGATTTCTTCTTTTTCTATTTTATGGAAAAGTTTTAGAAGCAATGGTGTTATTTCTTCTATGAAACTCTGGTAAAATTCACCAGTGAATCCATCTGGGCCTGGACTTTTTTTAGTTGGGAGATTTTTGATAACTGCTTGGAGCTCCATAGTTATTATGGTGGTTAATATTATCTTGATTTAGGTCAGGTAGGTCATCTATATGAAGGAAATCAAGCATTTTTTTCAGATTTCCAAATCTAGTGGAGTATATGTTGTTATAGTATGTCCCTATGATTTTGCTAATTTCTCTGATATTTGTTGTGATGGTGTCTTTTTCATCTCTAATTTTATTCATTTGTGTCTCTTCTCTCTTTCTTTTGGTCAGATTTGCTAAGAGTTTATCAATCTTGTTTATCCTTTCAAAGAACCAACTGTGTTTCATTGATTCTTCAGAATTTTTTTTGGTTTCTATTTTATTAATTTGTACCCTAATCTTTATTATTTCTTCCCATCTACTGATTTTTGGTTTGCCTTGTTCTTTTTCCAAGGCTTTAAGGTGAAGCATTAAGTTGTTTACTTGTGACCCTTCTCATTTATTTTTTTAATTCTTTTTTTGTTTTGTTTTTTGTTTTTCAAGGTAGGGTCTCACTTTAGCCCAGGATGACCTGGAATTCACTCTGTAGTCTCAGGGTGGCCTCAAACTCACAGCGATCCTCCTACCTCTGCCTCCCGTGTGCTGGGATTAAAGGCATCCACCAATCTGCCCAGTTTACTAATTCTTAATATAGGCAATTAAAGCTATAAATTTCCCTCTTAGGTCTGCCTTCATTGTATCCCATTGGTTTCGGTATGTTGTGTTCTCATTATCATTTGAGTCTATGAATTTTATCATTTCCTTCTTCATTTGTTCATAGTGTATTGCTTAGTTTCCATGAGTTTGTGTATGCTCTATAGCTTTTCCTGCTATCGATCTATAGTTTAATTCCATTGTGATCAGACAGAGTGAAAGGAATTATTTCAGTTTTCCTATATTTGTTAAGATTTGCTCTGTGTCCTTATATATGGTCTATTTTAGAGAATATTCCAGGTGCTGCTAAAAAGATTGTGTATTCTGCAGCACTTGGATGAAATGTCCTGTATATATCTGTTAGGTCCATTTCTTCTATGACCTCCTTTATTCCAATTGCATCTCTGTTTATGTTTTGCTGGGATGAACTGTCAGTTGATGAGAGTGTGGTGTTGAAGTCACCCACTACAACTGTGTTTGGTGTTATCTGTGATGTTAGTTCTAATAGTGTTTGTTTGATAAAGTTGGGAGCCCCCATGTTATGTGCATATATGTTAAGGATTGTAATGTCCTCCTGTTGGAGTGTGCCTTTAATCAATATAAAGTGACCTCCCTTATCTTTCCTTACTAATGTTGGTCTGAAGTCTACCTTGTCAGATACTAGGATAGCAATCCTTGCATGTTTTCTAGGTCCATTTGCTTGAAACACCATTTTCCAACCTTTTACCCTTAGATGATGTCCATCATTTGTAGAAAGGTGAGTTTCTTGGAGGCAACAAATTGAAGGATCCTGCTTTTTAACCCAGTCTGCAAACCTATGTCTTTGGTTGGGGCATTGAGGCCGTTGATATTAAGAGTTATTATTGCATGGTGTGCATTTATTTTTACCATTTCTCTTGTTTTGTATTTCCTCTGGTTTTACCTTTGCTCTCATGTACTAACTAGTATTTGAGTATGGTTTGTTTTTTCCAGGTTCCTTACATATGTGCTTTTCTTTCCTTTCAGCATGGAAGATCCTGTCAAGTATTTCTGTAGAGCAGGTTTTGTCTTCAAATATTCCTTTAGCCTGCTTTTGTTGTGAAATGTCCTTATTTCTTCATTTATTTGAATGGATAGATTTTCAGGATAAAGTAACCTTGATTGACAGTTGTTATCTTTCAGAACATAGAATGCATCATTCTAAGCCCTTCTGGCTTTTGAAGTTCGTGTTGAGTAATCTGCTGTGATCTGATGGGCTTGCCTTTGTGTGTGACTTGTTTTTCTCTCTAGCTGCTTTCAATATATTTTCTTTGATTTATATGTTTGGTAGTTTAATTATAGTATGGCAAGGAGAGATTCTTTTTAGTGTTCTAAAGGCTTTCTGTATCTGTATTGCCATCTCTTTCCCAATTAGGGGGAAGGTTTGTTCTATGATTTTTGCTGAACATACCTACTATGCCTTTGGAATGAAATTCTTCTCCTTCTACTATACCCTGAATTCTTATGTTTGATCATTTCATAGTGTCCCAATGGAATTCCCATTCATACTTTCCTATTAGTTTGTCTTTCTCTTTGTTGGACTGTATTAGATCTGCCACCTTCTAGTCTTCTAGTCTAGATATTCTGTCCTTTCCTTCATCCATTCTACTGGTGAGATTTTCTACAGAGTGCTTTATTTCACTGACTGTGTTCTTCATTGCTAGTATTTCTGACTGGTTTTTCTTTATTATTTGTATTGTCTCATTCATGTCTTGTATTGACATGCTTATTTTATTAAATTGGTTTCCTGTGTCTTCTTTGATTCCTTTGATTTCCTCTTTCATTCCTTTGATTTCCTCTTTGATTTCTTTGAACATATTTATAATCATTCTTCTGAAATGTTTATCAGACATTTCCTCTAAATCAGTCTCACTGGAGGTCATTTCTGATGAATTAATTCTTTTTGGTGCATTTATATTGTCTTGATATTTTTGTGTTTCTTATATTATAATGCAGAAATTTTTGCATCTTGGATTAATTTAATGCTTCGATTTTCTAATTATCTGCAGTATTATTAGATGTATCAATCAATCTGATGTTATATATCTCCAGGGTAGGAGCTTCAGGTGCTAGGTGTGGGTCTTATAACTCTCGAAGTAACCAGAAAAGTGACCCTAGGTGTTGGATTTGCCTGCTATAAGATTATTCAAGTAGGCTGAGTGGAACAAAGAGGCAGATTCTAAAAGTTAACTAAACAATGTACATAGTCAATGAAAAACAGCACAGAGTATGTAAGAGTAGGTATTATGACAATCAGATCCTCTAACAAAGTCTCAGTCCCTAAGGATGTATGTTGCCCCACAGCCTTAATCCTGTCAACTGGGAGGCTATGATTTCTGGTCTGTAGAGGGTTCCAAGTCAGCTTGTGACCAAGTGAGACCCTTCCCCAATGAAGGAAAAAAGAGGAAACAAAGGCACTATAAGTCAGAAAGCAACAAATGGCAAGTTCAAAGTATAGCTTATTTAAGAATGACAAATCTGGGCTGGAGAGATGGCTTAGTGGTTAAGGCATATGCCGGTGAAGCCTAAGGATCCTGGTTTGATTCTGCAGGTCCCACTTAAGCCAGATGCACAAGGAGGCGCATGCATCTGGAGTTTGTTTGCAGTGGCTCTGAGGCCCTGGCGCACCCATTCTCTCTCTTTCTACCTCTTTCTCAAATAAGTAAATAAAATAAAGGAAAAAAAAAAAAAAGGAATTGCAAATCCAACCCCTCATCAGATTTAACATATAATTTACCCTGACATGGAAAGTGCAATTAGAACTTCCAAATCAAGCCTATGTATCAGGCTTTTTTGGCGGGTACTGACCTGGTGTAGTCCCAGTTATCTTTTGGGATGGTTTTGGTCTCAGTTATGTTGTGTGCCCGCTTGGGTCTCTCCTTGCTGTGCTGTGGGCTCAGGTAGGCTGGCTGGGTCAGTGGGTTGTTGCTCTGATTGCCCTGTGCCAGGTGCTGTGTAGGTGAGCTCCCTTCCCCAGGTCTCTGGGGCTTGCTGGCCTTGCACTGGCAGTGAGAAAGGGGAGGCTGTGGATGGTGGCTGAAGTTCTCCTCCTGGTCCTCGCGACCCTCTTCCTCATGAGCCACTCCATTGATCCCTGCCATCCCCCCCTTCACATTTCTTGAGTTTGCGAGGAGGCCGGTGTGAGTGAAAATCCCCTCACCTGGCTTTTCTTGTGGTTCAGGCCGAGCCTTGTGGCTGTGGCCATGCAGACCAGGTGTCACCACTGTTGGAGCTGCTTTTGCCTGTTCTGTGTCCTCTAGATGCTCTGAATCTCTCGTACTCTGCTGCAGTGGATAATTTCTTATGCACCTCACTGTTTAGTAGAAGAGTGTCTTTTGCTCATTTTTAAAAAAATTACTTTTAGACGTTTTTCCCCTTATGGTGCTTTGGCATGGTTTCTACACTGACATATTAACCAGAAGTCCCCATATGAATTTTGAGATTATTTTTTCAATGTCTGTGAAGAATGATGCTAGTATTTTTATTGGTATTGCACTAAATATGTATATTGCTTTTGGTAGAGCTGTTCTTTTCACAATATTAATTCTACCTATCCAGGAGTATGGGAGGTCTTTCCATCTTCTCAAGTCCTTCTCTATTTCTTTCTTGAGTGTCTTTATGTTTTCATTACATAGGTCTTTCACATCCTTGGTTAGTGTTATTCTAAAGTATTTAATTTTTTTGTTGTTGCTATTGAAAATGGGACAGCTTCACTGATTTCTTTCTCTGTATATTTGTCCTTTGCATATATAAAAGCTACTGATTTTTGTGCATTGATTTTGTATCCTCCCACTTTGCTGAAGGAATTTATGACCTTTAGAAGTTTTCAGATGTAGACTTTTGGGTCACTTATATATAGGATCATGTCATCTGCAAATAGGGCTTACTTGACTTCTTCCTTTCCAATTTGAATCCCTTTTATTTCTTTCTTCTGTCTTATTGCTTGGGCTAGTACTTCTAGCACTATGTTGAAGAGCAGTGGTGAGAGTGAGCAGCCCCTGTCTTGTTCCCGATCTCAGTGGGAACTCCTTAAGTCTTTCCCCACTAAGTATTATTTGGACTTTAGGTGTTTTATATATAGCCTTTATTGTGTTGGGTTTTAAACCCTCCATGACTATTCTTTCCAGTGTTTTGATCATGAAGTGGTGTTGTATTTTGTCAAAGGCCTTCTCTGCATCAATTGAGATGATCATGTGGTTGTTATGGTTCAGTTTATTTATGTCTTGTATTATGTTGACCAATTTCTGTATGTTAAACCATCCCTGCATCCCTGATATGAAGCCTACTTGATCAAGGTGGATAATGCTTTTGATGTGCTGTTGAATTCGGTTTGCAAGGATTTTGTTCAGGATCTTTGCATCTAAATTCATTAGGGATATAGGCCTATAATTTTCTTTCCTTGTTGCATCTCTGTCTGGTTTTGGTATTAGGGTGATGCTAGCTTCATAAAAGAAGTTGGGAGGATTCTCTGATCTAATTAGGCAGAACAGTTTGAGAAAAATTGGTTTCAGGTCTTCAATTAAGATTGATAGAATTCAGCTGAGAAACCATGTGGTTCTAGTCTTTACTTTTGGGGGAGGTTTTTGATTAACTTTTCAATCTCCATGGATGTAATAGGTCTGTTTAGGAGATTAATCTGCTCTAAATTTAGTTTTGGTAGGTGGTCTGTGTCTAGAAATTCATCCATTTCTTCCAGATTATTTAATTTTGTGCAATAGAGGGTTTAAATTTCTTTTTAATTTTTATTTATTTATTTGCAAGCAGAGAGAGATAGGGAGAAGAGAGACAGATAGAGAATGGGCACACCATGGCTTCTAGCCACTGCAAATGAACTCCAGACACATGTGCCCCTTGTGCATTTGGCTGACATGGGTCCTAGGGAATTGAACCTGGGTCCTTTGGCTTTGCAGGAAAATGCCTTAACTGATAAGCCATCTTGGAGTAGAGGTTTTGGAAGTAAGCACTGATGATTCTTCCAATTTCATTGATGTCTGTTGTGATATCACCTTTTTCATTTCTGATGTTGTTAATTTGAGACTTTTCTTTTTGCTTGATAAATTTGGCTAGGCGTTTGTCAATCTTGTTTATTTTCCCAGAGAACCAGCTCTTCATTTCATTAATTAATTTATTTATTTGAGAGCTATGGACAGAGAGAGAAAGAGGCAGATATATAGAGAGAGAATGGGCACGCCAGGGCCTCCAGCCACTGCAAATGAACTCCAGACGTGTGCTCCCCCTTGTGCATCTGGCTAACGTGGGTCCTGGGGAATGGAGTCTCAAACTGTTGTCCTCAGGCTTCCCAGGCTAGTGCTTAACTGCTAAGCCATCTCTCCAGCCCCATTTCATTTTAAAAATTGTTTTCTTAGTTTCCAATTCATTAGTTTCTGCTCTAATCTTGATTATTTCTTTCCATCTGGAGCTCATTTGGTTAGATTCTTCTTCTTTTTCCAGCACCTTTAGGTGGACAGTCAGGCTGCTGAGAAGAATATATAGTCTGTAGAGTTGGGGTGGAAAGTGCTGTAGATATCCATTAGGTCTAGTTGATCTATGGTGTTGTTGAGCCCTGTTATTTCCCTGTTGATTTTCTGCTTGGATGATCTGTCTGTTGATAATAGTGATGTATTGAAGTCTCTGACTAAAATGGTGCTGGTGTTTATTTCTGTTTTATTGTCGAGTAGATTTTGTTTTATAAACTGTGGTGCACCTGTGTTTGGTGCATATATTTTTATGATTGTGATGTGCTCATGTTGGATCATCCCCTTAATGAGTAAGAAGTGGACTTCTTTGTCCTTTTTGATTACTTTTGGTTTGAAGTCTAGTTTTATCAGATATTAATATAGCAACACTCATTTGTTTTTTTATTTACATTTGCTTGGTATATCATTTTCAACCTTTCACCCTAAGGAGGTGTCTATCTTCAGTGGTGAGGTGGGTTTCTTGAAGATAGCAGATAGAAGGGTCCAGTTTTTGATCCATCCTGATAACCTGTGTCTTTTGATGGGTGAGTTAAGATCATTAATATCTAGGGATATTACTTTGAGGTTTGAATTAATCCTTGCCATGATGAGGTGTTTTATGGGGCTTGGTGCTTTCTTGTGTTTTGTAATATATAGAGCCTATTAAATTTTGGTTATTGTGATCTTCTTGTTGGCTTTTGAGATTGGTTGTTTGACTATTCTGTGTGGAGTATTCCCTTAAATATTCTCTGTAGGTTTGGCTTTGTGTTTATATAATCATAGAGTTGACTTTTTTCATGGAAAGTTTTTCTTTTACCATCTATTATAAGGGATACTTTTGCTGGTTAGAGTAGCTTGGGTTGGAAGCCATAGTTTTTCAGGCTTTGAAGTATTGCATTCCAGGCTCTTCTGGCTTTCAGGGTTTCCATTGAGAAATCTGATATAATTCTGATGGGCATGCCTTTGTATGTTTTGAATTTTTTCTGTCTTGTTGCTTTTGACACACTTTGTTTTTGTTGTCTTCAATCCCAGCACTCAGGAGGCAGAGATAGGAAGATCACCATGAATTTGAGGCCACCCTGAGACTACACAGTGAATTCCAGGTCAGCCTGAGCTAGTGAGACCCTACCTTAAAATATTTACCAAAAAAAAAAAAAAAAAAAAAAAAGAGGGCTGGAGAGATGGCTTAGCGGTTAAGAGCTTGCCTGTGAAGCCTAAGGACCCTGGTTCAAGGCTGAATTCCCCAGGACCCACGTTAGCCTGATGCACAAGGGGGTGCATGCATCTGGAGTTCATTTGCAGTGGCTGGAGGCCCTGGTGCGCCCATTCTCCCTCTGTCTCTTTCTCTCTCTGTCTGTCTCTTTCAAATAAATAAATAAAAATAAACAATTTTTTTTTAAAAAAGAGTTTTAACTATGATGTGTCTTGGAGAGGTTTTTCTTTGGTCCTGCCTGTTTGGTGTTCTGTGGGCTTCTTGTATCTGGATGATCCTCTCATTTGAAAGATTTGGAAAATGCTCTTCAATAATTTTGTTGAATATGGTGTCTATGCCTCTGCCCTGGATTTCCTCTCCTTCTGGTATACCCATGATCCAGATGTTTAGTCATTTTAGGGTGTTGTGCCGTTCCCTTGTATTCTGTTCACTTGATTTTTTTTGGTGTCCCGATCACTTTCTTTTGCCATGTCTTCCAGGTCAGAGGTTCTGTCTTCCACATGCGTAACTGTTGGTGAGAGTTTCTAGAGAGGTTTTTATAATTTATATTTGATTTGTGTTTACTTTAGTGTTATTTTCCATTGTGTCCATCTCTTTTTTGCAGTACAATTTCAATTCGAGTTCTGATTTTCTTGGTGCTTCCTGGAGTTCATACTTGCATTTGATCAAGTCTTCATTCAGCTTAATCAACTGGTTGTTGAGATCTTCCATTTCTTGACTTACCTTCCATTTATTCATATCTCTTTGGAGGGTTCTAACATTTTCTTCAATTAAGTTAAGCCTACTGTCAAAAGCTGAATGTTCTAGGAGACTATTCTGTTCAATTTCACTGATTCAATTGTTGATTCTTTGATGGTTTGCTTCCAATTCAGCAATTTTTTTTTTAGCTTTTCAAGGTAGGGTTTCGCTCTAGTTCAGGCTGACCTGGAATTCACTCTATAGTCTCACAGTGGCCTTGAACTCACAGTGCAATTCCTACTTCAGCTTCCCGACTGCTAGGATTAAAGGTGTGTACCGTTATACCTGGCAGTTCAGCGATTTTTTTTTTGATCAGGATCTCATTTGTTGTTGTGTTTTCATTTTGGGAATGAATTTCTTTTGATATTTCATTGGAGGCTTCCTTTGTAGGACTAGTCATCCTTGATGGAGCTCTCTCAGTTTTCTGACTTTCATTGGATTTTTTGGCATTGTTGTCTACCCATTTTAGGATTACTCTTTCTTATTTATTTATTTATACGAGACAGACAGAGGGGTGAAAGAGAGTGTGTGAGAATGGGTGCACCAGGGCCTCCAACCACTGCAAATGAACACCAGCTGCATGTGCCACTGTGTGCATCTGTCTTATGTGGGACCTGGAGAATTGAACCTGGGTCCTTAGGCTTCACAGGCATGTGCTTTAACCACTAAGCCAACTCTCTAGCCCAAGACTCTTTATTTTATTGAAGAGGAAACAAGTTTTTGCCCTTTGGCCCATGCACCCTCTGACACAGGTGAACAGGGATATTGGTACTCAGTGGCTGGTCAGGATACCAGACTGGGGAGGTGGGAGGAGCCCAGAAACAGGGGTCTGGCCTACTCACTCCACACTGCTGCACCCCTCCATTTCCTTTATTTATTTATTTTTGTTTTTTGAGGTAGGGTCTCACTCTAACCCAGGCTGACCTAGAATTTACTATGTCGTCTCAGGATGGCCTTGAATTCACAGCGATCCTCCTACCTCTGCCCCACGAGTGCTGGGATTAAAGGCATATGCCACCACACCCAGCTCCATTTTCTTTAAAAATCTTTATTTCAACTTATTTCAACATGTGAAATCCTTTGACTCCTTCATTGAAAGATTTAGGGTACAACTACAGAAACTAACATGGGACACCCATTTTGGCCTGTCTTGAGACAAGTGTCTGGGAAGGTTGAATTTCTTCTGCATTGCCAATAGCTTACGTCATCTCACAAGTTCTTCAAAAATCTATTTCTACTCAAGAAACATCTGTTCAGATCTAAGATCTTAACCAGACTGATGCTGGTGGGACTGAATATTTAACACATACTCTCATTTAATGTGCATATTACACAACAGTGTATGAAAATGATTTAAGCAGAAATTATCATTTAGTTAACAACTGCTAAAAGTTGTAACAATTGTAGCTTGGGATTAATAGAGCCATGTATTTGACCAGATATCACAATTTAGTTAAATATAAATTGCTTTTGTGGGCTGGGCAGGTGGCTCAATCATTAAAGAAACTTGCTTGGAAAACCTGGCCGCTCAGGTTTAAAGCCATGTGCAATAGCTGGGTGTGTGGTGCATGCCTTTAATCCCAGCACTTGGGAGGCAGAGGTAAGAGGGTCAGTGTGAGTTCAAGGCCACCCTGAGACTACATAATGAATTCCAGGTCAGCCTGGGCTAGAGCAACCTTAAAAACAAAAGCCATACGCAAAAGTGGTACACGTATCTGGAGTTCATTTGCAGCAGCCAGAGGTCCTGGCCTTAATTTAGTTTTTTGTTTTTTTTTAGGAAAGGTCTTACTCTAGCTCAGGTTGACCTGGATTTCAGTATGTAGTCTCAGGGTGACCTCCAACTCATGATGATCCTCCTACTTCTGCCTCCCAAGTGCTGGGATTAAAGGCGTGCACCACCATGCCTGGCCTTAATTTGCTTTTTTAAAGTAAGACCCTATTGCTGAAGACACCACAGGCTGCAGTCACAGAACATCAGGATACTATACTGGTCCCTCCTGGCTAGCCCTCATAGTGCTAGAAAAGCCCTATAGGAGGTGCCTGAAGCAAACGGTCATCAACAACATAAATAAGCAGGGATCTCTGCAGAGTATGGAATCAGCTAGCCAGACAAGAAGTACATACTTATATATAGTGGCACACAGCCTCTGCAGGTAACCAACTGTTCTCTGGGCATGAGACCCGTTCAGTGAGGAAAAACCCCTATGTGGTGCTAGAAACCACATCAGATTCCCATGGTCAGGAAACTCAGACTTTAGGGAGAAGCTTCCAGTTCTCTCTGAAGAAGAGTGGCCTTGCACACCCAAAACCTCTCACATAACTTTGCACACCCTTTCAACCTAAGCTGCTCTCACTCTCGGTTGGAGAATCTGTTTTATTTTACAGATGGCAGAGAAAATGGAGGAATGCTTAGATCCGCCAGTAAGACAAGCGGATAACCCACTGCCCACCATGAGACTTGCCAACTCTTCCATCTGCCAGGGCCCAGGAGAACTTGCAGTGGAAGCTGCGCCATGAACACTGCCCTTTTTTTAATTTAACTTTTTTTATTGGCAACTTCCATAATTATAGACAATAAACCATGGTAACTCCCTCCCCCCACTCCACATTCTCCTTTGCAAATCCATTCTCCATCATATCCCCTCCCCCTCTCAATCAATCTCTCTTTTATTTATTTATTTATTTTAATATATTATTATTTATTTATTTGAGAGAGGGAAAGAGGCAGAGAGGGAGAGAGAGAATAGGGGCATGTCAGAGCTTCCAGCCATTGCAAATGAACTCCAGAATCATGTGCCACCTTGTGCATCTGGCTTACGTGGGTCCTAGGGAATTGAACCAGTGTCCTTTGGCTTTACAGGCAAGCACTTAACCGCTAAGCCATCTCTCCAACCCCTTGGGTTAAGTGTTTGATCAGTGTAGATACTGAGGAAATGAAATGACTCTTGGAAGTTCCGGTTGGAAGCATGTGTGTGTGTGTGTGTGTGTGTGTGTGTACACAGCTTCTCACCAAAAGGGAAGTGAAGTTGGATGATTTTTTTTTTTGTATATTACAAAGGAGATTTATTCTGTTGCCCTACAAAATATAGGATGGGCAGTCCCACCGTGGCTTTTAAAAACTTTTTTATTTTATTTTATTTGAGAGAGAAAGAGGGAGGTAGAGAGAGAATGGGCACGCCAGGGCCTTCAGCTACTGCAAATGAACTCCAGATACATGCATCACCTTGTGCATCTGGCTTACATGGGTCCTGAGGAATCAAACCTGGGTCCTTTGGTGCCAAGCGCTATAACTGCTAAGCCATTTCTTCAGCCCAACAATGGCTTTTTTTCAGGCTGGAGGCTGAGATCCTGGTAGCTGCTCAGGCAGATGATTTTTTTGTTGTTGCTGAGTTTTCCCACTGACATCTTCTTCCTTGGATTTTGCGGTGAGCCCCCTGACCCGCAGGGAAGAACGACCACAAGACGAGGATCCTTCTTGATCACACTTTTATTGGAGAGCTCTTGGTTGACATGAAGGTTGATGGCAAGGGGCAAGGGGCAGAATGTGCGGCTGCTTTTATAGAGGGAAGGTGCAACGAGGCGCCCACTGATTGGTTGTTACCAGCTTGCCACCACCAGGCGCCACGGGATAGGCTCGGGACAGGTTGAGTCAAGGCACTGCCTAATATGGAGTTGTTTACGACAGAGGAAGCACTCACCATCCGGGAGGTGGAAGGCGGAAGCTTTAGCCATATATGGAGTTGTTTACCTCAACACAGACAGGAAGCCAGAGCCATCTTGTAATGGCGACTGCTTGCGGCTCCCTGCAGTTCCCCCTTTTTGTTTAAACGCAACAGGCCAGGGTAGAGGTCTGATCTCTGATGTTCGAAAGGACATTGTGATGACTCCAGGTCTAGTGGCCAGCCAGGCTGGTGTCACACCCGTCCGGTACCTTTTCTCAGAGATGGGATTACAGTACCAACCCATATGCAATCAGACATGCCCTGCATGAGGCTGCTAAGAGCTTACCCCATGTGCAGTACCTTGTCTCGCATCCTGTGCGTGAAGAGTGTCGTGCTCCCAACACCAACCCTCTGCCCATCCTTGTACAATGGGCACTTCAGGCCCTAAGGGTGCAAGGGCCAGGGGAAACTAGGTGCTCTTTAGGGCCGACAGCCAAATCTGGGGGGAGGACCCACACTCCAAAGCGGCAAGTGCCTGAGAAATAACCACCTTGTCCCGCCTGGTCTGGGCTCGCAGGCGGCAAACCAACCAGAGGCCTGTTTTCTCAGCCCTATACAAAAATTATGGGGTGAATCAATTGTGAAGCAAAGGGCTCCGACCTCCCCAAAATTCCGATCTTCCCCTAAGCTGACATACGTGGTATCCCCAATCACAGTGGGGAGACCCAGCTCCTTCTGAGTTGTGAAGAAGTGAGGGAAGACCGCTGCAGCATGATGTACCGGCAGGGGCTTAGGAAAGGCTGACAAGATGCCCCAGCGTTGTTCTCCTCTACTGAGCGCCAGGCACTGGAAGGCCAGCATCCATAGATTCCTCCACATCTGCTTCTTCAGGATCATTCTGGATCTCCGGGTTGTCCTCTGAGGAGAGTCGGACCGTTTTTACCAACCGACTGGGAACCCAGTGAGGTGATTCTTGGTCCTGTGGGAAAACACAAACAGCTCCCCTACAAAAGGCAAACTAAAATCTGTGACACCAATTGTCTTTTCTGCTGCATCCATTACCCTGGCTGCGTAATCAGCAAAAGGCTCCGTAGAACCCTGAACTATCTTGGTCAGATTACCGACCACCTCTCCCTTATTAGGGAGTGCTTTCCATGCGCGGTAGTGGATATCACTAATCTGCTGATAAACCTCCAAAGGGAGCTCTAGTTGATTACCAAGATAGGGCCCAGTCCCTAGGAGCATATCCACCGTCCAATCCGGCTGACCATTTTGAATATTCAACCGGGCTTGCTCCTGTGCTCTATCAGCAACTAAAGACCTGAAATCCAAATATTGTCCCCCTGTAAGACATGCTCTCGCCAGCTCCGTCCAATCTGAAGGGGTGAGTGGAGCCGCGAGGAGCCTACGGAGCAGCGTATCAGAGTAGTCTGCAGTGGGGCCAAAATCCTTGCATGCTTGCACTAGATCCCTAAGCTGTCTATATGGCACAGGCTCCCAAGTCCTCCGATGGGTGGCTGGATTCACAAAGACAGGGAAGGCCGATGCTAAGCGGGACCAAGTCTGAGATTTAACAAAGTGACATCGGTCCTGGACCGGAGCATATGGGGGGGGGGAATAACAGGCTCCGGGGGGGCTGTGGGCCACACCCTAGGTCCAACTTCCTCTTTTTGAATTTCCTTAATCTGAGCTTCCTTAAAACCAGTGCCTCTGCGCTCCTTCACCGCAAGAGGGCGCCCGAACCTCGGGCAAGAAACAACTTCCTCTAATTTATGTTCTTCCGCCTCATCGGACAATGCACTGTCATCTTCCTCTGAAGCAGAAGTGCTATCCTCCCCCCCCACCCCGGATGTCTAATTGTTGGAGTGGCAAAAGGGAAGGGTAGAGCCCTTGCGCCTCTGTTGGCACAGATTTAGGTGGACCTCCATCCTCTCCCTGTCGAGCAGGAGCATTCTCTCCTAGCACCTCAATGAGGGGCTCTGAGATCTCAAAATGACTGGGAAATCCTCCCGAAACTTGTGAATGACTGGGCTTAATGTCCCTGGACCCTTTTCTGGTCCTTTCCTTGTATTCCTCACTGACATAAGAGATGGGGAATACAATGACTTACCGGTGCCTTCCTCTCCGTGTGTCAAGTTCTGAATCCTCTTCGACCCCTCGCCTGGTGACCACAAGGCTCCCGGCGTCCCGGGTTTCGGCACCAGTTTGCGGCGAGCCCCCTGACCCGCAGGGAAGAACGACCACAAGACGAGGATCCTTCTTGATCACACTTTTATTGGAGAGCTCTTGGTTGACATGAAGGTTGATGGCAAGGGGCAAGGGGCAGAATGTGCGGCTGCTTTTATAGAGGGAAGGTGCAACGAGGCGCCCACTGATTGGTTGTTACCAGCTTGCCACCACCAGGCGCCACGGGATAGGCTCGGGACAGGTTGAGTCAAGGCACTGCCTAATATGGAGTTGTTTACGACAGAGGAAGCACTCACCATCCGGGAGGTGGAAGGCGGAAGCTTTAGCCATATATGGAGTTGTTTACCTCAACACAGACAGGAAGCCAGAGCCATCTTGTAATGGTGACTGCTTGCGGCTCCCTGCAGGATTTCTTGGATTTCAGCGCTCCTCTTTCATGGCTGGGTCGCTAGGAGGCACTGTTGGGCAGTGGATAAAGCTTCCAAGTCAGAGAGAGGGAGGAAGCATTGAGACCTGGCTCCTGCGACTTGGTGGCCGGCCTTGGGCCCATGACCGACTAGGGCTTTCACTGGGAGCGATGACAATACGTCGTGTGCCTTAGACAAGATCCATGGTATTGGAACACAGATCTTTAATTAATGGCCACTGCCATTGTTATGAACTGCATATTTTTGTAAGTGTAGCACATTTTATCATTAGATGTACATTTTAATATATTATTGGCTATATATTTTAGCAGTATATTTGTGTATATAGGCACTTAAAAAAAGGTTTTTTTTGAGGTAGCATCTTGACTAGTCCAGGCTGACCTGGAATTCACTATGTAGTCTCAGGTTAGCCTTGAACTCATGGAGATTCTCCTACCTCTGCCTCCCAAGTGCTGGGACTAAAGGTGTGTGTGCTACCACACCCAGCTAAAAAAACATTTTTTAAAAAATATTTTATTTTTATTTACTTATTTGATAGAGAGAGAGAGAGAAAAAAAATGGGAACACCAGGGCCTCCAGCCACTGCACACAAACTCCAGACACATATGCCAACCTATGCATCTGGCTTATGTGGGTCCTGGGGAATGGAACCTGGGTCCTTTGGCTTTGCAGGCAAACCCTTAACTGCTCAACTATCCCTCCAGCCCTAAAAATATTTTTATTTATTTGTAATAAATAAATTGAGAGAGAGAGAGAGAGAGAATAGGAATGGGTGCACCAGGGCCTAGTCTGCTACAACAAACTCCAGATGCATGTGCCACTTGGTGCATCTGGCTTTATGTAGGCACTGGGGAGTCAAACCCAGGCAGTTTGGCTTTGCAAACAGGTGCCTTTAACTGCTGAAGCCATCTTTCTAGCCTAACATATGCATTCTTTTTTTCTTTTTTTTTGAGATAGGGTCTCACTCTAGTTCAGGCTGACCTGGAATTTACTATGTAATCTCAGGCTGGCTTCAAATTCATGGTGATCCTCCTACCTCTGCCTCCCAAGTGCTGGGATTAAAGGAGTGCACCACCATGCCTGGCTCTAACATATGCACTTTTTTTTTTTTTTTGTATTTTATTTATTTGAGAGAAAGAGTCAGAGTGAGAGAGAGAGAGAGAGAGAATGGGCACACCAGGGCTTCCAGCCACTGCAAACGAACTCCAGATGCATGTGCCCCCTTGTGATTCTGGCTTACGTGGGTCCTGCAGAATTGAACTGGGGTCCTTTGGCTTCGCAGGCAAACGCCTTAACCACTAAGCCATCTCTCCAGCCCTAACATATGCACTTTTAATCTGTGGTCCACTTCCTTAATTTCTAGTGAAAGGCTTTAATCCTCATGTTTGCCCATACCACTAGCAGAGTCCTCTGAGCCATATTTATTTCCTTCATGCCTCAGTTTCTCATTTGTAACATGGTGGAGGAGTTGAACAATGCATGCCTTTAAATCCCAGCACTTGGGAGGCAGAGGTAAGAGGATCAGTGTGAGTTGAAGGCCACCCTGAGACTACATAGTGAATTCCAGGTCAGCCTGGGCTAGAGTAAAACCGTACCTGGAAACAAACAAACAAACAAAACAAAACAAAACAACAAGATCAGGCACATGGAGCTGGGGTCCTAACATTTCACTCTATGGGGCACTGCAGGCAAGTGTCTTGGGCACCTGCAAGGATGTATACAACACACAGCAAAAATGCAAAAAATAAAAATAAATAAAAAACACACTATAGATTTCCTCCCCTTTCCCTCCTCTCCCTTCTCCTCCCCCTCCCCTCTCTCTCTTTCATTCTCTCTCTCTCTGATACACACAGGGTCTCACTATACAGTCCAGACTAGCCTTGAACTCAGAATCCTGCCTCAGCCTTCTGACTGCTGGGATTTAAGCCTTTCTTCTTTCTTTCCTCCTTCCTTCCTTCCTTCCTTCCTTCCTTCCTTCCTTCCTTCCTTCTCCTTTTCTTTCTTTTTATTTTTTATTTTATTTATTCACAGGCAGAGAGAGAGAGAGAAAGGGTGTTCCAGGGCCTCCAGCTACTGCAAACGAATTCCAGATGCATGCACAATTGTGCATCGGGCTCTAAGTGGGTACTGGGGAATCGAACCTCGGTCGTTAAGCTTTGCAGGTAAGTGCCTTAACCACTGAGCCATCTCTCTAGCCCCTCTTATTTTCTTTCTTTGTAATGAATTATGTACTTTACTGTATGGCATCTTTCTTTAGAATGAGTGTGCAGTATGTGCCACACTTTAAAAAAACCCTCATACCATTTATCTCATTATTCTATTTTGAATATACACTCTAAAGAAGTAAAGTGAAAGGACACAATATAGGGTATAACACAAATGTAAGCATCCATTCATGATACAAAGTAAGTACAGGGCTGGGTCTATGGCTCGGCAGGTAAAGAACACTTGCTGTGCAAACATGGAGGGCCTGGGGACGGCCTGATTTGCCCTGAGTTCAAATCAGAACAATAGGTTTGACCACTTTCAAACCTAGCTTCATTGGGTTGGGGATTTAGCTCAGTGAATGAGTACTTGCCTAGTAACCTCAAGACCCTGGGTTCAGACCTTAATCTGCCCCCACCATAAACACCAAAAAAAAATGGAGAGATGGCTTAGTGGTTAAGGCCCCTACCTGCGAAGCCCAAGGACCCAGATTTGATTCTCCAGGATCCATGTAAGCTGGACACACAAGGTGGTACATGCGTCTGGAGTTTGTTTGCAGCAGCTGAAGGCCCTGGTGTGCCCATTCTCTCTCTCTTTCAAACCAATAAAACAAACAAACAAACAAACAAAAACCCAAGCCAGGCGTGGTGGCACATGCCTTCAATCCCAGCACTCGGGAGGAAGAGGTAGGAAGATCACCATGAGTTTGGGGCCACCCTGAGACTACATAGTTAATTCCAGGTCAGCCTGAGCTAAAGTGAAACCCTACCTCAAAACAAACAAACAAACAAACAAACAAACAAAAACAAAAACAAAGAAACAAACAAAGAAAACCCACAAAAACAAAAAGCCTAGTTTTATAAGGTCTTTGCTTTGCTATCTGGGTATGAACGTTGCCTCATTTGTGTAGACAGAAGGTTAAGAAATTTGAGCCCATAATTCTGTTATTTAAAGGGTGGGCTTGGAGGGGGCTAGATCTTGTGGTTGGTCACCTGTCCTTGTGTCCTCAGATCAAGTCCCTGTTCTCTCCTTTAGCTCTTCTCTCTGTTACAAGGATGTTATTCTCCAAGGCTCCTTGGTCAACTGGCTTCTTGGTGGATTCAGTCACAGAGAAACAGGAAGGAAGAGTTGGGGCCAGGCTCACTCCGTCTGTCTGTCTTTCTCCCCTCCTGACGTAATCACCGATAGCAGTGGGGTCACATGGCCACATTTCTGCCCATCATCTCCTCCCTCCTGCTGATGTTCCAGTCCTGCTCTGGGTTTCGGACAGCACCACTGCATTTCCAGGCCCACAGAGGCAGTAGCTTCCTGAACTCTCATCTCTGTGTCCTCTCACAGCTGTTTAGACCACGAGTGTTTCTATGCACTGCTTTTATTAAATTCTCATTGCTTGAAAGAGCTAGAATGTATTTTTTTCATTTAAATCTTTTAAAGCAACTTTAAAAAATATTATTTATTTATTAATGTGTAAGTACAGAGAGAATAAGAGAGAGAGAGAGAGAGAATATGAACACACCAGGGTCTTTTGCCATTAGAAACCAACTCCTAATAGATGCACCACTGTGCATCTGGCTTTATGTGGGTACTGGGCAATTAAATCCAGGTTGTCAGGCTTTGCAAGCAAGCACCTTTAACTGTGGAGCCATCTCTCCAGCCCCTAAATCTTCTTTAAAACGTTTTATTAGCTGAGTGTGGTGGCGCACACCTTTAATCCTGGAGGATCGCCGTGAGTTCGAGGCCACCTTGAGACTACACATAGTGAATTCTAGATCAGCTGGGCTAGATCAAGACCCTACCTTGAAAAAAAAAAGTTTTATTTATAACCTCTGTCCTTATAGACAATATACCATGATCATAACCCTTTCCCATCACTCTTACTTCTTCCCCTATCTCCCTCTGCACTGAGTCTCTTCTTCTTTCCAACGAGTCTTTCTTCTATTTTGATGTCATCATTTTTCCCCTCCTCTTTTTTTAAATATTTTATTCATTTTTATTTATTTATTTGAGAGCCACAGAGAGAGAGAGAGAGAGAGAGAGAGAGAGAGAGAGAATGGGTGCGCCAGGGCTTCCAGCCACTGCAAACGAACTCCAGACACTTGCACCCCCTTGTGCATCTGGCTAACGTGGGTCCTGGGGAGTCAAGCCTTGAACCAGGGTCCTGAGGCTTCATAGGCAAGCGCTTAACCGCTAAGCCATCTCTCCAGCCCTTTTCCCCTTCTCTTATGAAGGTCTTGTGTAGGTAGTGTCAGCCACCATGAGGTCATGAAGGCCACTTTGTGTCTGGAAGACAGTATTGCAAAGCACATTCTTTCTGTCACCTCTTCTGCAGTGTGAAAACCACAGCATCTTATCTGCTCTCCTCACTGGATCCTAACTGAACAGTGTTGATGGCAAAAACTAAATGTTGTAGACGTCAGTTGATCTTCATCAGAATTCTAAAACCATAAGGTTCCAGCTGAGCTTCCTGTCACCCAAGTTCTATTGAGATGGGAAGTTCCAGTCTGCCCCTCACATCCTTCCTCTTTGCGTCTACACTCATTGAATAGCTAGACTTTTTCTCCTAGCCTTTCAATGGGCTGCTGGCAAATGGGATGTGTATAGACTTTATGTCTGGCATTTCCATAGCTGGACCATAAAAATCTGCACCCATTAGTATTCTCTGTCCCTCCCTCCTTCCTTCTCACATCAATAGTCAAGGCTGGAAGTTCTCGTTGAAGAGGTCAGAGTGTGCACTCAGGAGGCAGAGGTAGGAGGATTACCATGAGTTCAAGACCACCCTGAGACTACACAGCGAATTCCAGGTCAGCCTGAGCTACAGCGAGACTTCACCTTGAAACCCACCCGACAGAAAAAATGAGGCCAGGGTGTTCCTCTACCTGGGTCTTTGACCTGTGACTGTCTAGGTGGAACAGGCCCCTCCTTCATAAACCATTCTTCCCATAGTGACTTGACTGGAATGGGAGAGAAACCTGCTATGATAAGTCATGGAGTTTGGGCGTTTATCTGTTACACAACCTGAGGAATTTAGTCAGGAAGCATAGCAGTCAGGAACAATGACAGGCAGGCTCTGTGGCTTCCAGTGATGAGTCACTAAATCCCTATAAGCCTCAGTTTCCTCTGCTACAAAGTGGGGATAACAGTACTATTCCATGGTGACGTGTTGAGGGATAATTACTATTCTATACTGCATGTAATTAGTGAGAACTTAACTGCTGGCTGTTTTGTTACTAGTCAATGAGGAGGCAGATGGGATCTTGAGACAAGTGTTACACGTTCTGTGCACTATTTTCTTTTCAAAAAATACTTTTAGGGCTGGAGAGATGGCTTAGCGGTTAAGGTGTTTGCCTGCAAAACCAAAGGATCTCAGTTCGATTCTCTATGACCCACGTAAGCCAGATGCACAAGGGGGCGCATGCATCTGGAGTTCATTTGCAGTGGCTGGAGGCCCTGGCATGCCCATTCTCTCTCTCTCCCTCTCTCTCTTTCTCCTTCTCAAATAAATAAATAAAACATTAAAAAATATTTTTTTTTATTTGCAAGCAGAAAGAGACAGAGAGAGAGAGAGAGACAGAGAGAGAGAGAGAGACAGAGAGAGAATGGGTGTGTCAGGGCTTCTAGCTACAAATGAACTCCAGAACTTTGTGCATCTGAATTTACGTGGGTGGTACTGGGGGATCAAACTCCAGTTGTCAGATTTTGTAGGCAAGCACCTTAACCACTGAGCCATCATTCCAATCTGCCGGCGTGCTATTTTCTTGTTTTTAATTCTGAATTTCTTTTTTTTTTTTTTTTTTCAAGGTAGGGTCTCGCTCTAGCCCAGGCTGACCTGGAATTAACTATGTAGTCTCAGGGTGGCCTCGAACTCATGGTGATCCTCCTACCTCTGCCCCCCAAATGCTGGCATTAAAGGCATGCGTCACCTTGCCCGGCTTTCTTTTTTTAAATTTTAATTAATTTATATTTTATTAACAACTTCCATGATTGTAAACAATATCCTATGGTAATGCCCTCCCTCCCCCCACTTTCCCCTTTGAAACTCCATTCTCCATCATATCCCCTCCCCCTCTCAATTAGTCTCTCTTTTATTTTGATGTCATGATCTTTTACCTCCTATTATAATGGTCTTGTGTAGGTAGTGTCAGGCACTGTGAGGTCATGGATATCCAGGCCATTTTGTGTCTGGAGGGAGCACGTTGTAAGGAGTCCTACCATTCCTTTGGCTCTTACATTCTTTCCTCCACCTCTTCCGCAATGGACCCTGAGCCTTGGAAGGTGTGATAGAGATATTACAGTGCTGAGCACTCCTCTGTCACTTCTTCCCAGCACCATGCTGCCTTCTGAGTCATCCCAAGGTCACTGCCATCGGAAAAGAGAAGGTTCTCTACCAAAAGTGAGAATAGCATTAATATATGGGTATGAACATTAAGAGAAGTGCTTACTGGGCAGTTTGATGAGCATAGTATATACATTTAGCCAGACAGCATCAGATGTTATACCTCTAGGGTTCATGACTACCCCTGTTGTAGGTTTTCAGTATCAGGGAATTATTCCCTCCCATGGAGCGGGTCTTTTTTTTTTTTTTTTTTTTTTTTTAAGCAGATTCTCTTTTTTTTGTTGTTGTTGTTATTTTGAGGAAGGCTGGCTTAGAAGTCAGGTCAGTTGTCTCCTCCTTTTAAGTAACAGGACATTACAATCTTTTTTAAATACCTGACAAATTGTAAGTTACCTCTTCAGAGAGAATTCTGTTGCTTTTTTTTTTTTTTTTTTTTTTTTGGTTTTTCGAGGTAGGGTCTCACTCTAGCCCAGGCTGACCTGGAATTCACTATGGAGTCTCAGGGTGGCCTCGAACTCATGGCGATCCTCCTACCTCTGCCTCCCGAGTGCTGGGATTAAAGGCGTGCGCCACCACGCCCGGCCAGATTCTCTTTTTAAAAATATTTTATTTATTTATTTAAGAGAAAGAGGGAGCCAGGTGTGGTGGTGTATGCCTTTGATCTTAGCACTGAGGAGGCAGAAGTAGGAGGATCGCTGTGAGTTGAAGGCTACCCTGAGACTACAGAGTGAATTTCAGGTCAGCCTGAGCTACAGTGAGACCCTACCTTGGCAGGGGGGCGGGGGATAAGAGAGAAAGAAAGAAAGAAAGAAAGAGGGAGAGAGAGAGAATGGGAACACCAGGGCCTCTAGTCACTGCAAACTTGAGACACATGTGCCATTTTGTGCACCTTGCTTTACATGGGTACTAGGGAATCGAACCTGGGTCCTTTGGCTTTGCAGACAAGTGCGTTTATCAATGAGCCATCTCTCCAGCCCCTTGTATGCTATTTTCAACCTCAGGGTGCATCATGTAAGCTAAATAAAGTACTAGTTTTAGCTATATGGAACTTCATTATATAATCATCCACATGGCCCCTGGAACTTTCTTCCTGGGATCCTGGTCAGATTTTTCCACCACAGTTGCTGGCATC
This sequence comes from Dipus sagitta, assembly GCA_036346955.1. Lineage (NCBI taxonomy): Eukaryota > Metazoa > Chordata > Mammalia > Rodentia > Dipodidae > Dipus > Dipus sagitta. The sequence goes on along the minus strand of CM070781.1, from coordinate 34,944,881 downwards.
CATAATGACCCACTTCATCGTTCTAGGAAAAAGGCAGTGCGTAACTGAAGGGATAAAGAGGCCGACGACGTTTGAGCTGTCCTGTTAGGGTTGGAGGCTCCTTCCTCTCTCCTGCTGTGCTGCCAACATAACGGGGCATCAATGCATCCAAGTGGCCTGGCCTCCTCGTACCCTGTACAGGGACTAAATCGAAGGGCTGAATGAAGAGGCTGTTGATAGGTCAAGGAGAGTCAAGGGTGTGGGGAGAGCTCCCAGGCTGCCCTAAGGGGGCCACGATCAGCCCTGGGATGAAGAAACAGTGCACAGAGAAAGGCCATTGGAATCTAGCTGGACCAGTAGCTCCAGCACAAGGCTTGTCTAGCAAGACTCGTGATTACTTGGGAATGCAGCTATGTCGCCTCTGGGCCGCAGGGGAACGCGGGGAACCAGAGCCACCAAAAGCTTCACCTTTCTCTCCCACAGTGCTCCCCACCCGCACAGCTCACCAAAACCAGCCTCCAGGCACCACTGGGTGGAGAAGGGAGATCTAAGAATTCACCAGGAGAATATGCCTGGGCGGCTGTGAGTTCCTTGAGAGTAGAATCCCAACCTATCGGCTTTATGTCCTCAGGGCTCAGTTAAGGACACTTCATGAATGTGAGTTGAAGAAATGAACGTGGAAAGTGGAGATGCTTCCACTTAAACTTGAAGAAAATGGGTAAGGCCCTCAGCCTGTAATTCTGTAATTCACCCCTAAGGATGACGCTTCCTCCTGGAAACAATGACTCACTCAAGGGTGCTTGCTTTTTTTCTTTTTCTTTTTAAATTACTTACACACACACAGAGAGAGAAACAAGAGATACAGGAGACAGAGAATGGGTGAGCCAGGGCCTCTAGCAGCTGCCAACAAAGTCCTGATGCATGTGCCACTTTGTGCATCTGGCTTTATGTGGGTACTGGGGGAATCGAACCTGGGTCACTGAGCTATCTCTCCAGGCTGGCAAGAGTGCCTTCTGGTCCAGTCTTTTTGGCGTGTGTGGTTTTTCTTCGAGGTACGGTCTCGCTCTAGCCCAGGCTGACCTGGAATTTACTACATAGTCTCAGGGTGGCCTCGAACTCATCGCCATCCTCCGACCTCTGCCTCCCAAATGCTGGGGATTAAAGGTGTGCGCCACCAAGAGTGCTTTCTGAACCTACGGAGTCCCAGGCCCCGAGTACCATCCTTTAGCAGGCTGCACATCCGCATGCAGGGACTAAACAAAAGGAAGGAGCGACTGTTCTTCCCCAACGCCATTTGCTACTGTGGCCAAGGTCTTCCAGAGGAGGTTGGCTTACGGATGCCGTGGCCCCATTTAGTAGCTCTTCGGAAAGGCAGAGGGCTTCTGCGTGGAGAGCCTGCTGTCCCTTATCCCGGATGTCCTCTACCTTCGCGCTCGCTGTGCACCAACAGCTGCTCTCCAACAGTCAGGCCAGTCTTTTATCGCCTCTTCCTTGGTGGCTTTTGTTGTTGTTGTTGTTTGTTTATTTATTTATTTGAGAGCAGGGGTCCTTAGGCTTCACAGGCAAGCGCTTAACCTCTAAGCCATCTCTCCAGCCCCCTTGGTGGCTTTTGAATGCGGGGAAACGTTGCCTTTGGGCACTCAGGCTGGCATCCTTCTCTTGATCCTCTCCTGCTCCAGCCGCAGCTCCACTTCGGCAGTCAGGGCACAAGAACTGGGGAACCCGGTCCACAGGGGCTGCGCAGGGAGGAGCGCCGCCTGCTTCAGAGCCTGGGCCCGGGGCATGGCTCTCATCCATCCCTGCGCACACACGTGCGGAGTCTGGCGGATTCTGTGCTCCAGAGGATGTTTCTTGCCCTTTGCGGTTCAGAAAAAAAAATACCTTCGAGGGCCTGGAGAGATGGCTCAGCGGTTAAGGCACTTGCCTGCGAAGCCTAACAATCCAGGTTCAACTCCCCAGTACCCATGTAAAGCCAGATGCACAAAGGGCACATGCATCTGAAGTTCGTTTGCAGCAGCTGGAGGCTCTGGCGCATCCATTCTCTCTCTCTTTCCTTCTCTCTCCTTGTAAATAAGTAAATAAAATGTATTAAAATACACCAAGAAAAATACTTTCAAGATGAAGAGAAGAAATAGCACAGTCGCAGAGCTACAGTAACTCGGACATGTATTTATTGGCAAAAAAACTTTTTTTTGGCAAGCCAGGCATGGTGGTGCACATGCATCACCTCGTGCATCTGGCTTATGTGGGTACTAGGGAATGGAACCTGGGTCATTAGACTTCCAAGGCAAGTGCCTTAACCACTAAGCCATCTGTCCAGCCCCAAGTCAACTTATTTTGAGGTAAGTCTTTTGTCCTAGGCTCAAATATATGTGTAACAGGAAAGTAGACAACAGGGAAGTGAAAAATGTGTTTCCTGTGCCCTTTTCCCCATTAACTTACTTGTCCTGTTTGCTCCGAAGACTACCTGAAGCAAAACAATGTTAGAAACAGAAATTTGATCAGAAGGGTGACCTTATACCTCAGGTATGTGCAGGGTTGGTATTCACAGGAACAAATGTTTTTAAAGCCTTAATTTTTAACAACTGCCACTAATCATTAAGCTCACTGACATTTTCTATATTAAGTGTATCACTGAAGCTTACAGATCAAGTTTCTCTTTGGTCATGACTGAGTTGTGTGAAATTTGGCCACACTCAGCTAATATACATATATATATGTATTGTTTTTTTGAGGTAGGGTCTCACACTAGCCCAGGCTGACCTGGAATTCACTACGTAGTCTCAGGTGGCCTTGAACTCTCAGCCATCCCCCTACCCCGATCCTCCTACCTCTGCTGCCCGAGGGCTGGGATTAAAGGCATACGCCACCATGCCTGGCCCAGCTAATACTTTTATCACAGGAAGAACTTTCTAAGGAAGGCAAGATGCTTTTCTCTCAGTTCAATATGGCCAGGCTGTGAATCCAAGGACATCAAGACTCAGGTTGTCTTAAATGTGGTCATTCATGATGTTTATCTTTATTTATTTATTTATTTTTTGTTTTTCTTTTTGTTTTTTGAGGTAGGGTCTCACTCTAGCTCAGGCTGACCTGGAATTCACTATAGAGTCTCAGGGTGGCCTCGAACTCATGGCGATCCTCCTACCTCTGCCTCCCGAGTGCTGGGATTAAAGGCGTGTGCCACAACGCCTGGCTCATGATGTTAATTTTATTCACAAACTCACTGTTTATTGATGCATTTTTTTTTTTTTAATTTTCATAGTAGAGTTTGTACCTCAGGCTGACCTGGAACTCACTCTGTAATATCAGGCTGGCCTTGAACTCACAGCGATCCACCTAACTGTATCTCCCAAGGGATTAAAGGTGTATACCTGCTGGATGCCTTTTTTCTTTCTTTTTTTTGAACCTTAAATCTGATGGTCCAAAATTTAATGAAAAGTGAGAGATAGTTTTCTTTCTTTCTTTCTTTCTTTCTTTCTTTCTTTCTTTCTTTCTAACAAAATGAGCTATTTTTGGTACTCATGGCCAAGATTCCTATTTAGTCTTTGTTTTTAAATTAAAATTTTTTTTATTGACAACTTCCATAATCATAGACAATAACCCATGGTAATTCTCTCCCTCCCCCACCTTCCCCTTTGAAACTCCACTCTCCATCATAACCCTGCCCCCTCTCAATGAGTCTTTCTTTTATTTTGATGTCATGATCTTTTCCTCCTATTATGATGGTCTTGTGTACGTCGTGTCAGGCACTGTGAGGTCATGGATATCCAGGCCATGTTGTGTCTGGAGGAGCACGTTGTAAGGAGTCCTACCCTTCCTTTGGCTCTAACATTCTTTCCACCACCTCTTCCTCAGCGGACCCTGAGCCTTGGAAGATGTGATAGAGATGTTTCAGTGCTGAGCACTCCTCTGTCACTACTTCTTCTCAGTACCATGGTGCCTTCTGAGTCATCCCAAGGATACCGCCATCTGAAAAGAGAAGCTTCTCTAAACAAAAGTGAGAGTAGCATTAATAAATGGATATGAACATTTAGAGAAGTGCTTACTGGGCAGTTTAATGAGCATAATATATGCATTTAGCCAGGCACCATCAGATGTTACAGCCCTAGGGCTCATGACTACCCCTGTTTTACATTTTCAGTATCAGGGATGTATTCCACTCCTATGGAGTGGGCCTAATTCTAATTGGAAACCTCCAATTAGAGTGATTGGTTTCCCCTATAACAGACCTGCCATTATTGCACCTACTGGCTCATTTGGCCTGACTGGCCAAACTTAAGGCTTGCAGTGTCCACTGTTGAGTATCTCCACTGGTGACTTCTCTCTGTGCCATGGAGCTGCATGCAGCACAACTTTTTCCAGATTTCTGTCAGCTGGTCTACATGGAGGAGATTTTCAGCTTAGCTCCAGCAGGATTTCTCAGTTACCTTGTAGCCAATGTATGTGGAGTCTACAGCAATAGGGACTTACCATCTATTCCTTGTGGGAAACCAAGAGCCTTGGCAATGGTTTGTAATGTTTTGGGGGCATCGGAGACCTCCCTGGCCAACAACTCACTGGAAGGTGTCCCATCCCTGCCACTGAAAATTTTCTAGTAACAATCTATGGCTTCTGGGTGTTCCATTGTCCAAAAAAGTAGGTTTCCATATGACTTATTTATACCCTCTTTTTTGATTAGCCCTCCCCACAACCTTTCCTTTCTCAGTCTCTTCCCCTGACCTCACTCAGGCCTTTTCACCCCCATTAATCTGTTCTTCTACTTACATATATACAATACCATCCTATTAAGTACCCCCCTCCCTTCCTTTCTTTTCCCTTTGTATCCCTTTTATAGCTTACTGGCCTCTACTACTGAGTTTTATTCCAACTCATACAGAAGTCCAATCATTTGTAGCTAGGATCCACATATGAGAGAGAACATGTGATGTTTGTCTTTCTGGGCCTGGGTTACCTCACTAAGTATAATACTTTCTAGATCCATCCATCTTCCTGCAAACTTCATAACTTCATTTTCTTTACTGCTGAGTAGAACTCCATTGTATAAATGTGCCACATCTCCATTATCTACTGATAAGTTGAGGGACATCTGGGCTGGTTCCATTTCCTAGCTATTGTGAATGGAGAAGCAATAAACATGGTTGAGCAAGTATCTCTAAGGTAGTGACACAAGTTCTTAGGATATATGCCTAGGAGTGGTATAGCTGGGTCATATGGTAAATGTATTTTTAGCTGTCTCAGGAACCTCCACACTGATTTCCACAATGGCTATAGCAGATTGCATTCCCACCAACAGTGTAGAAGGGTTGCTCTTTTTCTGTGTCCTCACCAGCATTTATTGTCTTTTGTTTTCATGATGGTAGCCATTCTGACAGGATTGAGATGGAATCTCAATTTGGTAGTTTTAATCTGCATTTCCCTGATGGCTAGGGATATAGAACATTTTTTTAGATGTTTATATGCCATCTGTATTTCTTCTTTTGAGAACTCTCTATTTAGATACATAGCCCATTTTTTAATTGGGTTGTGTGATTTCTTATTATTTAATTTTTTGAGTTCTTTGTATAGCCTAGATATTAATCCTCTGTCAGATGTATAGATGGCAAAGATTTTTTTCCCCATTCTGTAGGTTGCCTCTTTGCTCTATTCACAGTGTCCTTTGATGTACAAAAGTTTTGTAATTTCATGTGGTCCAAGTGGTTGATCAGTGGTTTTATTTCCTGAACAACAGGTTGTATTCAGAAATTTCATTGTCAGTACCAATATGTCAAATGGTTTCTCCTACTTTGTCCTCTAGCAGTTTTAGAGTTCTGGGTCTGATATTAAGGTATTTGATCCATTTGGACTTAATTCTTATGCATGGAGAGAGATAAGGATCTATTTTCATCCTTCTACAGATACATATCCAGTTTTCCCAGCACCACTAGCTAAAGAGGCTGTCTTTCCTCCAATGAATATTTTTGGCATTTTGTCAAAGATCAGGTGGCTGTAGCTACCTGGACTTACTTCTGGGTCCTCTATTCTGTTCCATTGATCTACATGTCTGTTTTTGTGTCAGTACCATGCTGTTTTTGTTACTATGGCTCTGTAGTATAGGTTAAAATCATGTATGGTGATACCACCAGCCTTTTTTTTTTTTTTTTTTTTTTGAGGTAGGGTTTCACTCTAGCTCAGGCTGACCTGGAATACACTATGTAGTCTCAGGGTCTCAGGGTGGCCTTGAACTCATGGCGATCCTCCTACCTCTGCCTCTGAGTGCTGGGATTAAAGGCATGCACCACCACGCCTGACTCACTAGCCTTATTTTTGTTGCTCAGAATTGTTTTAGATATTCGAGGGTTTTTTTTTTTTTTGTGCTTCCAAATGAGTTTTAAGATTTTTTTTTCTATTTCCATGAAGAATTCCATTGGCAATTTGATGGGGATTGCATTAAATGTGTAGGTTGCTTTTGGTAAGATTGCCATTTTCACAATATTGGTTCTTCCAATCCAAGAACAAGGGATGTCTTTCCATTTCCTAGCATCTTCTGCAATTTTTGTCTTAAGTATTTAAAGTTTTTTATTTAAAGTATTTTATTTTTATTTGTTATTTGAGAGAGAAAGAAGCAGAAAGAGAGAGGGAGAGATAATTGGTGCACCAGGGTCTCCAGCTGCTGCAACTGAACTCAAGATGCATGTGGCATCTTTTGCATCTGGCTTATGTAGGTCCTGGGGGATCAAACCTGGGCCCTTTGGCTTTGCAGGCAAGAATCTTGACCACTAAGCCATCTCTTCAATCCTGTCTTGAGTATTTTAAAGTTTTCATTGTAGAGATCCTTCACTTCCTTGGTTAGGTTTATTCCAATGTACTTTATTTTTTTAAATGCAACTATGAATGGGAGTGACCCCCTGATTTAATCCTCTGTGTGTTTGCTGTTACCATATAGGAAGGCTACTGATTTATGTGTGCTTATTTTGTATCCTCCTACATTGCTATATGTGTTTATCAGCTCTAACAGTTTGCTGGTAGAGTCTTTAGGGTCCTTTATGTGTAGAATCATATCTTCTGCAAATAATGATAATTGACCTCTTCCTTTCCAATTTGTATCCCTTTTATGTGTGTCTGTTGCCTTATTGCTATGCCTAAGACTTCCAGTACTATATTAAATAAAAGTGGGGACAGTTGACACCATTGTCTTGTTCCTGATTTTACTGGAAAAGCTTTAAGTCTTTCTCTATTTAGTATTATGTTGGCTGCAGGTTTCTCATAAATGGCCTTTATTATGTTGAGATATGTTCCTTCTATTCTTAGTTTCTGTAGGACTTTTATCATGAAAGGGTGTTGGATTTTGTCAAATGCTTTTTCTGCATCTAATGGATGATCATGTGATTTTTGTCCTTCAGTCCATCTACATAATGTATTAAATTTATCAATTTGCATATGTTGAACCATCCCTGCATCTCTGGGTGACTGCCTACTTGGTTGAGGTGAATGATCTTTCTGATATATTCTTACATTCTGTTTGCCAATACTTTGTTGAGAATTTTTGCATCTATGTTCATGAGGGAGATTGGTCTGCAATTTTCTTTTTTTGTTCTATCTTTGCCTGTTTGTGGTATCAGGGTAATGCTGGCTTCATAGAAGGAGTTTGGTAGGATTCCTTCCTTTTCTATTTTATGGAAAAGTTTCCAAAGCATTGGTGTTAGTTCTTCCCTGAAGGTCTAGTAAAATTCACCAGTGAATACATCTGGGTCTGGACTTTTTTAGTTGTGAGATTTTGTTTTTAAATAACTGCTTGGATCTCCAAACTTGTTATAGGTCAATTTAAGTGGTTAATCTCATCTTGATTCAATTTTGGTAGGTCATATAAATCAAAGAAATCATCCATTTCTTTCAGATTTTCAAACTTAGTGGAGTATATGTTTTTATTGTATGTCCCTATGATTTTTTAAATTTCTCTGGTATCTGTTGTGATGGTACCTTTTTCATCTCTAATTTTATTAATTTGTGTCTCTTCTCTCTTTCTTTTGGTCAGATTTGCTAAAGGTTTATCAATCTTGTTTATCCTTTCAAAGAACCAACTCTTTGTTTCATTGATTATTTAGATTTTTTTGTTTGCTTCTACTTTCATTAATTTCTGCTCTAATCTTTATTATTTCTTCCTGTCTACTAATTTTCTGTTTGCCTTGTTCTTCTTTTTCCAAGGCTTTAAGGTGAAGCATTAGGTCATTTACTTGAGACCTTCCTAATTTCTTAATATAGGCACTTAAATCTATAAATTTCCCTCTTAGGACTGCCTTCATTGTGTTCCAAAGGTTTTGGTATGTTGTGGTCTCATTATCATTTGATTCTATGAAGTTTTTGATTTCCTTCTTGATTTCTTCATTGACCCATTCATCATTTAGTAGTGCATTGTTTAGTTTCCATGATTTTGTATATGCTCTATAGCTTTTCTTGCTATTGATCTGTAGTTTAATCCCATTGTGATGAGATAGAATAAAAGGAATTATTTCAATTTCCTGTATTTGTTAAGATTTGCTTTGTGTCCTAATATATGGTCTATTTTAAAGAATGTTCCATGTGCTACTGAAAAGAATGTGTATTGTGCAACATTTTGGGTGAAATGTCCTGTAGATATCTATTAGGTCCCTTTGTTCTATGACCTCATTTAGTCCAGATGCATCTCTGTTTATTTTTTTGCTGGGATGACCTGTCAATTGATGAGAGTGTGGTGTTGAAGTCACCCACTACCACTGTGTTCGGTGTTATCTGTGACTTTAGTTTTAATAGCGTTTGTTTGATGAAGTTGAGAGCCGCATGTTAGGTGCATATATGTTTAGGATTGTAATGTCCTCCTGTTGGAGTGTGCCTTTAATCAATATAAAGTGACTGTGGTAGTTTGATTCAGGTGTCCCCCGTAAACTTAGGTGTTCTGAATGCTAGGTTCCCAGCTGATGGAGATTTGGGAATTAACACCTCCAGGAGGCAGTGTGTTGTTGGGGGTGGGCTTATGAGTATTACAGCCAGTTTCCCCTTGCCAGTGTTTGGCACACTCCCCTGTTGCTATGGTCCACCTTATGTTGGCGAGGGGATGATGCCCACCCTCTGCTCATGTCCTCATTTTCCCCTGCCATCACAGAGCTTCCTCCTCAAGCCTGTAAACCAGAATAAACCTCTTTTTTCCCACAAGCTGCTCTTGGATGGATGATTTGTACCAGCAATGCGAACCTGACTGTAACAGTGACCTTCTTATCTTTCCTAACTATTGTTGGTCTGAAGTCTACCTTGTCAGATATTAGGATAGAGACACCAGCTTGTTTTCTAGGCCCATTAGCTTGAAATACCATTTTCCAAGCTTTCACCCAAGATAATCTCTATCTTTTGTGGAAAGGCGAGTTTCTCGGAGGCAACAAATTGAAGGATCTTGCTTTTTAATTCAGTATGCTAACCTGTGTCTTTTGGTTGGGGCATTGAGGCCATTGTTATTAAGAGTTATTATTGAAAGGTGTGCATTTATTTTTGTCATTTTTATTGTTTTGTAGTTCTTCTGGTTTTATCTTGCTGAATTGTATTAACTAGCATTTGAGTATGGTTTGTTTTTTCCAGGTAACTTATGTGTGTGCTTTTCTTTCTCTTCAACATGGAGGATCCTTTCAAGTATTTTCTGTAGAGCTGGTTTGGTCTTCATATATTCCTTTAGCCTGCCTTGGTTGTGGAATGTCCTTTTCTCCATCTATTTGAATGGATAGCTTTGCAGGATGAAGTAATCTTGGTTGACAGTTGTTATCTTTCAGAACTTGATATATCATTCCAAGCCCTTCTGGCTTTTGAAGTTTGTGTTGAGTAATCTGCTGTGATCCTGATGGGCTTGCCTTTGTATGTTACTTGCTTTTTCTCTAACTGCTTTCCATATATTTTCTTTGGTTTGTGTGTTTTGTAGTTTAATTATAATATGATGGTGAGGTTCTTTTCTGATTTTGTCTGTTTGGTGTTCTATAGGCTTCCTGTATCTTTATTGGCATCACTTTCCCTACTTGGGGGAAGTTTTCCTCTATGATTTTGTTGAAAATACCTGTCATGCCTTTGGAGTAGATTTCTTCTACTATGCCCTGAACTCTTATGTTTGATATCTTCATAGTGTCCCAAATGTCTTGAAATTATATGCCTTCCTATTAGTTTATCTTTCTCTTTGTTGGACTGTATTAGATCTACCACCTGATCTTCTAGTTTAGATATTCTGTCCTCTCCTTGATCCATTCTACTGGTGAGACTTTCTACAGTGTTTTCTATTTGACTTACTCTGTTTTTCATTTCTAGTATTTCTGACTGGTATTTTTTCATTATTTCTATTTCCTTTCTCATGTCTTGTATTGACCTACTTGTTTCATTAAGTTGGTTTTTTGTGTTCTCTTGGGATTCCTCCAGGAGTTGGTTTTCTTCTATGATTCTTTTGATCTCTTTGAACATAGATATAATCATTCTTTTTTGAAATCTTTGCCAGGCATTTCATCTAAAGCAGTCTCACTGGAGGTCATTTCTGATGGATTTATAAATTTTGGTAGGATTGTATTGTCTTGATTTTTTGTGTTTCTCATATTATAATGTAGAGATTTTTGCATCTTTAGTTAAGTTGATGCTTGGGGTTTTCTAATTATCTGCAGAGTTCTTATGTGTATAAATCCAACTTTATATATCATTAGTGTAAGAGTTTAAGGTACCAAGTATAACTCTTATACTCCAGGAGAAAAGCATAAGTGACCCTAGGTGTTGAATTTGCCTGTCATTCAAGTATTGTAGTAGATTGGGTGAGGCAGATTACTGGCAAATTCAATAATTCAACTAAACAATATAGATATTCAATCAAAACCAGCACAGAGTATTTATACAATTGTGAAGATTAAACTAAACCGACAATCTAGTAAAGCCAAAGTCTCTAAGGGTGTGTGCTGCCCCACACCCTTAATCCTGTCAACTAGGAGGATGAGATTTCTAGTCTGAAACCAGTTCCAAGTCAGCCTGAGGCTAGTCAGTCCCTGTCCTCAATAGTGTCTTAAGAAAAAGACAAATGCTCTATAAACGAGGAAATATCAAAGGCAACAATAGTCCACACCAAAATACAGCTTATTAGAGAAAGGTAAAGCCAACCAAGAGTATATCATTCAAATGTAATACATAACCTTTCCTGACGTGGAAAGAGAGATTAGCACCTCCAATGCAGGCTTATCTATCTGGCTTTGTATAAGTAGGCCCTGTTACCTTTTGGGGTGGCTTCCATTCTCACCATTGCTGAGTGCCCACCTAGATCCCTCTTGGTGCCAGATGGCCAGGGTTGAATAAGTTCTTCAGACGTTCATAGCCCTGATGGTTGGGGGATGGGAGACTCTGCAGGGGGCCTGGAGTCATACTGGAGCTGCTCGGCTGGTCCCAGTTGCATTCTCTCTCAGCAGCCTCTCAGCTGCTCTCTGCTATCTTCCCCTTCAGGTTTCTTGACTTTGCAAGGAGGCTGATGTGAGTGAAATGTCCCCTCCCCTTGTTTCTGCGCCTGCCGCTCTGTGCTGCTGGGTGAGTGGGCGGGCTCACCGACCGGGGCTGCTGGCTCCTTGGCCAAATTGTGGCCAGTTTCCTCCTTTCTGGGAGATCTTTTTTGTTGGCTTGTTTTTTTGAGGTAGGGTTTTGCTCTAGCCCAGGCTGACCTGAAATTCACTTTGTTATTCTCAGGGTGGCCTCAGACTCACGGCGATCCTCTTATCTCTGTCTCCCAAGTGCTGGGATTAAAGGTGTGTGCCACCACGCCGGACTGGAAGATCTTTTTTTTTTTTTTAAATACTTTTATTTATTTATGAGAGAGAGAGAGAGAGAGATTGGGTACACCAGAGATTCCAGCCCCTGCAAATGAACTCCAGACACACACACCACCTTGTGTACCTGCCTCATGTAGGTTCTGGGGAATGGAACCTGGGTCCTTAGGCTTCACAGGCAAGCACCTTAACAGCTAAGCCATCTCTCCAGCTCTCTACTTGATTTTTGACAACCAAAAATGTTTCTAAATGTATCAGTTATATCTGTGTCTCTGCGACAGCGTAGCTAGCAGGAGCAACCTGAGGGAGAAAGGATTTATTTTCATTCATATGTCCGAGTGGAGAAGGCATGACGGCTGGAGTGGGCACGTCATTGCAGCTGTAGCATCTTCGCCATGGTTGATCAAGAAGCAGAGTGTGACCTGGAAGCAGGGCAGGGTTACACCTCAAGGCCCACCCTTCCACTAACTAGGCCCCGCCTCCCAATACATCCACAGCTTTCCAGTGCAGCACCAGCAGCTGCCGACCAAGTGTCCAAGCACATGAGCCTGTGGGGGGTCATTCCACACTCAAACCACAATAGGAGGGCTGGGGAGATGGCTCAGTGGTTAAGGAGCTTGCCTGCAAAGCCTAAGGACCCAGGTCTGATTCCCCATTACCTATGCAAATCAGATGCACAAGGTGGTACACGGGGCTAGAGGCCCTGGCACACCCATTCGCTTTCTCTCTGTCTGCCTCTTTCTCTCTCAAATAAATAAATGTTTAAAAACAATAACAACAGGGCTGGAGAGATGGCTTAGCAGTTAAGGCACTTGCCTGCAAGCCAAAAGAACCAGGTTTGGGCTGGAGAGATGGCTTAGCGGTTAAGCGCTTGCCTATGAAGCCTAAGGACCCCGGTTCGAGGCTCTATTCCCCAGGACCCATGTTAGCCAGATGCACAAGGGGACGCACGCATCTGGAGTTCATTTGCAGTGGCTGGAAGCCCTGGCGCACCCATTCTCTCTCTATCTGCCTCTTTCTCTCCCTCTGTCTCTGTCACTCTCAAATAAATAAATAAAAATGAACAAAAAATATTAAAAAAAAAAAGAACCAGATTTGACTCTCCAGGACCCACGTAAGCTAGATGCACAAGGGGGTGCACACATCTGGAGTTCATTTGCAGTGGCTAGAGGCCCTGGTGTGCCCATTTGCTCTCTCTCTTTCTACCTGCCTATTTCTGTATCTGTCTCAAATAAATAAATAAAATAGTTAAAAAAAAACAAAAAACAATAAAAATTTGAACAGTAACCACACACACACACACACACCCAGTAAATGTGTTTTAGAACATTTACCATGGGAAAATGGTAGGCTCCAAAATAGCATATGTGATCTGGGTTTTACACACACACACACACACACACACACACACACACACACACACACACATCACATTGCATTGTAGTTCCCACATTTAGAACTTAATCTCCAGTAAGGTGTGTCTCTGTTATCTTGTTTAATCCACATAATAAACACATCTGTTAATATGTATCAAGGTCACAGTTGCTTAGTATTAAAACACAACAGAAGAAACCCTGCCAGTAAGCAGGACAGTTCCAGAACCTCCTCCCCTCCTCTGCGCTTGCTCCCGCTTTTGTCAAGCTGAGCACGTTTCCAACCTTGATATGCATCAGCGGCACTGTGCAGGGTTCCGGCCGCTAAGCCGAGTGCACTGCACCTCAGGAGTCACTTGAGAACAGCTCCGGGGAATCGGCACGGCTTTCATATGTCACCTCGCTGTGTTTACACACGTTAAAAAGAGCCAGGGCTAGAGAGATGGCCTGACGGTTAAAGGCGCTTGCTTGCAAAGCTTGCTGGCCCAGGTTTGAGTCCCCAGTACCCATGTGATACACAAAGTGGATCATGCACCTGGAGTTTGTCTGCAGCAGCAAGCGGTCCTGGTGTGCCCATGCTCTCTCTCTCCAAAAGAGAGAGAGAGGGAGAGAGAGAGAGATTGGGTGCACCAGAGCTTCCAGCCCCTGCAAATGAACTCCAGACACATACACCACCTTGTGTACCTGGCTTATATGGGTTCTGGGGAATGGAACCTGGGTCCTTAGGCCTCACAGGCAAGCACCTTAACAGCTAAGCCATCTCTCCAGCTCTCCACCTAATTTTCGACAACCAAAAATGTTTCTAAATGTATCAGTTATATCTGTGTCTCTGCGACAGCGTAGCTAGCAGGAGCAACCTGAGGGAGAAAGGATGTGTTGTCTTCCATATCTCCGAGTGGAGAAGGAAGACCCAAAAGGACATCTTTTGCATGAGAAAGTAGAGAGTATGTATATTTTTTTTCTGGTGTGTGTGTGTATGGGGGGGAGTATAAGTGGTGTGGTACATGTGGTCATGTGTGAGGGGTGTGTGCACATGTGGAGGCCTGAGAATATCAGGTATCTTTCTCTGCCATTCATTCCATGTTTCCTCATGATGGAGTCTCTCACTCAGCTCAGGGCTACTGTTTTCAGTCAGCAAGTCCCAGCAATTCTCCAGTTTCTGGCCCTGCCCTAGACCTGGGGTTATAGACATGCATGGCCACACCCAACTTTTTTCTTTTTTTTTGTTTTTTCGAGGTAGGGTCTCACTCTAGCCCAGGCTGACCTGGAATTCACTATGTAATCTCAGGCTGGCCTCGAACTCACGGTGATACACCTACTTCTGCCTCCCAAGTACCGGGATTAAAGGAGTGTGCCACCATGCCCAGCTCACACCCAACTTTTTACGTGGGGGCTGGAGAATCAAACACAGATGGTCTCAGACCATTATGCTTGTGCAGCAAGCTAACTTACCCACTGAGCCATCTACTCAGCCCCTGAGAATGTCTGTTTTTTTAAATATTTTATTTATTTATTTGTAAGGAGAGAGAGAGGAGATGGAGAGAGAAAAATTAGGTGCACCAGGCTCCACCCACTACAAACAAACTCCAGATGCATGCACCACTTTGTGTATTACATTGTAATGGGGAAATTGGGGTTCTGGGGTGCTTCCTTGAACCCCAAGCCCTGAGTTCATATCTGCAAACCAACCAAAGAATTGGCAATTCCAGATTCAAGAGAATGATTTTTTAAAATTTTATTTTATTCTTATTAAGTTTAAAAAAATATTTTATTTGAGAGAGGGGCAGATAGAGAGACAGAATGGGTGCACCAAGGCCTTTAGTCACTACAAACAAACTCCAGATGTATGTGTCCCCTTGTGCATCTGGCTTATATGGGTCCTGGGGAATTAAACTGGGGTCCTTAGGCTTCACAAACAAACACCTTAATTACTAAGCCATTTCACCAGCCCTAAATTTATTCGTTTTTTTTTTTTTTTTGACAAGTTCCATGATTACAAACAATATCCTATGGTAATTCCTCCCTTCCCTCCACTTTTACCTTTGAAACTCCACTCTCCATCATATGCCCTCCCCCTCTCAATCAGTCTCTGTTTATTTTGATGTCATCATCTTTTCCTCCTATTATGATGCTCTTGTGTAGGTAGTGTCAGGAACTGCGAGGTTATGGATATCCAGGCCATTTTGGGTTTGGAGGAGCATGTTGTAAGGAGTCCTACCCTTCCTTTGGTTCTTACATTCTTTCCACCACCTCTTCCGCAATGGACCCTGAGTCTTGGAAGGTGTGATAGAGATATTGCAGTGCTGAGCACTCCTTTGTCACTTCTCAACACCATGGTACCTTCTGAGTCATCCCAAGATCACCGTCATCTGAGCAGAGAAGCTTCTGTAATCAAAAGTGAGAGTAGCATTAATATATGGATATGAACATTAAGAGAAGTGCTTACCGGATAGTTTGGTGAGCATAGTATACACATTTAGCCAGACACCAGCAGAAGTTACTACCCTTAGACCTTATGACTACCCCTGTTGTAGGTTTTCAGTATCAGGGATATATTCCCTCCCTTGGAACAGGCCTCCAGTCCAATTAAAGGGTGGTTGGTTTCCCCCATAACAGACATGTCACTATTGCACCTGTTAGCTCATTTGGCCTGGCTGGCCAAATTTAAGGCTTGCAGTGTCCACTATTAAGTAGCTCCACTGGTGATTTCTCTCTCACACATTGAACAGCATGCAGTTTGGCTTTTTCCAGCTATCTGTCAGCTTGTCTACATGGAGGAGGTTTTCAGCTCAGCTTCAGCAGGATTTCTCAGTTACCTTGCAGCTCAAGTATGTGGAGTCTTCAGCAATAGGGAAGAGAATGATTTTTAAAATACCACATTTCATTCAGATTTTACAAAGGAGTGCGGAAAGGGGAAGGCTGGGAGGTAAGGGGAGATACAGTGGGGAGAAGAGAAGCACTCCTCATGGAGCCCAAACAAAAGCCCATGTGGGCCACGTGTAGATCAGGAGTCCGTGTGACCAGATATGGATCTGGCGAAAAAAGCGTGGAAAGAAAAGAAAAGAAAGTTCGAGGAGCTCCTGCCACGTGGAGAGCTGGAGGAGATAAAGAACCCATGCGGAGAGGAAGGGCTAGGGGGACCCTCCCAGCTGGATGTGGGCCTGGGCCTGAGCTGAGCCATCCCAGGCCCAGCGAAGGGAAAAACTCACCCCCACAGCTGGAAGTTCCCAAGTGATCAGAGAGAGTGAGAGAGCCTGCTCTCCCCTTGCAGAGGTATCTATAACCTTAGGGTGGTGGGATCTCTTTTGGCCCAGGTGAATCAGAGGGCCAGCTGGTTGGTTAGGGCTAAGGGCTGTCTCAGGAAGCGATTAGCTGTGGCACTCGAGTTCTGGGGGTTGACCAATCACAATGTATAAATCCTACGAACCGCCTTCCTCCCAGGAGGGGTTCTGACTGTGGAAAGACAGTTCTACGGAGCTAGGTTCAAGATAAGAAATCAGATCATCTCGGATTTCTGGCAAGCATAAACTTTCCTGCCCTTTTTACCTCCAGGGGTCCAGTCACCCTAACTGTACCCCCCTTCAGCATGGCTGTACATGGGTACTGGGCAATGGAATGCAGGTTGTTAGGCATTGCAGGCAAGCGCCTTAGCCACTAAGCCATCTCTCCAGCCCGAGAATGTCTACTTTTATTAATGAGATTATGAAAAAAATCATTCTTGTCTATGTTGCTAAACTTTCTAAATTTAGCCATATTTTTTTCTAATCAGTAGCATTTGAAATCATTCTGTTTCCAATGATGACAGTTCATCAACAGAGATCATTCATAGTGAGATTGCCTAAAACACAAATAAGCAAGCAAAATTTAAAATTTCTATTTATTTGTTATTTTTATTTTATTTTATTTTATTTTGTTTTTCGAGGTAGGGTCTCACTCTAGCCCAGGCTGACCTGGAATTCACTATGGAGTCTCAGGGTGGCCTTGAACTCACGGCAGTCCTCCTACCTCTGCCTCCTGAGTGCTGGGATTAAAGGCGTGCGCCACCAAGCCCAGCTTATTTATTATTTTTGTCACAGAGCAAAACAATTCTGATTTTTCCAGTGCTTAGTTGACTCGTTTTTATTCTTTTTGGTGCTGGGTATTGAACCCAGGGTCCCCAGTATGCTAAACACACACTCTACTTCTGGGCTCCATCCTCAGCCATTGGTTGTTTCTATCATTTAAAAAAAATATATTTTTATTTATTTACTTACGAGCAGAGAGAGATAGAGAGAGAAGAGAAACAGAAAGAATGGGTAGGCCAGGGCCTCCAGCTGCTGCAAATGAACTCCTGATGCATGTACCACTTTCTGCCTCTGGCTTTATGTGGGTACTGGGGAATTGAACCCAGGTCCTTAGGGTTTGCAGGCAAGTGCCTTAACTGCTAAGCCATCTCTGTAGATCTATTTTTATTAGGAACTTTAATATATGAACACATTGCACACTGGTTATCACCTTTCATTCCCTCTCCCCTGCCCACTTGGTTGAGTCTTTATGGGGAGAGGAATTTCATTAGATTTCTCATGCTGAGCCTCTGATAAAACAAATTCGTGACTGTACCTGTTTGAAAGTGTTCGGAAGCACAACCAGTTTAGCCACTCTGCCGCTTAGCTAGGACGGAGGCGGGCGTTGTGTTCCCAGACTTCCGGAGTCTTATCCCCAGACCGTTCGGGTGTAGAACGAGAAGCCGCCTCTCTGTGCTTGTAAAGCCTTTCATCTCGGCTCAGCTACTCACACACTGTAGGTGACACTGAAAAGGATCAGGAAACATGCACGAAACACCCTCCCCAACAAACCTCCATCGAACTAAGTTTTATCTGAGGTTGAGACACCTACATGGCTAGCAGTAAGCAGTAAGGAAGCTGCTAGGGGTTCCAGCCCAACCAGCTCTTTTCCTGTGTCTGCTCGGCACCGCTTGGGAAGTCTAGAAGCAGCCATGAAAAGACCCGCAGAGGCCGCTATGGTTCCACTGTCAGAGAGGACCCAGTAAGGAGCAGGCCATTTTAAAAAATATTTTTATTTATTTATTTGAGAGAGAGAGATAACCACTCCAAATGAACTCCAGACACATGCACCACCTTGTGCATCTGGCTTTACGTGGATACCGGGGAATCAAACCTGGGTCTTAGCCGGGCATGGTGGTGCACACCTTTAATCCCAGCACTCGGGAGGCAGAGGTAGGAGGATTGCCATGAGTTTGAGGCCACCCTGAGACTCCATAGTGAATTCCAGGTCAGCCTGGGCTAGAGTGAGACCCTACCTCGAAAAAAAAAAAAAAAAACCTGGGTCCTTTGGCTTTGCTACCAAGTGCCTTAACCACTAAGCCATCTCTCCAGACCAGGTCACTTTTTAATTGGTCTCTTTGTCTTTGTCTCCCATTGTTGATTCTGATTCCATCAGTCCAGACAAAATTGCTGAGGTGGGGAGCAAGATCCACTCACCTGAAGATGTGTCTAGATGGGAAATGGTAGGGGATTGCAGTCATCCTTTTTCTCTTTTCTCTTCTCATCTTTTCTTTCTACTCCAGCCCAGGCTGACCTGGAATTAACTTCGTAGTCTCAGGGTGGCCTCGAACTCATGTTGATCTTCCTACCTCTGCCTCCCGAGTGCTGGGATTAAAGGCGTGCGCCCCCACACCCGGCTTTCTTTTCTTGCTGAGAGAAACACAGACATGCAGGATGACTCAAGTCTGAACCAGATGCTGTCACATCAGAGATCATGCTTCTGCGGAGGGTCTGTTAGCAACTAAATGCATGAAGGCCAGTGTAGGGATTTGCCTCGCTCTGGCTTTAGTTTAACTGGACAAACATCTTCCCAGCCATGTGATATTACTCCTTTTATAGAGTTGAGAATTTTTCCTTCACTGGGGCTTTCTGTTCCATGGGGTGGGTCACAAAGGAATCTACACAGGGCACAAGTCTATGGCTTCGGGAGGTGGTGCGGATTGAATTATTCCAGAGTTTAGCATGGAAGGTCTGTAGGCCAGGCGTGGTGGCACATTCCTAGAATCCTCTCCTCCCCCGCCCCCCTGCATACACACGCACAGACACACACACACTTGGTGAAATTCAGTCTGAGAACCAGGCAAGCCAGTGGTATGAGTCCCAGCCCGAGTCTGAAGGCCCAAGGAGCAGGAGCTGCAGTCTCTGTGCACCCATCACACTGTCTCTGGGATTACTGATGCATTGTTTGTGTGTGTGTGTGTGTGTGTGTTTGCACATGCACATGAAGGTGATCTTTATTTAGCCCATCAAGTTTAGTTTTTTAAAATTTTTATTTATTTATTTGAGAGAAAGAGGCAGAGAGAGGGAGAGAGAGAATGGGTGCACCAGGGCCTCTAGCCACTGCAAATGAACTCCACACGCATGTGCCCCCTTGTGCATCTGGTTTACGTGGGTCTATGGGAATTGAACCAGGGTCCTTTGGCTTTGTATGCAAACACCTTAACCGCTGAGCCATCTCTCCAGCCCCCAGCCCAACAAGTTTAATGCTGATCTCTTGAAGACACATGCAGAAATGATATGCTTTAAGCTTTCGGGGCATCCTTCAGTCCAGCCAGGTTGACACATAATGTTCACTATCACACTCTGCTATGAAAATGAGTGTAAGAGCTGGAGAGATGGCTTAGCGGTTAAGGCATTTGCCTGCAAAGCCAAAGGACCTCAGTTCGATTCCCCAGGACGCATGTAAGCCAGATGCACAAGGGAGCACGTGCGTCTGGAGTTCATTTGCAGTGGCTGGAGGCCCTGGTGCAGCCATTCTTTCTCTCTCTCAAATAAATATATTTTTTTAATGAATGTAAAGGGGAAAACTTTGAAATTCAGTTGCTCTTTTGGGGGAGAAGGGGACCCAGGATGTCAGTGTCTGCCTAATCTTGCCTTTCTCTCTTCTGGGGTATAGACTCTTTCTGAGTTTCTCCCTCTGACATGTGATGTGAAGTCTACTCTTTTTTCTCCTGATATCCAAACTCAGCAATCCCAGGACTCTAATGCCCTGGAAGACAGCAGAAAAGCCATCGCACAAGCCTGATCCTGAGTCATAGCTTGGGAGCAGAGCACATGGGGGGGCTGCTGACCTGGACCCTTGCATCAGACCTTTGCACGAGTGAAGATGAAATGACCCTCCCGGGGCTGTTCAGTCCAGCTGACGTCACGCTGTCTGTGGCTACAGAGCTCATCCACATTTTTTTTCCTTTTGGTTTTTCGAGGTAGGGTCTCACTCTAGCCCAGACTGACCTGGAATTCACTATGTAGTCTCAGGGTGGCCTCAAACTCACAGCGATCCTCCTACCTCTGCCTCCCAAGTGCTGGGATTGAAGGTGTGTGCCACCATACCCGGCTGAAAACATAAGGGTGGGAAGTTTCTCAGAACCTGGAAGTTCAGGAGAGATGATCAGGCAGCGAAGAGACCTTGCCCCCACCTCACCACCCAAGCATCTATTTATAACCTTATTGTGAAGGGCTCTCCCTTCAGACTCAGGTGAGCCTGAGAGAGATCTGATGGGTCTGGGTTAGGGGCTGGTTCAAGAAGAGGCCAGGCATGACACCAAGTTTTGGGGCTGAGTTTAACCAACCACAATGTCGGGATCATATTTAAATTCTAGGAAAGGGGACCTCCCTCCCAGGGAGGGACTCAGGTTGTTTGTGGAAAAAAATGTCTGGGGAGCTCCTTTAGTCAGGAGATAAGGAGAGAAGAGAGCCTTCTCTTGATCGCAAGTAAAGTGGAAATTTCAAGGGCAGACTTAAGGATATTTCTGCTTTTTACTTTTGGGTCCTAGTTACCCTAGTTACTTCACAAAGCTAGCTGACTCCCTCTCATTTCTAAGGTGAAATAGCAGAGTGAGTCACTCTCCACCCAAATCAGCTCTCTCTTCCTGTGGTAATTGAATGGTAGCTGCCTTGCAAGTAGGTTACATCATGTGACCAAATTCTCACCAAAGGAAAGTGAGTGACACTGTTCAGGGGCCTCTGAGAAGCTATGCGCCTCTTCCCTACTCTCTCTGCCCTTCGGAATCACCAGGTGCAGGGAGCTGAGGCCCCAAGCCCTGGAGTGACTGTATGGAGTGCTTGGAACCACCTTGGTGACTCACCTCCGCTTCTAACAGGGAAATCAGTGAGCGGCCCTCCCTCCTCCTTAATCTACTGGTTAACCAACAAACCCCCAGTCCTATGTGAATGACTACAGCTCCTTTCAGACAAACGCAAAAGTCTCCCCTCTCCCACTTTACGAATTTCTACTGCTGACCCTGGTAGAAAAATCACAGCAGGTTGTAGATATTTCCACCCACTATGAAAAAACAATCAGCTTGCACTTTATTTGAAGTCATAGAATAATCAGAAACTTTTTCCAGACATAAAATGACAGTATTTAATTTTTCCACACAACCTCCCCACACCCCTGATGGGAGTATGTGTGAATCTGATAACTTCCTTTTTTTTTTTTTTTTGCTTTAAACATTTTATATATTTATTTGAGAGAGAGAGAAAGAGGGTGAGAGAGAGAGAAAGAGGCAGAGAATGGGTACACCAGGGCTTCCTGCCACTGTAAATGAATTCCAAGCACATGTACCACTGTGTGCATATGGCTTTATATGGGCACTGGGGAATTGAACCCAGGCCCTCAGGCTTTGCAAACAGGTGTTTTCACTGCTTGAACAAACTCCCCAACCACCCTTTTGCTTTAATTAGTTAATTTTTTATATTTTATTCATTTATTTATTTGAGAGAAAGAGAATGGGTGTGCCAGGGCCTCCAGCCACTGCAAACGAACTCCAGATGCATGTGCTCCCTTGTGCATCTGGCTTACATGGGTCCTGGAGAATCGAACTGGGATCCTTTGACCTTGTAGGCAAACGCCTTAACGGCTAAGCCATCTCTCTACCTTTCTGCTTTAAACTGTAGTGTATTAACAGAAAGGCTGAGGTACGTACAGTCCACAGCTGGGGACATGACTGCCACTGACAAGACAATTTGTCACTCACAGTTCCTAGAAGGAAGGGGACACCACGTGGCAGGGTGAAGTGGAGCACACTGGAGAGGAGCGTGGGGTTAGAGAGGAGGCCCAGGCTCCCACAGTTAGCCGTGGGGGGAGGGGTAGGAAGGAGATTTAGGATCAGCTGGTTTGAATAATTTCCGTGGGTTCTAACGCATGAAGACATAGTTTGTCTGATACCTGGCCTTGGGGTGGTGACAAGATCAGGTGGATAACAGCCATCCTCCAGGCGAACATGTTGTGTTTCTAGGAATGGTTCTTTGCGGAAGGAGGAGTCGGCAAAGCCTCAGACATCAAAAAATTAGAATACAGGGGAAGGCATGTGAATCACTGTTAACACCAGTGATGTTTAAAAATGTCTTGTCTGAGAAACTAACAAGCATTCAATACATTGTTAATATCTGTTGTTGTTGTTGGCTTTTTTTTGTTTTTTTGAGGTAGGGTTTCACTCTAGCCTAGGCTGACCTGGAATTCACTATGGAGTCTCAGGGTGGCCTTGAACTCACGGCGATCCTCCTACGTCTGCCTCCCTAGTGCTGGGATTAAAGGCGTGCACCACCACGCCCGGCTCCCCCTAGGTTTTTGAGACAGGGTCTCACTCTTGTAGTCTAGGCGAGCCTGGAACTTACTGTCTACTCCAAGCTGGCCTCAAACTCTTGACAGTCCCCTTGTCTCAGGCCTCTAAGTGTCAAGATTATAGGTGTGACCCACCACATCCAGGCTGACCTGGAATTCACTATGTAGTCTCAGGCTGGCCTTGAATTCACAGTGATCCTCTATCTCAGCCTCCCAAGTGCTGGGATTAAAGGCGTGTGCCACCATGTCCAGCAGTAAATGTCATTTTTATAAAAACATGAAAGACGCATCATGCCCTCAAACATTTAATAATCAAGCTGCACTGATAAAACACACAGAAGACATAACAAAAAGCAGTGTTAGGTACCAAAGCAGTGATATAATGAGAGCCAGAAGGCTCCACAGATGCACGTGAACCTGGGCTGGGGCAATGTGAGGCGTTAGGAAGAGCTCAGCTGGAGCTTGGAAGGCGTTCTTGGATTCCCTTAAGGAGAGACAAAGACAGGAGTGTTGCACCAGAATCTCCAGCACAATGCCGCAAGATGGACAGTCTTATCAATCTTAATTGAATGATAATAAATTCTAGAATCTAGAGATGGTAATACATACCTATCTATAATCCCAGCACTTCCGAAGCTGAGGCAGGAGGACAGTGAATTTAAGGGCCGGCCTGGGATCAATGGGAGAGAGAGAGAGGAAGAATTCTGGGTCTCAAAGGAGGGGGTGGATGCATAATTGAGACACTTTAATGAGAGTAATTTGAATAGTGAAGAAATCAATATTTAGAAGAAAGGTTGTAACCCTCTGTACTGTGAGAAGAAGATACCAAGATGGAATTGAATGTGCAATGATTTTTTAATTTATTAATGGAAGCATCCTAGATGAAGGAGGGCCAGGGTTGTAGGCAAGGCTGGGGAGAGTCTATAGGCCCTGAGTAGAAGATACAGGAGGAGAAGGCTGGGTGGACAATCCTAGATGACCCTCTTGCCTCAAAGAAGCCCTCAGGTCAAAATCATCTGTGATGGTTTTGGGACTTCGACCAAGAGCAGCTGTAGTCACGGCTAGAACTCCCTTTCCTCCTTTATCCTTAGGGTTAGAGGTCTCTCCTTTGTTTGGTGTGTCCGTGAAAACATTCAGAGGTCGAGTAGCTCTCCCAGAACTGAAGGTGAATTTTAGTTCAATGTGTTCTTAGTGTAAAACTTACTGGAATTTTTTTTTTTCGAAAAGATAAGCTGTAAATCATACGGCTTGCCAGGAATAGGTACAGATTGGCACCTAGGAAACCACCTGAAGAATGCCTGTGCCAAATTCCTGCTTCGTTTTCCCAACCGCCCTTCAACCAAGAGAGGCCATATGACATAATGGAAAAAGACCTTGACTAAGATCGACCTTTCTGGCACCAGGGGTAAAGCAGAAGGTGGAGGCTAGCGCGTGCAAATGTCCATCCAACTCTGTGTCTGGGAGCTAGGTAGGCCTGGGCCTTGTGGTTTGGGTAACGGAGGGCAAGGAAACTCATGTCTCCCGTGAATGGGGGGGGGGGATGGTGCTGGAAAGACTTGTTTTGGGGCTGTGCCAAAGGTGGAATAAAACCATTGAATTCTATTCCTAGTTGCAAATAGTTCTTTCTTTTTTTTTTTTTTTTCCTTGAGGTAGGGTCTCACTCTAGCCCAGGCTGACCTGGAATTCACTATATTGTCTCAGGGTGGCCTCGAACTCGTGGTGATCCACCTACCTCTGCCTCCCAAGTGCTGGGATTTAAGGTGTGCACCACCATGCCTGGCGCAAATAGTTCTTTTAAAATGTATTTTAATTTAAAAATATATATTATTTATTTATTTATTTGAGAGAAGGAGGGAGAGGGAGAGAGAGAGAATGGGTGCACCAGGGCCCCCACTCACTGCAAACGAACTCCAGATGCATGTGCCCCCTTGTGCATCTGGCTTACGTGGGTCCTGGGGAATCAAACCTGGGTCCTCTGGCTTTGCAGGCAAGTGCTTTAACCACCAAGCAATTTCTCCAGCCTGCAAATAGTTTTAAAATATTTTATTTATTTATTTGCAAATTGTGAGTAGGGGTATATCAAGGCCTCTTGCCACTGCAAAGGAACTCCAGACACATGTGCCACTTTGTGCATCTGGCTTTACAGGGGTACTGGGGAGCTGAGGCCAAGCCAGCAGGCTTTGCAAGCAAGTGCCTTTAACTGATGAGCCATCTCCCCAGCACTGGTCAAAGAGTTCTATGTGCGCAGCTCAGTGTTAAGCTTTGGGAATGCAATGATGAGCAAGGGCTTGAGAGATAGCTCATTGGTTTAAGATGCTCACTTACAAAGCCTACCAGCCTGGGTTTGATTCCCCGGTACCTATGTAAAGCCAGGTGCAAAAAGTGGTGCATGCTTCTGGAGTGCATTTGCAGTGGCAAGAGGTCCCGGCATGCCCATTCTCTCTGTCTCCCTCTCTTTGCAAAGAACTAAATAAAAAATAAATGATGAGTGAGGCATGTATGTGCCCTTCAGGACTTATTAATTAATTAATTAATTAATTAATTGTGTATGTGTGTACAGAGGCCAGAAGAGAGGCTTGGATGCTGTTGCTCAGGACTGCAATCCACCTTGTCTTGAAACATAGTTTCTGGCTGGAGAGATGGTTCAGTGGTTAAAGATGTTTCCTTGCAAAGCCTGATGGTCCTGGTTTGGTTCCCCAGAATCCACATAAAGCCAAATGCACAGTGGCACATGTGTCTGGAGATTGTTTGCAGTGACAAGAGGCTCTGGTGCACCCATATTTTCTCTCTCTGTAAATAACTTATTTTTTTCCTTTTTAAATATAATATTTTATTTATTTATTAGAGAAAAAGAAAGAGGCAAATGTATATAGAGAATGGCCATGCCAGGGCCTCTAACCACTGCAGATGGACTCCAGACATGTGCTACCTTGTTGTACCTGGCTTATGTGGGTACTGGGGAATCAAACCTGGGTCCTTGGGCTTTGTAGGTAAATGCCTTGACAATTAGGCCATCTCTCCAGCCCAATTTTTAAATTTTGTTTTGTTTTTTTTTGGGGGTAGGGTCTCTAGCCTAGGCTGACCTAGAATTTACTATGTAGTCTCAGAATGGCCTGGAACTCTTGGTGATCCTCCTACCTCTGCCTCCTGAGTGCTGAGATTAAAGGTGTGAGCCACCATGCCTAGCCAATTTTTTTTTTTTTTTTTTGAGGTAGGGTCTCACTCTAGCCCAGGATGACCTGGAATGCTGGAATTAAAGGTATGTGCCACCATGCCTTGCCAATTATTATTATTATTATTATTATTATTTTGGTTTTTCAAGGTAGGGTTTCATTCTAGCTCACGCTGACCTGGAGTTCACTATGTAGTCTCAGGGTGGCCTCGAACTCATCTCAGTTCTCCTACCTCTGCCTCCAGAGTGCTGGAATTAAAGGCGTGCGCCACCATGCCCAGCTGCCATTTTCTTTTTCGAGGTAGGGTGTTGCTCGAGCCCAGGATGACCTGGAATTCACTTCGTAGTAGTCTCAGTGTAGCCTTGAACTCATAGTGATCCTCCTACCTCTGCCTCCCAAGGGCTGGGATTAAAGGCATGTGCCACTAAGCCGGCCTCAATTTTATTTTTAAGAGTCTTTCATTGGCCTGAAACTCTTCTTTCAAGTAGGGCAACCTGGGATCTGTCTGTCTCTACCTCCCAGTGCTAAGTTTACAACCATGCATCACCGTGTCATTTTGTTGTTGTTTGTTTTTATACATGGGTACTGAGGCTCAAACTCAGGTCCTCACGCTTGCAAGGAAAGCACTTTATTGACTGAGCTCTCTCCTCAGTCTGGAACTCCTAGTTTAGTTAGGAGATTTGGGGAGGAGGACAAGGAAGAGGGTTGGGGCCAGAGACAAGACCTGTATAATCAGTGACCTCTGAGTTGATTTCTTCAAATGAAACGTCCTGTTTATGGAATGTTGGAAACATAAACTGACCGGCTAGGATCCAGAACAAAAGTGGTGCTCACATAGTCATCCGTGGGACAGGTAGAAGGTGAAAGGCCAGGAATGTCTCCAGGCTGTCCCATTGCCGCCGTCAACCCTGCTGTAGATGAACACCGATTCTCTGGCTCCCTTGCTGTGGACCTGTGGTGTGAAACACTTTGAGGTGAGGCAAAAAAAAAAAAAAAAAAAATTGTGATGTGGGATTGAAAATAGTTGATGAAAAGGTCAGGTGAGAAGCTACCTAGATTTAATAAGAGAGGTTTCAGAGAGAGGAGGGAAGACTTCATGAACATGCCTCTCAAGGGCAGAATGTGGAGCATCAGGAGCCAAAGACTTGGCTGGAGTTGAGAAAGAAATGAGGAAATGTAGATTAGGTTCCTTTCCTTCTTATTTTCTTGAGAAGCAAGTTAAAGATTAAACATAGCCAGGCATGGTGGCGCATGCCTTTAATCCCAGCACTAGGGAGGCAGAGGTAGGAGGATCGCCATGAGTTTGAGGCCACCCTGAAACTACATAGTGAATTCCAGATCAGCCTGAGCTAGAGTGAGACCCTACCTTGAAAAACAAAAACAAAACAAAACAAAACAAAATAACAAGGCTGGGGAGATGGTTCAGTGAAAGGCACCTGCTTGCCAATCCTGCTGCCCCAGGTTCAATGCCCCAGTACTCACATAAAGCCAGATGCACAAAGTGGTGCATGCGCCTGGAGTTCATTTGCAGTGGTAAGAAGCTGTGGTACACTCATTTTTCTTTCTCTTAAATAAATAAAAATTTACAAAAATATCGAAGATGCCCTTTTTGAGTATTCTGGCTACTCATGTGTCTTTAACTATGACATCATAGAAGACTGAATTGCAAAGCATTTGTATTCTGAAGGCTTACATGACACCATGATTGTGGTAACAGGTATTTACAAAGATGTATGACACTCGAGGGAGGAATGCTTATTTCTCATGAATGGGTCAGAGAGAACACAGCATTTGATCTGTATGAGGGCTGGCAGGGTATGGAGGGATCTTGGTATGATGATGGATGAATACATGAATGATCTTATTGGAAAAAATCACTTGAGGGCTGAAGAAATGGCTTAGCGGTTAAGACGCCTGCCTGCAAAGCCAAAGGATCCAAGTTCAATACCCCAGGACCCACGTAAAGCCATATGCACAAGGTTACGCATGCGTCAAGTTTGTTTGCAGTGGCTGGAGGCCCTGGTGTGCCCATTCTTTCTATCTGCCCCTCTATCTCTTAAATAAATAAATATTTTTTGAAAAACCACTTGATTTAGCCGGGTGTGGTGGTGCACACCTTTAATCCTAGCACTAGGGAGGCAGAGGTAGGAGGATCACCGTGAGTTCGAGGCCACCCTGAGACTACATAATGAGTTCCAGGTCAGCCTGGGCTAGAGTGAGACCCTACCTCAAAAAAAAAAAAAAAAAAAAAAAAAAAAAGAATCACTTGACTTTTCTCAGTCTCAACTTCCTCATCTATAAATGACATTTTGAGAAACTCTCCTCAAAGGCTTGTCATGCTAAACAGATTGAATGTAAAACACAGAACAAAGGCACTGTTGCAGTTTTCCCTGAGAGTATGGGTTGTGAAGTGGAACCCTGTGGGTTGAATCTTGGCTGATGTGATTCTGGACAAATAGTAGTATCTTTGTGGGAATCATTGGCCGCTGCATTCGGAGGGCTTGCACAAGGCCTGGCACAGCATAGGCGTGTGGGTGTTATTAAATTATCTTTGCAAATCTTGAAACATTATGCAACATGGCTTATGGCAATTATTTCTGCAATCCTGACTAAGGCCTAACAGCACCGAGCAGGAAAAGCAAAAACGCGTGGGGATGAGGGTAACGTACTGTGTCTGTTTTCCATCGCTGCTGTCACGTCGCTGAGAACAAGCCCCACTTCCGCTCTGACATTTGGGAGTTCAGCCTGAACCGCACGCATTTCACTGGGCTGAAGGAAGACAAGCTGGTAGAAGGACTTGTTCCTTCTGGAGGCTCCAGGGCAATGGCTGTCTTCTTGTCTCTTCCTGCTCCTAGAGTCAGACTTCATCCTGGGCTCATAACCCCCATCATTCATTTTTTTAAGTATTTAATTTATTTATTTGGGGGAGAGAGAGAGAGAGAGAAAGAGAATGGGGACTCCAGGGCCTCTAGCCACTGCAAATGAACTCCAGATGCGTACAACACCTTGCTTGACTTATGTGGATACCAGGGAATCAAACCTGGGTCCGTAGGCTTCACATTCAAGCACCTTAACCGCTAAGCCATCTCTCCAGCCCCATGTCTATCCTTTCACTCCCTTTCTCTCTCTCTTCTTCCTTCCTTTATTTTTTCAAAATTTTTAAATTTTTTGGTTTTGGTTTTTCAAGGTAGGGTCTCACTCTACCTGACCCAGCCTGACCTGGAATTCACTAGGTAGCCTCAGGTTGGCCTCAAACTCATGGTGATCTTCCTACCTCTGCCTCCTGAGAGTTGGGATTAAAGGCGTTCACCACCATGCCTGGCTCCTTCCTTCCTTCCTTTTTTTTTTTTTTTTATTTGCAAGCAGAGAGAGAGATAGAGATAGACGAGAGACAGAGAGAGAATGGGCACGCCAGGGCCTCCAGCCACTGCAAATGAACTCCAGACGTATATGCCCCTTGTGCATCTGACTTACATGGGTCCTGGTGAATCAAACCTGGGTCCTTTGGCTTTGCAGGCAAACGCCTTAACCACTAAGCCATCTCTCCAGCCCAAATAAAAATATTTTAATAAAAGGAAGAAAGGATGGCTAGAGAGGTGGCTTAGTGGTTAAGGTGTTTGCCTGCAAAGCCAAAGGATATCAGTTCAATTCTCCAGGACCCACGTAAGCCAGATGCACAAGGTGGCACATGTATCTGGAGTTCGTTTGTAGTGGCTGGAAGCCCTGGCGTACCCATTCTCTCTGTCTCTCTCTGTCTCTGCCTCTTTCCCTCTCGCAAGTAAATAAATAAAATAAAATGAAAATATTTTTATTTATTTATTTGCAAGCAGAGAGACATAGAGGGGAGAGAGAGAGAGGGCAAGAAAGAGAGAGAGAAAATGGGCATGCCAGGGTCTCCAGGCTCTACAAACGAGCTCCAGATGCATGTGCCCCTGTACATCTGGCTTTACATGGGTACTGGGGAATTGAACTAGGGTCAGGCTTTACAGCAAGCACCTTAACCACTGAGCCATCTCTCTAGTCTTCCTTCTTCCCTCCCTCCCTCCCTTCCTCCGTCCTTTTCATTTTGAGACTGGCCCAGGCTGGTCTCACACTCGTGACTCTGCTCCTCCAGCTGAGATTCCAGGTGAGCGAGGCCACACCCAGGCCTTTCCCTTCTTCCTGTCTTTCCTCTCCGTGTCAACATGCTGTCATGACACCCAACGCGTGAACATCTTGTCAGGAAGCTTTGCTGTGATATGAGCCTGAGTTTGGAATATTAGATCAGTTTCTTCCAAATTTCATGACCTTGACCCAGCCGCTTAGTTTTCCTGCATCTGCAGTGGCTTGCTATGGGCTGAGTGTCTCACCCAAGGCTGCGTGGGCTGGTGGTCTCCAGTGTGGCAATGCTGAGCAGTGGTGTCTTTAAGGGGTGCCTGGAGGAAAAAGAGCAGGTCATTAGGGACACTACTTTGGAAGGGACCCAGTTAGCTCCCACAAAAGTGAATTGTTACATGTACATGTATATATATCTATTAATTTTTTTTTTTTTTTGGTTTTTCGAGGTAGGGTCTCACTCTAGCCCAGGCTGACCTGGAATCCACTCTGTAGTCTCAGGGTGGCCTCCAACTCATGGCAATCCTCCTACCTCTGCCTCCCGAGTGCTGGGATTAAAGGCGTGCACCACCACGCCTGGCTATATTTGTATGCATATACATATGTGTGTAGGCATGCTCCCTGCTCCTGAATTACGCTTGATTTTTTTCTCCCTATACCTTCTGCCACAGCGTAATGTAGCCAGAAAGACTTCCAGTCACCAAACCAAGAAGGTGGCCTGATCCAGAGGTGTCCAGTCTTTTGACATTTCCACGTGACATCATCACCTACCATATGTGTTGTGTTTAATTCATAGTTACTGTGAGATGCCTGCGGCCCATTGGACACAGGGTGAACACGCCTGTAAGTCTTTTACTCTCCAAAAACATGAGCCAAAATAATTATTTTCTTTATGCATGACCCAGTCTTCAATATTTGGTTATAACAATAAAAATTACCTTAGGGGCTGGAAAGATGGCTTAGCGCTAAGCGACTTGCCTGTGAAGCCTAAGGACCCTGGTTCGAGGCTTGATCCCCCAGGAGCCACGTTAGCCAGATGCACAAGGGGGCGCACAGCATCTGGAGTTCGTTTGCAGTGGCTGAAGGCCCTGGCACACCCCATTTTTTTTCTCTCTCTCTCTCTCTCTATCTGCCTCTTTCTCTGTCACTTTCAAATAAATAATAATAAATAATAAAATTACCTTAGTTCTAAGACTATGTGCAATGTCAATTTTCTCAATGGTCTTTGCAAAATATGGTGTGAAATAGTCATCTGAGGAGTCCATCCCTCCAATCAATAATGGATTTCCCCTCTCTTTCTTGTCTTCTGTCCCTCCTGTTTTTGAGTTGAGCACCTCTTTTTCAAGGACCTGCTCAGTTACTAATCTAGGAACTTCCACATGTTTTGTCTCCTTCGACTCCCACAGCAACCTTATGGGATAGATTTTCCTCAGCCTTACTTAGAGCATAGTGAGATCCAGAGAGATGAGACACTTGATCAAGTTCATGTAGGAGGAAGAGACAGAGTGGAGATCCTGGCTCCAGACTTCTCAGTCCACGAGTGACTGTGACATAGAACCACAGTGTACGTTGTGTTGTTAATGGATTCAAGTTCTAGTTTCTTGGTACTTGTGCGAATGTGATAGTGCAAATGCACAGCCCCATGGACTCAGATGCTCATTAAAATTAAACTCGGTGGCCTTTAATCCCAGCACAATGTAGGAGGATTTCTGTGAGTTCGAGGCTACCCTGAGACTACATAGTAAATTATAGGTCAGCCTAGGTTAGAAAGAGACCATATACCTCGAAAAACTAAACAAGGGCTGGAGAGATGGCTTAGTGGTTAAGGCGCTTGCCTGCGAAGCCTAAGGATCCAGGTTCGATTCTCCAATGCCACATAAGCCAGATGCACAGGTGGCACATGTGTCTGGAGTTCTTTGCAGTGGCTAGAGGCCCTGGCGCACCCATTCTCTCTCTCTCTCTCTAATCAATCAATCAATCAATAAAAAATATTAAAAAAAGAAAGAAAACCCAACCTAAAAAATAAAATTAAATTAAACTTGTAACTTGGATCTCCAGCTGTGGGACTGGAGGAGGTGTCACTGGGGGGCAGATCCTGGAGTCCAGCCCTAAGGTGTGTTTAGGGGAGACTCTGAATTCCAAACCAAAGGTGTGGAGAGAGCAGTTGAGCTCTGGAAGGTCGTGATTGCTTGTGGTGCCGGCTGATTGGTACTGCCCCTCTCCCTGCACCTGTGAGGGGGGCCAGCTTCTCCCCCAACCGATGGAACCTCCCCTAGACCCGTCAGCCTGAAATAAGCCTGTTCCTCCCAGAAGCCGTGTCTGCTTGCATGTTCGTTCATCCCACTAACGTGGACCTGACTACAACACTACTTATTTTCAAAAGTGGAACCGTCCGAACAATGGGTTTAATTTGTTTTTCTTAGAAAATCACCACCACAGCAACAAAACCCCCCATCATTGGCAGAGCCTTTCACGGTGACGGCGGCCCTTGACTTTGCTCTGGATGCCCTCGGCCATCCCTGAAGAACTGCCCAGCTCCTGCTGTGTGTGGTGGCAAGGCGGGGTGCCAACCAGAAGTCCTGCTCTTTCTGCCCCGAGGTGCTTGGCAAGTGGCCAGCCCACAGCTCTGCACTCGTGTTCATTGTAGTTGTTTCTGCTGGGCTGGTCATGGGGAGGGACGTGGGTGACTAAATGACCAAGAGTTGTTACGCACAGGCATGTGAGTAAAAGCCGCTCCCCCACCCCACCAGCAGCAGTTATGATAACACACCAGTGGCACCCTTAGTGCTGGTCTATGCTACGGAAAGGTATAGCTGCTGGACTGTCCCTCACTGAAGGAGAAGATACACCTTGTGTCTGGACAGATGCAGCTTGGAGAAGACATGGCTCAGACAGTCGAAAGATCTTTCAGGCAATTCGAGCACAGTGTCTCTTTCTCTGAGGCAGGCTCAGTCACAGGCCAAGACAGAAAGCTTGACATGCAGGCTGCTTGTCAACCTCACCTGCCCGGGCAGTGTGTTCGGTGGGGAGTAGTTCTGACTAGATTTGAGCCACATGTCCACCTCATATACTGCTATGTGACCTTATGCAATGACTTCACTTCTCTGTGTCCTGTGCTCACTATCTGTGATCTGGAGAGAGTAACTACCCTTATTTCAGGGATTCTTGCTGGATAGGATGCAATGCTTAACACACACACACACACACACACTCACGAATTAGAATGGCTCCCAGCAGGGTTGGAGAGATGGCTTAGTGGTTAAGGCATTTGCCTGCAAAACCAAAGGACCTTGGTTTCATTCTCCAGGACCCACCTAAGCCAGATGCACAAGGTGGTGCATGTGTCTGGAGTTCATTTGCAGTGGCTGGAGGCCCTGATGCAACCATTCTCTCTCTCTCTCTCTCTCTCTTTCTGTTTCTGCCTCTTCTCCCTCTCTCGCTCTCTCAAATAAAATAAAATAAAATAAAATAAAATAAAATAAAATAAAATAAAAATGTGGAATGGTTCCCAGTCATTGCAAATACAGTGAGTGTGAGTTAGCAATGTTCTTAGGAGATCTTCAAATTCAGCCACCTGGAGGAAACTGAACTCTATCTCCTTCCAATCCTAGGAAAAAAGAGACCCTACACATACCTTATACCTCCTTTTCACTCAGAAATATCGTTTCTTGGGCTGGAGAGATGGCTTAGCTGTTAAGACTCTGCCTTCAAAGCCAAAGGACCTAGATCATTCCCAGGACCCACATAAGCAGATGCACAGGCAGCACATGTGTTGGAGTTTGCAGCAGTCCTAAAAGCCTGGCCACACCTATTTTTGCTCTCTCCCGCAAATAAATAAATAATAAATCAAATATATTAAAAAAAGAAATATCCTTTCTTAAGCTTATTTTTATTTACTTGAGAGATGGGAGAGAGGACAGAGGCAGAGAGAAAGAGAATGGGCATGCCAGGGCCTTTGGCTACTGCAACAAAATCCAGATGCAGGCAACCTAACCGCTAAGCCATCTCTCCAGCCCCATGTCTATCCTTTCACTCCCTTTCTCTCTCTCTTCTTCCTTCCTTTATTTTTTTAAATTTTTAAATTTTTTGGTTTTGGTTTTTTGAGGTAGGGTCTCACTCTACCTGACCCAGCCTGACCTGGAATTCACTAGGTAGCCTCAGACTGGCCTCAAACTCATGGCAATCTTCCTACCTCTGCCTCCTGAGAGTTGGGATTAAAGGCATTCACCACCATGCCTGGCTCCTTCCTTCCTTCTTTATTTTTTATTTGCAAGCAGAGAGAGAGATAGAGATAGACGAGAGACAGAGAGAGAATGGGCATGCCAGGGCCTCCAGCCACTGCAAATGAACTCCAGACGTATTTGCCCCTTGTGCATCTGACTTACATGGGTCCTGGTGAATCACACCTGGGTCCTTTGGCTTTGCAGGCAAACACCTTAACCACTAAGCCATCTCTCCAGCCCAAATAAAAATATTTTAATAAAAGGAAGAAAGGATGGGTAGAGAGGTGGCTTAGTGGTTAAGGTGCTTGCCTGCAAAGCCAAAGGACATCAGTTCAATTCCCCAGGACCCACATAAGCCAGATGCATAAGGTGGCACATGCATCTGGAGTTCGTTTGTAGTGGCTGGAAGCCCTGGCGTACCCATTCTCTCTGTCTCTCTCTGTCTCTGCCTCTTTCCCTCTCGCAAGTAAATAAATAAAATAAAATGAAAATATTTTTATTTATTTATTTGCAAGCAGAGAGAGATAGAGGGGAGAGAGAGAGAGGGCAAGAAAGAAGAGAGAGAAAATGGGCATGCCAGGGTCTCCAGGCTCTACAAACGAGCTCCAGATGCATGTGCCCCTGTACATCTGGCTTTACATGGGTACTGGGGAATTGAACTAGGATCAGGCTTTACAACAAGCACCTTAACCACTGAGCCATCTCTCTAGTCTTCCTTCCTTCCTCCCTCCCTCCCTCCCTCCCTTCCTCCGTCCCTTCATTTTGAGACTGGCCTTCACTATGTGGCCCGGGCTGGTCTCACACTCGTGACTCTGCTCCTCCAGCTGAGATTCCAGGTGAGCGAGGCCACACCCAGGCCTTTCCCTGCTTCCTGTCTTTCCTCTCCGTGTCAACATGCTGTCATGACACCCAACGCGTGAACATCTTGTCAGGAAGCTTTGCTGTGATATGAGCCTGAGTTTGGAATATTAGATCAGTTTCTTCCAAATTTCATGACCTTGACCCAGCCGCTTAGTTTTCCTGCATCTGCAGTGGCTTGCTATGGGCTGAGTGTCTCACCCAAGGCTGCGTGGGCTGGTGGTCTCCAGTGTGGCAATGCTGAGCAGTGGTGTCTTTAAGGGGTGCCTGGAGGAAAAGAGCAGGTCATTAGGGACACTACTTTGGAAGGGACCCAGTTAGCTCCCACAAAAGTGAATTGTTACATGTACATGTATATATATCTATTAATTTTTTTTTTTTTTTTGGTTTTTCGAGGTAGGGTCTCACTCTAGCCCAGGCTGACCTGGAATCCACTCTGTAGTCTCAGGGTGGCCTCCAACTCATGGCAATCCTCCTACCTCTGCCTCCCGAGTGCTGGGATTAAAGGCGTGCACCACCACGCCCTGGCTATATTTGTATGCATATACATATGTGTGTAGGCATGCTCCCTGCTCCTGAATTACGCTTGATTTTTTTCTCCCTATACCTTCTGCCACAGCGTAATGTAGCCAGAAAGACTTCCAGTCACCAAACCAAGAAGGTGGCCTGATCCAGAGGTGTCCAGTCTTTTGACATTTCCACGTGACATCATCACCTACCATATGTGTTGTGTTTAAGTCATAGTTACTGTGAGATGTCTGCGGCCCATCGGCCACAGGTTGAACACGCCTGTAAGTCTTTTACTCTCCAAAAACATGAGCCAAAATAATTATTTTCTTTATGCATGACACAGCCTTCAGTATTTGGTTATAACAATAAAAATTACCTTAGGGGCTGGAAAGATGGCTTAGCAGCTAAGCACTTGCCTGTGAAGCCTAAGGACCCTGGTTCGAGGCTTGATCCCCCAGGAGCCACGTTAGCCAGATGCACAAGGGGGCGCACGCATCTGGAGTTCGTTTGCAGTGGCTGAAGGCCCTGGCACACCCATTTTTTTTCTCTCTCTCTCTCTCTCTATCTGCCTCTTTCTCTGTCACTTTCAAATAAATAAATAAATAAAAATTACCTTAGTTCTAAGACTATGTGCAATGTCAGTTTTCTCAATGGTCTTTGCAAAATATGGTGTGAAATAGTCATCTGAGGAGTCCACCCCTCCAATCAATAATGGATTTCCCCTCTCTCTCTTGTCTTCTGTCCCTCCTGTTTTTGAGTTGAGCACCTCTTTTTCAAGGACCTGCTCAGTTACTATTCTAGGAACTTCCACATGTTTTGTCTCCTTCGACTCCCACAGCAACCTTATGGGATAGATTTTCCTCAGCCTTACTTAGAGCATAGTGAGATCCAGAGAGATGAGACACTTGATCAAGTTCATGTAGGAGGAAGAGACAGAGTGGAGATCCTGGCTCCAGACTTCTCAGTCCACGAGTGACTGTGACATAGAACCACAGTGTACGTTGTGTTGTTAATGGATTCAAGTTCTAGTTTCTTGGTACTTGTGCGAATGTGATAGTGCAAATGCACAGCCCCATGGACTCAGATGCTCATTAAAATTAAACTCGGTGGCCTTTAATCCCAGCACAATGTAGGAGGATTTCTGTGAGTTCGAGGCTACCCTGAGACTACATAGTAAATTATAAGTCAGCCTAGGTTAGAAAGAGACCATATACCTCGAAAAACTAAACAAGGGCTGGAGAGATTGCTTAGTGGTTAAGGCGCTTGCCTGCAAAGCCTAAGGATCCAGGTTCGATTCTCCAGTGCCACATAAGCCAGATGCACAGGTGGCGCATGTGTCTGGAGTTCTTTGCAGTGGCTAGAGGCCCTGGCGCACCCATTCTCTCTCTCTCTCTCTAATCAATCAATCAATCAATAAAAAATATTAAAAAAAGAAAACCTAACCTAAAAAATAAAATTAAATTAAGCTTGTAACTTGGATCTCCAGCTGTGGGACTGGAGGAGGTGTCACTGGGGGGCGGATCCTGGAGTCCAGCCCTAAGGTGTGTTTAGGGGAGACTCTGAATTCCAAACCAAAGGTGTGGAGAGAGCAGTTGAGCTCTGGAAGGTCGTGATTGCTTGTGGTGCCGGCTGATTGGTACTGCCCCTCTCCCTGCACCTGTGAGGGGGGCCAGCTTCTCCCCCAACCGATGGAACCTCCCCTAGACCCGTCAGCCTGAAATAAGCCTGTTCCTCCCAGAAGCCGTGTCTGCTTGCATGTTCGTTCATCCCACTAACGTGGACCTGACTACAACACTACTTATTTTCAAAAGTGGAACCGTCCGAACAATGGGTTTAATTTGTTTTTCTTAGAAAATCACCACCACAGCAACAAAACCCCCCATCATTGGCAGAGCCTTTCACGGTGACGGCGGCCCTTGACTTTGCTCTGGATGCCCTCGGCCATCCCTGAAGAACTGCCCAGCTCCTGCTGTGTGTGGTGGCAAGGCGGGGTGCCAACCAGAAGTCCTGCTCTTTCTGCCCCGAGGTGCTTGGCAAGTGGCCAGCCCACAGCTCTGCACTCGTGTTCATTGTAGTTGTTTCTGCTGGGCTGGTCATGGGGAGGGACGTGGGTGACTAAATGACCAAGAGTTGTTACGCACAGGCATGTGAGTAAAAGCCGCTCCCCCACCCCACCAGCAGCAGTTATGATAACACACCAGTGGCACCCTTAGTGCTGGTCTATGCTACGGAAAGGTATAGCTGCTGGACTGTCCCTCACTGAAGGAGAAGATACACCTTGTGTCTGGACAGATGCAGCTTGGAGAAGACATGGCTCAGACAGTCGAAAGATCTTTCAGGCAATTCGAGCACAGTGTCTCTTTCTCTGAGGCAGGCTCAGTCACAGGCCAAGACAGAAAGCTTGACATGCAGGCTGCTTGTCAACCTCACCTGCCCGGGCAGTGTGTTCGGTGGGGAGTAGTTCTGACTAGATTTGAGCCACATGTCCACCTCATATACTGCTATGTGACCTTATGCAATGACTTCACTTCTCTGTGTCCTGTGCTCACTATCTGTGATCTGGAGAGAATAACCACCCTTATTTCAGGGATTCTTGCTGGATAGGATGCAATGCTTAACACACACACACACACACTCACGAATTAGAATGGCTCCCAGCAGGGTTGGAGAGATGGCTTAGTGGTTAAGGCATTTGCCTGCAAAGCCAAAGGACCTTGGTTTCATTCTCCAGGACCCACCTAAGCCAGATGCACAAGGTGGTGCATGTGTCTGGAGTTCATTTGCAGTGGCTGGAGGCCCTGATGCAACCATTCTCTCTCTCTCTCTCTCTCTTTCTGTTTCTGTCTCTTCTCCTCTCTCGCTCTCTCAAATAAAATAAAATAAAATAAAATAAAATAAAATAAAATAAAATAAAATAAAATAGTGGAATGGTTCCCAGTCATTGCAAATACAGTGAGTGTGAGTTAGCAATGTTCTTAGGAGATCTTCAAATTCAGCCACCTGGAGGAAACTGAACTCTATCTCCTTCCAATCCTAGGAAAAAAGAGACCCTACACATACCTTATACCTCCTTTTCACTCAGAAATATCGTTTCTTGGGCTGGAGAGATGGCTTAGCTGTTAAGACTCTTGCCTTCAAAGCCAAAGGACCTAGATCCAATTCCCCAGGACCCACATAAGCCAGATGCACAGGCAGCACATGTGTCTGGAGTTTGTTTGCAGCAGCTAAAAGCCCTGGCACACCTATTTTTGCTCTCTCCCGCAAATAAATAAATAATAAATCAAATATATTAAAAAAAGAAATATCCTTTCTTAAGCTTATTTTTATTTACTTGAGAGATGGGGAGAGAGACAGAGGCAGAGAGAAAGAGAATGGGCATGCCAGGGCCTTTGGCTACTGCAAACAAACTCCAGATGCATGTGTCACCTTGTGCATATGGCTCACATGTGTCCT